>CM017555.1:31591517-32855376 GCA_007844125.1 Sinonovacula constricta
AGCAAAATTAACAGATCCTGATCAGGCTCATCCTAGCTATCCAGCAAGCCATGATCAGTTCATTTTAGCAGTTTAAGTGCTAAAAGCTAAGATATAATATCACGTGGTGGAAGGAGCATACACTGTTAATGGAGTATATTCGCTTTTAATGGAAGGCTAGTGCTACAATCTTAAGTATGACATTTCATGTTAGAGCATAATAAACGGCAGAGCAGTCTTTTTCTTTAAACGATAAAGGAAAGCATCTTTAGATATTGTTAAAAGGCCGCAAAGGAATCTCTGATATCGGTAATGAAGATTATTGTAATCAATAAAGTCTATAACTAATTAGATTTACATCAAAATACGGTATATAATAGATGACATTTGTATCATTTTCTATTTTTTGGATTTCTACTAACGTAAATGGTTTATATGCTTGAGCAACATCATCTAAAACGTACTTCTCAGTAAGGCTATACTGCATGCCCTTAAATCGCCATTAGCGAGACTTCTAATGAGCATTTATGAGTATAATAAACACCAAATAAGAACTCACAGTCTTAATCATGTTTTACAAAGTAATTAAGAATAATTGCGCTCTTAGTAGAAATCTGTTAAAGAATACGTTTAATTAAGGTTAGACTTGGGAAAGAGCGTAATAAAAAGAGAAAGAAAAAATACAAATAGAATAATAAATGAAGACAAAGAAAGCCAGACAATTAGGTATGCGTTAAACTTAGAGACCTAAATACATGCGGATTAGCAAACTAATCAGCATATAAGGAGTCGTCTATAACTAAAACAATAATAATAATAATAATAATAATAATAATAATAATAATAATAATAATAATAATAATAATAATAATAATAATAATAATAATAATAATGATAATAATAATAATAATAATAATAATAATAATAATAATAACAAGGATAGCCGAAAGTTCTCGGAAGATACCACGAGAATGCATTGTTCAATGATTTGTTAAAAAAATCCAACTTTGTATTAGAAATGATGGACATGGAACAACACATATGGACAATATTAAGTTCGTTTTTTTTTCTTTCTGGCATTAAAGTATTTTATGAACCATATTAAATAGTTGAGGGTATTCTATGTAAAATTGTGCTTTATTTCATTTCGATGTCCCCACCAGTGGAGCCAAGTCTACTGATTCCATCTACATACTACAAACATTAAAATCAAGACCTAAAATGAAATCATCTAAACATTATAACATTACTTAACAAATCAACGAATAAAAACAAATGTCAAGTTGACAGTGTTTAAATTAACTCGTACGATTTCAATTTAATAAATAATAATAATCTTTTATAATTACATTTTCTAACGCAATGGCTTTCTAAATGTTTTTATTAAACTTAAAGTGCTATAGATATGCGTAGATGCCATGCGTTCCATGTTTGTCCTCTAGGTTTAACATTTGTATTTTGTGAAAAGTTGTGCCGTGGCATGTCAGCTAGATGGAAACAATCAATAGTAATTATTCGTCTGGCAACAAATTAAAAAATAAAGAACCGGCCTAAATGGTCATTAAGTTTGCATAATTGATGACTTATTACTTTTTATTTCTTAATAAACCAAAGAAATTCAATGACATAAATACTGAAAAAAAATACAAGAATAGGAAAATATGAAAAGGTCCTTTAAGAATTACTACGTAAATCTGAACTATCTCTAGTCAGGCTCTAGACAGGCATGAAGAGTCAATGTAAAAGTGACAAAAACACAGAGGCGAGAGATAACACACAAAAACACAGAGGCGAGAGATAACACACAAAACACAGAGGCGAGAGATAACACACAAAAACACAGAGGCGAGAGATAACACACAAAACACAGAGGCGAGAGATAACACACAAAAACACAGAGGCGAGAGATAACACACAAAACACAGAGGCGAGAGATAACACACAAAAACACAGAGGCGAGAGATAACACACAAAAACACAGAGGCGAGAGATAACACACAAAACACAGAGGCGAGAGATAACACACAAAACACAGAGGCGAGAGATAACACACAAAACACAGAGGCGAGAGATAACACACAAAAACACAGAGGCGAGAGATAACACACAAAAACACAGAGGCAAGAGATAACACACAAAACACAGAGGCGAGAGATAACACACAAAACACAGAGGCGAGAGATAACACACAAAACACAGAGGCGAGAGATAACACACAAAACACAGAGGCGAGAGATAACACACAAAAACACAGAGGCGAGAGATAACACACAAAAACACAGAGGCAAGAGATAACACACAAAACACAGAGGCGAGAGATAACACACAAAAACACAGAGGCGAGAGATAACACACAAAAACACAGAGGCGAGAGATAACACACAAAAACACAGAGGCGAGAGATAACACACAAAAACACAGAGGCGAGAGATAACACACAAAACACAGAGGCGAGAGATAACACACAAAACACAGAGGCGAGAGATAACACACAAAACACAGAGGCGAGAGATAACACACAAAAACACAGAGGCGAGAGATAACACACAAAAACACAGAGGCAAGAGATAACACACAAAACACAGAGGCGAGAGATAACACACAAAACACAGAGGCGAGAGATAACACACAAAACACAGAGGCGAGAGATAACACACAAAACACAGAGGCAAGATATAACACACAAAACACAGAGGCGAGAGATAACACACAAAACACAGAGGCATGAGATAACACACACAACACATAGGCAAGAGATAACACACAAAACACAGAGGCAAGAGATAACACACAAAACACAGAGGCGAGAGATAACACACAAAAAGACAGAGGCGAGAGATAACACACAAAACACAGAGGCAAGAGATGTGTTGTTGATTGTATTGTATTATAAAAACATATCTTTAAATCCTAACTGAAAACGAAGTCTTTAAAACCCAGATTAGAGTTCGCAGGGGACTGTCACATATCTGAACTATTGCACAAAAGTAATTATAGGGCCATCCTTTATCTTGGTTCTGATAAACTCGAGTTATGTCATATTATTTTTTTTGAAAATAGTAAATTGGATGCGTAAGTTGTTAATGGCGTGGACAATGTCCTCGTAGGTAAGTTTTAACTGCCAACAAGATTGCGCGGTGTAGACTCAGAATACGTCATTTTACGTCCCCTTTCTTGTCTCATGAACAATCGTATATAAATATATAAATACTTATTGAACGTGGGTGGTAAAGCAATTCAGGCATTCCACTCTGAATCGAAGGTTCTCGGATTCAAAACACACCGATCATCATAAGATGCCAGTCCTTTCACAACATGAAAATATTACAATGTCCAATGAGTATTGCATTTATATTAAAATATCGAAAGGTATAAGACAAATGTATTCATACGCTAGTCAATTGTAAAAGTTACACAAATGGGACGAGCCAATACATCACATAGAGCCAAACTCAGCAGTTACCGCATTGGAACGTCAGTCGGCAAAAGGGCTGTCTGATGAGCTTAAACAAGTTAACGTAGCTCTAAACTTGCACTTCCTTGTGGGTTTCGCATATACAAAAGTAACAGATCGATTTGAAACAAAACAGTCCAAGTGATAACGTATACATAGATCTAGGTAATGACGTCATAAAATAAAAAAGCAGTAACGTAAATAAACGTAAATAATATTAGTAATGTCCATATTGTATTTGGGAGAGAGAGAGAGAGAAGTAATTAAAATAGCTATACAACATTCTACATAGGCAAATTTAGATATTTAAATCAAGGACAAAAATCACCATAGGAGAAGTGAAAGAGCGTAGCCTTCTGTTCACCTGAAGATGGAAGTTAAGGGCCCGTTTCAATTGTGCGTCACTTTTGAAAATACACGTAACAATCCTAATAAGATTAATTATATGGTGCTATAGATTACGCGCGCAGGGAGATCAATGTTCCAAGTATTTTCTAGCGGTTCTGGTACCGCCAATTAAGAAACTAATTAAAGATTCCGGACAAATACTACTTTAAAGCTTGTGAAGTTATTGTTATAAAATTACCATTCAACAGATATGAACAGATTTCAGTTTGACCCTTTACCTAGAACATGAGCTCTCTATATCGTCGCTTTCGGTGTTGTTTTTTTCTTCGCCAGCGCAGAATAATATCTAAACGGCTAATTAAAAGTAAGAGGTTCGAATAAAAAATGTACTGGTATGCAAGCACATATACAAGCAGACGCTTATTCTTTGCATGAATATGATGAATAGAAAAAAAATCATGCCCAAGGCCACGTAAATTTGCAATATTCATATGTAAGCAAAATGTCATTAAAAAGCATTTACAGCTACTAAATTATATTCGTTATTAATTAAGAAGCTTCATCAAAACGCGTATGGTATTTAAATGCAAATCAAATTTAATGACTTAATATGCTGATAAGACGTGTCTGCTGCTCGCTTAAAATTATAATATGAACGCTATGAGATGAATTATGATTGATTATAATGTAATATGTTAACATGTGTCTCCATGAAAAAATATAAAAAACACAATATGTTGATGTGTATATATCATAAACTTATATTTAAATTGCAGGTTTGGAACTTATATTCTGTTTTAATGACACACCTATATCAAGAGCTTACAAACATCGCATAGATAAGAGGTTATAAGTTCAAAATCTTCATAAAAGTACATAGGCCTATTTAGATTTTAGATCTAGTAGCTAAATCCTTGTCATTTATTCCCCACTCATTGCATTTAATGATATCGTCCGTTGTACCACACACCACCTGTGTTGATCAGCGTTCATAACGCATATATAAGTACGTCTACACTTATCTAGTTATATACTGTACATCTTTATTGTTCAAATGCTAATCATTTTTTTGTTCTTTGATAAAAAATTAATACAATTTATTTTTTTAAATTATATTTTCTAACTTACTAACTTAACTATTTAGCTTTAATATTACTCTTGTTTGTTAAACCCTCTACATTGATGCAACTACCCTACCTATTATCCTCTTACTAGGGAAGGCACTAACAAAGAGATACTAGAAGGAACAAGTTATGACATATACTTTTAATTGTCATCGAAGAAAAAATAGTGAGGTCATTTGAAATAATAATGGCCAGTTTGTATTCTGGTAATGGAAGATTACTTTTACTGAAAACGTTTTAGTAAAAAGCCAAAATAAAATGGTTGAAGTTATAACATACTTGAATCAGATATAAAAAAAAAACACACACAAGAAAATGTTGGCAGTTGTAGTAGCCCATGTCTATCAAATAATTTTAAAATTTCAAAAAAAGACATGCATGGTTGATAAACTGTTGAACTTTGACTTACAAAAAAGTGTCTCTTATTTGTAATCTAACTTGTTCCTCAAAGTAAATAATTGATATAAAAAGCTAATGTCTATAAGGTAGAGTAGTTACCTTATGTTGAATTTTCAAACCATTTTTTTCCATAAATGTGTCTTTAGAATTGGGCAAATTATTGGAGACAATTATGTATAATCATAAAGTCACACTTGCTTGAAATGCAATTTTTTAATTTGCAGTAATTATCAATTTATGATGATGAGCTCAAAACATGTAAAATTTAGATTTGTATAGCGCTCAGCTTCTTGTTTGGATCCCATCATCTCATCAAGTAAGTTTTCATATTTTGTTACACAATAACTACCAATTATACTGACAAAGATATATCAAAGTTTTCTTAATGTCTTCATACATAATTATAAAGGTATTAAATCTCTCATTTAATGACAAACGACATGATAAATGCACAAATGGAGATGATTGACTGCTGCTGATATCACATAATAATTACTTTTACCATGACCTGGCAACTTCTGCATTTATTATTTGAAAACTGATCACCCTTGATCAAAATAACCAATGTTTTGTCAAGATAATTATTGTAGAAAACTGCTGTTTATAGAGGTTCATAGCTTTGTCCACTTTATCAAACACTCACCTAGTAATATCAAACATTTTAATTGATATAATATATGAGTGTATATATAGTACATATATGTATAGCACAAATATATTAGATAGGTCTTACATGTATATACATATATAGCATTTATGTGTGTATACGGGTTTTTTTCTTGTACTTATTAAGTACATCAATATAACAACTGAAACTAATTACTGAAACTAAACATAAAATGAAATATGGAAGACCGTTTGTCAGGGACATGTTTTGGAAATATTGTTTCAAACTAAATAATTTGTGTATAAAAAGTAGTTAATTACTAATGTAGAAAAGTGAGATTACAATTACTCCTTAAAAAGTATATACCTAAATCAGTGTCAATGATTGGTCAAAACAAATAACAAGGCATAAGGTGCAATTAATTTATTTTTATTTGCTTTTATTCATTTAATTTGGTACATTATGTACAATACTAAACATACCTCATTTTTTTGTTAAACTACATAAAACATTGTTTATTTTATATAACTCATAATAATCATAATTTTACAAGAATCATTATATTTAACAATTCTTTATATTGTTGAAAATAACATGCATAAATCATTATCTATATGCATACATTAGTATTATTGCACCGTTTTATTATGGCTTTTCAAATATAATAATCTACAATCACATACAAAATGTCTCTTTAATCTCATTAACATAATTTCCAAATTGAGCAGTTTAAAATGTATCAAACTGCATAATGTTTTCTGAAATAATGTAAAACATTAAATACATTATTGAGATGAAAACTATTTGACATGAATAGAATAAGACATCTTGAACAAATAAAACTTTGTTCTAAAGCAAAAATAAATCTTCTATAAAACAAACTAAGGGCACATGTCTATAACTGTCATCAACATTTGGAATGTCAGAAAAACACATTTACTACCCCAATACTTCATCGCAATGAGTCAAGATGCTCACTTGTTAACTTACAATAGTTTAATACAAGATTTGCACTGCCAATCCACTGTTTACAACCAAGAGACATTAAATCTAACCAACAGAAGCCACATAGGAGACAGATTGCATGAACAAAACACTAACATCTAAAATGCAAATTGCAATTTCAGAAAATATTTCTTGATATGAAGAAGAAATTTTAAATTATGTTTGAAATACAACAACTAAAGTCAGTGATGCTGTGTTTAAAGTGAGGCATAATACACATAAATTATGCAACAGATTGTATTGTATGCATTCATTTCATCCGAAAAGTATATGACTTACAAGAAGCTATATATTAAAAGATTTCAAGTAAACCAGGGCACAAAGTAAGTATTCTTTGTATTATTAAAGTCTGTTAATGTATGAATGTCTTGTTGTTTTCATTATATTCTTGACCTTACAAGAAATATTTCCCTGTCTTGTCACTCTGGAAGATTGTTTTGATCTTTATCCTGACAATGTCAAGCTGCAAAGCAACCCCACACCTTATGATAATGCTGTTTCAAAAGTAATGATTTTCTCAGCTATTTTTTTCTGCTTTGAGCTTCTTTAATATGTAAATAAGTTAAGACAAAATATATATTTCTAACATATGTTTGCAAAAGAAATAACACAATGGCACTATAATAAAATGTGTAAATTACACAGCTTGGCATTAAGTCATCAATAAATGATTTACACGTACATATAGAAAAGTGTCAGCTTCTTTTGGTGATTTTAATTATATCCTTTTTACCTATGTCTTTTCAAGTTTTTTTTTCATTGTCAACTTAATTATAACTATCTTCTAAATATAATCACGACCTGCATAAACAGCAAATTGTTTACAATTACTTTAAAAGTCTCACTGATTAAAGCAACCCACAAGTATTGAAAGGTACAATTAAGGTAAAAGGAATGTAAATTTATAACAACTTACAGATCAACCTAACTTAAGTTCCTACACAGACTCCTTGTAACATAAGAAACATAAATATTTTTTCTAAATTTTGTACAGACTTTGACAGGACATTTAGATATGCTTGCAATCGTTAAAGTGGGCTTTATGTGAAACAATAAAACTTGAAAATCATTTAACCAACAGTTCAACACACATTTACCACACTGCAATTCATATATGTCTATTCAAATCTCAACCACCCTACATTGTTTTGTACAGTTCAATTAAGTAGCTATATGCAAGGTGTTCATCTTTTTATAAAAATGGCATGAGTAACATTTAATTTTAAAACGAAAAGAAAATTGATGATGAAAATGGTGGTAAAACTAATCCAATGAATGCATTTGAAACATAATAAATCACAGAGGACAGGGAAATATAACATATTTAAGGCACACATTGATATTGATGATATGTTAATGTACTTTTACACGGAATGTTTAATACTTTGTTACCTAATTAAGCTTTTGCATTATAAAGAATACAATTAAAATAAAACGTAACAATGAAAATGAAACATAAACAATGATTCAATGTAAAAAAAACTTTAAAGCTACAATTACTCTTGCAGTAACCTTGTTCTCCATAACAGTTTCAAAAGGCCTTTACTGGTACTTTAAAAATAAAACTAGATAAGTGATTTTCCAACATATTCAGATGTATATACACTAGCCAATTAAAATGACAAAAAAAAAGACAAATATATAATATGAAAAAACAAGTTCTGATTTCTACTTACTGCACCAAGTCTTTGTACATAACACAATTTATTTAGTTGTATTATACACAGTAACCCACAAAAAATGTACATACATATTTTCAAAATATGCAAAAGCAAAAAATGCAAGATTTTAACCAGCACACATCAGTCTATGAGGATAAAAGTCGGACACCAGAAGGGATTAATCACTATTGGTCATTTTTCTGTGCCCCTATACTTCTTCTAAATTGTTTTATAAACATAATATTATTTCAGCAGTGTCAGTTTCACTTAAAACATAAGCACAATGACTCTTTTAACAAGTATACTGCTTTTATCAATAATAAACTTAGCTCAAAGTCAAGAGTATCAAAATTAATATGTGTACATGGAAAATCATGATGTTTACACTGTGAAACTCCAATGGACAGATGAACAGTGAGATATAAGTATAAATGATGGGAAGCTTAACAAACATAATATTATTTCAGCAGTGTCAGTTTCACTTAAAACATAAGCACAATGACTCTTTTAACAAGTATACTGCTTTTATCAATAATAAACTTAGCTCAAAGTCAAGAGTATCAAAATTAATATGTGTACATGGAAAATCATGATGTTTACACTGTGAAACTCCAATGGACAGATGAACAGTGAGATATAAGTATAAATGATGGGAAGCTTAACAACATAATAAAAACACCCTTTGTTCCTCAAATGAAGAGTTTAGAAATAAATGTATGATTAGGCTTAGGCAACAAACACGTCCAGATCAATAAGTTCCTGCGAAGACTTGACTGCTTTAGAGGTTCATTTTATAATGCTTAGTCTAAGTTTGTCTTTTAACCTACGCATGACCTTACATAAAATTAACAGCAAATTGAGTAAGGATTATTTCTAAAGGTAACAGACTCAAACACTAACAATGGTTTATTTAGACTTGCATGAAGAATAAATTTATCAGGGCTATGTAAATACATGTATTTAATATTCAGATCAGCTTGTGTGTCCTAACTACCTATCCAAACAATTGTTTCTGTAGACAAAGTAAATATGTGCTATAAGCTAACAAAGCAGAAAAATGAATCAATAGTTTTCACTTCAATAAAACCCACTAAAGAAGTAATTAATTGTTAATAACACTTGTAACAATCTTACTGATGGTGTAACACATCTTGCCGATTGATTTCCTAATTGTTTTATGATAGTCTAATAAAGCAAATGGTCTTTAGCCAGACACGTACATGTCATTCAGGTCCATTTAAATGAAACAAAAGATTTTTTGTACCCGCATTCATGATTATAATGAAAAATGATTTTAAGGGTGACAATAGTGCAATGATTGTTGTCTTAAACTACATCACATATCAAGCAATGAGCATTAAAATGAATACAGTATTTAATGGAAATAATATATAAACCAAATGGTCTCCTTAATAAATTGTTCTCAAGTATGAACGTGTGTATATCATTCGTTAGGTGTCTAAAAAATAGCACAAAAGATTGTGCTGCTATCTGGAATTCTTACATTCAGAAACAGACATTAAACAGAATTGAACAGTTGCAATTAGTTTAATAACACAACTGCATAATTCATGTTTCTTTATTGATGTAAATCATGTGTCTCTTCATCCAAATAACTATTCAAATTTAACCAACTTTGCATAAAAGACAAAATATTTAGTTTTAACTCCATCCTGAAAGTATCCTGTCTAGCCTAGTGTATAAGTAATTAATACAATTATGCAAGGTCTAGCACATAATTAAATCATCATTCAATTGCAAGGCCATCAGCTTGCAGCATGCTTATACTCTGTTGCTATCAAATTTTGGGTGTCATAGTCGTCTGCAGCAACAAACTCTGTGTCCGTGTCCCACTCTAGTTCCCCTGACAATGATGGACTGGCCCTTGATTCCTGCTGGGCAAGGTTCATAAGGTCTTCTTCAGTTGAAGAACGAGGCTTTCTCGGGGGCAAGATTGGGAGACCCACATCTGAAATTATAAAAATGACAATAAAAATCAAAGAGCTGTTTAGGTAGTGTAAGTTTAACCCTGTAAACAACTTCAGGGATGCAAATAATGTACTAAGCTCAAAATTATCACTCCCAGTTGATCTGATTCTAAAGCTTAATAAGCACCATTCTTTTCTGAATGCATGCTGTAATTTAGATTGAGATACTGAGATATAAATGACCTCTGTCATACCCTTGTAAACTGCAAAAGGCAGTAAGGCCCTGCATGGAGTAACAAAAATATCTCAACTAAGTAGAGTGAAACACACTCATCCTAATAACATTTTGCTCCCTATGTTTACTCTTTTCTTCTAGTCACCGAGTGATATTCTTGTGCACTGTTGTTTATTCGTAAATCTGCATTTCAGTGAATCTGCATTACACAATAAAATCTGAACATCTATTTTAAACAAATAATAATATTAACATATGAAGCATGCCTGGACACAATGTAAACAATCCGTACATTTGAACTAGCACTTGATATAGAAACAAAATAGGCAGTTGGTTTTTTTTAATAAAATTACATACTTGGAATGCAGCATGAATAAGATGAAATGCTGAACTGCTGTCTTAGGCTTACAATCAAGAAAACTTTATTGGCGACGCGCTGGAGCGCGCCGCCTATATATGGAATGCTGAAAAAATTTGAACATGCGAGCGGATGTCCTCGCACATTGTCGTTCTAGCTAAATAATGGTCGGGGAAAAATGGACAAGGCGTTCCGAATTCCGGAAGTTCCGCGATTTACACATTCCCAACGTACGGGTCCTATTTCGGTAAATGACGTTCTTTTTATATTAAACTATAGCGATTAGGCAGAATTATTGTTATATGTAAAGTTGTTCTTTGTATAAAAGACTATGGACTCTGGAAAATCTTAATTTTCCGTGTAATTTCGTAGAACCCCGGAACACCATGTTATCGACCATGTGACCATAGTAAAATACCACGTGATCGCGACATCCGGTTTGCAAAAATAGAGTCGAAAAGACGTGATCGCCGCGGTCGATTGAGCAAATTATTTCCCAAAAGCACTGTCAAAAAAGAAATTAATGAAAAACAAGATCATACTTATATTGTGAGTGACCGTGTTTGTAATTATGTGGACATTGAAAGTTCGCCAAAGGAGAATGAAAGTTGGAAAATAGGACGCAGAATGGTCGAATTCTCCGTGTTGGTTGAAGGACTTAAAATTTTGTACTGTATGTAGACTCAGGCCGATTTCACTGTGTCATTGGGGAACTAAAGTAAGCATTGGGGGTTATTTATATATTAAACGTTTAAATAGGGACTGTGGACATGTGAACACTGTGGCATATGGAAAGATGGTCAGATGAAGTTTTGCCTTGAATAGCGATGGGCACAAGGGAGGTAACTGCGTTCGGCCTAATTTTACTATAAATTCCTAGCGCCAAAACTCGTTCATAAAATAAGTGCCGATAGTGACGTAGAATTACGCCGTTTAAAAGGTGTTCTTTCATTGGTTAGGCTAAAAAAAACTACCAATCATATTAGCTAATACATTTATCTAGACGGGCAAAGCATTCTGGTCGTCGCATCTGGTTTTTTATACAAAAATAACAGCATCCGAAAATTTCCGAAATCGAGAAAACAAAGTATAAACGATTGCCCGCTCGAAAAATTGTTACATAATTGTAGTATAATCACTATATTTTTTATTTATAATAACTTTTTGGTTGAAAAACACCGTTAACATGTTGAGGTTGATTGATTTATTGACCCACTATTTGACCCTATAAATGTAAACAAACTGACTTCCGGCAAGTTCCGCTGGCTTGAACACAAAGCTTGGAACAGGTAAGAATTGATTTGCATAACAGATGCATAGAGCATCTGCACTCCAATTGATTATGTTAGTTATTGATTTTTTTGATACCTTGCCATTGAAATAAAACTCCAGTTTAGTACCCAAAACATTTCGTATCAATATGTGAGTTAGTATTTTTCTCATTTTTTTTTTATTAAAACAAAATAAACATGTTTGCATTGGTATACAATATTTTTTGACATGTATACATTGTACAACTGGGCTTCAGTGGTGAGTAGGTCCTCTTACTTTTTTCACAATCTTCTGGACCAGCCAAACAATATTGTGCCAATTAATTTAACAATAAAATATTGTTTTAGAGATGTACAGCATCCACCACCGAGTCTTTTTTACTGTTATGCTTACAAATAAAACAGAATTGTTAGTCCTAGATACCAAGCTTATCAGTTCTTTTCTTTTACAGCTATAATTGACAGTCTGGGAGGTCCACAAAAAGTAAACCATATGTTAGCGGCACTTAACATTCCAACTATTAGCAACGCCAATCTGAAAAAGATGGAGAGACGGGCAGGGAAGTCCATTGAGAAAATCAGATCTCAGTAAATATATTAGCATACATTTGAGTTTTTAAATCAATGACATGGTTTATTGGCTTTGTTTACGACATTTTTGAACATCTCTTCAATATAAATTGTAGGACTTTGATTAATATGGTTCAGTAAAAAAAAGAATTCATCTCATAATTTTCTACCAGCATCTGTAAATAGACAACTTGTGTGACTGAGATGACAATTATGATTTGTGTGTGTGTGTGTTATTTAAGATATGAATTTTATTTATGCTTTCAGTTCATAATGGAAGAAAGCCACATATAACACAGATGGCTGCCAGAAAGGAAGAGAGTGGTAGTGAGTTTTCCACATATGTGCTGCTGAAGGAGCCTAGTTTGCATGGAGTGCAACAGACAACTGGAAAAAGTGTGGCAGATGGTGTTACGTATGTAAATGGGGCTACAGTAGAAACTGTTAGTAGACAATGTGCTGTTGACAAGTTTGTTAAGTGGCTGAAAAGGTTTGATCAAGTTGTGTTAGCAGAGGTAGCTACAAACAGAAAGGTCTGGCACGTGATATTTTGTGAATTCAGTACAATGCACATGATGCTGTGGAAGATGTGCACACTTTGGTGAAACTCTTCTAGCATTCATGCACATTATTTCCAGATGTTTTCAAATCTTCAATCATTGACATGTCTTGTAGCCAGTCGTGTCTGTAAACTGCCAACAGAAGAACATATAGCATCATCTGGATGGAGAAGATGGACTGCATTCTACCTTTAAATCTAAAAATAGTGAAGGACAACCTTGCGTTACAAACACTAAAAGAACACTTGATACTTTAGTGCCTAACCTAGCTTATTTCTTTCAGAAAAAAAGTACACAGTAATTTACTAAATGCAGTGCACAGGAACTCTTGATTTTATGACTTTTTTTAGTTATATCCAATTATCCTGCATCAAAGCTGCAGCAGGGACCATTTGTCACATTCTCTGACAATACTCCTGTTATTGTAAGCATTTAAAATTTGAGAGGAAATAAGTTTCTAGCTTTTTTTTCCAAATAATTTCATTGTTTTAAGTTTTAAAAAAGGCGTAAGTTTATGTTTGTGAAGAAAGCTAAATATTTTCTACATTTTGATTAACTCCCCTGAAACTTGACACCACAGTCTTAAACCAGTATGTTGTGAAATAACTATGTGGTAAAAGTTATTCTTTTTTTATATTTTGTCACTTATACAGTGTAGATAATTTATATATAGGTTTCTTGAGATAATTGTTTATAGAAATTTTTAGCTGGAAAATCACACATTTGAAAATAAACAGAAAAAAATCACTTGTGTTTTTGGATGTTGTTCATAAAAAATCCATTTTGCCTTTTTTCTTATAGAATAAATCCAAATAATTAATTTATTTATTCATTTGGCAAAATTATAGAGGATTTTGTGTCGTCAGTTGTCACTTTTTAGGTCATATCCGAAACGAGCGGTACAATCTTAAAATTTGCATATCTCATGTTTAAGCTGGTAAAAGTTGTCTAAACTTAGTTTTTATATGTCTTATAGAATGCTTAACAAGAAAAAGTAAAGATGATTACCAATTTCTAACATGCATTTCAGAGTCCGTAATCCTTAATATGTTTATAAAACTTATGAAAACTATAGGTTATTTGTTTAAAATTTATTATTTTCTCTATTTCTAAACAAGAGGGCCATGATGGCCCTTAATCGCTCACCTGATGACACAGGCTTTAAGTAGGCTCAAATCTGGCATCAATTAATTAAGAGTTATTTACTTTAAAAATCTTTGCTGAAGATTGGACCATTAGTGTAGCCACTGGGTTGATAACATTTTCTAGAATTTTACCAAGAAACCTACTGAATCCATATGAGTCACTTCAAAACATATGTAAGATTTCATACTGGCAAACATGATGGTCAAGTTTGGTGAAGCCTGGGCCATCAATGTAGCCTCTTAAGTGTTTTCACAAGCTTTTTCTAAGATTTGACCTAGTTACCTACTTTTTGACCCCACGTGACCCAGTTACGAACACATCCAAGATTTCATGCAGACAAACATTCTGACCAAGTTTGGCGAAGATTGGGCTATAAATGTGGTCTCTAGTGTGTTCACAAGCTTTTTTTAAGATTTGACCTAGTTACCTACTTTTTGACCCCACTTGACCCAGTTACGGACTCATCCAAGATTTCATGCATACAAACATTCTGACCAAGTTTGTTGAAGATTGGGCCATAAATGTGGTCTCTAGTGTTCTCATCCAAGATTTCATGTAGACAAACATTCTGACCAAGTTTGGTGAAGATTGGGATATAAATGTAAGAATATCCTCTAATTCTGCGGATTTTCTTCCAAAAATCTATAGCATTCGTGTTGTGACTGCACGAATTGCAGAATTCCTCCCAATTTTGCCTCTTGGCGTCTAAGATGACCTTACTTGTAAAACAATGGTATGCATAATAATGAATTGCCACCTAAAACTGTAAAGCCTGGAGACATCTTGTAATCATGTTCAGATCAGACAAAACCCTGCTCCAGTGAAACCTTACAATGGACAAACAATCAGTATGATAAATCACATCTTCTATATAAAGTATCCTCATGGCTGCAGTCCATGTTCTGCAGGCTGGATTACATGTAATGTGTAATGTAGCATGGCAGACCTCCTCTATCTGCTGACTGCTCACAAACTTTGACCATCCATCTTTTACTTTATGTCAGCCCCAATGACAATAAGCTTAACCCTTGATCTGCTAGATTTGATGACAATTAAAATTGAGTGTTAGTTATTCTGATAACCAAATGCTTAAGTAAATAGAGCTTTTTTCCGGACTTAGCAGCATGTAGTTCAAATCCTGATCAGATCTCTCACAGTGGGAGTTGGATGACCCTGATCTACACTATCTGCCTATGATTGATCAATACATGATGAGTAGGATAGGGCCTAACAACAATAACTTTATAACACTACATCATCATGAATGAGAAGAGAAGACACTTATGAGAAAATCATCATTAAAAATCAATGAACTATAATGGTTCTTAATAACAATCATGAATCAAGGGTCATAACAGGCATTATATAATATTGATTGAAGGGCTTGTCTTTTAATTATTTTGTAAGATGACAAAATGGACAGAATGGAATGCAACTCAGAAACACAAATATACAAACAGCAATTAAACATCAAGCAAAATCACTTTGACAAAAAATACAACTAACAGAAAGCATAAGTGCACACAAAGAAATAAACAGAGAGGACACACGAACATAGTTGTCCATTGCCATTTAAAATCCTGTTAATTAAACATTCAATGACAATTTAATGGTATTTTTATGCATATGTTTTTGCCATTATTAACATAATATTGTGACCAAGGATAATGGAGGGAAGATGTTAATCAGTAAAAAAAATATCATACAAATACTGACACATTAAACGGTCACAACAGCATCCAATTAAGATTAGGGTCATGGTCAATTAGGTATGTCATGTTAGAGATGTCTCATCTGAATAAAGGATGAGGGGTGTTTAAAATGTTCTGACAATGTAAGTCATAGTTTTCTTCATTTATGTTGTTCTTGGATTCAGTATGTGTCTCGGTTAGAAAATATAAGGTATGTTTTAAACATGGAGTGGGACTTTTTACAAGATAAGAGCAATAAAATGAACAATTAATAATTTTACATAGTCTGTACTAGCATTGAAATATCAATACTTAATGTACAATGTAAAAAATATTTTTAAAAAAAAATAAAAAAACAATGGCATGTATGACAAAAAGTACAATTCTTTTACAAAGTCTATTGGATTATTTAAAAGAAGAAAATTACTTTGCAGACATGCTTTTTTTTTTAATGTATTCTACCATTTAATGGTAATTTATGTATGTCCCCTATTTATGAAAGGCCATTTCTCATCTTAAAGGTGGTATCCATCAGTTTGGACCAGATTTTTGTCACTCAAAGATCCAAGTAAATTATTGTTGCCTGAAAAGGTATTGAAACATGCTGATTATTGATGTCCTACACCTATGTGAAAAGTGAAACATAACAAATCACTCGTCATCACAAATAGGTATTTCCTATCTAAGCCATGCTGCACAGTTAGCTATTTTTAAACTAATAGAACCATGTGACATGTAACTTTATAATC
Source organism: Sinonovacula constricta (assembly GCA_007844125.1). Taxonomy (NCBI): domain Eukaryota; kingdom Metazoa; phylum Mollusca; class Bivalvia; order Cardiida; family Solecurtidae; genus Sinonovacula; species Sinonovacula constricta. Next base: position 31,608,603 of record CM017555.1, read on the forward strand.
ATTTGGGTAATCCGCTCTGATGTTGATGTTCATTTTTAGCCAAAATCACAATCATACTTATTAATAGTTTTAGAAAGAATAAGTAAATAGGGTGATTTATTTCATTATTTCTACTGTCTTTAGATTTAGACACTGTTCAAAATCGTCTTTTGTAAGACTTAAGTTTGACTTTTAACAGAAATTATGCCCCAATTCCCTCAATCCAGGTTTACGTGTATTTGATCAAGACAAGCTATCGGATACCACCTTTAACATGAAGGTTATAATTTTCAATTCAATTTTAAGTAATATGCACAACTGTCAATGAAAATATCTACATGTGTATCTGAATTCCATGGTTAGGTATAAGACAATAAATAGAAATAGTATGCTTGTAGGAGCCAGACACAACTAAACTACAGAATAAGAGTTTCAAGTGCTTTGCATTTATGCACCTACTGCCTTATTAGGCAGTCAACACGAGAGCAGTTAAAACACATTTCTAGCCTTAATGCTACTTATGGTCAAAATATGAAATCAATATGCAGTGAAGGAAACAAGAGAATATACCAGAAGGACTTGAGCAAGAAAAAACTTGGATTCCCCAAGACAACCAGATTAGTGTCTTGCTGGCCAATGGCAGTGCAGTTAGCCCATGGGCATAATGTTAAATCTTTTTAAGACCTCTCCCTCAATGACATCCCTGTGCATAATACACAAATTAAATGTTCCTGCCATGATCTTACAGCATGATGTTATCTCCAGGGGGTCGGAGTGACTCTAAAGAAGACTATTTCCAATGCCTTTAACTTGCTGACACAAGGAGACCCCTGAGGAGTCACATTCACATCATGACTGCACCAGGCATGTTTGTGAGCTCATACAGATATGGTCGTTGGTTGTAAAGTTGCAGCAAACACAATCGAGTGTAAACAGTGTTGCATGTAACCACTACATTAGCTTACAAGTTGTGTGCAAACAAGCAACTGCATCAAATGATGCATTATCATGTAAAACCAGTATTTTATCTCAATAAATCAAATATTACGGTTGTCTTACAATCTGTGTTTGCCACTGTTGGCAAGTGTTTTATTATGTTAATAAAATAAATATAAGAACCTGCAAGCAATAAAGTATTTATTAAAATTATATAAAACTACATATTGTTTATGATGTATATATAAAAAGATATTGTCAGATACTGATACACTTGAAAAGACTTATTTTCGTTCAATAAAAAACAGACAATGGTAAATAAAACTCAGCCTTACACTATAAGGGTCAAGTCAGAATACTAAATGATACTAAATGAATCTTTTTAAATTCATGCAATAAATGAAACATTCTACAGTAAAGGAGTAGCCTAGTTTGTAGTAGATAGTAGGAAATATCCATAAAACAATTTATGACTTTCCAAGACAATGTCAAACATTATTTGTTTGAGTATATCACAAATATGATACAAGGAAATGTTAAAAAAGACTTGTAGTCATATCTCTAGCAATGAAGACATTACATATACAGGTACTCAGGTAGTCCATATATCTAGCCAAGGCCACACTACATGTACATACATGTACTCAGGTAAACCACATATACAAATCCACAGAGAACACAATTTGTTAGATTTGTCTTAATTGCACCTACATGTAGTATACAGATATAGTTGCTTCCTTTGTCTTTTTTTAGTCATGAATTACTATGAATTATGTCTTCCATAATATTGGTGAGAAAATAGCTACATCAAAATACAATTGAAATCACAACTGTATCAAAAGTAGACATAGTTATAATGATCAACATGTTCATCGTAACAATGTGTTGTTTTTTTCTCTATTGAACTGATGAAAAAAGGTGATAAAATCATATCAAGAATTTATTGTGTATCCATGCTACATTTTACACTCTTGAAATTCAAGTATTGATCATATTTGCATTTTTAATTACTGATTGATGAGCAAAGTTTTACAACAAGCCTTATCTGGATGATGGCCAAGCCCCTTGCAGCCATGTTTTATGACATTATTTTATTATAATTTGTTTAGCAATCTTAACAGAGGGCAACCAAAGGAGCATGTCCTTAGTCCTCATATTTCCCAACTTGAAGATTCTCCCTAGCTTCACTTTACATATAATAATTTATGGAAAATGGCCACCTTCTTCGTTATCATTTAAAGAATTTTGACAAACACCAGACCTAGGACACCTAACTTATGATGTTGCCTGGTGGGAGACAGTGGTAGTTTATAAATGGTCAGGTGAGCTACACAAAAGACTGAATAAAATTCAGACAGGCACAAATAAAGAAAAAACATGAAGACAAACAAATGCAAAAATCATTTGTCTACAACAATAGTGCCTATTATAAAGTTCTTAAAAACGAATTTTGTGTGGTATTTAAAGAATTGTTCATCTATCGATCATTGTTCAAAAACTGATGAGATGGAACAACACATCTGGAAAATGTTATGTTTGTTTTAATGCTGACATTAGTTACTTTTTATGAATGTCATTAAACTTTTTAAGATATTTTATGCCATGTTCTGTTTTATTTTATTCAAATTTCCACACTGGAGCCAATACCACTGATGCCATCCCTATGCTACCAGTATTAATAATCATGACCTAAACAGACACCATCTGTTATGCTTTAGAAGATTTCTTAAACTGAATTTGTTTTTAAAATTAATATCAAGTTGACATTATGTGCCTTAAATAATATCTTAAAATACAAAATTAACTGGTAAGAAAAATGCTCTTGTTAAGGGATTTGTAAAAATTTTAAATATGGGTAATTTGTTGGATCAAAGTACACATGAAGATTTGACATTAAAGGTGGTATCCGACAGTTTGGACCAAAGGTATTTTCATTAAACATCATAACAAACCATTATTACCTTAACAGATCTTGCTAAATGCTGTTTATTGATATGATATACCTATCTGAAAAGTGAACCATAATGCCACAACCATCATTTCAAGCATGTATTTCCTTTAGCTCATCCACATCATCTGCTGTGACGTTGATGTCTATTGTAAGCAGGAATCCAAATCATTCTTATTTATGGATTTGAAAAGAATAAACATACACGTGTTGACAAACGAGCTTTACTGCCCTAAAATTAAGATACTGTTGAAAATCGTCAAGGCTTAGACTAAAGTATGATTTTTTTCTGCAGTAATTATGTAAAAACACCCCAATCAGAGGTAAGATATTGTTACATATATCAGATACAGGCAAACTGTTGGATGCCACCTTTAAGGTGTATATTTAGGAAAAGGTCAAGTATTACTGAATTTATAAAACTGACTGCAAATGAGAACTGTGATGTGTAGGTGGTTTTACCCAAACACATGCCTGTGGTCTTGCCACACAGATATTTTGTGAATGTCAGCCATATGATCCTAAATATGTTGGCATGAAGTACAAAAAAAAAGAACAAAAAAAAAAAGAAAATGAAACAATAATGAAAAGATAAATGTCAATGGTAATGGTATATGCCCCAGTAGATGCAATGACCAAAAATATTAACGTGACCCTGAATGTGACCTTAAGCATAATGGTACCATTTGCAAATTTGCCTTTTTTAAGACAAATACAATTAATATGACCTTGACGTTTAGGCTTGCATTTGTATTATGAGTGACACATATTAATGTGTTTGTCTGTAAGATGGTAAAGTCTGACTAAGTACCACTGGAAATAGTAAAGTAATGGCCAATACACGAATCTGTATCTTGAGTAGCCATGAACAAAGAATGACCTTAAATGAATGATCTATAATATGACCTTCAACTTAATTGTTGCACTTGTTGACTCCTTTAATTGTCTGTCTGCATTATGGTGAAGTTTGATTGAGGTATTCTAAATAGTGTGAAAGTTATAACTGAGACACAGAAATGGGTTGGACATAAATTGCTACTGCTATGCATCGCCCTTCTGGTCTATTAAAATGTTCATGATTATTTTTGAAGTTTTTGAAAATATAGTAGTAATTACTGAACACCCATTCATACTGTATCTTTTGTTATTTTTTGAAACTTAAAACAAATTGTACCTCTATATCATTACTTACATCTAATTCTGTATTGATGACTGCCATTGACTGTACATTGAAAACATGTATATGCTAAGCTACTGAATAAAGATATTGCTTAAAAATACTATGGGCTTGTGTAGATTCATATTTAATTGTAATTTGTTTAATCATTAATGTTAATTTGTTGGGTTAGAGATTGTTTTATGTGCCTTTAGTCGTGCATTCACACTGTTAATGAGTTGGAAACATCTGTCAAGAGTAATTTATTCAGTTGACAACATTCTGAAGATATAAAAACCTACACCATCTAAAGGCAAGATATATATATATATACATATAATTCATGCCTTATTACTTTAGAAAAAAATCTAACTTTGAAGGATAAAATTTAAAATTCAAGGCACACCCACACATACACAAATGAAGACAAAGCACTTACTAGACACAAATACAGGTCAATGTTGCTTGTATGATTAGCAATGACATTTGTGCAGCTAGATTTTTGCACATATTGCTAAAGGGGTGATTCCAGTCACGTTTCTATTTAGCAGGTTGCTTTGTTGTTGTTCTAAGTGGTGATAAAGCTAACTTCCCAACAGTGTTCAGTTACATGGTGATGGTGGTATTTTGTAACTATTTCATGCAGCATCTGATAATATGCAATTATTTCATCCCATGCTATAAATCTGATGGCTACAGCTTGTTGTAATATCATTCATAACAAATGCAGAAGAATTTCTTTTTCAACAATTTTGGGCAACTAGCATTAACAAACTACACATATTTTCATCAAAAAGAAGCAAGAAATACTTTGTTTTTAGGTCTTAATGTGAAGACATGTATTGCTTTTTGCTTTTAAGGCTGTTGGTTGTCTAAATAGCTGAACTGTTCTATATGAAATAAATAACGTAAGAAAGATTGAAAAATAAATTAAAGATACAGCCGTGATGTGACAGCTGAGGGTTACATGTACATGTTTTATCTCTTAGCCTGCTACATTTATTAATAAGGATACAAATGATTCACTTTAGCTTACAGCTTCATACAAAGATAAAAAGGAATATGGCTAGAAACTAATAGTGATGATACTGAGCAGACAGCTCCAAGGAAGGAAATAAATGCTGAGCAGACAGCTCCCAGCAAGGAAATATGTTCTTAGCAGACAGCTCCCAGCAAGGAAATACATGTCAGCAGACAGCTCCCAGCAAGGAAATATATCTGCTGTGCAGGCTAAGAGTTATGCAGCGGGGTAAGATAACAAGAGGGCCATGATGGCCCTTAATCACTCACCTGATGACACAGGCTTTAAGTAGGCTCAAATCTGGCATCATGTAATTAAGAGTTATTTACTTTAGAAATCTTTGGTGAAGATTGGATCAACAGTGTGGCCACTGGGTTGATAACATTTTCTAGAATTTTACCAAGTAACCTACTGAATCCACATGACTCAATTCAAAACATATGTAAGATTTCATACTGGCAAACATGCTGGTCAAGTTTGGTGAAGACTGGGCCATCAATGTAGCCTCTTAAGTGTTTTTACAAGGTTTTTCTAAAGTGTTACCTAGTGACCTCCTTTTTGACCCCACGTGATTCAGTTACGAACTCATTCAAGATTTCATGCAGTCAAACATTCTGACCAAGTTTGGTGAAGATTGGCCTATAAATAGGGCCTCTAGTGTGTTCACAAGCTTTTTCTAAGATTTGACCTAGTGACCTACTTTTTGACCCCACGTGACCCACTTACGAACTCATCCCAGATTTCGTGCAGACAAACATTCTGACCAAGTTTGATGAAGATTGGGCTATAAATGTGGTCTCTAGTGTGTTCACAAGCTTTTCTAAGATTTGACCTAGTGACCTACTTTTTGACCCCACGTGACCCAGTTACGAACTCATCTAAGATTTCATGTAGACAAACATTCTGACTAAGTTTGGTGAAGATTGGGCTATAAAGTGGTCTCTAGTGTGTTCACATGCTTTTCCTAAAATTTGACCTTGTGACCTACTTTTTGACCCCAGGTGACCCAATAACGAACTCATCCAAGATTTTATGCAGACAAATATTCTCACCAAGTTTGATGAAGATTGGATAAAAATTGTGGCCTCTAGTGTGTTCACAAGATAAAATGTTGAGGACGAACAACGAACGACGGACGAAGCGGTATCACAAAAGCTCCCCTTTCGCACATTGTGCTCAGGTGAGCTAAAAATGCATCAGAATATTTAAATAATGTCAAAACAGGAAAAAAATAACTTGCTTATCAGTTCAGTTATTATTGTACACATGTATTGAGTTAAAGCCAATGCAAATGCCTAAAATGTAATTATTATATTTTTTCTATCAAAATGGTTTATTTATATCCCTACTTGCATATAAATAATACTTCACACATTATTATCTAGGCACATTCCCACAAAAGAGCTGGCCACAATAAAGGCCATCCCAAAATTAGCAAGGCTTGTTATGTTGTGCAGATGTGTCTGCAATGAGGACCACTAACTGCTTTAAGAAGTCTTCAAAACTTAATGGTCACATGGTTTTCTTAGCAAGTGAGCTATACCACTTCCATTTTTTACAACTATGGTATGTTGCGGCCCGGGTTAAAACCCGAGGCCTCCCGTACCTGGAGCTAATTGCCCTACTGACTGAGCTATCAGGTCCGGTCGTGTACCTCCTAACTAGGTGAAGTTTAAATAACATTATCCATTAACTGTCAATCTGTCTAAACTAAGACAATCATTAATTAATGCAATGTGACTAAATATCTGCTAACACATTAAGATTTAGATACAAAAACATGCATCATCAAAAAGAGCTACACCTGATTTGCAAGTGATGAATCATGTAATGAATAATCTGCTCATCTAAGGATTAATCAACGATGTGCTTATTTTATTCCTCTTATTTTGAAAAAAGTTTTTTCCTCTTACCTTACATACATAAAAGAAATAAAAACAAGGTTAATTGATAGTCAAAACCTATAAAGGACTAATTTATAAATCTCCTGAATATTTTATGGCAGCAAAATAAATGTTTGTGACATTATTTTTATAGTCAGTCTAGGTCAACTTCAGATACCAGGCTTCATACAGCAACTCTGTGTTTTATTTGAGTGGAGTTTAATCGATCTTAAAACACTCTTCCTTACCAATAGTTAGCTTTGTGATGTTAAAATATGGGCTTGAAACAGTAATCTATAAACTTATACAAAGTAGAAATCCTTCAAAACATTAGCAACAAAACATCTAAAAAAAGTTACTCAGTACGCTAATTAATACATAGCAATAAGTGATTAGGAACAACTCTAATGTTTCCAAAAACATGCCTCAATCAATTAGTTTTTCAAGTTTAAGATTGATGAAAGCTATCTGTGTAATTTATTTGAATGTCTGGCTGCCTGGAGTTAAATACACATTGCAGAAGACTAAGGAAGATAATCAGAGAAATCAAAGCACAGTATATGCTCAGAGTTATCTCCCTTTACCCTTTAACATTTAACATTAATCTGTTCATGGACAAACAACATGGTCATTAAGATCCTAGTATTAACTTCATTTAAAAAACATGGAGCTATGGTTACACCATATATAATTAAACATAGAGACCCATTTATTTATATAAAAAAGAACTATCCATAAAGATGATGAATACACCCAGTTACTGTTTGCCATGTAAAGATAAAAAAGGGCCATTACTTGTGTAAAACTAGGCCTATCATCTGATGTCAAGCTAAAACTCAAATGTACCTCCTACATATTTCTTATAAGGTGGTATAATAAATTAAAACAGAATTATTTCTCCACAAGCTGGATAAACAAGATCTATCTCTGCAACTTGACTACTTTTCCATATATCCTACCATTTGAATTGAAATAGTCTTTCAAGTTGTGTAATTATTTTATATCAAACAATCTAATAATCATGCCATTTGATAAAAGCAGCTTCACTCATTATGTCACTAAACACACTCTGAACAATGTAAAACAAGAATAGCTAAATCTACAATACACAAAGAATGATCATACAAAATAACTGCAAAGTAAGAATAAAGCTGCAGGTCCTGGCCAAATTTATTTTTATTCGATGCCATAAATTAAATGTTAGAACTAAAGCAGATAAAACAAAGAAATCAGCTTGTGCTAACATCATTCAGGGTCCCTAGGGCCAACTAAGAGTTGACAAGTTAAGTGATTACATGAATTGTCAGAAGGTAACTAACAGGTTCAACAGTATCACACTTCCATGGCACCATTGTTGGGCCTAATGAGTCAGACATGCTGTTGAGAATTCGTTACATTTATGACGTTATGCCGCCGTTTCTTGTATTGTGCCATTTGGCATATTTTTGACGTCATTACGTTGATATTGTTACGTATATGTTTTTAGACATTATTACAGATTGAAACTATATAGACGTGTTTTATCATTCGTCTCATTAAAACATGCGATCTTTCCTGATTTCCCTGAGAGACTCCAGATATCAGGGGTCTGTCTCACGCCTCATGCTGAGCACATAAATTCTCCCGCTCTGATGTTCCTGACTGACTTAATCTCACTCCTCCTAAAGACAGGCCCGGTCAGTAGCTACCAGCCGATCATTTGATTATGCAATATAACCTACTGCAAGTGACCAGTACCTGCATGTGTATGTGTGCAGCTAATCAGAACAGATCACTGCCCATCATTAAGCGTACCGATTGTTCATTGGCCGAGATGATAAGTTCGTGCCCCACCTACTAGTGTAAGAAGGCAACCGTCATAAGCTGTGAAAAATCCCATCAATGTCACATGTTCTATTTTCTAACACAACTCATCAACATCACAACAGTTGCATGTGCTTAATTGCTTGTTGGATGTTTAGGGAAGGGTGATTAAAGGTGTCAAAGCTGGATTCTTGATTGTTGCTAGGAATGACTTAAATGATTATATGTTAACTTTTTTAATCCATATAAAAAGCCAACAAAGATCAGCATCCATTTTTTTTGTAGTAGAACTGATGGCAAATGCTGTCATGTTTTAAATGTACAATGTTTTATACTAAAGAATGAAAATGTGTTTAACAACTTGCTATATTTGATTATATATTGTGTCCGTTTTAATTGTACAGCACAATGTAATAAAATATGTAAACACAGACAAAATATATGATTGTTGACCCCAAATGTATGTGCAAAACAACTTAAATTACTATTCACAAGTTTTATGTGTACAAGCTTACAACAGACAAGGTTAAAACTTGTTATTTTTGTTATTTTTTATAGTTATATGTGTATGGTAGATAAACAAGTTTAAAATATGTGTGGATTATTTTCTTTGGGTGCATTTGTTTGATATGTAATTAACAGTGTTAATTAACTACAACACCATTTCATGCAAAGAATAAATTATATTAGATACTGGAGTGTTAACAAACATAAGGTCTTAAATGTCTTTGCTTCACCAGAAGTAGATGAGATGGGGGGGGGGCATTTTTATAGGGGAGATATAAACAAACCAAAGATCTAACATTTTAGCTACAGTCAAAGTAGACAAGATATTAGGGTAGAAACGAACCTATGATCTTGAGCATTTTTGTTGCTACACTCAAAGTAAATGAGCTATTAAGGTAGAAAGGAACCTAAGATCTTAAGCTGATTTTGTTAACCCATATAAGATGAGACATGGCAGTATAAACAGCAAGAGATGTCACAGGTTAAGTAGCTTGATTATTCAAATGCTTGATGATATTCATGGTTTATGCTTTATAGAACTATGTGCTATAAAAATGAGAAGGATCTGACACGTGAGGGTCAGGGGAGGCAATACATTTTTGTATAAGCCTCATTCCATCAAATAATTATTTATAATTGGACCTATTTACATCAGAATGGTAAGGTACTGATGTAACAACAATATGCCCCTATTTATGTTAGTGAGTTCTAATGTGTGTATATATAAATCATCTGAAATTCTGCATGCAGATTTAATCACAATTAGAACACATAATAATTTTCTTGCTTTGCATATTTTGATAACAAGGTGGAGTGTTTTGAGTTAAATATCTTCCAAGTAACTAAGTTCATTTAGACAGAATAAAGTTAAAAAATAATAAAAAGAAATCATACAAGCCTACAGTGTGGAAATTGAAGCACATTTTGTTTATTGTGAACACCATTCAACATTGTTTTATTTTAAATAATGGCACAAAAGACTTGCTTCAAGTTTCAAATGGTAATTTAATTGAAAAGATATTATCAATTGCTAAGATGACACTTTCATTGTCACCTTCAAAATTGTTTAATAAGATATTTTGGTCACAATAAACTTTATGCTCTAACAATGCAGACAAACATGCTTTATATTTCAAACATCTATGCCTTGTGGAAGAAATATACATTATCTCATGTGTTCAGACTTCTTAGCTTTGAATGCACATAGAGAGAATATGCAGCTCATTGAGGAAATATGGCTTCTTTGTCTGGCTTGAAAATGGAACAAATGCATTTAATAACCTCAAATTATTTAAAATTCAAGACAGTGACTAAGAATGGTTACAACTATTGAATGGTAAGAAGGTAATTTAAACTGATTAACTTAATTTAATTGCATTATTATAATATCATTTTTTATGATTTACCATTAAATATTGTTTATGTTTAATAATGCTACATAGTATTGGTTCATAAACATGTCCTTAACCAGACAGTGTGGGTATATATTCAACCAAAAGGGGTGGTTCATCAACAAGTAGTTGTCCTTGATGTCCACTCATCTTACAAGCTTAACATCTCTAACATCCCTGTTCAAACCAAAGATAAAAATAAATGAAGATGAGGAAATATTAGTAGATCACTTATTTAAAGGGTGTTCTTTTTTTAACAAAAGCAACACATCTAAAATGTTGTACCCCCATGACCTCGCTAATATCAGCCTGGCCAATAATGCATAAATGTTGACTGATGTAAGCTGGATGTTATCTTTTACCTGCACCAAGATTGTCTAAGTTAAACCATGGCCATATTTCTCACAATGTCCAACCTGGGAGTAGCACATTTTATTATAACGATCAATAATAGGAAGACACATGTGAAGTTTCATTCCAATCTATGCAATGGTTATTAAGATATATGCTTGATAGTTCTTGCACCCAAAACTCCTTATTCATAAAAGCCTCAATGCTAAAAAGTAAAAAAGTAAATGATTATGTAGGGGATCAGTAAACAGAAGTCAACAAACCTTCATCATGGTCCCACTCAAGGTCTAATGAGTTGGATCCCTCTGTCTGTGACCTGTCCCGCGTCACAGGAGTGGCGGTGGGTGTGGAAGAACTGTTGGTGCTCTGACCATCTCGGGAACCTGAATGAAGCAGAGGTATGTGTTCTTGATTGTTAATGCTAGATATTGCTCTCATCATCTCGGAAACCTGAATGAAACTGAGGCATGTGTTCTTGAATGTAAATATTAAATATTGCTCTGACCATCTCAGGAACCTAAATGAAACAGAGGTATGTGTTATAGAATGTTAATACTAAATATTGCTCTGACCATCTCAGGAACCTGAATGAAACAGAGGTATGTGTTCTTGAATATTTATGCTAAATATTGCTCTGATCATCTCAGGAACCTGAATGAAACAGAGGTATGTGTTATAGAATGTTAATGCTTAATATTGCTCTGATCATCTCAGGAACCTGAATGAAACAAAGGTATGTGTTCTTGAATGTAAATACTAAATATTGCTCTGATCATTTCAGGAACCTGAATGAAACAGAGGTATGTGTTCTTGAATGTAAATACTAAATATTGCTCTGATCATCTTGGAAACCTGAATGAAACTGAGGTATGTGTTCTTGAATGGTAATGCTAAATATTGCACTGACCATCTCAGGAACCTGAATGAAACAGAGGTATGTTTTCTTGAATGTAAATACTAAATATTGCTCTTACCATCTCAGGAACCTAAATGAAACAGACATAAGTATTCTTGAATGGTAATGCTAAATATTGCTCTGACTATCTCGGGAACCTGAATGAAACAGACATATGTGTTCTTGTATTTTAACACCTAATATTGCTCTATCTCAAGAACCTGAATGAAAATAGAGAAATTGATCTCTGAAAAAATGAAAAACAGTGAAACCGACATCTGAAAAATGTGAAATTTAAAAAAGAGCAATTGACCTCTAAAAAATGATTTGGAACTGAGAAGGTTATAACATGTAAGATGCAAAATAAAATGCAATCACAATAACATATGAAAAACTTAACAATCCTTACTACAGTCAATTTCTCCTCTCTGTAGAGAAGCAACATTGTAAAAACTGTTTTATTTGCCATTTTTTGCTGATTTTAAGTCCCTACACACGTCTTGGAAGAACCACCGGCATACTGCCAGATTCCCAACATGAAATTTATCACACCAACCAGGTTCCGAACCCATGCAGTGAAAAAACATGGAGTCAGACGAGTTATAGGTCACAGAGCATTTTTTTTTAAAAATACATACTATTATATAATAAAAACATTGAAGTCTAGTTGGGCTTAGTGTCAGACTTTTTTTTCTAACAGGAAGGCATAGATGACTGTGAGCTAAAGGGAAAGAATTAGCTTCAGAGTTAAATTAGTAGCCTAACTATATACAGCAAAAATACCAGACAGCTAACATTCAAAGATTTTGTTGCATGGTGTCATAGGATATTATACCCCGGTAACACCTGTAACCAGTAGTAGAGGGACAATGATGAGCCTTGACATCTATACCAGAGAACAAAAAGAAAAATGAGAGAAGGCTGGTAAGTTAGTAGTGCAAAGTTGTCTTGATTTTATGAGGAACATGGGACCCCTTGCAGAATAATGACCAGTATAATTATCTGTCTCTACATGCGGAATTGCTTGCAGATGAAACCACACCTACCTGATCTGAGGTGGGCTGTAGCCTTGAGGGACCGGGCTTTGACACTCTCTAGGAACATCTCAAAGTCATCCTCTCCTCCAGCTCTGCAACACAAAGCCATGTACATGTATAGTGTAAACAAACTGAACATGTGTTGGGACTATTTCAAATGAAAAAGCTTGATATTACTCATTATTTAAATAAATAAATGAATGCGAATATAAACTTAATGGGATAATAAAAAAGAGTATAAAAACATTATCTTATTCACATCAGATATTTCACAAGGATAATACTTAAAAACGTTGTTGATAACTTACAAACATGCTAAGTAAAGTGCTAGTTTTCCTGTACAGATTTATATTGGTTTCCTTCCTGGCTTCTTGCATTCTTCTAACAAAATGAAAGCCATGTTCCTACTTACACCTCCCACTCCCCATCCTCCCCTACGGACCAAGAGGTGGGACCATTACTGGTGGACATGGCGACAGCCTCCTTTTCACGGTGAAGTTGAGCCAGGCGCGCTGCCTCTTTCTTGGCCTCCTGATATGCCTCCTCTTCCCGCCTCAACTCCTCCTCATCTTCTCTCAGCTACAAACATACATAGAAAAAATGAAAAAGTAGGAAAGAGAGCTCTAGTAATGGACATTAATAAACTTTGTTAGAAACAAAAGATATACCTGATAACTAAATTTAGACTTATGACTTTATAGTTGATTGAGAAACAATTTATTATCACTAAGAGCCAAAAGCAAACATTTGAAATAATGCATAAGCTCCAGCAACAAATATTTATTAATGTTGGAAATCTATTTCATGATTGATTTAGGAAAATATCATAACACTGGTGCTATTCTGGTTTTGATACATAAGTTGCAGAAAACAAGTAAAGTTTTTGAAACAAGTACGCTTAAAAAGCAGAAATATGTTCATGATGGCCATTTCCATCAATTATATATTGGCGGATTAAGGTCATAGATGATTTTATTGATACCAGTCTATCACTTGTAATGATGAAAACCTTCACTACCTCGCTATTTTGTCATGATTTACCATGTGACAGTACAAGTGGACAAACAGATTCCCATAGGTTTCCATAGGCACATAAGCTTTGCACAGTCCGGTGTTAGCTAGAGCATGTTTAATAACAACCTTCCACTGTATTGATTTTAATTCAACTATTTTCTAATAAAAGATTAACTGTTTTCTCCTTAGCAACATCTTTCTGATTAGCATTTATGGATATATTTATAACAAGATTTCCATAAATCCTTGTATTTTATTAAGCACACAGCAAGCAAGTGTAATGATGTCTGAGAAAAGTTTTTGTAATTAAGGCACTAACAGATAGTTCATACATTTCTGTCTCTGCAGATCCTGCAACAACTTTAAAATTTATGATTTTAACCAATTTTAAACATCTTACTCAGAAAATTTAAGTTTTTGAAAAAGTAAAACACTAAAACAATATATTTATTGATACAATTTTTTCATAAAGATTATTACTATAGTCATTATTTAAAAAATGTTCTTTTTAATAAATGTTCAGATAATTTTTTTTTCTATCTCTTAGCAACTAGATTTATTACAAACTAAAATTTTATATAAACAACCCATCCCATAAAAGGTGCTATAAAAGAATATTAACCAAGGTCAGCAGAGACGGATATACCCATTTGAGAGTAAGCATTACAATACATTTATTATATTATACTGATTTATACCATTTTCACTAGAACATTAACAATTTAAAACAAAAACAACAGTAAATACAGGTAATCACAATTTCATAGACATTGTTCAGGGATGTGCATATAAAAAGTTTAACATGGGCAGGTCACATTAGGTACTACAATATATAATATGGTGGGTGTTGGGTGGTGCTGGGTGGTATTACCTTCCTGTCAATCTCAGCATCTCTCTGCTGCTGCTCATCAATAAGAGCCTTATATTGTCTAGTGGACACTAATTGTTTCTCTCGCTCGGTCACAAGTCTACAACAACAATGGGGTGAAAATAACCAAAGAGCCAGGCAACATGGAAAGCAATACTTGTGCTTAGCTGCTAACATAATGATAACTGTTCAATCAGAACTCCAAATCAAGGATAGTTTTGTATTAAAATGTATGTTGCCTGTAAACATATTATGATTCTTACTAGGATTTTATTGATGGAGTAAGATTAATTAAGGCAAAATATTAATGTGCTATAAATTTCTCAGACTTACTGTATACACATATGTAGATAATGAAATAGAACTTGCCTTTTGATGATTAGATGTTTGAAAACTTGTATGTCTGTACTTTACATGTTGTGAATGGAAAAAAAAAAATTTAAACAGTCCAAATAAAAGAAGAAAAAAATGTCCAAAAAAAGAGAAAAAAAATGTCCAAAAAAAAAAGAAAAAAAAGATTGGTTTGGTTTGTTGTTGTTTTTTTTTACTTTTTGCTGCAGCACACTGACACCATTATGGTCATACTGGAGACATCTAAGCTATTATCAAAAGTCCAAGAAAAATGTGTAGATCAACCAGCACACTGCAGGTCACCTGGAAGACTTCCCCACATGAAATGAGTTTAGTCCCGAGGCAAGTGTTTGTGTAGACCCCCCAGCGCACTGCAGTTCACCTGGACAACTTTCCCATGTGAGATGAGTGAAGGTGCACTGCTGGTCAGCAGGTGACATTGGCAAAAATATTCTTTGTTGCTAATACTCTTCAGATTTGCCATAACTTGATAACTATAATTACATGTAGTGCCCACAATAAAAGGTTAGGCTGTATGATAATGAAATATACAGGGATTAATCTATACAAGTCAGATCTCTTTCCATAACTGGAGCTTAGATCACAATTACTATGATGAAGGTACTTTGGTAGGAGTTATGATGAAATAACAAAGCAAGCACTTAGGCAATATACAACATATTTTCATCTGCAATTGAAGAGTTATTTAACCTGCAATGTTTGTGTGATAAAATTGTTACTTTAAACTTAAAAGTCTTATTTCTGTAGAAGAAAAAAGCTAACAATTGTGCACAGTCAACACACAATAGATACTTTTTTAATCCTGTCTTAATGACAAAAAAAAAAAAAATAAGCATGCACTTGAAATAAAAATGCCATTTTAATTACAACACTTATGTAAGTTAACATGCACTCAAATGATGTTGTAACCTTGTTATTAATCATGCAGTTAGTAGAAAACAAAACAATATATGCAAGCAAATCATACATAGAATTGTAAAACGACTCTACCTTTTATTTAATTAATGCTGAAAACAGATTTTAAATGCATCTCCAAGGGACTTAGTAAAATATGCTCGTATATCAGAAACCTATCTATACAGCCTTATTTACAACAACTACCAGACAATGCAGTATTTTAGCTCTTTTTTTGTTTTGTTTCAGAATATGCTATATCCTTGCTACTAACCATTTGTTATAATTTGTTATAATTGCTACTTCTGCTAAGTATTTGCTACATGCACAATTAACCAGAAGTTTTGTTGGAAATGTGGCAGCCAATAGTGCGGGTCCTGATCAAACAACACCCAAGAGGAACTGGCTAATTTAGATCTGTTCTATTTGCCGCTGCCTAATTTACTGTAAGCAAGTTAAAGAGTAAAGCTACAGTCCATCAAAACTAATGTACTAAAACTCACACCTAAAAACTGAATCATATGATACACCTGCAGTAGATTGGAAGAACAATTTAAACAATGCAAAAGGACACCAAGCATGCCTTAAGAATGAAACAAAAGGCTAAATTCCTATCGCATGATGCTTTACTAAATAATACCATTTCACAGTGGTTTGAATGAAGTGATTGGCAAATTGAGGATGGTGCATTTTGGGCTTGCAAGCACAAATCTGCAAAACATTTACATCTACCACAGTTTAACAACAGTTCATTCCTAGTTTAACAGGCAGACAAACACATGGACAGACACCTTAAGTACCAGTTGGACATAGGAAGACACTACAAAAGGCCCATCCATCCCCGATTTTTCACTGCAAAGGTTGGAAACATAAAAGAGAAAGGAGAATAAGGTTGCCTCTTAGTTGAGAGACTAGCATAATTATAATTCATTACAATACAAGTCCCATAAACAAACAAAAGATCAGTCCTATTTTACAGACATGGAATGCATACCCAATGTCAAATGATGTAAGTGTCAGTGGTCATAGAATTGTAAGGTGTTTCTAA
This sequence comes from Sinonovacula constricta, assembly GCA_007844125.1. Taxonomy (NCBI): domain Eukaryota; kingdom Metazoa; phylum Mollusca; class Bivalvia; order Cardiida; family Solecurtidae; genus Sinonovacula; species Sinonovacula constricta. The sequence goes on from CM017555.1 coordinate 31,625,706, forward strand.
AAATATTAATTTAATAAGGTGTAAAAATATACATTTTGTTACATTTTTAATTAATATAAAAATGACTTTTGATTGTATCACATGGCCAAATGCTTATTATTGTATAGTGCATTTAAAGGACATTTAATTTTCTATCAAAACTTGCTGACATCATATAAATTGATGTCAATTAAAAAATTCTACAGTATGTTAAACTGTTGCATTAAGTCATAAGTTGGCTTAATATTAAAAAGTGGTCAATGTTTATCAATTTTCAATTTAAAACAACAACATGTCTAACAGAATAAAACCATGCCCTCGAAAGTTTAGTAATTCTGCTTCATATTTCAATGCATTAAATTTATGTTTAAATAATTAAAACTACCTAACACAAACATTCAGAAAATGTTTTATCTACTTTTATACATCTTTCAGTTTTCCTTAATGTGTAAAGTATTAATTGGTAAATTAACAAAAAGACAATTAACAACATTAAGTACAAAAATGCTCTTTCTTCAACATGTTCTTTTAAATCCATTGCCAGAATACTTTAGCCTTTGCAAACTTAAGACAAAAAACACAATACTGCCACTTCCTTCTATAAACACAGATCTGGCAAAACAAGTTACTTTTATGTAACTGTAATCAAAGTAAATAATGTAAAATTGTACTTTGCAATTTGATGTTTTCAAAGGTAAATGCACTTACTTGCTCATTTCTGTCTGCACATCATCCTGAAATAAAACACACACCAGATCTTGTACTTGCTCTTAACATATCTTAAACATTTTTTTCTTTTTTAATTCAAGATCATTCCTTAGATTTCTGAAGTAAAGCAATGAGTATAATGTCAAGAAATGGTCACATCTTAACTTGTGACATTTTAGTTTCATAACAAACATTTAAAGGATCATTTGTTTCTATTTTAAATAATCCTGAAATAATACTGTTGCATTTTTATTAAAAAATATAATGCTTCTTTATGAATATATCCCATGCTTAAAGTTCATTTTAAGTCAAAACTTTTTGTGGATGGTTAACTGGAGAACACATTTTTTGAACCAATATTAATGCTTTTATACTGTTTACTTTATAAGTACAACAAGTAATTTAATGCAGATAAAAGAAGGTATCCTGATATATATGTGTTTACTCCAAATAACAAAATAGAAAAATGTCCCCAACAAACTTCAATTACTTATCAAAGTAAAAAATGGATGTAAAAATAGCTTCACCATTGGCTCCATTTAGTTATGAGACAGATCAAAAAATTTTGGTCCTAATGGTAAAAAATAAGAAGTCAACTTAACAATTTCAAAAGTGCCTTTTTACTATTTTTACTATTAAAGCATGGATAATTATTGCATATTGAATTTTTTTATATATATTTTGTATATAATTTGAGGAAAACTTTCACAAAATGTACATTTTATTATCATGATGTCAATGCATGCAGTTGCATTAACATTTATGTCTAATTTATGGATAATATGTGTTGTTTAAATATGTTGCAGTCAACTAAATATTGATAACTAGATGATAAAATATGAAACTTTGTAAAAAATAAAGTATTTTTCTGAAGTCTCTGTTAAAACATTAAAATTGCAAAATGATTCAAGTTGCTTGTTGTTAGAAAATAAACACATCTAATTCAATAAAACCTGATCTTTTTTACATATGTACATGTCAATTAAAGTAGAAATAAGCATGTTTAGACAACATGGAATACTTACAATCAATAATTAAATTACTTAAAACCTATCAATAGAAAATTATTTAAAAGACACAAAGCATGTGTCTTTATTAACTATTATTAAATTGCAGTCAATAGAATAATAACAATTCTTCACAAAATGTAAGAGTAAGATCATGAATAAGTTTAATTGTACTACCAGTGACCAAAAACAAAAGGTAATATTTACATTTACAGAGCACTTTACAATCATCCATTTAACACCACACCAGTTCTAAATGATCAAGTGATTACAACAAGATCTTTGAGAAATGGCAGTTGTTAACCACTATGTGAACAACTTGATAATTGTATAAACGAATTAACTAGCTCTAAATTAACAATAGCAATGTCTATTTTTACTTTGAGCATAAATTTGAAATTATTCAATTTAATTCAATTGAACTTTGATATGAACAAAAATGATTATCCAGAGAAAAAAAGTGCTATTCAGCAACAACTGTTATCCCAATATCATGGATACACAATCTGCCATTTTGTGTATTTAACCCATTGTTTCACCCTAAGATATTTCCGGCTGTTTGTTGTTGTTTATTTGCTACATCACACTCACCCTGACAGGGATTCGAACCCACACAATTAGTGTTTAGTAAGGTTAAGGGTTAAGAGGTTCAGAAAGTAAGATGATTGTGTAATAAGGTTGTAACCATCGCCCCACCACCACCACCACCACCACCACCCCCACCCCACCCCTCATCCGATCAGCTCAAAAGAATGCAACAAACCTCTATAACCTGGTAAGGCAGCTTAACAGAATTCAGAAAAAAAATTGTTATTGGTTATTATCAACATGTCAAAGCAAGATGAAAATCTGTTATTACTGAACAATCATTAACCAGTTGACAACTACATTTGTTTTGTACTTTTCATCTGTTTTGTCACCATTTCCTCCACATCATGGAGCAAAACATTTTTGATAACCTCCATCAAGAAATCACAGAAGTGCAGTAAAGTTGACTGGTTTGTACTTACCTGGCCCATCAGGTTTTCAAACTGAAAAAGCAAACAGGGAAAAGGGAAAGTATTATTCTACTGTAGATACATAGTGCTCATACAAATTATATGTTATAAGGATATGTGTAAAGGTTCAACATGGCTGTGCAAACAATTAGTTAACATGTAGTTAATTAGCCAAGAGGATTTCACTGACGGTAACAAAAATAGATTTTTATTATCTACATACAAATTCTTGTTGTTAAACTAGTTTTGGGAGGAATTGTATGTATGTTGCTTTTGTTACTGTTGTCACATTTATCGAAGAGGAAACATATGCAAATGAAAAAGACTAACACTACATTTTCCCACTATCTATTTAGGACAGTACCAAAATGTTACCAATCAAAAAGCAGGCAAAAAGTATTAATTCAGTAAAGATCAAGCATCTTTCTTCCTGGCAACTCCATACAAGCAAAAAAACAAGGAACATGATGTCAAATGCAAGAATGCTCCACCCAATTAGTAATATGCCCAAGCATCTTGTTGACCTTTGGTATTGAATGTAAAAATAAATAGTGGTAAAGCAGAGTTTTCTAAGTATTAAACTTCTCTGAAAATGTCAAATACATGTAAACCTTATAGTGTTAACATATAATAACAAACTAGCATAAAGACATCAGTGGTAATGGTTTAATATCAATTATCCCATAAACTCAGCATGAATATATGTAAAATAAAAGTGTAAGGACTATGTACTGTTTAAGCACCACTTTTGAAAGAAGAGCTTCTGGCAATGTTTCATTAAGGTAATCAGACTAAGATTATAGCAGTTATAAATACAACAGAGAAAACCTTGTTTGAGTAGTTCGAGGGGTGAAAATGGTGACCTTTTACACATCCAGTGATTTGGTACAAAACGGAAATTCATGTTGAAAATGAAATAGGCAAGAAATGAAATAATAGCTATTCGAATGTCTAAAAAAGAGTTTGTACAAAACTTAGTGCAAACAAACATGTGGCTATTCCCATCATTTCAGTCATTTTACCTGCTTATGAGAATGCCTGCATGATTTAAACTTTGTTGACACATTTCAAATTTTGTTTTGTGCTTCAAAAAAGAAATTAACCTTACACCACCAATAAGTCTGTCTGGAAATAAATTGACTTACAGTACTCACACAGAACACACTGAAATTGTTTAACCAGGATTTTATCCATCAAATCTTAGCATTTTAGCTTACGTCTATAAGGTTAACATGCATTGTTAACAGACCTGGAAAGTTCAAGTTGTCAGAGTTTGTGGCAGACAGCAGCTGGCAGCTAATAAACATAAGCTGTTCTTTTGGCTGATTGGCCACTTGCTTCATGTTAACTGTCTTACACATGGCCATTTTCTACACACTGTTTATATCAATGCACAAGGACATCAGACATACCAGTCAAAAGTATGGTTTTGGCAATTTTTTTACCCTGGTATATCAATATATGTATCTTGCATGAGTATCAACATAAACAAAGGCATTTGGCCATTGTTTGTCTAACCTACATGTAGTTAGAGGGAGGGTCCATTGTTATGGTAGGCATGGCTACAGCCTTTTGAGAAAGGGTCAATTGAACTTGCTGTTGTGCTTAGGTGATGTTATCATCTTAAGATTGGAAGGGAGACCCAGAGATCCAACCCTCCAGTGACCTATCTCAAAGGAAACTTCTCAAAGACTCTGTTCTGTTAAAATAGGTCACCCTTACATTTAGACCTCCCGACTATATATTGTACGAATAAAATGGAAAAGTATATTCTTTTAAATACCATAATATATAGAGAGAACAATCCCATGCAAAAAGTTCATCTCTTTTAAATATTCTGCACCTGTCAGGTATGGCCTCATTTTTTATATGTCACTACTCTCTTGAACATATCAAAGTATTTTCCTTCAATCAATCTTAAATGGCATTTGCTTAAAAAAATTTTATTAAATTTACCTTTCGATAACATTGTGAGCTGTTAATATGCTAGCCAGGGAAAATAAAAGACTAAATTGTAACAGAAGCAAATATAACTAGAGGGCCATGATGGCCATTAATCGCTCACCTGATGACACAGGCTTTTAGTAGGCTCAAATCTGGCATCAAGTAATTAAGAGTTATTTACTTTAGAAATCTTGAAAGATTGGACCATTAGAGTGGCCACTGGGTTGATAACTTCTCTAGAATTTTACCAAGTAACCTACTGAATCCACAAGACCCACTTCAAAACATATGTAAGATTTAATACTTGCAAACATTCTGGCCAAGTTTGGTGAATGACATCAATGTGTCCTCTAAGTGTTTTCACAAGGTTTTTCTAAAATGTGTCCTAGTGATTTATTTTTTGTCCCCACGTGACCCAATAATATACTCATCCAAGGTTTCATGCAGACAAATAATCTGATCAAGTTTAATGAAGATTGGACTATGAATGTGGCCTCTAGTGTGTTCACATGCTTTTTATAAGTTTTAACCTAATGACCTCTTTTTTGACCCCATGTTACCCAATAACAGACTCATCCAAGATTTCATGCAGACAAACATTCTGACCAAGTTTGGTGAAGATTGGGCCATAAATGTGGTCTCTGGTGTTTTCACAAGCTTTTTCTAAGATTTGACCTAGTGACCCACTTATTGACCCCACGTGACCCAGTTATAAACTCATCCAAGATTTCATGTAGGCAAACATTCTGATCAAGTTTGGTGAAGATTTTGCCATTAATGGGGCCTCTAGTGTGTTCACAAGCTTTGTCTTAGATTTGAGCTAGTTACCTACTTTTTGACCCCACATGACACAATAATGAACTCATGCCCTATATAGGTGATACAACTTGAGCAGTCTTCATACCCTTAAGGTGAGACTGCACAGTAGGTATAACAAAGGGATTTTTTGTACCTTAATTATATATAATATGCCAACTGCGGATAAATCCTCAGTTTTATGATATAACAATACTACATTTAATTTTGTTGATTTGGGTTGTTTTCTAAAATTCAATGATTTCTTATGTAATTTTTACATTTCACTGTTGACACTTTTGACATATGACGCCATGGCATTGTATGATGTCATTATATTGTTCTTATTATATATCAGCGCTTGTGCTATTTTATTTCAAACTACTCTCTCATTAGGAATTTTTAGGTTGCCGAGGCTTTTATCTACTGTACATACTGTACATAATTATGTACATAGATTATTTTATTGCTAGATATTATGTATGTACATAAGTTCATTGTTTCTGTATTATCTCCCAATGCAGGTGCTTACTGTTAGTTGTTTCACTTTGACGGGATATTTTTATTTGCACTGTTTTATAGAAAAACCTTCAGGAAGTGCGAGGTTGGAGCGCTCCACAAACCAGGTTTAAGCACCCCAGTTGGCCCTTTTGCCAACTGATTGTTCCAAGGCGGTAACTGATGGGGTTTTTTGTGTGTGTGTTATGTCTTGTGTCTTTGTTTTTGTCACATTTACAGTTACCCTGTTTGCAATTTGCATACAGGTAGATAAAATTTAAATATCTGTGGAATTTTTTTAGGACCTGTTCTTATTTACCTATTTATCAAAGATTTTAGGCAGACAAACAATCTGACCAAGTTTGATAAAGATTGGCCTATAAATGTGGCCTCTAGTGTGTTCACAAGCTTTTTCTTAGATTTGAACTAATGACCTACTTTCTGACCCAACATGACCCAATGATGAAATCATCCAACATTTCATGCAGACAAACATTCTGACCAAGTTTGATGAAGACTAAAAATTGTGTCCTGTAGTGTGTTCACAAGGTAAAATGATGACGACGGACATAGGATGACAAATGCCAGAAGCTGAACGACGGACAAAGAGGTATCACAAAAGCTCCCCTTAAGCACGTTGTGCTCAGGTGAGCTAAAAATGCTTGGTGTGTATGATTCAAACCTGGGACCATTTCATATCAATCCAATCTTCTAACTACTGCATCACAGAGTCTTTTTACATGTCCTATGTAGTTTTATTTTATCAGTTAGTATGGCTTTAAAGGACAGCTTCTCAAATTACATGATCAAATATTCCTATAATGCAAAAATGATTTGTCAACACATAAGAAGTCTAAAACCACTCTGTTAGTGAACACCAGAGACTTGAAGTCTCTGGAAAACAACCATTTTGCCACGATCTTCTTAAAGAATGCTAATATAGTTAATTAAATTTCAATAATTCAGCAGACACAGTATATAACATATAAGGCCGACAATTGTGGGCAAATCATTAGGCAGCCATCAAATGCAGCTGTTACATTTTTGTACAGTCTGTAATAAGTCAGACAACTGGTTCCCAGCTTTGTAGCTAGATCAATAATCTGTTTCAACAACAATTGTATAAATTGTGTGACTTTGTGAATACATATGCCCAACAATGGGGCATGGCTGCTACAGGGAAGTCCTCTATAAAGGGCAGACAAATACAGCTTTACATCAGTCAAAGTGTTCTCAACATTTACTAACAAGACATCATATATTATAACTGGATATTTCACGAAAGTACAAATGAAGCTTCAACCTTTTACAATCTTGTCTGACAGTTAGTTTAAATAAGGTGATGGATAGTCCTAGAAAGCTCTGCATAGATGCATGACAAGAACTTGTGAACCTCAGACGCTGTCAGGAAAAATGCAGACCTTTTCTATCAAGTGATTTTGCTAATGGATAAACTAATTTTAAGTCAACAACTTTAAAGACAAAGTATGCTACTAAAATATATATGACGCACGACGCGAGAAAACCGGGCTTATGGTCAAAATTTTCATTTTTTTGTTTTTAATGAAACATGATTCTCCTATCATTTCTGATCACAAATTCGAAAGATTCTTTAGAATTTGCTTTGTATTAATGAAATAATGAGAATTTTAATGACCCCTATTGAAGGTAGTTTTCTGAAATATGACGTCAAATTATTGACGTCATAATATCGGGATGAGTAACTTACTCACACAACTAAATTAAGCTAATATGGTTTTATTAACGTTGATATTGAACTGCAAAACAGGGGTGCGTTTTGTTAAAGTGGGTAAAGTAACAGGTTATAATTAGATAACATTAAAAATATCAACTGAATTTTGTCTGACAAAGCACTCGAGGTCTTGTTTGCGCTGACGCTTCAACCCGCCAGGTTGAAACGCGGGTGGCATTTCTGTATTCCTGAACTTTTGCTGGGGATCCTTGAGTAGCATAAACTCCCTCTGATCATCATCTGGAGTGGTCCGCAAGATGATACTGCCAGATTTTTCAGACGTGATATTGAAGTGTTGATAATCTGAAAATGCATTTTAATCAATATTATGTTAATATCTAAGTCTCGCCAAAAATACAAATCAGATTATGTCAATGATTTTGTTTTGCGTGTTTTGCCGTCAAACAATTTTGGTGGACGAAAATCGCAGATATACGTTTGTGAAGTGAAACTACTGGCGCATCGCAGGCATTATTACAACTGTCTCCTATACCGGAACGATAACCCATGCAGCGAAAGGTTGGGGCATTACGAGTCTGTGAATCTAACCTTTCTGCTTAGAGTAGCTCTTTAATATAAACCCAATTGTTTCAAATATTGTTTACGGCATATAACATGGCCGTACCTTATTCCTGTCAAAGCCTTGAAGTGTTGCCCAAGGAAATTATTCCAACCTCTCCAGTCACACCTGGGATACAAAACGGGCTAGTTGAACTGTGAGGATCGCTTCACCATGTCAGCTGGCTCTTTAACAGTCTCGCAGTCATTTTTTTGGCACTTAAACTTGAGGTGGACAAAACCGGGATCCACAAAACAACGTGCGTGGCCTGAAATAAGAAATAAACTCTCGTTTAACATATTTTATATGCTTTTTTTTGCATGATTATTGGCTTTAACTCTACATGTATGCCTATTCCTGTCCGTTTTGTTTGTTTTGTTAAATACAGTGCATCGACAAAATTATTGTCATTATGGCGACGTCCAGCTATTACTGGTGGAGAAAAATCATGGCTAATGTCTGGGTAGAACCAGTAGCGCATTGCATATCAGCTGGAAAACCTGACCTCAAGAAAGTCTGTATCCCGACCGGACTCAAACCCACAAGTTGACGGATTACGGAGTCAGAGAAATAGCAAGTCATCGATTCTAACCTTTAGACCATTAAACCACGGGCGTCCCCTATGTTTCTTTTTTTTTCTTTTTGTTATTGTTGTTGTTTGTTGTTGTTACGTTTGTTTGTTGCAGATACCTCGCACCAATACAATTAATGTCGTATTTGTTTTTACTGGTGGGGCAAAATATATATATCCAGTGGTGGACTGTACCTCCGGACATGAATGTTTGCCGTTTCGACCGGGGCTCGAAATCACGGGTGGAATGGTCTGTGACTCTATGAGCTCGGCAACGGGCGCCCCTTATTTGCTTGTGAATACATTAAATGGAATGTCATCCATAAGTGACTATCATACTATTAAATCAGTCGAAGGAAACAATTAAAATAAGTCCATGTACTTGCATGTGGTACTCGATCATGCTGTTTTGTCCTGTCACTGTCCGCCATATGAAGTACCCAAGTAGATACCGGTTTTTGTTTTGTCCTGAAAGTATCAACATACAATATACTGAAAATTAAGTCGTCACAGGTTTACGGAGTTGCACTATAACTATAAACAATCATATTATTTGGTTATAGTTTCAGTCATTTTCTCGAAGTACTTTGAACGTTAATCAATAATTTTGTTATAAATTTCATGTATTCCGTTTTCTTTAGTTTTTCTGTGTATAAAATATACTTTAAAAGAGACAAACAATTTTGCGGCATTATAAATATTAAATAAACATATTGCTTGATATGTCTATGGTTAGTTCCTCTCTTAAATAGAACTCGGACCCTGCACTGTAATTGTATGAAACGGCGAACGAGTTTCTTCTATTTAATTTAAAGCGACAATATAATGTTACATTCATTTAGACTTATTACGAATAGATGTTCAATATTAAATGTGTTCAAACAAAGTTTATTACTTTTTGTTCTGTTTCACTTTAATATAAGCCCAACAAACAGTTGTCAAGAAAGAAATGTGTTTTATTTAATTCGTTAAAAACAAGACGTGTATTAAATGAAATAAAATGCATAAAATTATGTTGGAAGGAAAGTAAGAAAATAAAATTCGAGCCGTGGTTGGTAGCGAACCAACCACCCCGTCGATAGATATATGTAAAACAAATAGCGTTCGGCTGACCAACAACGCTAAGTGCCCTGTATATACCCAAAATTCATAATTTTATGATAATCAATAAACAAGCCTACGTAGTTATAAATAGACACGTTCATGTGACATTGATCTGTTTTATATGCAAAACGTATATCAGGGGTTTTTTTTAAATCTATCAGCATTTTTTCTAGTGAGTAAATATAATTAGTTGATTTAAAGTGGACAGATTTAAATGTCGCTTGTAATACTAAATCATTTTTTCGTTAAATCTACCCATCCACGTCGATGAGTTAAATTGAACAAACATGTAATCTGCAACATCGGTTACATCAAAATCTAGTCTAGATTATATAAAAAAATAATGGTACATTCTATTTCGCTTCATATAAACTTTTAACATGATTTTGCTAGAAATGACAAAAAGTATCATAATAATTCTGTAAACCTGTAGGCCTATAAACTTTTTAACTGTTAAAGTTTGATCCATGCGTGTTTAGATCTGTGTCGCCTCTATTTAATCTGATTCAATATATATGCGTAAAATATAAAGATTATGTAATCACAATGTAATGAATAAATCTTACCTCTAGTTCCTCTTCCATTCCTGTTTGTTATCGCTTCTTATAAGACAACAACATTCAGTTTCAAATACGATAGTCCAAGCCATGCTGTCAAGGTCGTAGTAAAAATACCCGGTAAAAGTGACGTCATTTTAATTGTGGATTTCCCAGTGTTACGTCATAATGCCATAAGCCCGGTTTTGTCGCGTCGTGCGTCATATTTTTTTATTATTGGTGGCAAATGATGAAATAAATGGAGAAATAATAATTTGTATGGTAAATTGTACAGAATTCTATTTGTAGCATAATTATGTTTTCAATGTTCATGCTTAACATTTTTTTTTAAACATATCTCTACTCGCTGACATCATTTTACCTACCTATCAATGTTAACGGCTATAAAACAAATGTGATTTTTATAATAATTTACTAATAGAGTCATGATTTGATAAAGTTTTCATTTCAGTAATCCCGTTTTAGTAAACATTAGGCTGGCTTATTGAGAAATGTGAACATACTAGTTAACAACTAAGCTTAACACATATGCCTTAATTTGTTGGTTATGATTAACATTGCCATTAAAGTACACACATGGATACATGCAGGGCCAGACAGGCCTAAACTTAATGACCTTTCACCATTCTTAGACTGGCAGGACACAACAAAGGAAGGGAATTATATGTATCAGTAAACATGTTGATACTGATGACTTTTAAATATCAGTTTGAGTTTTGTATTTTGTTGTACTATCATTAAACATATATTTTGGGCAACAATGTCAGGTGAGCAAGTTTTCAAAACAGTTATTCAGGTGAGCAAGTTTTCACAACAGTTATTCAGGTGAGCAAGTTTTCAAAACACTTTTTCAGATGACTGAAGCAAAGAACATATCTTACACAGATTTTTTTCAAAGACTGTCTGGTGTCAAGATACATAACAAAAGCTCTTACAGCAAGGGTTGTTATAGTCTGATAAAGGTTCATGTAGCAATATGTTTGACAATACATCTTTTTTGACATCAAGGACATTATAAAGTAGAAAGTCTAGACTAAAAGCATACCTATCAAGCTATACAATATATAACAAGATGGCCAATATAGCCATATCTTGCTCAACTAAGTGTGATAGATGATGAGTAACTGTTTTTAAAAAGACCAGAGTAGCTGTCACATTGTTAACAGGGAAGTTCAAAGGCCTCATTTAGACTAAAAGATTCAATTTAAATTAGGAGTTTTGGTCTGAGGAAGTTTCACTAAATAACCATACAAGGAATATAGCCCTGCAACTGATGTCCATGTTTCTGATGTCATTTTTAAACTATCTTGATTGCAGGAAATACAACTGATGTCCATGTTTCTGATGTCATTTTTAAACTATCTTGATTGCAGGAAATCCAAATAAAATGCATACAAATATCAAGGCTCAAGCCGTTGTAGTTTCTAACAAGAAGTTTCTTAAAGTTTTACTATAAAGCCGAAAAAAGTTTTTCTCACATATTAAAATTCTTTAAAAAATCTAAATAGAGGGCCACATAAGGAACATGTATGCCAAATATAAGTATCCTAGCTATTTTAGTTACTGACAATATTTAAACATTTTACCAATTATGGAAAATGTCAATGCCCCTGGTGACCATGTTTAATGATGGATAAAAATTCTTTGAATTATTCTGACAGAGAGCCACCCAATTTAGAGCATCTAAAAAGAAACAAACAAAATTATTTATAATGGGCGGGGGGATGGGATATTGATAAGAAAGTAAAAAAAATTAAGTTGTTGTTTTTGTTGTTTTAAAACCTTACCAGGTAAGGCCAAGCACTGTTTTCTTATGAGGAAGAATTTGAGGACAAAAACAGTAATACTATTGTTTTTATTCATTTATTCCAACATACCATACATATACTGGTACACATGTCATCTGTTTTTACAGATTTAGAATGATCACAAGAAGCATCAGTCTCAAGGACCTCTTGCAATACTGGCCAAAAAGCTATGAGTAAAAGAATGTTAAAGCACCCTCTGTAGGACATGTCAGACCTTTTCTTTTTTTTTCAAAAGTAGATTTTGAACATTTTCCTATCTAAACATGCCAACCAATGCAGAGAAATTAGAGACACCTGCCAGACACCCAGTTTCACATGAATGTGACCATTGCAAGGCATAAGGGTAATCAAAATATTGTTACTTTAATTAACTTATTGTGACAAATGAAAGTGATGCCATTAAAGGTTAGATTTTTCGTTCATATGTATCATACGGAAGTACATGTGGGATTAGTGCAGTTAGGGGTCAGAATGTCTAGATACTGACCACAGCATGTTCCAGGAGAGGGGCAGTGCTGGCAGTACAGGGGACGTCCTACAAGTATGACACAATTGCTGACAATTCCAATCACTGACACAATTTAAGATACTGGCACAAATACTGACACTTTGGTTGCTATAGTAAAATGCATCATTTAAAAAACTTTTAGAAGGAAACAGACACACACTTGCAAAAACCTGCAAAGCACTAGGAAATAAGTACATGTATATACCCAAATTGAAAAACATTTTTTAGCCTGTTAAGCATAAATAAACAGCCATGACTAGACAAATGGTGAGGATCTAGATTATAAAGCTGTGACCACCTAAAATGCAGATCTGGATAAATTAACAAATACTTAGAGCTCTCTGATCAGGATCTGGCCCATTTGCTGGCAAATATCTGACAATGTGTTGAATTACCATTGCTTACAGTTATCAGGCTAAAACTAATATTATATCAAAATATAGGACTAATTTGGAAAATATGCATAGTCAGCATATAAGCAGCTGTTGTAAACAGTTACAAGAAATCATTGTGCACTATAGCTTTAACTAACTGGTAATCAAGTTTCAAGTAATGAAAGAAGTTAGATGTGTTTTATAAAATAATTAACTTTGCAAAGTGCATTGAATATGCGATGTGTTTTAATTATAAACATGCAAGTCATTAGGTGTCTTCCATGGATAAGTGGTTAGGAAAACCAATATATTTTTATCATACCAGTCAAATGCCTATTAAGAGTGATAACTTTTCCTGTATGGTGTTTAGGTGACCTCTAGTGCATCTGTGGCTTGTCTTGGGTCTTCTGTCATCTATAACAGCTGGATATTACAACTAAGACCACAATAGTGTCACTTTAACTATGGAGCAAGCTAAAGTTAAATCATGGTGTGAAGGCTGTTTAAGTCTCGAATAGCTAATGTTAGAATTGTCTACCTCATCTGTAACAATATGAAAACCAGTGTGAAATATTTTGATTCTAATATCAGACAACCATCTTATTAGCTTATTACTAATATGTTGCTGATCAGATCGCAGGTGTATACTGCATTATTGTACAGGTAATAGCAGTGGATACCAAAACATTGACACTTATTACATGCCTCATGCAATACTCAATAAGGCTTCTATATTATATATGAATGACTTTTTCTTTAAAGCATTGAAAATGTTGAAAATGGCCTTCTTTTGTGTCCCCCCACCCAAGAAGGCATCCTAATTTTATTATTACCCAAAACTTAGTTCTCAGTCATCTGATTGTAGCACCTGGGAAATTTAACAAGATCTATTGATAGAGACAAAGCAGCAAATAGTGTAGATTCTGATCAGAAAGCTTCTGTACTAATCAACTTCTTGAGGGAGTGGCTGATATGGATCTACATTATTTGTCCATGGCTTATGAATTTATGCTTAGCAGGCTAAAAAGATTTCTTCTTGTTGCATTGCACTAACACAGTTATGATCATATTGGTGACCGTCCCAGTCAGGGCGAAAACTTTCATGTCGGGAAGATTTTCTATCTAACCTGTGATTTGCCATTGATTCTACCTAGAAATAAGTCTGGAGTCTTCCTCTACCAATAATTACCTGGACACCTGATGGACATGGGCAACAAAACAAGAAAAAACAATACACTTACTGGCTCATTTAAAATATATGTGAACTGTGAATCACATGGTACTAAGCGTCATGTAACTCTAAAATCTAAGACCTTGATGCTTTCAGAACAGTCAGTAAAATGTGCACCAGCTAACAAGTTTTCCTCTTAATAAAATTAATTAAATTACCGGTAGTCTTTGTATTCACGGCGATGCATATTACCAACAGACATTTCATAAACTAATTGGACGTTACTTCACAAGCAGTAAAAACAAGGTTATGGAATGATCAATAGAATTTGCTCTGACATTCAGCTATGGCACTGTCCACATTTTTTAGAGTGATGAGTGACAGCATGATGTCAAGTCTTCAGTCATTTCTGCAAATTTCCTCTCACACCTAGAAACTGATAACTGTCGCAATAATGACAGGCTGGGATGAACCAATAATGATATGATTCAATCACTGTCAAGATGTCTGGTCCACAGGTTTATACAGACATAAGCCAGAAATAGGATCTGTATCAACTGGAAGAAAGTCAGATTGTTGAGATTTAAAGAAAAGATAAAAACACTGATTTTGTAACATGAACATATAGCATAAATAATTTATCATTTTTCTATTGCTTGGTTAAGAGGAGGTGAAAATCTGGCTAACATATTTATAGTTTACTTTGGTCATATTTAAAAATTTGTTTCATTTTGACAGCAAATGTGATCTTCTCTATCATCAAGATTAACACATGTCTGACTGTTTGTGGCAACTACATTTAAGAGTGGATGTGAATTTTATCAAGTTTGTTAACCAACAGGAAAGTATTTTTTTCTGGATCTTGCAAGTAAGTTCAGAAAGAAATTGGTTGGATATTGCACAGATGTTGTCTCCAATTACAATACAATAACAACAAAAAAAAACTATAAAAACTATAAACTATAAAAAAGACCTTATTGAAACCAAACTTCGGGCATGTAAAATATGTTTTGGGTCAAATTGTACAATAGTAAGATAACTGGTGCATGCCACTGGTACACTTGAATGTGACTAAAAACAAAAAGAATACTTTGACCTAAGTTTGTATTTAGTGTATTCTTTCCAAATGTATAAAAAGCTTGATAGAGTTGTTGCTAAAAACAGATATCAACATCAGAGTGGATTACCAGGATGACTTTACTACGTGGTCTCAAAAGTAAGTGGTCACATGGTTTTCTAAGTTTAAAAATAGCTATATCTGCAGTGTGGCTCAGATAGGAAATACCTGTTTGCAATGGTGAGTGGCGATATTTGCTTGACTGTTCACACAGATCTAGGACATCAATACACAGCATTTTGAACAACCTTTTCATATAATGATTTATTTGGTTATTTGAGAAAATAAATTTTGCTCCAAACTGTACGATACCTCCTCTAAAAACAGGTTTTATGAGGCACTTGAAACATGTTTAACTTTTAACTTTATCTAGATGTAGGGTTTTTAAAGGAATTGAAAACTCCTGGGGGTTTTTTTTCAAAAGCATCCTGTCATACCATTTTTGTGGGATAATGCCCTTCAAATGAAATTCCCGAAAAGAACAATTAAGTTTTAACACAATTTTAACTAATGATTTCAAGTAGTTACCATTGCAAAACCAGCAGATCTGTTTTGATTAATAATAAGTTTAAGGATATGTGTATATAATAAATATGTGACTGGTATCTAGAAAAACAAAAAATGTTAAGCAGAAACAAATGTTTGCTGAAAGAAACTTAAAAAATCTAAACCAATTCAGCAATTTCAAAATGGCTTAGTGTCAAAATTTGTTTGACAAGTTGTCTGAGGATATCTTTGTGCTTTCCTGAAAAGACTGCAAAAAATAACTCCTCAGACAATTCCATTAAAGCAACTTGTCTCTTACAATAAAGATCTAAAACCAAAAACAGATCAAAAGATTTCGGTCTAAAACCTTAGTTTGCTAAACATGTATTAATACAATTTTGGCAAATAGTGTGGATCTAGATCAGACAGCTCCCAGGAGCTGCACTATTTGCTGCTGAATCTCTAACAATAGGTCTCGGCACCTCTGCATGGCAGTGTAAGAAGATGACTTAAGAAATATTTGGGTTATTAACAAATGTAGCAAGCTAAGGATTAAGCCAACGTAATCATCCTTTTGTTTAATGTTTAACTTTTGTTTTCTTTTTTGTTTAAATTAGTGCAACTAGTAAAATTACGACATTTAGTACTGCCTTCAAGGGAATACCACAAAACACATAATACCTAAAGGAGTCAAAATAATCTGGTATCAGGCCACTGAGAACATATATACCGGTAGCTTAAATATGAAGAATGGCAAGCTATAAAAATGTACTGTTCTTGACCTTTTTAAGTTGTGGTGACATATGTCTCTTGAAAGTTTGGACTCATTTTGAAATTTAAGCAGTTTGTTGGAATTTTCATCCAGCCAACAATTTTTAAGTTATCCAGAGACAGTGTCCATTTGAAGGAGACAAAGTTCCTCACTGTGTCTATCATGCCATACCCTTGCATTAACATGAGCATTAGCAAAACAGCTATACAACTATCCTTTCTAATGCCTTTTGCATGTCATTGTCTGAATTAAAATCTGAGGATTCCCACATCTGGAGACTTAGCTTTTCTTATTGTGCTACCAGGTCGTGTTATATATAGGAATTGTGCTTGGAAGATTTTTTTGTTTTGTTTATTGGGTTTATCGTCCCACCAACAGTATTTCAGTTATCTGGAGACGGTGTCCACTTGAAGCAAATATAGTGCTGCCTTCACTGTGTACAGCATGCCGTGAACTCCTAGCATGATACCACACCCAGTCACATTATCCTGACACTGGGACAACCAGTCGTGGAACTACCCTTATATTTGCTTGAGCGTTAGCAAAGTTCTATATCACTACCATTTTAAATGACTTTGGTATGACCTGGCCTGGAATTGTACCCGCGGCCTCTCGTACCTGGAGCCGACGCCCTACGGATTGTGCTATCAGCAAAAAAAAGCCATTTTTAATAATACTGACATTGGCCTTGAATCTTAAAATCAATTTTAATATTACACTTCCCATAAGGTATCTGACCTCAGAATTTATATGGCATACATCAAACCTAACAGAAGTTTTTTGATGAAAATGAAAAATCTTTTGTTATAAACTAAGACCATGACCTTATTACAAAGTCATAACACTATGCACTAGGAAAGGGCACTTGATGATAAACATCCTGTGAGTATTAAACAAATATTCCTTTACAAATTATAGGATTAGTTCTTGAAACAAAAAGTTTGACAATGACTAACCTATCTAGCCACCCATTTATTGTAAGTGTTACAAAAAATTTAACATAACCACTGTTTTGATAGATAATCAAAACTTAAAGAAAGAATACTGATAATGTTCACAAGAAATAACAAATAATAATGCATATTTGTTGTTCATTGGCAACTGTGTGTAGTGAATTGAATTCTGCTATTCAACAATATGAATGGTTTAATATTACTGATGCTGTATTATTATAATATTACTGTAAGTCAGTGGAAAAACAATGTCATATTTACTGTTGATGTCTATCAAATAAATATACCTTCTCATTTAGAGCATGCACTGAACTTTTAATGTTGCAAATCCTCAAGAACCAAAACTATGAATAAAAAAAAATACAGTCAACCATGTATCTGCAAGAGTACATCAATATCATTCACTGCAAATACGGAATTGCTGTGATTGTGTGCAAAGTGTTTCATTTCTAAATTCTAATTTCAAGCATTTACGTGTTACACAATAAATTATTTTAACAATAAGTTTAAACAGGCTTAACAATAAATGTTAAGTGTTAAAAAAATTAAGGTCTAGACAGAACAAGTAGCTTAAGTGTGCACGGCCAGCCAGTTTTTCCTTGTATTTTTGCACTTTTTCCCTCAGGTATGTTAGTCAATCTTTGAAGATCAATCTATGTACCAAATATTATCTAGCTTTCACTCTGGTATTCAAAATGGCATTGCAAAATATAACAGTAAATAAATTCAATCATCGGCGTATTGAAATTGTTTTAGAATAAGTATACACATATTTAATAAGTAAAGTAATCAAGTAAACTTGACATGCTCTAACATAACAAATTTATTATCTTCAACTATCTTAAAATGTTATCATAGTCTAGTGTATATCTTATCTATTACTATGGTAGTTTGCATATGGATGGTCATTACATCAGGGTTGGCAGAATGTTGGCAAGTATGAGTATTTTCCATGCCAGCGGTATTTACCGGTATTTACTGGCAAATACTGGCAAATACTATACAGATGAGGTTTTTTGCCTTAAAATACTGCAAAAATCTTAACTTAGTTTACTGTTATTAATCTATAATCATAATAATAATAAAATTATTCAGATATTTTAATTAAAGAAGTGCCACAGGTTTTAAAGTAGTTGCCGGCCTGGTAAATGGCTGTATGCAAAAAAAAACACAAAAAAACTTGAAAACATCAGTACATAATATTGATCAAAATCTTTATGAAACCATTTCATTGAAAAGATTGAGAAACAGAAAATATTTTAATCTAGTTTTTTTCTATTGAATCCATTATTTTCCTATCAAATTGTAAAATTATGAATATTAAATGATATCACTCAATGGATAGTTCTGAAAGAAGCAGCTGACCTAAGAATAAAACTAAATCTTAATTTAAACATACTTCATGTGCTGGGGTTGCGATGAAGCAAGGCTATAACTCAGAAATCTTTATCTCACATTTACCTCTATAGATGCTTCTTTCTCCACTGAATACTTGGTACTGAGGAACTTCCTCCTAAAAATAAATGAACATGCAAATGAAAATAAAACACAATATTAACCATGCAATTGTATATCATGTAGATTATAAAATTACAAATATATGATAATAGTAACCATCCTTTAATTTTAAAACCAAAAAACTCTAAACATTGAGGCCAGTGTACCTAGTTTTCAAATTAACAGACTATGTTTTGCTGTTTAGTGAAGGTTAACATGTATATAATGGAAAATATTGAGGTCTTACATTTAGACAATTTCTTTACATACATCAAATAGCATAATACATCTTAATATAATAACTGCAAGTCACTACATTATCATAAAGACAGTATTAAAGCAACATGGCTAGTTTGTCACAGTTGGTCATATTTCGCTTTTTTAACGTTTGAAGAAAAATCAAAACTATATAACAATGGATATTCAGGGCTTTTTCAGCCTGTCTCAAAAGACCGATATTCAGCCCCGTTCCCAATGCCAAATAGCGACCATTTTTCCCAATTTCATGAAAAAAAATTCCCAATCTCATAAATTAATTCCCATTTGAACCAAAATGCCTTTTACCTATAAAAATAAAAAACAAAGAAACCATGAAATCAAGAGACTTTTCCAATTAGGCGAATCGTTTGTTTACTTTAAATCAGTGATCTGTGAAAACTACTTTCTGTGAATGTATGTATGAATGTAACCGGTGAAAAAATACTCTTACCCAGCCGTATACAGTAACGCAAGTTGAAGATGCATCATGGCGCCATTCCAGATAAAATTATAGTCAATATATGGTTTAAAAATTAACAGGAATTATTTTTTGCTTCATTAACAAAAGTATTTTCGCCATAACTGTTTGACTGTCCCTTACAAGATTCTGTGGTCCTTTGGTTTGGAAAATCAATTTATCTATTTCTATTTCTAGCCATTTGTTGCGCAACAGAAGTTTCAAACTATGTATGGTTGAATATACATCTTATGCATGTGTCACTCAGGAACAATACAATGATTGACTGGACAGTGATGAAATAAGGTGAATAAATTTAAAAGTGTGGATCATGTGGTTTTATGGGTCATGTACTACACTGTGGCTGCTGACCAATTCGCTTTAAACTATGGACCACAACGTTAACGTATTAAGTATATAGTAGAGAAGTCATTGGTTAGGAAATTGTTAACTACTCACCTCTTCTAATGTTTGATCAGTTAACCAGAATAAAATTTCTACTGTATTTTGGTGCAAAGAATAACATATCTTCATTTACTTTTGTGGTCATTATTTGTACTTTTAATTAAGTTTTGTAAATCTTCAGAAGCTATAATACTAATGCCTTATACAATATTATAGTATAAGTACTGTAATCAAAATAAATTAATATATTGATACAAACAAGAATAACATGCAAATGAATGTTAGAAAAAAGGCCATATTTACTAAACTGAGATTACATAATTTTGTTAATATTTTGGTCTTTTTCAAACAATGAATTATTAAGATGGTAAAACAATCATTGTTAGGTGTATGTGATATTTTAATTTACCTTTATACTAGAAGGGATTGGGATTTGCCAGCATTTTTACAGATACTTTGCAGCGACATTTCTATCATTATAGCACAGGGGCACTTATGAGATGTGCCAAGGGACTGAACCCGGCCAGTCCATTATACTGACACCGATGAATCAGGTGTAATGCTGTCCCCTTAGCTCCAACCGTTAGGAAGGAAGCCACTACTACAAACTTTAAAGTCTTTTGTTTGACCCAGCCTGGGTTTGAACCCGCGACCTCCCGATCCGCAAGCCGACACTCTACCGATTTAGCTATTGAGGCCGATCCTTTATACAGAATAAATTATCATTGCTTCTGAAATACTGTTATTTTGTCAACTTCTTTATTCGATAAACAATTTCCCCATTTGCTAAATAGCAACCTCAACATAGAAAATATCCATTCAGAAGAGGTGAGGGTTATGTCTTATATGTGGCAAAGGTGGACTGTACATTCAGTTAATTGCATCTGGGCATTCACACACTGACAACTTCATCGTCCCTTACCTCTGACAATATTTTGCATATTCAATTTTCACACTTTTGTTGTGAAGGTCCTTAGGTTGAATCCAGGACCTTCTAAACAAAATTGAGACAATTTAGGCTCTGTAAATAAACTTGTATTGAAACTGATCAAAAGATATTACTTACAAATACCTTCAACAAGACAATTCACAATCAGTCTAAAGAAAATTGTATTTAAAAAACAAGACTTTTAAATTTGCATACATGGGTGGGATATGTATTGATCACAAAGAATTGGACTCCTGTAGGGAGCATTTCGTGTTGCCAACTTGTAAGTCCTCTGCCCCTCACCACGTTGATTGCCTCATTTCAAAGGTCAAGTTGACCGACTCTGAGATAAACTGTTTTCGAGGTGATATCGATCTAAGCATTTGGACAGTGAGGGTGTGAATGATGTGTTTTTATAAGCAGCTGCTGATTACATTTCTCCACGAAATTATTGATTGGGGGCATATACACAAGGACAGAGCACAGTTCCCAGATATAACATGTACTGTCATGCCAGACTTGGTGACAAGATCAAAGAAATTATGCTACCGCTCACTACAGGATGTTCGTGCAGCTGAGATTAGATACATCCCGCTACGTGTGAAAATTAAAGTCACTGTTTACCAATTAACCCTTTTGTTGAGACAGCATGACTGGTTGATACTCCTGTTCATTTTGTCATGCCGTCTTATTATAGGGTCGAAGCAGAAACCGACAATTTTATAGGTGAAGTAGTGGGCTTGTCTTATAAGCAAATAGTCTTATAAGTGAGAAAATATGGTAGTTCAGTTGGTAAAAGTCTTAGGTTCAATCTCTGCATTAAGTGAGAGGATTTTCCCTGCTCAGATCACTTTTTTTAAACGTCACTTAACAATGTGTATGTTTGTTGTTGTTTTCGACACTGGATATTTGTGGATATAATAATGTATTTTTATTTTTAATTAAATTCAAAATTTTATTTATACAATTGGTTAAAAGTTAATTGTGATAGGAATAACACTTTTGATAATTACAAAAGCTAAAAAATGTACATCATGACAAGTCACGAGTCAGTCATTGCCACCGTGTGTTTATCAATAATTTATCACACCCTTTAATCTTCCAATAAAAACGACCAAAGTTGTTACAATGGAAAAATCGTCTCACAACGAAAATGAAATGATTTGTACCTTCGGTCGAAGCGAGAGAAACATTTTCGTAGACAATTTCCCATTTCTGTACAATGTCATTGTACCTAAACGAGCAAACCAAATGAAAATCCTTTCATATAGTTTCGAGCAGATGACACTTCCTGAATCTGAAACAGGAAATATATGCGAGTTATCCCCTCTTACATAGTCCAGGACACACGACACTAACTTATGTTAAATTTTATGGTATTGTGTGGAAATGAAAATTAAAAATTCATAAGCAAATAACCGGTCTTTAGTATGTACCGAAACACTGGCACATAATTTTCGATTACAGAATAGATCTACGCGTAAATTTACAATATGGCGACGGAGCCCTTATCTCTCAACCAGGCAATATGCCTACAGTTACGTTTTTCGGAGTAGATTTGTTAATGCAAAGAAGCCCGAATGTAATCCAAAGCGACTCGCATTTAGAAATTTTAGGTATTACTGTATACAGTATTGTTCCTATTAAACGTAACCGGGAAAGTAATCTTTTAAAAAGTGGTGGTCAATAAAATTCAGTAGTTGAGTGATTATTAAAACATCACTCGATCATGTTAGATTCTATTAAAAAAATGTGCAAATGATTCCGTCACCTCTACACCCGTGTGACCTGGTGAACTCGTAACTTTAGACTGACTTAATGCTGAGATGATATACGAATTACCTGTCATTCATAAACTTGAACAGAGCCGCAGAAGGTAGTAGGCCCAGCGCGGGATATCGCAAATATCTCAGCCTAGTAGATAAGGCATAGTCAGTGGAAGACTCGTTCTAATGGCAGTTCGCTTCCCGCTTCCACATTGTTCATTCACAAATCTCCATACATACGCACCTTGATCTGCACAATATAATCACTTGAAATATACTTTAAATTTGATTACAATATTTATATTGACATTTGAAACATGCCTGGAACAATCTTCCTCCCACATGGATATTTCTTTCTGTACACGCAATACTTTTCCCCATGCATTTACTGACTGCGGGGAGACAAGGTCATACTGAGTCAATCCTTCCTGCTCCGAAATTCAGAATTCTCATAAGCCCAAAATAGTGCAAAAATCATCAATGCTTAATATACTTAAAATAATTGTATTTGTTTGCATCACTCAAATAAACTTACTATTTCTACTGACAAACTGTACCTTCTGTTCTTTAGCTTGACACTTTTGTTCAGTAACAAATACAAAGAACATAGAAATGATACAAGAAAGGGCTTTAAGAATTGTTTATAATAATTACAAACTCTCATATGAAGAACTTTTAGCCAAAGCAAAACTCTCATCTTTCCATGTTCGCAGACAAAGATCAATGGCTATTGAAACCATTAAAACTTTATACAAATTATCACCTCCCTTATTGCAAGATATGAATAAAAATATAATTTTCGATATTCTGATATTCTTCAGGTAGGCCTACTCAGTGTAAAAACAACAATTTACGAACATAAATCTTTCAAGTTTGCTGCTCCATTCCTTTGGAAGTCACTCCCAGAAACTGGTAGACAGTGTACATAGTTAAGGCCTTTTGATTTGCTTCGAATGACTTTAAGCTATATGAGTTCTCGGTTTCATATAGTTAACGTTCACGTGTTTGTGCCTCTTTACAGCTTGTAAGCATAAATATGGCCCGATCTCCAGTCTTAGCATTAAAAACAAACTTAAAAGGGGCTTTGTGAATAATTGTTTATAATTATCAGCAACCACTCTAAAACTTCTTTGTAATTTCTTTACAACTTTTACCAATTAGGTTAGTGGAAAAAAAAACGTATCGATCGGAAAGAAGGTTGTATGCCTCAAATTCGCATAACATTCTGGAGCTTTCGGGAACCCTGCCACGAATTTTCATCACTTAAAATTCATCCATATTAAGGCCTAGATACGCGCCTGCGCATAAATTGAATACACATGGTACGGTTAATACGCTGACATATTGTTTGACGATGCCACATTGTATAACTGTTCTATGCATTTTTTTTTTCATTTTTTTTTGTACTTTCATTGTCATGTCCATTAAAAAATGACGCTGACGTTATTGTTTATTATAATTACCTCCATAGAGGTAAGTATATATAGATACTAACATGCGAAAGTTCTCCCTCAGAATTCAGAGAAAAATAACGGAAGAAACTAACCTTAGCAATTAATTCACTCCCCCAACAAATAAACCATGTTACGTTTTATTTAAATATTACTTATTTAAATGTTTAAGTAAGGATTTAACAGAAATATGAATACAAGTCAAAAATTCCGACATGTCATATCTCTTGAAAATCCAGTTATCAAACATCGATTTTGCATTCTGTATGTATAAAATGCTTATTTTCTTTACATTAAAACACGCACACATTATTTATGTCCTCCTTTTTTAAAATTTGTAATTTATCCAGGAACACGCTCTTCGACGCTTGACGACTCAATCCCTGAAGTTTCATTGTGTTTCCCGATCGTTAATTTTGGTTGTATTCGTTATTCTACTTTGTGAAACAAGCTATAATAAAGTTCGGAATTATCGCACGGCTTCAGCTATCAATGCACGTGTAAAAATTGTATCTAACTATATTCCATTTTATGCTAAATCACTAATTGTAATAAATTATATCAAGGAATATTTCAGAATGCGTTAAGAGATTTTGAGGGGAAAAAATATAAAAATTTGCATAAAAAGATAATAACTTTCATTGTCATGTTCGAATGGTGATAATTACATTTGTGTTTATTATTTAGTGGAGTGTGTTCTTAAAAAAAGGGGAGGCAATCGTATTTTCGCCACGTCGGTTAGAAATGCGCATGCGCCATATTCGATTGCTACTTCCGTAATGTTAAAAAAAGGGGAAAAATACCGAAATGTAATTAATATTGTGTCATTCTGACAAGTTATTATGAAAAACGTTATCAAAATATATAAAGTGACCGTGAAAGAAAAATAGTTGGTGACGACTCATAATAGGAGAAACAAATTTCATCAGCCGGTGTATCCTCTGACTAGGTGACGTTCTAGATCTGTCATGAAGTGAATCTTCTACGGTACATATGGCCGATCCACAAAATCCCAGTGCCTCTGGTCAAACTAGACCAGCAGGCCCTTATTTCGGAAACACAAACCAACCAACGTTTAGTTCAGGTACGTGTATAGTTAAGCATAGCCTATATTTCTATCTAATGACAACATTTTTGACACATCATCTGCTACATGTCAGTAAGGGATGACGTTATGCTTACCTGCATGGAACAAGATTTACAAAATTCTCAGTACAATAACAGAAGCAATCTTTTTTATGGTTATTTAAAATCCAAATAGGTGATAATCATAGTTTGAAAGGGAAGGTAAATATTTTGTCTTTTCTTTTGTTTTACACTAAATTCCACTTAATTGCCAATTGAATAATCAATTATTTATTTGTTTAACATTTACTGATTTTATATGCTTTTGGACATGATAATTATAGTGATATTACTGTTTTATTCTTATTACTTTGACCAATTTATTTGGTATTATTAATTTAGTCTCAAACTTCATACAGGGCAAATACTTGTGACAAACAATATTTTTTGTTCTTTTTATTATGATTTTTGATATCTATTTCCTATCTTTGTAGGAGTTTTTAACCCAGCATCTGGTCCACCAACTAGCATGATGATGAAAGGTCCTATGAACAATGGACCTTTGCCTGCATCTAGCCAGTCACAGTTCATGCCTCGTCCTAATGCACCAGGTGTGAATGGTTTCACAAACTCTGGAGCACCGCAACAAAGACCACCCCAACCTTTTGTAAATGGCCCTACTCAAGGTCCATCTTTATCCACAGCCCAACCAGGGATGCCTCCCCAGCCTGGTCAGATCAGACCGCCTGGTCCACTTCCATCAGGTCATGTTGGTGGTCCGAGACCCCCATTCAGCAGTGCTGGCATGAGTAACATTGCCATTGGAACTTCACATGTAAGTGGCATGCCCAGCCCCAGTCAGCAACGACCACCACTATCTAGCAGTACCAGTTCTGCCTTCACATCTGCAGTTGCTACATCAGCCAGTGCTGGACCTTCAAGTGGACCCCAAGGACCTGTGCCAAGCAGCTCTACTGTCAGTGGACCTCCAAGTATGTTCCAACCACCAGCTATTTCTCAGCCTGCCTCCTCAGAAAACCAGCCCTACAACCCATTCTCAGTCCCCCCTTATGGTAATAACCATTTATCCTTTTTTAAACCATAATTCTTTAAACCTTTTTTAAACACTCAGAGCTCTGGGTAAGGGTAGGGGCAATTGCACCTGTATTTAAAAATTATGAATAAAACATATTTCATGTATGATTTAAGCTTTCACATAAAGATGGTTATATGTGATAGACAATGCATGTAGCCTTAGAAATCCTTCTCTCAATCTTGATCTCTGTATTTACAATTAATGTACATCGTTGTTTTTTTTGTGTGTGTGTTGTTGTTTTTTTTTGTTGCTGTTCTTTCGTTACATCACACCTCACAATTAATGGGCATATTGGAGACTTCCAGCTAATGAAGAATAACCCAATCTTATGTCTGGATAGGGCCACTGTCACACTGCAGGTTAGCTATTAAATCTCCCAGCACGGAAGTTCTCGCTCCATTCGGGACTCAAACCCATGCAGTGATAGGCAGAAAAGTTACACATCTACAGCTCTAACTGCTCTGCTATGAGAGCCCTAACAGTAACAAAACATTATATTTAAATTAATGTGTTGTAATATAGTAACCGTTACTGCTTATCATAGACATCATCATCCAAGGTGTTCGTTCATTTCACATTTGCTACAAGTACATGATGTCAAGTTAACTTCTGTGTGAAAGTTTTATACATGGTACATGTACTTTATATGTATTTATGTGTGCAGAAGCCCTCAGACTCTTCATTGGTTAAATTGACTTAAGTAGAAAATGTTAGCTAACCCTTAATGGTTTTGTGTCTTTGGTCGCTAGCTCTTCATGTTTTGGTGTTGCTTTACTGGCTTGTAGCTTATATGTGTTACTGTTTGGAAGTAATAGATGTTACGATCATGCATAAAGCTGCCTAAACACTTTGATTAAATGGTCATTCACCCATCACCTACTGCTTTGGCAATTGTTCATGTTTAGAAAGTTTAGGATTTACCCTTTAGCATTCTTATTATCCAAGTATACACCTTATCTGTTCACATTATTTCACCTTATAACAATGGAAAATATCAGTGGATTGTGGAAGCTGATTTGAATGATATACTTTTGGACTTAATGGTAAGTTATTCCCATTTGCATTGCTCTATAGTCTTGTGTGAAAATTGAATTGACAAATAAAATTAAAAAGAACAGATGTATTAGAAAACTTGCGTGAAAATTGACATTTTCTGTATATATGAAAGGTGAAGTCAAGATAGGGAACAGGTCTGTAGTCATTTATAAATGGGTCCCTTTACAGACCCATTGGAAGAAGGGAAAAAAATGCTTGTGGAGCTACAACCAAAAATTTTTGGTTTTATTTATTAATTATTGCATTGATATTATTTTCTCCCTAAAAAGTGTTACTTGTTTTAATTACAAATGAACACCTTAATAATATTTATAGAAGATGCTTTTTTATCATAATATGATGGTTAGATGGGTTATTTATCAGATTATTTGTCTTTTTATATAATCTCTCTCATCATGTTTTATTGATTTTATTGCCATATGATTATATGGTGATAAATTCTTAAGGCTTAGATATCATTTCCTTTGAGCATGACATTTTCTTCCATTTTTATAACACTAAAAATTATGATTCCTTATTTACGTTTATCATTTGTATTGCAGTGAACTTCATTTAGTTTGCAATAGAAACTTTCTTTAGAAAACAACAACCTCTTACACAGATTGAGTTTTTAATGTACATGTATATACAGCATTGAGCTTTAGCCTATACTCTGGTGCTAAATGAAGTTTTATTGTAATCTCAGCTACTGTAATGCCTTGTTGCTTGTTAACTAGTGTATCTTGTTGAATTTTGATATGGTTATTTGTTGAAAACAAACCTGTTAATGTTGCAGAATTATGACATTACTATATATTAAGTTGATCTTTAAGATAAGTTGTTGTTTTTTGCGCTAATTGGTTATTCTTTTATTTCTTAATGTTCACATTGTTTCTACCACTGCTCTTGTTTCAGTTTTGTTCCTATTTCCGTTTCAGCTTACATTTAATTTGTGTATTTACCTTCTGTTTTCTACATTTCATTTTGTAAAATTACAATGCAATCCTGATTTTTGAACGTTGATCATGATGTACAAATCTTACATTGTACCATTGTGCATGCTTACTGTAGCTGAGCGTCCCAATGAGTTGCCGGTCCCGTTCCACGGCCATGGTCAATACTCGCACCAAGTTGGTATGACTCTGACACCTGGACTTACTCCAGCCAACTCAGGTCAGCTACAGTGTCTTCTCACACCACATAGCCACCTCTGGTAGCGGAGCAGCAGTCCAGTATCATCTCTATATCTCCTTCTTTGTGCTAATTCATTGAGCTGTCATTGAAATGCGCTTTTTAATTGTAAAGGTTACTGTTGCTTTTATCTACTGTTTCATTTTAAAAGGTCCTCTGCTTCATGTATCTTTTACCCAACTTTCCATTTAAAACATATATCATATACATTCAAAGGGGATCCAGAATTTAGTGGGCCTGTTGTTACATCTTCCAAAATTCTAATCACTCAAGTTTTCAATTTTTAATGTTTGCACATAAAAAGTTAAAATTCAGTTGTTAAGTCACATGAGAATTGTATAAGTCACAGGAACACATGTATATATTGCATGGTCCAAGGTGGAAATTACTTGATTTGTTTCTTACGTAGCAATATCTGTTCATGAATCTACTTTTAAAGCAGAAATTTAATGTTCAAACAATAATACAGTAAACTAATGTTTTATAAAGTTTGTCACAAACAATAACATTTGTTAAAGTCCTTGGTTATAGATGTAAGATAAATGTATTGCATTACTACCTCATTCAATTTTTTAAAGGTTTGTGTAGTTATGAATAAGTATAAATATATGAAGTTCTATTTATTTCAATGACAGCTCTATCAGCACTTTATTTTCTGTAATGGGTGCTATTTTTAGTAATTATTTGGTCTAGTCAATTTTTCTTCTTGTGGACTTTTTTCATGTAGCTTTTTTGTCTTCAGTTTATTTTCATCATCTTGATATCAATTCCCTCAGCAATGTGAATTCCATTAATTTTCTATTGCCATTTCTCACTCTATGCACTGCCTGTTTGTCTGCAGTGCCTGTTTGTCTCGGCTTGAATTTGACATATAGCACAATGCAGAGCTATCAAAACAAAAGTAGTTTTACTGCCATTTTACTCTCTTGTAAGAAATGCTTCAAGATTTGCTTTAGAAACAGATTTTATATGCATATACCATTTTGTTTCTTCTAAAATTTTAATGGAAGTCATTCATTGTGTTTTTGTTTATCAGTTTCACATAATAGTACTTCATTTATTACAATGATGTTATAAGCTACATGTAGATAGATAGGAAATCAGTTTCAAAGTAAAAATATTGTTTGTAGATAAACTGTGACATACTTAACTCAAACCATCGCATCGAGTTGCATCTGAGACATTTTATCTCTCCCTAAATAAGACTTCCAAAAATGATTGAACAGAATAGTTACTAATAGTGTACAATACAGGTTGCTGTTGTATATTTCTTAATTATTGTGAACATCTGTGTCTGAAGAATGAGGCTATATTCATATTCACATAGATCAACAGCTGCCTTACATATATTGACTATACGTTCCATTATTAATGCACCAGTCCTTTTAGGAGGTAACTTTTCATCCACAGTGGCACAGTAAGACCATTCTATCCCAAACATAATGAAATTCTGAAAAAAAAAAATATTAGAATATATCATATTTATAAATTCAGAACTGAAGGGTGAGTTCTGTTGCAACTTAGCATACACATGTCCTTAAACCCTTAGCTTGCTACAGTTGTTTAAAATCCATGCTAAATTCTCATGATTTTGTTTGCTTTAATATTGTAGATGTTACATGTCAGGGTTGATATACTTATAAACAGACTGAGCAACAAATAGTTTTAATATTGATCTGACAGCTCCAAGAAGGGATTTGGCTAATCTGGAACTACACTATTTGATTAAGCCTTAAAAATATACCAATAGCAGGCTGAGAGTTAAGGCATACAATACATTAATTAAATTTTCTCATTCTTTATTTTTTCTTCTACACTTGCCCTACCTTAAATGGACACTGTCTCGAAATAATTGTTAGATTAGAAGTGTAATGATAAGCACATTAAACATATTAAGCACAACAAACATGATATATTTGCATGGTATTCATATAGCATGTTAACATATCCCATTCTTCAGGCTTTATTCACATTTGTTATTTATTTGTTAGTTCTTACTAGGTTAGTACTTTAGTACTTTACAGGTAAATAGCAATTTTACTTTTAATAGTACTTAATAGTACACTATTTTTCTTATCTTTTTATTTGATTGGACAAATATACTCTTTTTGATGCTTAAATATTTTTTTTATGAAATAGTTTCTTGCTTTACAAATGGGTATGATATGGCTACACTTTTAAACATTTCTAATATAGTGATAACCAAAGAACTGATGGTGTAGGTTATTATAATTAATTACAGTGTTTTATGTTCTGTAGATAAGACCTGTATTTTCATATAGAGGCACTGTTGTAGAAGAACTGTTGGGAGCCAATGCTTATAAATGTAAAAAAAGCTGTTGATTCTGTCAAATTTTATCTTTGTGTAAGATTTTAATTTGTAGATACTTTAAAATATCCTCTATATCGATCGTTCAGTTCAATCATCATGATAATCATCACAGGGCCAGTACTTAAGAGCAGTAAAAATTATGCCTTCGTTTTTGCATTCTATGATTGACATATTAAATTGGCTATAAAAGTGTGAATGTTGTTAGACAGAATGTGCTAACCACCTGAAATAACATTGATTTACTTTTTTATATTATCTTATGTTATCTGTTTTTTGGGGAATATGAATATTTAGCACAAATAACTCTTGCCTTGTTGTCTAATAGGTCTATATCCACAATTTTAAAATGGGCTAAAATCAAATTTGAATGAACCTTTTTTGGAAAGAATAAGGGAACTTTTAGTTAAAATTCTGACCACTATACAAATTGTTTTTTTTTATTGGAGTTTTTGTGGTGTGTGTGGGCGGGGTGAAGGTTTTGCCAAAAATTCTAACCAGTCATTTTAACTTGTACCAGGTTAAATCAACAATAGCCAAAAACAAATCCAAAGCCTCTAGTGTGAGTTGACTCTGTACATCTACATGTTTCAGGACCACCATCGCAGAGATCATCTCGGACCAGCTCCCCTGTGGTCCAACAAAACCTTGATGCTCTGGAAGGCCAGTTTAAAAACACACCAGGTATGGTGACAACATTTCAAACAATGTCCTTTTGATTGTCCCATTTGGAGACCTTTTTAATAAATATATTTGCATTGTTTATTAAGTATAAAATGTAATTTTTATTCATTAAAAGATTGAAAGTTCTGTTGTTATATTGTTCTTTGTTAAATTTGTGATCCTTGAAAATCCTGATTGTTTTTGTTATTTTGAAATCTTGTTCATATTTTGATATAGTTTTCTGTCAAAAAGTACACCTTTCAGTAATGCAATGATTTTGCTGAAGTTTTCATACAGAGTTGAAGTTGTCTCATTTACAATTTCAGACCAGGAGAAACCCCCAATGCCACTGGGCTCAGGTGTGAAACCTCCAGGTCCTGAGCCGCAGTATAAGGCACCTACATGGCCGGTACAATCAACAGCCATGTCTGCAGTCAGACCCCCTGCACCTGCATCTTCCTTGAGCCAGTCAGCACAATCTGGACTGCCAACATCTGCATCAGCTCCAAGACCCACATTGCCACCTGCTTCCTCTTCCCAGAGACCAGCATTCCCTGCTACACCTTTGTCCAGTAGTGGTCTGCTAGGTCCCACATCCAAACCTGGATTCCCCCCTTCCTCCTTATCTGGAGCTGGTGCACAGCCAGGATATCCATCCCAGCCACAACCTGGTTTGTGGCAACACAATGCCATGTTGGCATCAACCCAACCTGCAGGAATCCAGGGCCCCACTTCATCAGTCAGCCAGCCTTCTGCATTTGCACCACCCTCAAGTTCAGTAGGTCAGGTAAACATGATGAGGCCACCAGGAGTTAGGTACCCCATGCCACAAGGAACAAGTCAGACTCAAGGGTTTCCTCAAGCACCTTTGATGTCCAATCAGATGCCAGGATTCCAGCCTCCACCATCTTCTAACATGACAGGCTTTCCTCCACAGCCTACAACACCTAGCCAAAGACCAGGGTTTCCTCCACCTCCTACATCATTTAGCCAGAGACCAGGTTTTCCACCACAGCCAGCATTATTAAATCAACAGCCAGGATTCTCCTCTCAACCTGCATCAGCAAATCAGATTCCAGGATTTTCCCCACTAACATCAACAGCCAGTCAACAACCAGGATTTCCCCCTAAACTTGCAAACAGCTAATCAGATTCCAGGATTTCCTCCTCCACCCTCATCTTCAGCCAATCCAATGCAGGGAATTCCTCCTTCAACCAGTCAGCAACCAGGGTTTCCACCACCCCCTGGTTCCAGTCAACAGTCCAGACTGCCTCCTCCCCCAACAGTCAATCAGCAGCCAGGGATGTTCACTCCTGGGAACCAGCAGCCAGGGTTTCCTCCAAGCCAAGGTTCATTCCCACAACCTGGAGCTACACATTCTGGGCCATCTCATCCCAGCAGACCCATGCCTAGTCAAAGCCAGTCTGCACAGGGAATTCAGCAGTTTGTAAACTCCTACCCTAAACCACAACAGCCAGTTAACTCCATGACATCTGGCATGGAAAATATGTCTCTTCAGGTATGTAAAATCTTACTTGGTTCTTCTTAAAACAGTGTTGTCTGGGTTGTATCTGTCTAGATTTTACGATTTATAAAGATAATGTATTAATGTCTTGGATAAATTAAAGGTTAGCATAATAATTTTTTAAAAAAATGAAACAATATTAACTGTGGTATTGTTTTGATTATATAAAGATATTTTGGATGGCAAATGTCACAAATCTGTAAACAGTTAACCTTTTCAAATTTTTAGCTGTTAACCAGAAAAGTTTTACCCCCATGCAAGAATTTCTGTACTTAAAATTAGATACACCCATTTACTTATTCTGTCATTATTTGCAGACCTACTTTTGAAAATCTTCAGATGCTATAGTTTGTGTGATCATAGAGCCATGTTTGTGCACTCTGGTATACTGTAAAACATAGTGTGTAAAACAACACCCATTATAGCCCAGTATTTTGCCATTTTCTCAAAAGCAAACCTGACCTAGAAAACAAAAGGATGGGTATAGTGTGTATTTACAGTTGTTACATTTGGGATGTCACACCATGACACCCATCTGATGTTAATAAGCAAATTAGTTGGAGGGGATTTGGACACCTCTTCAACTAGTGATTTCTAGAGAAAGATACTTATGTAGTTAATATACATAAAAGATAACCATTATATTCCATAAATAATTAAGATGATAAACCGGTTGCAGACTTTGTTACCAGTTTACCAACCTGGGAAAATGGGTGTGGTCATGAATGATAAATCCCCTTATCATGTTAGTTTTGTAAGTTGACTATATTAATTGTTTAAATTTGCAGGGAGGCAGTATTAACCTTCTGCAGCAGAAGCAGCTGATAGGACCGGAGGGGGTTGAGACTCCTAAACCTTTCATCCCTAATGACTACAAGAATGTCAACTGTAGTCCAGAGTATGTTTAACTTTTATATTCATTTATGTAAAATTTAACATCAAGGTTATAATTGGTTTCTGAAGGAATATAAATGAAGTAGTAAGTAATAATCATTAGGAAGAATGAGTTTGAGGATGGTATGTTAGGAATGTGTTAATATGTATTTGCTTATTAAGTTATAAAATTATTAAAAGCAGCAAATTCCTATGTTTATTGTTTAATTATGGCCAGCATTGTTCTTATTAAAAATGAAATTGATTAAAGCATTCACATTTAAATTTAGTTATTCTAATGCCTCTTTTTTTAAGTAAAAACATCAACATGTTTTACCCTAAAATTTATAAAAACCTATGGTCTTTAAAAACTTTTTTTAAACTGCTTGGTAACAATTGGTCAAATTAGCATTTATTTTTCTGTTAAAATATAAGCAAATTTTTGCCCAACCACAATGGACAATGGAATAAATATCACCTAAATGTATGACATTGTGAACATGCTTTAACTTATTTTGCTCCCTAGACTTAGAGAATAGAAAGCGTTGTAGTGCCTTAAACTATGTTTATCTGTTTTAAGCTCAGCCACCCTGTATATCATGTGTGAATGTACTTCATGTTTGGTACACTGATTGGCATCATAGTGACACAACAATTTGAATACATATATCAGGTGTGAATTCTGTTGTTTTGTTATGCACAAGCAATATTTTTTTAAATGAAAAAAGAATACTCAGACACATAATTATTTGTACATATTCTAATGGAGGGTGGCATTTATGTTTTTCAGGGTGTTCAGGTGTACACTTAACTCGATGCCTCAGACGTCTGGGCTCTTGAACAAGGCGAGACTGCCTCTTGGCATCCTCATACATCCCTTCAAGGACTTGTCGGTAAGCGAATGAAAAC
This sequence comes from Sinonovacula constricta, assembly GCA_007844125.1. Taxonomy (NCBI): domain Eukaryota; kingdom Metazoa; phylum Mollusca; class Bivalvia; order Cardiida; family Solecurtidae; genus Sinonovacula; species Sinonovacula constricta. Next base: position 31,660,817 of record CM017555.1, read on the forward strand.
CATATACTCATTTTAAGAGGATTATATTTTATTTCTCAACCATCAACTAAGATATTTATAAATTATTTCACATGCTTGTAAACAGTATCACAAAGTGTTCTTTTGTGAAATGGAGAGCAACTGTTCTCAGTATCCATAAGTGTCACATTACAGCCTAATTTTTAGAACAGTCTTTATGCACACTTTATATAATGTCAATATTAATGTGTACCAGCAGTAAACTTGGTGGGGTTAATATTAGTATGTCGATAGGTTTTGCTTTTTGTCTTAGGTAATACTGCCCTTAATTTGGAACTTTGCATATTTAATTATTATGGAAACAGTAGTTTAGTCATCTTTTTTATTTCTCGCGTGTATAAGACAGTAAATATAAATTGCAGTGTGTTCACATGTTTCATGCATGTAAAGTATATTGTCTTTTTTTTCTTTTGTTGACTAAATGTTGTGTATCTGAAGTTTTATTTGACACAAATCTTTCCCCTTTTTTAACCCTCGAAAAATTTAGGGGAATATATAGTTGCAGCTTTCCCTGTCCGTCTGTCACACTTTTGTACAGGGTATATCTCAGCAATACTGGTTTGGTTTCAATAAAACTATGGGAAACTGCACCAAAAAAATGATATGCGCATATTGCCAGCACATTCTGTTTCAGTGATTGTTCACAGAGTTACTGCTTTTGTAAAGTCTGTATAATGTGATATTGAACCAATCCTGTCCCGGCTATTTCTCAGCAGGCGTCAGTTGGAATTCAGTATACTTTATGGGAATTTTTGCAAACAAGTGCAGATATACACATTGTCAGCACATTCTGGTTTGATTTATTGGTATTTTAATTTTCTATATAGTGTCCATGTTTTGGTTAACATTCTTTTAACTAAATATCCTCTGGAACTGCTGGCCCAAATTCATCTAAACTTCATCAGAAGCTTCAGTAGGCAAGGGGAACAAAAATTTGAACAAGAATTTTGACCTGTCAAAAAACATGTCCACCAGGGCATTGCCATTTTCCTATAAAGATTGTTCAAGAATTAATACATTAGAAAACATGGCCGCCAGGGGCATGGCCATTTTCCATTAAGGGCTATCTGGTAAAGCAAAAATTTTCATGTCACTAACTACAACACCTAGAGCATTACTTGATCACATGGGTTCATAAAGTAGGTCACTATGGGACTTGTGAACACGCAAGAGGCCACATTTACGTCCTAAACTTTACCAAATTTTACCCGAATGTTTGCCTGCATAAAATCTTTATGACTTCGTTACTGGATTACGTGGGATCAAAAAGTGAGTCACTAGGTCACGTCTTGAAAAACCTCTTGAACACACAAGAGAAAAGGGCACATTTATGGCCAGAGCGTTTGCCTCCATAAAATCTTTGAGGAGTTTGTTATTGGGTCACATGACAGAGGCAACAATTATGGCCCAAGCTTCTCCAAACTTTGAATGTCTGCCTGCAAAAAATCTTGGATGAGTTTGTAACTAGATCAAAATGTAGGTCACTAAGTCAAATCTTAGAAAAAATTAATGAACATGGTACAGGCCACATTTCTCACTAAACTTGGCCAGTATGCTTGCTAACCTGACGCTACTTAAAGCCTGTGTCCTAAGGTGAGCGGGTAAGGGCTATCATCTCCCTCTTGTTTTAGCAGCATATAGTATATTTTTCTGTATACCGCTAATACCCTGGGGAGCATCCATTGGTTCCACTGGTAGCTTGTTTTATTACTAGACTTGTTGTCATTGTCTTAAAAATGATGTAACTAGACCTGTTTAATTCAACAAATAAAAGAGCAAAACATTTGACTCTAGAGCAGTTTATTGAGAAGTTTTATTATTTTATTTAAATATTTTATAAAAATTACCGACGTTTGTAATGACTGTTGTCCTGAATAATATTTCAGGACAAAAACATTCAGGAGGGGTTACCTGAAGTAAGTTGGTCTTATTCCATGGCATGGGTGGACAGCTTATATTCTCTGATGGTTATTGTTGCTAAAGCAACCCCATCTCCACCCTCTATTCCCATTCTTATTACAGTTTCAATAATGACCATTATACCACAGGCTACATATAGATTGGCATATAAATGAAAAACACAAGAATATTTCAAGTTTCACATATATATTCGAACAAAACAAACAAATTTTAATTATCTTTTTAAATACTCCTGACACATCTCTTTTAGTTGCTGCATGCAAAGTGAACTTGGCTATGGCTGTTAGAAAATTGTATACAAGATACAAAAAATTCACTTCCTCGATACTGTTAATTAAACTTGTATAGGTGGTGTATAGGGTTAATTTGCTTTATGATAGTTTAGTTTAATTAAACTGAATTTGTGGTATGGAAACATATTAACAAGGCAACATTTTTTTAAAGTTTTATAGATTTTTTTCGGTGTTGAAAGTATGGCAGCATCTACAGTGCATGGGATAACTAGATAACGATGAAGTAGGCAATGATAAAATGATTTCTATATAACCTTGCACTTTTTGTATTGTACACAATCCTTACTTTATTATATGTTTCTTTTGTCTTTCAAGATTGTTATTATTATGAAGAAAATTTATTTACAGTTTTAACAAGCTTTATTAAATTTTAAACAATGTATCTATTAAAATGGTTTTAAATTATTGTTGTTATATTTCGGTTGTAAATTTGATAAAAATTATTAATTTAAAATTGATCTTTATATAAAATATAACATAAACATAAATGCCATGTATTGGCACTTAGATAGCTTATTTACATATTGCAGAAACAAGGTTTTTGAATCCTTACCTTTTTATCTTTGTGTAATATCAAAAGTTAGAAAAAGTAAATTTCCTGAGAAAAACAACAACCACACAACACATGTACTTTGTAATAAGGTTATTGCTTGTTTACCCAGAGATATTGAGTATTTTAGCTGAGAATATGTTATTTGCTAGTAATATTTTCCAATGGAAATCACTTTGTGGTGTTGTCAATAGTACCTTGTTGTATATAGACGTCTTTTTCTAATATTGTATTTCTGTAAAGCTAGTAATGCAGTTATTAAGGAAAATATTTATAGTTTCTAAATGATAAAATCTTGCATACCTTTAAGCTGTTGTAGTTTTTTACTCATATTTGTAACTATTCACTTTTATATTGATATAGTTGCTGAACCAACTTGTATGTGCTTGGACATTTTCTAAAGTAATAACATGCTAGATATAAATATGCAAAATTTACCAGATAATTATTCAAAGCAATTAACACTTTATTGATTTTTAATGAAAAACTCTTCTACATACTGTATCAATTACTTCCATTTGAATTTGTTATTGTCAGTGCAATATCGATGTTTTTCAGTTTGAAAACATAAACACCTAATTAAAAAATATCATAACAGTCAAACTTTGGTTATTCCAAGTCTTCATTACGACCCATTTACTTCAAACAATGCATGGGTTGGAATAATCAAATTGCCTTCACTTACAAAATTTTCTGACTAGGAGTTTGTAATTTTGAAATATGTAATCCTCTGTGTTAATGTGCAAGGAGCCATGTATACCATGATACTTTTAACAGTGAAACATAAGAAAAGTTTATTGTTGGGAGAAACTGAATAAGAGTCATGGTTTTGGGTTTGTTTGTTTTTTTCAAAATAATAACATCAAAATTTATGCATGTAAATATAAAGTTTTGCCAAAAAATGTAAACATGTTATCATTGTCAACAAACTGCAACATAAATAACATAATGATTAATTTACATAATGATTACAAGCACAAAGTATTAAATCATATAACTTGTAGCTGATCTGGGTATCCCCTAATTGCTGGGTCCTTCTCCAGATTGCTTAGCTAAGATTTCACCCGCTAAGCTTGCTATTTCACAACTACAACTGAGATCATGAACCTTTGGGGTTTGTTTACCCTTGCCTTCCACTGTATGGTGTATGGTGAGCTGTAATGTTCAAGATGGCTAAATTTCTATCACTGATGGTTAGTGAAAGGAGTGTGATATCGGTCAGCATTTATTGAGATGACGGTGATATTTTTACCTACCCACCCTGACAGTTTGCAATACAGCTGTGAGACAAAGCTTATTGAGACAAATGGATTGTCATTCTGCATAAATGATTATACATCATAACTGATAGTCAAGATAATCAACATGTCATACCCAAGTAACAACTTCAAGCAACTAATTAATGAAGCCAAACATCGATGTTACTGGAGTAACCTTCCTTTCCAGTTTGAATGGTGACAGTACACAATGTTCAAACGATGGTGTAGCTTTGAATAAGATGTGTAAAGATAGCATTAAAACTGTACTTAGGGTGCAAAATTGACTTTAAATAATGCCAAAATTTTAATTAATGCAAATGCATCATCAAAAGTTTTTAATGCTTCGGCTTCGGATAATTCTAGTTTGAATAGTTCGCTGAATCTAGTTTTTTTTTTAAATTTTAGAATTTATTTTCAGTTTTTTTTGTACAAGAGTTTTGTAAATACCTTAATAGTTCTTAATATTAAACAAAGATGTAAATGAAATGATAAAAAGTATGCAAGGTTTTGTTTTTCATCTTTTTTAGCAACTGCCTGTGATACAGTCGAGTGTGATAGTGCGTTGTCGTTCATGTCGCACCTATATCAACCCTTTCGTCTACTTTGTGGACTCCCGTAGATGGAAATGTAACTTGTGCTACAGAGTAAATGAATGTAAGTAGTGGTTTTATTTATGCTTTAATGCAGCAGTATAGACTTTTTTTACATTTGATTAACATTTTTTAATTTAATCTGCCACTAATCCATTTTTAGATTATTCTTACATCAATGTAAATAAGCTGTGTTTATTCTTATACGACAATAATAGAAATTTGTAGTTTATTGTTGTCATCTTCTGTTCAGTTGTTCAAATAATGATCTTATATATGACAGTGCCGGATGAATTCTCATTTGATCCAGTCACCAAGACATACGGTGACCCTCAGAGGAGACCCGAAGTGAGGTCAGCCACCATTGAGTTTATAGCTCCCTCTGAGTATATGGTAGGTACTGTTGTACATGTAGTTTATATCCAACATGTTCACAGATACACTTCAAGTTCCATTGTTAATTTATAACCATGCTTAGCAATTGTTTTCACCACAAGTCAAAAGAAATAACAGTTTAATTTTTCTTCCTATTTTTGCTATTTCAAATGCTTTTAATCAATGATGCAAAATTGATACTCACGGTGACATTCTTTTTTTCATTTTGCAAGGGCATTATTTTAGAAGGAACTTTAACTTCCTCTAACTTTTTGCATTGTTTATAAAAAAAACATTTCTGTTTTCTAGCTGCGACCACCCCAGCCAGCTGTCTATCTGTACCTGTTAGATGTCTCATTTAATGCCATAGAAACAGGTAATTGGCAGTTTTTATAAAAATATTTCTGGTTTTGCAGTCATTTTCAGCATGCTTATGAATGGATAAAATGCTATAAGGACTGCCTGGTTTCACTTAAGTATACTAAAATTGACTTCCAATAATGCTTAAATCTTCAAACAGCAGTTAAATGGTTTATGTGTGTATTTAATTTAATAACTTCATTACTTGACAAATATTCAGATAAAAGTGTGTAAGAGATGTTTGTATGAAAGGCTACTTAGTGATTTTCTGGAATGTTTGGACTTTGGAATAGCAGCTCTTTTTAGAAATGAGATACAAACATTTCATATTTTACTATACAAATTTGAACTTTGTCAATACACTATATAAACATAGGAGATTTGCACCTTGCATTATTTCCCAATATATCCACCATAAAAACCTATGACTAACTCCCATATTTTTTAATAAAATGTTAAACCCTGATCCAGTTTCGTCATTATGATTTATTAAGACCCCCCTATTCTTATTTTTCTGATTAAAAAACATAACACAGTTGTTTATTTTCTCATGTGTTTCATAACAATTAGAACAATTATGAATACATAAATCAAATAAGGTGTACTAAAAAAAATTCACATTTTACTACCCTTTTCTAATATTACAGTCAAGTTAACATATAAGAATGGCCTACAGCCTTCTTGATTAGATTATTGTGCTGCTGAACATAACACTGTGCATTATTCTGCGATAAATCATGCTAAAACCAAAATGTATTAACTAAATTACATATAAATTCAAGCTTTGTATTTATTTCGAACTGCTTTCTACACTGTGACTGGCAGGTTACCTTGAGATGTTTTGTGAGACCCTATCTGATGTACTGGACCGTATCCCAGGGGACTCTAGGACTCAGATTGGCTTCATCGCCTATGATTCCTGTGTCCATTTCTTCAACCTCGACAGTGGACTGTCACAACCCCAGATGTTGACTGTGTCAGATGTTGATGGTACATATTATAGGAATCCTAGTCACAGCCTTACTTATCTATTTTATAATGAATATTGACAGTAGAAGAGTCCTGAAAACTGGTTATTGTAGCATATTTAATTTGTCATTAAATAAGAGAACAAGAAATGTAAAGTATTTTCATACAAGTTAAAGTTAAAAAAATAGTTTATCTTGTTTCTTTTTAATTTTCATTTAGGTTAAATTCAATAAAGCAATGGACAACTGTTATGGCAACACTTTTCATGCTGCAATTTGTTAGTACCTGTACAAATTCTAAGCTGCCTTATTTGACCCTGTAATTCCTGTATCTGGGTCTACACTTGTTTACCAAAGCTTTATCAATGTATACCCTGGATAATAGTTGTAACATATGATTACATATGATGATAACATTGCAGTCAAATCACAATACTTTGTACCACAACAAATGTGCAGGCTATTTTGTGTAAAAAAGATACTCCTGCCATCCTGTAAATTTGGTAAAAGTATCAGTCAGAATTGTGTTTGGCAAAGTAAAAGCAGTGCTCAATGCTTTACTTTAACAAAAGTCTTGTAATAAATATTTACATACATTATTCTACATTTAATCCATTCTAAAAGAATAATTATTGCACTGTTGTTGCACTGTTATGGCATCATGAATAAAAAAAAAAGGACTAATTAATTGCTCAACAGCGACTGACACATATAATACACAGCTATAAAAATTATATGATATTTAATGATGATAGAGATATTGTCAAGTAGGTACATTTTAATTCATGTGTTTGTGACAGTTTATATATGTGTATGTGTTGTATCAGAGGTACATGTTTGATGTTTTAGACATCTTCCTGCCACTGCCTGACAACCTTCTGTGTAACCTGAGTGAGAGTCGTAGTCTAGTGGAGGATCTCCTCAGCCAGCTGCCCAATATGTTTAAGGGTAACCTGGATACAGGCAGTGCACTAGGGGCTGCCCTGCAGGCTGCATACAAGCTCACGGTCAGTACAGACATACAATGGTTTTTGGTATATTTAAAAAAAAAAAACATCACAAATTGACCAGACCTGGTAGCGCAGTTGTTAGAGCATTGGCTTTAGGTACGGGTGGTCTCAGGTTCGATCCCAGGCTGTAACATACCAAAGTTGTTAAAAATGGTAGTGGTGTAGCTTCCCTTCTTGCTAACGCTCAAGCAAATATAGGAGTAGTTCCACAACTGGTTGTCTCGATGTCAGGATAATGTGACTGGGTGTGGTATTATGCCAGGTGTTCACAGCATACTATACACAGTGTAAGGCAGCACTCTATCTGCTTCAAGTGGACACTGTTTCCAGATAACTAAAATACTGTTGATGGGACGATAAACCCCATAAACAAAGAAACATCACAAACTAATGTAAATAAGATGATGTGAACAAGATCCAACTTAATTTAGCATGTGTTCTAAAAAAATAATTGTTTACCTTTATGCATTTATAATAAATAAAGAACAAATTATACATTGGACATTGGGTAAAACCCACTAATCTAAAACTTCCAGTAGGTTGAGCATCATAATCTAAATCAAAGCAACGGCTCTCTTTCAAAGCCAGACATGGATCTCAAATTCTTTGATAATTTGCTGCTAAAGCTTAGTTGTCAATGCATTTGTCTTTGTATAAATTAAGGACATGTAAGACACCAAATAAAAAAATTGGGTGTGAGAGTGTGGTACTGTGTGACAACATGGACAGAAACGCAAATACTTGAGTTCAGGGCTAGTGCATCTCTAGAATTTGTTGTTGGTAAGGCCAAAACATTATTCCTGCCTGAAATTACTGTCTGTCCTTTTTCTGTTTCACAGCACAGTACAGGTGGACGTGTCACAGTGATGCAGACACTCTTGCCCACAGTTGGTCCTGGAGCACTTCAGAACCGCGAGGATGCCTCAGTTAAAGCCGCAAAAGATGTACCGAACCTTGGTCCTGCCACAGACTTCTATAAAAAACTGGCCCTTGACTGCTCAGCTCAACAGATTGGTGTGGACCTGTTTATGTTCAATGCTCAGTATGCTGATATGGCATCCATTGGTAAGAATTATCTGTATGTTTAATGAAATTAAGACACATTTAAAGTGTTGTCATTTTAAAAATAAAAATTTGCAAGCCTTTATGCCAGGTTGTCATTTTAAAAATAAAAATTTGCAAGCCTTTATGCCAGGCATCATTTATTGCCTATAAAACAAAAACACTAGGACTCATGTGGTGTTTTAAATACCCATGTAGTTGAGGGTTACTATCCTGCTGACGAAAAGCTAATATGCCTAAATTTGTTCATTTTAATTTGATACAAATAATAATACCTTACTCATCATAAATTTAATTTAACATTTCAGCTGAATAATAAGCTCATGTTTAATTTAACTGCTTCAACAGCTTATGTTTGTATTCTTATTGAACCTATATCTCATTAATGGATAACTCTTTCTGACTTGATATAGATTTCATTATTTTATCACAAAATTAAAACAAAATCATGTGTATCTTCTCTGCAGAGTGCATCTCAAGGTTCTCCGCTGGCAGTGTTTACTACTACCCCAGCTATCACACTGTGAGGGCGCCACATCTGGTCGACCAGTTTGAGAGTGACTTGAGGCGGTACCTAACCAGGAAGATTGGCTTTGAGTCGGTCATGAGGATAAGATGCTCAAAAGGTGTGTGATATTCAACAGCAGTAGGCTTAATACTGTATTGGTGTTATGTTTTTAATTTGTAAAATGGAAGAAAAGTAATAATGTTTAAATTTCTTTTTTAAGCTTGACCATTCTATGAAATTTTCTAGTTATTCTCCAAATCAATGGTTTCGTCCTTATCAGTGTCACTGCCACACTCAGGTTTAAGGTTTGAATAATAAAACTACTTCATGTATTAAGCTGACATCTCAAAACTTCAAAGATTAACATTGAACTTAACATGGCCTTTTAGGGAATCTGCCTCCTGATATAATCAATTTCAACTTCGTGGTTTGATTTTGAGAGAAATAAGGTACCTGTTTAACTTTGAAAATTTTGGTGCATATTCTTGCAGGTTAATGTTGTGTGTGCAAATACATTTAGCCTTACATCAAACTATCAAACATTGAAATATTCAAGTTCGTTTTCCTGTGACAGTTCTTGTTCATAGGTTTTGCCTGTATTAAGAGCTTACTATTAGGATTTAATTAAATTTTAAACATACTGTTTAGATATTTCAGAACTTTATAAAACATTCTAAAAAGATGAAAATAAAGCACAAGCTGGCTTTTATTTGATGGCAATCAAACAACTATATGTAACAAATCCTGTATTAGAAAACACAATTGTTACCATAGCTGGTTTGATGAAATTGTTTTGTTACCATACTGGAAAAATCTGAGAAACTGAATAGATTCATAATTTCACTTCCAGGTATCAGCATCCACACCTTCCATGGAAACTTCTTTGTGCGCTCCACTGACCTGTTGTCTCTACCTAATGTGAGCCCGGATGTGGGCTTTGGGATGCAGATGTCCATAGAGGAAGCCCTCACAGATATGTCCTCAGTCTGCTTTCAGGCTGCCCTGCTCTACACGTCCAGTAAAGGTAAATACAACAGGATTTAAGTAACATTAATATTCAAAATCAGTGTGACACAAAAACGCTACAAAAGTATATTTCTTTTTTTAGTTACTAATTGTTTGCTGGACTTATTTCTGGTACTTATGCCCTGAAAGATGTCTATATATCATTGTTAAAATTGTGTATTATAGGTGAGAGACGTATTCGTGTACACACACTGTGTGTGCCTGTCACCAACCAGCTCAGTGAGGTTCACGCCAATGCTGATCAGGAGGCCATCATAGCTCTACTGGCAAAAATGGGTAGGTGTCATCAGTATATAAAGCATAATGATGATGTAAGGTTTCTACCTTCAAAAACAGCTTGAAGTGAAAGTTTGGGGAAAAAAAACAAAACATATAATGCATGAAAAATAAAGTAATGCAAGTATTCATGTCATTTGTGTTGCAATTGTATTATATACAAAGTATATCTAGCAATTAAGCAGATTTTAAGTACTTAGCCACTCATTTAGTATTTAAACAAGAAATAATAAGTCTACTTTTATCTATTTTCGTTGTTAATGAATCCTTATTTGTATTTGTCTCCACCAAACAAGAAGACTTCTTAACCCAAATTGTCATAATCTATAAACAAATAAATACATAACAAACTTCAGTAAGTATATATGTAGCTTGAAAAGAAAATGATAGCAAGAATCTATTCTTATTAGATAAGATAATGTTTTGTGTTGTTTTAATGTAATTAATGTTTATATACCACCATCACAACAAATATAATAAGAAATATTTTGTGTATGTTCCAGCTGTGGATAGGAGTTTGTCCTCATCCATGTCCGATGCCAGGGAGGCCATTGTGAACGCTGCCATAGACTGTCTGAGTGCCTACTCCTAGCAGTATGCCCTCCTACAAGGGAATGGGTGGACTCTTCATCAACGAACAACTCAGACTTGTGCCTTTGTACTGCCTTGCTCTGCTAAAGAGTGTATGTAATTCTTTCTTCTTGATTTTTTTGTTGTTAAAATATTCATCAACTGAAGAGTAACTAAATTAAAGCTTGTCGAATAATTAGCTTGAGAAAAAACCTATTGAAGCATTAGCAATGCATAAACAAACTCCAATGTTAAGAATTTGGTTGATTCTTTGTTTTTTTATCTTCAAATGTTTATATATCATAATCTTTTTGACTCTCCCATTTCATTTCATTAAGGTCCGTTTTCTTAGAAACCAACATTTTTTTTTCCTTTAAACTTAGCATGTGTTCTTTATCAAAAAAGCAGTATACATTTTGAAAGCACAGGTGACCCTAAAATTAATTTTGGCATTTATGTCCCATTTTAATAGGAATATTTATGTCTATAGCCTTTTTGTTTGCTTACATTTAAACTTGAATACTTGAGTACTATCAAAAAAAGAACCTATTTTAATTGGCACAGTTATGCTAATTTTTCCACTTAGACTTCTGTCTCGGTAAATGCGTATATGTGTACACAGAAAATAAGCTCCCTTGCTAATGCTCAAGCAAATATAAGGGTAGTTCCGCCACTGGTTGGCCCGGTGTCAGGATAATGTGACTGGGTGTGGTATCATGCCAGGTGTTCACAGCATGCTATTAACAGTGAAGGCAGCACTATATCTGCTTCAAGTGGACACCGTCTCCAGATAACTGAAATACTGTTGGTGGGACGATAAACCCAATAAACAAACAAATACTTGTGTACAAGTGTGAGTTTCAAATTGATGAGACAGACTTCATATGATTGTAGATGTTAATTGTTATTTCCAGACTGCATTCCGTTCTGGGGTATCTACCAAGTTGGATGACCGAACGTTTGCCCTGCAGCAGTGCAAGACCCTCCCTACTGGCCAGCTGATGCAGCTGCTGTACCCACATCTGTACCCTCTACACACCATCATGGAAGTGGTATGGGGCCATTCCTTATGATTATAGTAGTCTTACATCAGATGCTGTGAACTTTGGGATCTTTGCACCTGTTTGACTTGTGATGAAATTCTTTAACTAGATCTCAAGTTCTGGAAAAATTATAATTTATTGGAAAGAAAAAGAAATTCTCCAATTCTTTGTTAGAACAAACAATTTTTTTGGCTGGCTTTAAGACCTCATAATTATTTCTATTTTCTTGCAAGCAGCATACCTTATTAATATATCCTTGATCAAGATCATGTATCCAAAATAAGCTTGGGAAATATCTTGTATTAATTATATAGACTTAAAAACTCTTTTTCAATAAACGTATTTACTTGCTGATAAATTACTAATTGGAATGATTCTATCCTTTTATCTATTATTTTCTTTAAAATATATTGTCCAAGCAATGTATGACAAATCACTCATTTCACTTGCATATTTGTACAGCAGATGTAAAGTAGTACTGCTGCTCACATAATAGTTTCATTCCTTTTTGCTTTCTCATTATGCTTCTCACTCTGATCCCCAGGAGATGGTAAAGAAAAATGGAAATGAGGTAGCCAAGTTGCCTCTGCTGCAGCTGTCCTCTGCCAACATAGATAGGTTTGGGGCCTACCTTTTAGACATAGGTGACACCATGTACCTGTACATAGGCAGTTCCATCAACCCATCCTTCTGTACTGGACATGCTGGACACACCTAATTATGCTTCAGTAGAGGAAGGGCCACTGGTGAGAACTTCTGTATTGCAATTGTTCTGTCATAATGTTGAAGAAGAGTTCAATATAGATTATGGCAGTCAATAACAAGCTGTGATGATCCTATTTTTAATTGTTTATTTCTTTTATTTCTTTAAAACATGCATTTTTTTCTTTAAAACATGCATAACAAATGTTAATGTAAGGGCATTTTTGTATCAAATCACAAGTATAGTTTTCTCATTTAATTTGTTGGAAGTTGGCTAATTATTTATATTTTGTTTTTTTTATAGTCCGAGTTACCGGAGCTCGATAATGAAGGATCGGAGAGGTTGAGGGGATTTATATCCTATCTGCAGGAGAATCGGTCCAATGGTGTCTCTCTACACGTTGTCAAGTATGTACACCTATTTATTGTATTTGTTACCATACAGTTGATCACACTTGTTGTACATAGCAAGTTCTTGTTAAGATAAGATCTTCAACTTGAATATGCAGTTAATTGTAATGTACAAACAAAACCAGTAAGGATGATTCTATTCACTGTCATTCTCCAGTTGCAATACCAATCTTTAATTTACAATTCTAATTAATAAATCTTCTTACACTGCCTTTATTCAAGTAGATTGCAAATTTTAGTTAACTTTATGCAAACAGTGCAATTATTGATTTAATTAAATTATGGCCGTTTTCATTTTAAGGGAGGATGGTCGTGGTCGATTGCAGTTTTTCCATCATTTCGTAGAAGACAGGACCGAGTCAACCATGTCGTATCATGAATTCTTACAACACATACAGAAGCAAGTGAAGAGCTGAAAACATACTGTGTTTAAATTAGGTTTTTATCCTTTAATTGCAGTTGTGGTATTAGGTTTTTATTTCAGTAAAATATACTTTTACTGGATATTCAATAGAAAAAAATGATTTTATAGCATAATGTACTAAACACAAGTCAGTCAATAGAAAAGTGTGAGTACTGATTTAAAAACTTTGTTTATACTTTTGATGACAAAAATATATTTTGCATATACAATTTAACACAAGGAAGAGTGAAAGGTTGTACCTGGTTCGTTAAAGAAGGGGTGATTAATAATTCATTAACTATGATGAGAAGTCATGAAATTGGTATATGTTATTTATTTACCAATGAACATTAATCATGTCAGGAACATAGACAGAAGGAAGATCGAGAGATCACCTGAAGTGAGCTGCTTCATAAAATGCATGACAAAATTATGGAGAATGTCTACATCAAACAGAACTGTTTTAATAGTGTTGGATATATATTGTAAGAGAATCAAGATTTTTTTATAGAATATATCAGAAAAATATGGACACAGATGTGCATCTTTGTGACTGTGCTGGTAATGTCCCAGTGTAGATTTATGGTGCTTTACTGGAGAATGGATGACGAAATGCAAGCCCTATACAAAGGATCCAAGTGTTGGAACAGATTAGTGCAGACCCTGGATATGTATGTTGTGTTGCCAATGTCTGGCATATGAATGTCCCCTTTCTGTTTTACATACAAGAGTTGGAATTATTTTCTTTTCCTTACACAAGTCACTGTCAACATCAGAAGTTTATTATTTAATAATGAAAGCATTAAAAGAAAATATTTAAAAGGAATGCTTATTAAACACTTGTACTATGCGGAGGTTGTATAATTTTAATATTTTTATTATGCTTTGTTTTAAATTTGCAATGCCGAACACTCCACATTGGCTTAAACATCAGCATGATCTTCAATGAAGCTTGGTTATTTTATTAACACTTGCATGCTTCACGGAAAAGTTACTAGGTAAAGATGGGGATAGGTGATCAGAAGGCATTTGTGATAAAAATCATTGCTTAGCATGAAACCCTTGTGTTAATAACAGATATAGTGTTTGTTATATTCTTATGTGGTGGGGTATATATTCATATTTTTGTTATAACTTGAACACCATAAGACTGGTGTTTATAGCAACATGTACAGTATATGCAGTGCATACACTTGTGTATTACTCATAAAGTAGACTTCATCTTTTGTTAATTGGACATGCTTCTGTTGATTAGAGTGTGTTATTCGTTGTTGAGTAATAAGCATAAAGTTCTATGTAAAAGTAAATTCATTTCTCTTTTACAAATTACATCTTAGGCAAATTACATTGAATGAAGCTAAATAATTAGTCTTAGTCTTTTATGGGCTAAAGCTGTCAAAGCTGTAACTCTGTAGAATTGTGATAAAATGGACTAATGATACATAGAGGTATGTTAGAAATTTATTTCAGCTTTGGTAACATTTTTTGCTCAATATTGTATTCTTTTGTTCATTTTAAAATTTATATAATACTGGGCAATATGTATTAAAGGGCAAATCATAAATATGGTGTAATTTTCTATTTCAGCCATGTCGATTTAAAGTATATAGGAAATTTTTCAGCCAAATATTATGGTGTTATTTCCTCAATAAAGTAGTCATATGCTGATGATTCTGATTGGGACCTGTCATCTTAGCTTCAGATTTAAATTACTTATTAAGTTTCAATTTCTCCATATAAATATACAAGCTATATTCATATTGTTGATAATACATGGCAGTGCATAAGGTGGATTAAAACTTCTTTAAAAAACAGTTTTTTGAATAGGTTTTTCTCACATGCAGTATGGTTTTTGACAAAAAGTACAAGTGAGTACAAAGTTATTAGTGCAATCTTGTTTATATTTTCATTTATTGTTGGTTGATATGGTGTGTTAATGACTTGTTGTTGTCAGTTCTGTATGATTGTAAACCCAGTAGTAAATTCTATATGATATTCTATTCTTTTAATTCATGTAGGACAGGTCATTCTTGTTTTCCATACAAGTCAAATGTTACCCTTTAAAATATTGTTTCTTTTCCAATTTGCTTCAGATGTTTATTTATGTTATTTATATAAATATGTGTGTATGTAATCATCTATGTGTACTTATCTTTACACTTAATGTTTTCACAACCTGGTATGATAGAATTATTTTCTCAATGATAGAATTTTTTTCTCAATGTTTGATTAAACATTTTGGTGTCAAAATATTTCCATGCACAAAATAAAGTATTTTAAGCAGATCACTGTCTACTGGTACATAATCATTCTCTGTGCAGTAAAATTAAGGTGCATTTTCTTTCTTTCAGCCTTAATACTACAAGAATGATTTTTGATTATTGTCAAACATTTTATCTAAATCTTGATTTAAAAAAAAATGAATACAAGTGTTAGTTTAAGCAGTTTTATTAAATGTATTTTAAGGAGGGAGGGAAAATGCAGGTTGCTAAGTGTTATTTTTTCAGTTTCCTAAATATCGCCGTGTACATTGCTTTTACCGTTTGTGTGGAAGAGTCGCGGCTTCTGTATATACTGTCCTAGGACTAGATTGAAAATGCAAGCAGCGACCTATATGACAGTATAAGATACTGTTGTTAGCATGTGTATTAACTATAAACAATAGAGGCATTTTCCTTATTGACAAATAAAACTTCAAACAATGCATTCATTTGTTATCTTGTTTTCTTTAATTCATGGCTATTGATATATATGTAATATATGTATGTATATACTTCATGAGAATGTTGACTATAACTGAATTACATAAGCACCCTCTATGTAGACAGCAATGAACAACACATTATTGTAATCTGCAACCATTTATTAAATAGTATAAAGTTCAAGGGTCTATGCTTGAATATAGACAACACAACATCATGGCATCTTAACACAACCTAGACAATCTAACAGTATACTGGTTTATCTGCAACCCATTTAGCCATTCATTTCAATGGTGTCGAGTTTGAGCCTCTCAGCATGCCTAGTACTTGTTTCAGGGTCTCCTTCATTGACTGCTGAGCTCCCATGTCTGCATCCAAGGCTCTCATCAAACTGTCATCAAAGTCAGGGTAAAGACCTCAGGATGTCGATACCCTCAGGGTACTCAGTAAACTACAGGGAAAATATGTAACACTTAAATAAACAAAATCAAAAACCATTTAGGTCAATATTCTTTGTACAATAAAAGTAAAAACAAATATGTTCTAAGGTAAAATATGGGTTGAACAAAATCAAATTTCATTATTTCAAGTAACACAAAAAGAACAAATTTCAAAAGAGAGCTACATATTTTTACTTAAAGTCATTCATTTTATGTATTTAGTTGTAATCCTGGAATAAATAGCACAAATGGCCATTTATACAAGTATATCTCAGAGCCTGCTGAACACAAATTGATGTGGCTTATGCAGCCAGTGTGATATCAACCACCTCTAAAATTTATTATTGAATCTTTAAATGAAAACAATTGATCCAGTACCAGGGGAACTTGTAACAATAATGAATTTGTTAGGAAGCCTCTCACCAGCTGAAGGAGGATGGCATGGTGATGGGAGGCGTGTCCATCCCTAAGTAGCTCCAGTACTGCCAAAAGCAAACAGGTGTTCCATGGCTGATCTAGTAACTCAACACCTGCCAAATATACAGGTAAGCCTTGACATGGAGACGCAGGACATTTTCAGAATTTTTATACGGTATACAGAGGATAAAAATCTCTCGAACCACTGGTGCTCTACAGGTCAGCTGGAAGTCTTTCAACTTGAACGCGATTTTTATCCACGTTATGAGGAGCTAAGCTGTCAGAAAAGTTACAAGTCTGCAATTCCACAAACCATCAGAAAACTTGTGAAGTTAATACAGGACAGTGAAGACAATTCTCCTCAAATTTTAACGCTTTATCCCTAAAAAGCTTTCTGTTGTTGTTTATTGCACAGACACATCTAGCTGTTATTATTGGACAATTAACCCTGGGTAGAGCCACAGGTGCATTGGAGATCAGCTGGAAAGTCTTGCCACATAAGTCTTTACCGCAACTAAGAACTAAACATTAAATGTGGAGAGGTCGGAAAGTCGGAAGTTCTTTTGTTTCTATTAATACGGTATCAAATTTGAAAAATTGGTAAACTCATATGTTGTAAATGGTTTCATTAGGGTACCTATAGAATAATATTTTTTCTAAAGATGGTCAAACTCAAATTTTCATCAAATTGGCTTTTTTCAAGATAGAGCGTATTGCAATACATACCACAATATATTGCCATATTTGAACAAACCATGTCAAGGAGCTTTTCATCCAATATAGTGAACACAATGAACAAGTGCCTGACTGTGATATATA
Organism: Sinonovacula constricta; assembly: GCA_007844125.1. Classification (NCBI taxonomy): domain Eukaryota; kingdom Metazoa; phylum Mollusca; class Bivalvia; order Cardiida; family Solecurtidae; genus Sinonovacula; species Sinonovacula constricta. The sequence goes on from CM017555.1 coordinate 31,678,539, forward strand.
ACACAGGTGAACATGGAAACAGTATTGAAAAGTATTTCATTTTATTTTTTTCTAGTCTTAATCTGATCATTTAGCAAGGGTTTTTATCTAAATGTAGCAAGCTTAGGATATTTTTGCCTAGCTAAATCAGAATACTTTATAGGCATGTTCAGTAAATTGTGGTGTTATGTCTCTCAGTTATATAGAGCTCAGCATTTTTGTTTAAATCAGGCCCCATGCAGAAAAATCAGTCTTTAAAATGTGCTTTGAATGGGCAATATACTTTTGCATATTTAGAATATTTGGCGCCAAAACAATCACTTCAAGTGTTGAGTTTATTTGCCTATATGCTTTTATTTGTTTTTAAATATACTCAATAACAACATTTTTTGCAAAGAGAAAATATTTATACTTTCTTTATTTTTAATAGAAGCCATTTAACATCTGAGTTTAAAAGCCTTGAAAGTTGCCTTCTTTAGAGACCCCTGCTATCCAATCCCAACCTGCAAAGATGACACCATGCTGTGAGATTACAGCTGGACATGTCATATGGTAAGATGTCACAAAATGACATGTCACAACTGATGGAACTGGGCTTACTGCATGGCCATTGATCAGTAAAACTCTAGGCCCCACCTCTTTCCAGATACCACTGCAGCCTGAAGCTGTAGAGTCCAAACCAGTACATACAATTTACATTTTGCATACAAGTGTCCTTTTAGACATTTGATTGGCTAATCTTGTTTTTTCATTTTGCTCACAACATTAAACCTCTGTTGCTCTCTACCTATTATGCTACAAAGCTTTTGTTAGCATTACTTTATGCAACAACAATTAAAAGCAGATAAACATGAAATCAATGTTTTACCAAGACTATGATCCACTTTCATAAGGTATTTGACCCCATAATTCATACAAGTTATTGCCTTTCCTGAAAGAATGACATCCGGCTGAAATGGAAATAGAAATTAAACTACATACTAAAGTTGAAATGAAAATACATGTATATTGTAAATGTTTTTATGAGATATCAAATGAGTTTTTTCAAAATATTTGTAAAAAAGCTTGACTATTAAATGTTATATAAAACTTAAAAATATAACTGCAATAGAATGAAAGAATGCAGTACATTTCAAACAATATAACACCAAAACAATACAATGTGCATTTAACTTAACCAAAACAACAAATAAGCATGGGAAAAATGTCCCTGCACTGAAACAAATATTAAGAAATATCATGTAAATTGTGTCCAACGTACGTTCACTGCAAGTTGCTGGAGACAGATGAAGATGTTCCTGTAAACAGCCTTGGTCAGTGTTCCCTCTAGCCTAACTAAGCCCTGAGTTAAGCCAGACTGAAACAAAGCTGCCAGGAGACTCAAACCTGCCACCTGCTCACAAATGAGTCCATGCCACATTGTCTGTACCAACCTAACAGTGGGTAGGGTCACTGCAACAGGCCCTGGCTGCTGGGGAAAAAAGAAAGCTGAACAACAATATATTATCACCTGCAACTTAAATTCCTAATGCATATTCTAAAATAATTAGGAACTATAACATTATTTTCTGCATCACATAGGTGTACAAATGTTACAAGATAAATATGTATAACACATTACCTTGGTAGTAGCCTCCCTTAGTAGTGCTGCAAGTATGTCACAGCCTCGGATATAGCCCGTGTTGCCATAGTGACCATCAATACAGTGCTGTAACACTGCCATCAGGTCCTCTGTCTGGGCAACCAAGGCGTATACTGCAACTAAATATCCAACAGTTATTGTCATATGCCATGTCATTTTATTTTCAAAGAACAGTTGCAAATATTAAAAAGATCATCAAAGCAGCATTACTTTTATTTTGTACGGGGAGGGACTGCTAGAGTGTTGACTAATAGATAACTCATAGTTCCTCTTACTACTGGCTTGACCATAGGATAATTCTTTATATTTTTTTTATATATCACTGTAAGATTATTTCCTTGTTGATCTTTTCAATATCCACCCTGACAGAAAGGTCTTTGTGTCAAAAGCTGTCAATAGCTAAGGTGTTGTTTCAGTATAATGAAATCAGTAACACATGGCTTCCAGGGTTGTAGTGGATACTGTCAACCCTTGGACTAGAATATTAGCCTCTGATGCAATATACATGACCAGTATTCCTCATTTAAATACAAAAAACTTAGGTAAAAAATACAAAAACTAAACAAAATGTTTAAACAATTAAAAAAAGGGGGAATAGAAAGTCAAGAATTCAAATACAACAACAAACATATAATATGTAAGTAAGAAATACTAAGTCAAAAATAAAATATTTTATTATGTTTTAATACTAAAACAAAAACAGACAGTATATAAGTTGCAAAAATAAAATCCTACCCTGATGTTCTGCTGCTCCAGGCTGTGTGACGATGGAACAGATCACATCAAGGCAAGATTGCTTTACCTGACCATCACCTTCCTTCTTGGTTAGCAGATGGATCACTGAACATATTTAAATACAGTTTATAGCAGCTTAACTATTCAATTGACTGTATACTGTTAGCTTGACAGTACTCCATGCACCAAAATTGTCTAATCAAACCAGAGCAAAATCAAAATCCAACATCACCCCTTTAATTCACTCAGCTGTATGATAAATCTGTAAATGTATGTGAAGTTTTAGATTACAGCTCGATGGTACTTGCACACTAAACTTTAATTTGCATTCATATGCATCAAAATGTTTTTAGCTGAATTATTCTACACACAAAATCTAACGCAAAATTGGATAATAGCAGTAGAGAAGATTTTCATGAAGTTTTATTCCAATCTATGCTGTGGTTTTTGAAATATAACTTGGAAGGAATTTTGAGTGTGTCATAAGTGCTTTATGTTTTGTCAGTGTCTGTTTTGTTAATGTTTGTGTTCGATATTCGCAGGTTTTATACTGAGAATAAACTATATTCTACACCACATCTTAGCTTGAAATGGTTTTAGTCATCTTATTTGAGCCCCCAAAACTTTATCTTGAGGTGATGCCAATGGTTGAATGCAGACGCCAACTCTCAGGTAAAGTGAATAGCTTTCGTCATTCAAAGACTAAACAAGCTAATAGCACTAAGACAATAGATGTAGATGACATGCTTACCATGACAGAAGAGTTTTATGTCAACTGGCTCCCCTGGACATTCTTTTCTGCAGATCACAAAAATGTCCAGGAGTGTACGAATGTTGTTGGCTAGAATTAAACACAAATAATTGCAAAAAGATTTTTAGTGTGTTTAAAATCTGTTAAAGGAAATTATATGAGATACATCATTAAGTTAATAACTGTAATATGATATAGAGCCGGGTCTGAAACTACAAAAAAAAAATCAAAGAACTTTAGGTAAGACAGATACATCATCTTTGAAAATATTTTTTTTTATTGATGACATGTGTAATTAAATTAAAATCACCATAGTTCAACTATGTACATGATATTATAAATTTAAATAATATCTTACCTTGAGCTTGCTGTATATTTTTCAGAAACACATTCAACAAGACATCTGTAACTTCTTTCAATATCTCCTTGAGGATTTTTCTATCTCTTTCACTTTCAAACATCTCCATACTCAATTCAACAGACTGAATATAATCTAAATCCCCAGCTTCACTCTTCTGGGTCTTGTCCACGGAATCAATTTTGTCCTGGTCTTTGTGCCCCGAATTGTTCTCATCCTGAGTTGGGTCTTCACTATTGTTATGGCTCTGTGTGTAGTGTGTTGGTTTCAGAGCAAATTTGATGTTTTCAAGAAATTTCATCATCAATATATACAGTTTTGTCAACAAGTCAGACTTTTGTGTCGCCAAGGAAAGCTGCAAGTAAAAATATAACAGAACATAGAGAATATATTATTAAAAATACAAAAGTTATCTTTGTACAGAAAATACCCTTAGATAATATCAAGGGCATCAAGTATGTACAAGGTGTATAGCCTTTCAAATCAAATATACATGTTTTCCCAGAACCGTGCTTCACACCAGAAGTTTGTGCCCAAAAGACATGAGATGCCAAAAGGTAAGAAGGACATAGTCTGGGTCCAGCATTTGTAATCCAGCAGTCCCATTCTGTCCGAAATGTCCATTAAACATAACAGGCTAACAGTTTATAACCTCTTGACAAAACTAAGTAACTTACAAGGAGCAGGTGCCTGACAGACTGGTGTTGACAGAAGCTCAGCACAACATGACCCAGGTCCACTAGTAGATCTGTGTCAGTACCCTCAGACAGCCTCCCACCCTCATCTTTACACCTCAACTCCTGTTGCAGGCTCTCAATAGTTGTCGAGTGCAAGTAGGCCTCCAACTGGAATATAGCAGAATGTGAGGATCAAACAGTTTAAGGTTTAAAATTAGAACTATAGCCCAGACTTAAATTTTCAGTCAAATATGAAATATGGCCTATGAGTATGACCATCGCCATTGAGGGAGAAATATGGTTCTTGTGCCTAACATAACACCACATATTAATAAGGCACATATTTTTGCCAAATAACTTGAAAATGTGCTGACCTTTTGTGAAGTTATAGCATGGAAAAGCAATTTTTTTGTTATTCTTTTGTTATTTTAACTTTCACCAGCAAATGACCTTGAACTAGCAATTGTATTCATTTCACTATTTCAAAACATTTTTTAGCACATTTGGGTTTACCAAAAATTCCAAGATTTTCTCAAGGAAGATTATTATTACTATTGTTATGACTAGGTCTACAGGTACTGACCACATTGTAGCCAGCTGTCTGCATTACAAAGGGCTCCACACAGCACCAGTGGAGGAAGACAGGTTCATGGGTGTACCATTCTGAGGCTGGCCCAATCAGTATAGAAGTCACTGCTGACACACCTGTATGTGTGGGACAGGTATGGCAAAGATTTTTATGGATTAAATTGGTAAAATTGTACAAAAAAAAACTATTGCTAAAGTTTAAAAGTTCATAAAACAATGCATAGCTTATGAAAATGACTGTTTTGATAAAAAACTGAGCGATTTAAATCTGTCAATAGAGTTCAACATGGCCTGGGTAATTGTGCCCATGGCTATCCTATCCACCTTTTGTAAAATGTAGTTCCTTTCAACCCAATTTCACAATTAAAACACTGTGTAAGCTTTCAACAACTTTTGAACAGTTTTTAACAGCTAAATTGATCATAACATATCCTTTGTATCAAATTAAAGTCAGTTTAACATTGTTTTCATCCATGGAATATTAATCTCAATTAAGGTTCTACAGAAACTGGTCAACAAAAATCAAAACGAAACGTGAGGGACAATGAAACTACTCCAAATCATGAGGTACCAGCTAGATTCTTATTGCCATATATTCTACATCAATACTCTTGACCTCCTTTTGTCTCTTTATTTCCATTCCAGTCTCCCATTAATAGTTTCTAGGTTTAGCATTCCTTATTAAAGTAAAAATTGTAGCTGAACTGGGCATGCCCAATTTCTGGGTTCTTCTCCAGATGGCTCAGCTAAGATTTCACCTATGCATATCATTTCTGAATTGAGATTGGTGTTATCAGTTGGCATTTATAGCTACCCACCCTGCCCTGACAGTTTACATACTACTGTAAGACAAAGTGAATACCAGTCAATCTGCTTAATTGATGATACCAATTGTCAACATGTCATATCTAAAAGTTCAATCAGCCAATTAACAAGGCCAGAAATAGATCTTACTGTAGTAACCTCCCTTCGCAGTTTGACAGGTGACAATGCACATTGGTCAACCGGTGACATGAGAGAGTTTTGGATAAAATGTGTGAAGGAAGCATTAAAATTGACTTTGAATAATGACTCAGCTTCTGAAAACCTAACTTTAAATAACCAAGGTTTGACTGTATGTGGTGAATAAACAAGTAGTTTCTTCTTGACTTTATTGCCACTTATATTTTCTTGCAGGCCCCATATTTTAGAATATACAAAGGGTCCATGTGGAGAAAAACTAGACTGAACACTAGTCAAGTTATTCCAGCTTATGCTTCGGCAAAGATTTCAATCCTGTTTTTAGCTAAAGAATTAATTACAAAGACAAAGGATGACTTATACACTATACCATCTTACACTGAAACTGGCATTGTTGAATGTTCCAATTTAAGCAGAAGCATATTACTGACTCATAATATTATTAAACCTGACCTAAAGGCATGCATTCCTCAAGTTTTATTTCTTCACTGGCACAAGCATACTGAAAAATAAAAGACACAAGTTTTTATGCTATATGCATTATAAAAAGGAGCCATAAAGACAGGGAATGAATACAGGCTGTTGTCTTGGAGTTGGATCAATATTGACAGAACAAGGCGCTTTTGCTGATGAGATATGGACTGTCAAACCCCTTGAAAACCACATACAACAGCCTGTATTGGCTCATGATCATCATGTTGCACCAATTTTAGACATTCTTGCAATATTTTTCATTGCAAAACAAATCTGTAATTGAGACGATGTTTTGCATGAAATTTTATTTTTTATGGTGCACAAAATGTCATGTGCTTATTCCACTTTGTCATTTGTGTGCATTTTATCAGACATTTTATCAGATATTGCTTCAAGCAAGTGTTCTGTAAACATCATTCTGTGCATATTTTTCACAAGAAACACATTGTGTGCATCGTTTTTGGTTTTCTAGTTGAAAACCAACTGTTGAAGTTGACTAGTGTGACAATGTTGCTTAAAATAGAAAAGTAGTACAATATTTCCAAAAGGATTAAATAAGGAATTGGGATACTACCATGTGCAATAAAAGCCTTCATATGTGATTGTTAAATATGTGTCCTATTTGCCATAAATGTGTTAGAAGAATATAAGTAATGAATATAATTATGACAGATTATGACAGATAACTGTTATGCATGAGATAGGAATAGCAGCTAAAATGTTGTTTGCAAAGAACTGTGCTAGGAAATTTAGCAACCTGTGAACACTGTGGGAAGATTATACCTGATCATGAAATCACAGCTAATTAGCATGTCACTCAGACTCACATCAGCTATGCACATCTTTTCCAACAATTAGTGCATGAAACAACTAGGTACTTAAGAGGGAGACACCAGGAAAATTGTCAACCCACTTTGGTTTAACATAGCTGTATAGAGGAACAGTGTTATAAAGTATTATCTATTTACTATTAAAATTGATCTGTCTCTTGTTTTATTGCTGCAAAATGTTGATGAATTATTTGTAGGTGATTTACTTTTGTATCACGAATGTCTTTATTAATTTAACACCTTAATTGCAAGCTCTAGCTGGCAGTAAAGGGTTCATGTTATTAGGGGATCAGTGTTGTGCTTGCTTATTATTTTTACATTATTCTGTAAGTGAACAATATTATTATTAAAGATCATAACAACACAAACACCCAAACTATTATAGAAATATCAACAGAATTCTGCAATGTCTTCTAAATCAACTTGTAGATTTGGGTTAGTGAGTATCATAGCAGAAATTTATAACAGCATGTGATATTGTTGCCTTTAAAGATGGCATTATGTATCAAGGCAGAAAATAACTAGTACACTGAAATTCAATTATAATGCTGTTGGCTGGGTCCATTTAAATAGACAACCTAAATATATAAGACCATGATATAAATTTTTGGAAAATTACATGCACTTGACTTATGAGAATGTAAACAGGTACTTGTATATAGGAGGAAGCAATCACCAATACACATCTGTTCCCAGTTTATAATCAATAATCCTGAAGTGAAAAATGTCTACATGAAAGTGTATCTTACTAAAAGTTTCACACCTCTTTTCTTTCTTAACCATGAATCAAGTCTGTAGCAGTAAATTGACACATTTGGCTTGCATGTGAATACCTTTGTCCTGTGCCTTTTCAAATTTTGGTATATGTTGCAATGCTCATAGGACTTATTCATATATTCTTCTTCATGGAATAGAAACCACGGTCACTCACTTCATCCGCCAATTTAGACACTAACCTTGACATGGTAAAATTTTACACAACCCTTATGGTTTAAGAAAAAGAAAATCAATACAAGAGTAAGTTTTATAAGTTCACATGAGTGCATGTGTTTCAACAAATGCTGTAGTCTGCTGACAATATGGCACTATGATGCGATGACGTCACACATATACTTAGCACTTATTTGTTTTATTTTTTTTGTTTGCAAGGCAGGTATGCAGGTCAGTTAGTAAATGTTTTTGAATAATTCTGTCATGTTAGTTGCCTGCATTCAAGTGAAAGCATGTCCATTTTTCTACACACTTACTTGATTTAGGTAGGGTACTTAGAGTACCAAAGTAAACGGATATCTTTTTTTAAAATTTTTTTTGCAGTCATGAGGTTTGTCAAATGCAATAATAAATATAATTTTGAAATATAATGCCGGAAAATATTACCTTGACTCGATAAGGAAAAAATTGAAGAAGCTTAGTCTAATTATCCTGAGCTTGTGTTTGGGTAAATACAGAATAGTTCTCATAGCACCCTCTTAACAGGTCATTGAACATTTAAAATTTCAATGCTCAGTCTCCAACGCATGCTTGCACAAGGGTGTTAATCATTGCTTCAATTTTCATTATAGTGTTGTGTTAGAAAATAGAACATGTGACACTGATTGGGCATGATCTCTGCCATTCATTTAATGGGTGTAGTTATATTGTCTCGACCAATGAACACTCATTATGTTCAATGATAGACAGTAATCTGTTCTGATTAGCTGCACAAGTATTCACACGCAGGTGCTGGTCACTTGCAGTAGGTAATATTGCGTAATCTAATGATCGGCAGGTAGCTACTGACGGGGGCAGTCTTTAGGAAGAGTGAGATTAAATCTGTCGGGAACTTTAAAGCGGGAGAATTGATGTGATCAGCGTGAGGAGTGAGACTGACCCTTGATATTGGGAGTCTCTCTGGTAAATCAGGAAAGATCATATGTTTGACCTAGGTCACATGAGTGTCTGGAAGTTCAAAATAGATGGAAAAAGCTCAACTACAGTATAATGTACATGGGTATTTGCATGTGTACCAATCGCAAACTGTTAGCCCATTTGTGTATTAAGTGCGCAGGTACTAAATAAATAGTAACCATAAATAGTACAATCAAACAGTTTAAATCCTAACAAAAGTTGAATGTCTTTGAAGCTTTACAGACCTATCTATTAAAATGTTTCTGTTAAAGTCTGTGACAATTAGTGCAGTCATGTTCTATAAAAATAAAATCAACAATTGATATTATTAAGATCTATTGTGATTTTTGTCAAAGTTCTTACATTTATTTATTTTTTTTACGTAAGTTGTTTAAGAAAGAAAAGAAACCAAACACCATAATAGATATATAACAATGTGGTCACTTTACTTCATCGTCGGATACCCACGGTTGATTCTATTACGATACTCTCCATTCATCACCCGTGGGCAAATTGCTACTCATTTCGTCGTTCTGTTTGAATAGAACAGAACAGACATTATCCAATCAGATGATAGGTTACTAAATTAAATACTCTTCAATCGGAAGATCAATACGGTGACCTGAGAACGTAAACATGGCGACCGGTACAGCGCATCGCAAGTGTAAAATATGTCTGTCAGCGATCCGTGACAAATGTTCTTACAGATCTTTGGGCACTCCAGCAAGTATTGAAAAATACACGTCGGTTTTAAACGAAATCAGTATCCTTGCCTACGAGCACAGTGACGTTGCTTGTAATTTGTGCGTAAATAAACTTACGACAATGATATCGAAGTGGTATGAAAGCGTAAACTTGATTGGTTGGCAGATTCGCTGGATGGTCTCAGCGAACCAAACGGATTGCGGCATTTCATAGTAAACAAAGCGACGAAATGAGTAGCAATTTGCCCACGGGTGATAAATGGAGAGTATCGTAATAGAATCAACCGTGGGTATCCGACGATGACTTTACTTCTGCAATAGCATAAACATAAAAGAACGTTACAAAAATATGACCCCTTCTTACAATCTTCTTACAATAAGTCACCCCATAGACATTTCCAAAACCAATTATCGTCGAGTAACGCGTTTCTACGCACACCCCAAACGACGCCATTTTTGTTTTCACTCTGTTTTGATATAAGCGACATTGTATGACGTCACTTTCCCACGGCCGTAATAGTAAACACACTGTTTTTGGGTCAGCCGATTACTATGTGGAGAATCCGTGATTCTAAGGTAATATTTCAGTTATTTTTTGTAATCGAATGCAATTTTAGTCCTTTTTCTTAATACTTAAAGTTAGGATCACTTACAGATATGAAATTGTGCAAAAATAGTAGGAAACAAATTCGACATCAGCTTCGTCTGCTCGCTCGTAGTAAGTAGTAAATATCACGTGACAAGTCGTGTGACTTCCATTCATGAATATATCCGAAAATCACTCCCGTGTACCATGTACGCGTTATATTTTAGACTCAGATTTATATAAATTGATTTTTAATTGATCTTTAAAAAAAAGACTTCATTCATATTTCCATGAATTTGAGATAAAGATACATTCTTTTTTCCCTGTTAGGTGCCTGTTGTAACATACAGACAGTATAGCCCAGCTGCTATGACCACTGCTTTGCAGAAAGTAAGAGAGACAGGGGCTCCAATAAGAAAAACAGCTAGAGAGTTTAATCTCCCAGAATCATCTCTAAGGCATAAATTAAGTGGACGGGTCAATCCTGAGGCCACTCATTCTGGACCACAACCGTTGTTCAATGCCTTAGAGGAGAACCAATTCGTTGAGCATCTGAAAATGATGTCTGCCTGTGGGTATGGCTACAGTAGGTCAGAAGTGGTGGACATGGCCACTGAGTATGCTATTTGCCTTGGCAAAAGAGATCAAGAACACCCTCTCACTGTTCACCGGTATACAGGTTTTATGTCCAGGTGGCCAGAGCTAAAGATCTTGAAACCACGTGGACTGGAAATGCAGCGAGCTAAAGCTGTGACGATAGAATGTGTACAAAGGTACTATATTGAACTTGGTTCAATTCTTACCAAGTATGACTTAAAGGGTAAACCGGAGAGGATATTCAATGTAGATGAAAAAGGTGTATCTACAAGACACAAACCTCCATTTGTAGTAACTGGAGTGGATACAAAGCCACCAGCTGTTACATCAGGATCAAGGACAAATGTAACAGTAATTGGCTGTGGCAATGCACAAGGCATGGCAGTACCACCATATTTCATTTTCCCGGGAGCTAGAATGCGCCAGGAGCTTCTAGATGGATGTACCACCGGAGCAGATGGCGAAGTGTCAGAGACCGGCTGGAGTAACAGTCATTTATTTAGGAAGTATCTGGAGGACCATCTACTGAAATATCTCCCTCAGAGATCGGAAAGCAACCCAGTGCTTGTTCTGTATGATGGGCATAAGTCCCACATCAATCTTGGGTTGATTGAATGGGCAAAGTCGCAGCACATGATCCTTTTTATTCTTCCAGCCCATACAAGTCATGTTTTACAACCCCTTGATATTGGATGCTTCGGTCCGTTTGAAAAAATCTACAATCAGCTTTCTCACAAGTTTATGCGTGAGCACTGTGGACATAGCATAACCCGTTACAACATTTGTGCTATTGTATGTGCTGCCTATGGCAAGGCCTTGTCACCTGAAAATTTGCAATCTTCATTCAAGAAAGCAGGAATATATCCATTCAACTCAAACGTGGTCAATCCTTCTAACTTCAAGCCTTCAGAAGTTCTTCAACAAGCATCCCCTAGTGATCCATCCACGCAGCCCATTGCTGACAGAACTGCTGAATCTTTCTTCTTGACAAAAGAAGCATCTATAATCTCCAAAAAGCCTCCAACCAAAAAGAGGAGATGTCTTAGCTCAGTGGTAAGCGGAAAGGCCATAACCGAAGAAAAGACCGTACAAGCCATCCTTCAGTTTGAAACAGGTAAAGTGACCAAACCCCAGAGCAAAGCACAGCCTATAACTGGACCATCTGGCTTGAACAGACAACCTGAAATTGATGTTCCATCTGATGAATCAGACATTATGGAAGATAATGAGAAATGCTGTGTTTGTAAACTGTTCACTCCAGCAGAAATCAGAAACAGTACTTCACTTATATTTGTCAAATGGGCTGAGTGTGATCAATGTGGGCACTGGGTTCACCTCTCATATTGTACAAGTGTCCGGGTAATAAGGAGAGGAGACACATTTCTCTGTCCTCATTGCACAAAGGAGGAATAAATAATAATAGATGATAGACATGGATGATAAATACATTACTGTATTTGCCATGGCAGTAAAATACCTGTTCATTTAACAAAGGAAATCCTTATTTCCTTAGTTTAATTTGATTAAAAACATGTTAAATAAAATTTAAAAATTTGTTTTGGTTGTTACTTTTCGTTATTAGTGAGAGGCAAATAATTCCCTTTACGGAAGTACAGTATACACGGGGGTGATGACAAATATAAGTAGCCAATCAAAATGCGTATAAATAGGTTACTGTAAACAAAGATGGCTGCCATTATATGCATGGATTAAAAGATCGTTTTTTATATTAAATATTGTGTAACAAAATTACAAAGTAAGCAGAATTGTAACTAAATGATTGAACAATATAAGCAAATTTAAGTAGAGTAAAATATATGACATAATTTTGTAAAAATATTTAATTAAACCTTATGTGCGTCGAAACCGGGTACTCCAGGATATATAAATAAGGGTCGCCGTTCTCAGCTATTCAAAAAGCCTCACCTGGTTAACAGAGGTGATATGGGGTTAAGCAGGACTTTGATAGGGCCTGTGTTTAAACCCAAAATTTGGTGAAAATGTAATAAAACAAAATGACCATAATAAAATGTTCTTCAAAATGATACCAAATGTATGTACAAAGTCAGTCCAGTATCTTCTGGATCCACAATCATATTAATTTAAGAGGGGGAAAACACTTACAGCAAGGAGGAAAATAAAGTGTTTCTTTCCAAGATGATTCAACTTCTGTATTCCTGTCCTGGTTGCTAAACTGGTTATAACTCCTGCCAGTTCTTCTCCAGACAGAACTCTGAAAGGATAAAAAAAGCTGTGTGTGAAATCATGTATACATGTTCAATACTCTACTCAAAATAGTTCTTCAGGAGGTTGGGCAATGCAATGATTTTATCCTCAGATCGGACAAGGATAATTGTTTCAGTTCTCTATACACATGATAATTTGATGTTGAACAATGGTTAACTATATTTAAGATGATGCAAAAAAAAATGCTCTTTAATAGGCTACAAAACATTTTCTCAACAACCATGTTATATTTACCACACATTACACAGACCAGTAAAACAGTTTAGAAATGTTTGAAATGAAATGCAATAATTGAAGCAAATGAATCCCATCAAAATCTCAAATGAAAATATTCATCAAAGTAGCTCACTTTTAATCTGCTAAGTGAATCAAGCTATGTTAAGAAGTGTTGATCCCTCTTTGCTGTGTTAAATATTAGAGATTTCTTCAGTTTTAAATTCATAAAGCTGTTAGCAAATAATTAAGAACCAAGTTTGGCAATTAATAATTATTGCATAAAAGAAGCTAATATTCAGCAGTGCAGGTCAGCTGGAAGACATTCCCACATTAAGTCCTTCATCCCAAACGATACCCAAACACACACGGTGAGAGGATAAGCTGTAATACTAGGTGTCACAAGTCGGGACTCTACCACCTGGCCACGAGTGCCCGTCTATGTACCTGTTATGGTGCCTGTAGGAGAGGTAGAGGAGGAGCAAGTACACATGGACCGTCTCCAGATCATCATATCTCTTTTGTAAAACGTCAGGCAGCTGGACCATAGTCCCTAGAAGTAAAGTCCATGTTTATTTTTATTTGCATTTTGAAATATGCATTGCTAGGAAACATAAATATTATATATTATAATGAAAAGTCAATACCATTGATTGAGGAAGACTGACAAATGTCACATTGTAATAATGTAAGATTCTGTCTTGACTTTTTATGCAAGTTTATTCAAGTCAGACAAATGGTTCACAAGGAAATTCACAGACTAAAAATAATAAAATTAGGGAAAAAGGTGATAACTCAATTAAAATTAAACTGACCAGGATGTGCCAAGGATATGCACAACAAGTGTTTGCAATCATCAGTCTTGTGAAGTTGTAACAATCTGAACAGAAGTAGCTAAGAGCAGACAAAATATATTAAAAGGATCAACAAAGGGCCTTAACAAAAAAATTAGCATGACATGCCTGTAACTTGAGTAGGGTAAAATTGGGGGGCAAATATGCCTCCTGAGGAAAAACTGCATTGGGGGGCAAATATGCCTCCGGAGGAAAAACTGCATTGGGGGGCAAATATGCCTCCGGAGGATGATAACTCCTACAGTGTGGGTAGTCTCACAGTGGTATTGATGTAGTCTCCCTTTTCACGCTGCGTGGGTATAAGCGTAATGTTCCTTTTGTATTAATAAAATGTTTGGTCCAGATCTACACTATATTTTAAAACCGTTATATATATTTATACGTACACAACGCTATTCTTTTTTAATTTCAAGATGGAATTACATAGTTTTATTCGAGATACATGTGCACAGGGAGAGTACGTTATGTACGATAACCGTTTATCAACCTTTAAGACCTGGCCAGAACAGATGCGGCCTACTAAAGTCGAACTGAGCCGCGAGGGATTTTATTATACCGTTTATAATCTTAAAATCAAACTATTTTCTCATCAAAATCACTTCTATTTCTTTTTCAATTACTTCATGATGGTATAAATTTGCTACAGGTGTTTTTACTTTTTCACCCTAGTTCACACACAGTGTGTCAAATTAATAAATAATGTCACGACCTAGGTCCGGTGATAAGATTTAGCAATTATAAAAAATAAATGGAGCATCAAAGAAACTATTAATTTAAACCAAGCTATAAGAGGGAGCCTTGGTATGTGACAAGTCCATTCTTGCTTCTTATTTTCAAGACAACACTACAAAAATGAACTTCAACTTAAACACTAGTAGCTTCATTTCGTGCCTTAACACTTCATTGAGGATACAAGAGGTATTGGTAATACATCACTTGATGGTGGTAGATGATCTACACTACACGCTCCGCCAGGAGCTTAGGCGTGAGCGCGTAATACTACGACAGCCTTCCAGAGCCACAATCTACAACGACGATGCTGATGTCGTTACTCGAATTGATTATGAGCGCTGCATAGCAGGACTTAAAAGGAAAATGAGAGTCGTAGAAGATCTATGGACCTCGGTCTCAAATGTCGAAATTCTGTTGCAAAGACCAGGATTCTGCAGTTCTTCCTCAGCCAATAATTTATATGCTGAGGAGAACTAGACCGAGGATGAGCATACAGAGGAGGAGAAGACAGAGGAGGATACAAACAATCCCTCGCAGCGGGAGGAGGGAAATGATTATGATGATGATAATGATGATAACAGCGATCGGTTGCTGTCATGGAATCGGGTAAAGAGGTTAAGTTAAATATGGTTTATCTTATTTACCTGTGCCCTCTATTATTGTGTGTGTGTGTGGTGGTATTGTAGCTGTAAGGTCAATTTTTCACAACAAATTCCATTGTTTTTATTTTGTAATGTTTTAGCGGTGTTGGAAAAAGTAACTTTGTTTCATAAAATTTGTCTAAGTATTATTAATTAAACCCCTGATGTGATTGTTATAACTAATTACTCAGGGATGAAACATGAATAAAATGGACATTAAATAAATAAATCTATACAATTAGCTATACAAAATATTTTTTTAAAACACATTTGTAACATGCAAATAAAAAATAAAAAAGAAGTAGTAGTATAGTTCACAATAGCTTTTACTGTAACCTGTTTTCATTACTCATGTTCAAGGATAAAAATAAAAACTATTTCTTCATAACAATAATATCCACATGTTTAAAATCTCTTTCTTTTTGCAGGACAGGCAATTGCTGATTCATCCCAAGGGCCCCATCACAGGCATCATGTACCTTTTTTTTTCAATTTTCATGTAAATATTATTAAATTTCCATGAATAAATGAAATGTTAATTATAATACTTATTTCTTTTACTTATACACTGATTACACATGCAAAAGAAAGGATATTTATTACCAAAGAATCATATAACCTTCATACTGTAAGTAAATAGTTAAAAAAAACGTAAGGGATGTAACAAGATTAAAAAAAATATACAACAGTTTGGTATTGATATAGGACTACTTGCAATAACATAAGTAAACATTGTAATTATTTAATCATCTACTATTGTTAAATGAAAGTTTCAACAAGTAAAAAGACTGTTTGTTTACTCAAATCTTCAGCAATTAGATGTAAATAGAATGAAATAGATTAAAGTTCATGTTGTACTCTTTTTTTCTTTTCAGACGTCCAAACCAGTTGTCCTTCTTCATATAATCTAATAGAATAGAATAAAATAGAATATATCAAATTTATATTGTATACATAAAAAGTATATAAAATTTGTACAACTTCACATTTTTTGTTGTTATTTGTTGGCATTGATTAGTGATGGTTACTTAATCGCTAAATCATAAGCATCAGTTTAACATATTCTAATTCTAATGAAACATAGAAAACAAATGTAATACAGAAACATACAATAATAATAATAAAAAAATATGTGAATCACAGATTGTACATGCTATTGGAGCAAGAAAAAAACAACAACAGGTAAATAACAGATATATGTACATGCTATTTGAGCAAGATAATTAAAAAAAGAAAAAAAAAGAAATTTAAAACACAGATTGTACTGCTCAGATGTTTTAAAAACTCTTTGATGAGGTAAAATGTTTTATTAACTCTTGGATGATCTATAATGCTTTAAAAACTCTTTGATGAGGTAGAATGTTTAAATAACTCTTGGATGATGTAGAATGCTTTAAAAACCATGTAATTGTGTAGATTAAATGAAAATTTATAAAAAATATTCATAAAGAAAAAAAAAGATGTAAATCCCAGATTGTTCATGCTATTGGAGCAAGAGAAAAACAACAACAACAGGTAAATCACAGATATATGTACATGCTATTTAAGCAAGGTAAAAAAACAACACACACACAAAAACAACAACAATGTAAATCATAACTTCCAGATTGTACATGCTATTTGAACAAGCTAATTAAAAAAGAAAAAAAGCAATTTAAAACACAGATTGTACTGTTCAGAATTAAAAAAAAAATCTTTTACATTTAATCTTGGTGACGCGGCATTTTTTACTTTTAAAAGGTTTGGGTGGTCTAGGTCATTAATCACTGTTAATAGGTATCATTTGGTAACATTATTACAGCCTAATCTACCAATGTATTTTTAATATCAGATTACATATGCGTTATCAAAAGGTAACTTGCCTCATGTCTAAAGTTAGAGCTATTCACGAACAATAAAGATTGTAAGTTTAAATTTAATTTAACAGGAATGCGCAAAACGAATGCGCAGAGAAAAGAATGTCTGGATAACAAAAATGTAATATGATAGAAGCAATAGAAATTATTTAATGTCACTACCGGGATAAAGTTTATGCATCTGTCTATGTATATGTTTTTGTTGTAACTTGTGCTTTGTTATGTATGAAAGAAAATACCATCAAAGCATAAATGGTTGTATAATACAGAACCATAGCTGTGATTATTACAAATATGAATCTGAAACACACTCACCTCACAATGTTTAAAAATTAATCTTACATGCAAGATTGGTATGTTTAAAACTGTTGTTGATTAGAATTGCTGGTCCGTTTCGATGGATCTTAGTGATAAGTTATGAAACGAAACGTTAGCAACAAAAGTATGGGCAGCGTTGCGTGAGCGAACAAGTCATAACTGGCTGGTAAAATAGTCTAGTAAGTGAAGTTGAGTTAGTTTTACCAAAAACTACCTTGATAAAATAATGTTAAAAATGATATGTATACAAGCATTTATAGGAAATAAACAATATCAACATAACAATTTTTTTTTATAAACAGGCCATTTATATGATCGTATTGGCACATTATTAGATTTAGTTTTAACACAGAAAAGCTTCATTAAAACTACTTTATAAACCAGAAAGAGGTATATGATGCAAAATAACACAACGCTTTGTTAATGTGGTTTTACCTGGGCGTATACCGAGACGGTATACATTCAGTTTTATCTCACCATTTCTTAAATTTCATTTAATTTGCTTATGATGTTCTTGCAAACTGTTTAGTCCCTGATCATACTATGCCTATTAAAGTTCACTTATATGTTTTAACTGGGTCTACACTGTTTTACTAGGACCAGAAAAAATGAAGCGTAGCGACCTGATTAGCATTTTTATTAAATGTTATCGCGTTTTAAATTACAAAATGTCATCGGTGTTGAAATAACAGGGGAGCGAACAATAGAAGGGTAGCTGGTGTCGGTCTATTATGATAATCGCATTCTGTCCTAAACACACGCGGTCACTGTTAATTTATAAAATCCGCTGGTTCTCAGGGGTATGTGATTTGGTAAATTCAGTTATTTATTATCGGAATGAGAGTATACATACGCTACAAAGTTAAGTCTTCATTTAGCTACTTCACTGTTATTGTTATATATATTTTCATTTCCTCACAAAAGATTTTATAAAAAGAACAAAAACGTGACACCAGTCAGCAATCGACAGCAATGTGTATTTTCTTTTATACGTCTTACTATCTGTTTTAAAGAATTCAGTTTAGAGTCAAAACAGTGTCTTCACCTTTAAATATTATCTATACTATCAAAAATGCCACAGAAAGGTAGGATTAAAACCAATATATTTTACAATACACCAGAAACGTTTATTAAAATGACTATGCAAACAGTTTACACTTTATATAGCAGTTTATGTTCTTTTTTTGTGTAAAACTCGCACACACTAAAATAATACATATTTAGGTATATACAATTGAGAATTGTAGTATCTATAATAATTTCAATTTTCGAACATATCAACATTTATCAAATTACAAAACCGAAATATATTGAATTAACTCGCGGCTAAGAAATTGATATGCATTATCTATTTCATCTTTCAGGCTAAAGACTGGACCTCATTGTACACACCATTTCCCCTTAGTTATTTAATACATGTAAACATTATGTACTCACTTCTAATTCAATTGTCGCCTTTAAATTATGTAACAAAGACTGTTGTGTTTATTTTACGATTTATTAAGAAAACATAGAATAAAACGATTTGTTTACTTCTTACATTACATCCAAATATAAAAACAGATGCACAATTTTATATAAAATGTTGTTTAAAAAGAGGTAGCCGTATAATAATTAAAGCCTCCAAAAAATTTCAGTTAAAATATCACATGTAAGGCAGTCGAGTAAGATTCAATCCTATTTCAAGTACGACAATCACTTTACATGGTTGTTGAGTTAGGGATTACAGTAAATAACGTACATGAGGTAGTCAAGATTCAAAAGTATAAAAATTCTATAAAATAACTAGTGAATACTGATCTTAAATATTCGAAATGTGTATAACACAATTTGAATAATTACATGTATAAAATGTCACTTTCAGAAGTTGATGAAGAAAAGCGTGACATTCAAATTGAGCACTCAGATTCTGATTTATATAACGCTTGAACTCGTTTAAATACAGAAATGAAATGGCTCATTAGCTTTAAATTATATCTGCTGCGATTTTTCATATATGTTTAACACTTATAACACTATAAGTACGTTTTTAAGCATCACAACTACAAAACATAAATATGTGTCACCTTTATCGGCTGCTAAGAAAATAACACTTGTCACTTGAAAAATAAGTCAAGCTTCGAAAGATCTTTCAAATACAAACACTTGACGATAAATAAGAACAGCCAACACAAAGGAAATACTTATGTGTGGTATGCAAGTCAAATGAAAATCTGTAAATTAGATGATGACTACTTCACTATGTATAGTCGTAAGGTATTAGTACGACACCTCTGCTCCCACAGCGTGTTGCTTCCTCTAGGAAATACAATTATACTGTTATCCACTGGCTGTGTTATGAAATATGATCTAAAGTAATAATTTTCATAAGATTGTATTATGATGCAAATATTTTATATACCTTTAACTTTAACTTTTCCCAACTCATAAAGCATTGAGCGTATACATAAACGGTCGGCGTAAACACATTGGATTTGAATAAACACGATGATTAATTAGCAAAACCCCTTATGTTACGATTACAAGAAAAAAATTAATAGAATTTAATTATACAATTATACTAAAATCTGCTTAAACATAAATATTTGTTGTTTATATTATTAACAATTTTGATGTATCATTAAATGGACCACTTAATAGTATAATATATTAATAGCAACGTTTTAAGTTTGTGGTGGCGGGGGTTTCGAGGATGGTCTGTCATTTCCCAAACATGTAAACGTTGAAGCCACATTTATAAACGTCTTTTGCAAATGGCCGTTTGGAAATAGACTGATGATTACTTCAGGAAAAAAATGTGTTGGTATTTTTTCTTCAATATAATGACAAGATTTTGAGATGCGTTTTAAGCCAATCAAAGTCCTACTGTCTGTGTTTCTAACTTTCAAAGTTTTCGTTCCCCAGATGGGTTGTTGGTGTCCATAAAACGTGTGCAAATTAAAAAAATGAACAAATGTAAAATGTTATTTCCACATTCGAAATATTACATATAGGAACATTTTGAAAGTGTCGTATGTAAATAAAGCGCAATAGAACTACTTAAACGGGTGTCGAAAGCTAAATGTGATGATATAATGACCAATGAAGCACACCTAAGTGATTAAGAAACCTAAGCCGTACCCTTAAGATTACGTTGTTGTTGTTTGTGTGTTTTTTTCTGTTCTTGTTTTTTGTTTGTGCGTTTTTTGTTTCGTTTTTTTTTTGTTTTGTTTTGCGGTCTGTAATTGTATACAGCTTCACAAAGAAAATGCAAACACCAGAGCAGCAATCATAATAATGATCAATTCTGTATGTTTACCAAAGTACAAGAAAACACTTTACATTTTTGTAACTGTTTTTCAGTAAGAATAATTTAAATTTAATTAAATTATAATTTGGAATTCTGGTTTCTGCTTTCATATTCATTCACAATCCATTAAGTTAACATTAATAAATAGGCATTCAAAAATAAAATATAATTGAAAGATTAAAACTAAGAAGAACTTAAATACATTGGGATTTCTATAACAGTCAAATGACTAAGTTTTGGTGCAAAAGGTGTCCGTTGAGAAAAAAACTCATTATTAGTTTCAAGTTTATCGAATGCATTTTTACACTTTCCCGAAACAAGAGGGTACGAAATTGCAATTGATTTACCATATGCCACGTGGTCAAAATGTTGGCCTCATTGGTCTTGATTTTATGGCTACATAAGTGTTAGTTCGGTTAAGCTGTTCTTAGTTTCTGCTTTCGTTTTCGTGAAATGCATCAATATTTTCACATTGACAACTTATTTATCTAATTTACCGAAATGTCAACATTATAAGTCGACAACTAGGTCAGACACAATTTACCATTTCCTATTTTTGTAAATGCTAGCAATCACTTATGCCAAAAGCAATGCTCAGTTATTGTTTTGTTTTTTAAGATTCCTTAACATATCATAAACCTATGAAGGCTATAGATTTAACTCTATATTTTACCTTCCCAGTCTGCTTTGGAATCGTCAAACTGGTACTTCTTTCTGTGTTGTTTACAGTCAGCCTTGTAATGGGTTTCCCCGATATTTTCTAAGAGAACGATTCCATTATTACGCTTTGGGTATTATTATTCTTGTTTGAACATGCGTTCTCACAGTTTTGTTTTTTACATTTCCCACTATCCCTACGCTTTGCAATTGAAACAGATACAAAGCGTAAATTTAATAACGATAACATTTCGCAGCATGTTTTCAATGTACGTCTGCTGCAACACCTACCACCCCTAATATATATTAGGTCTCTTCCTTCATTAAAAACATTCACTATAAATGTAACTGTTTCTTTCGCGTTGAAATAATGTACACTTTCAGTATAAGTTTCATTTGTACATTACTTTACTCTGCAACAACGAAACACCCACCATCACTTATAGTAACGAGTTTATAAGTAGAAAAAGAATCTTGCGGCTTTGATACCAATTAACATTTCTACCAACTACTTCTTGATGCTGCGTTCGTTGTTGTGTGCAGAAAGTAAGCGCAGCATATTCCTTATATGCCCCGAGTATCTCTCGACACCATAATAACTAAATACAAAAAAACTATTTTTAGAACAAATGGCGATAGATTATACATATCAATGGTGTATCAATGTCACAACATTGTGCATTATAAACTTTCTACTTGGTTTAAATGATGTTGATATACAAATGTCGGTTACCATGCACTACATTTAAAGGTTGCGTCATGTCAAGCTTACAAATGCCCTTGTTTTAGTTTTTCTATGTTTAATATAGAACAAAGGAAATCTAGAATACTTCGCTCAGTTATTAAGATTTTCCGAAGACATGCTACACATCTATAGGAATCGGAGTAGATCCTAGATTTAATAATAATCAAACATAACCATTACATTTATCAAAATGAATATTTCTAAGATAATAACATTAATGTATCTAAATAATGGTTGTGTTTCATTATCAACTATGTTCAAACAGAGAATATACAATTTTAAACGCATAAAAATAGTTAACAGAACATTTCCTTTATCGTACTTTCTGTTCTGATAATTAAAGCTTTCAACAAACTGTTAAATAGTGAACCTGCGTGATATTTTTTCCTTTGCAAAATACGGTCTTATCCATGTCTAATCTTCGGCGACTGGCTGTGTTGAATTTGCAATTGTTTTTCTTGTGTCTATTTTACAGTTAAAAATGGTACACTTATGCTAAAAATGTTTTACAGTTTTATACATCGTATTATATCTGTCGTATATTGCCAGATTTAAAAACTAATTAACCACCAAGCCACAAGTTTGCCGAGCAAACATTATGGTAAAAAATGTAAGCATTTTATCCTATTCAAAATACTTTTGCTTCTATCGTCTGATAAAGTTTAAAATCCCTATACTCAACAGAAAGATCTAGGATTACAAGATTAACCTGTATTTATTTAGGATAGCAGTAATCTAGGGATTCAGTATAAATATAAAGTTTTAAATTATTGAATCATGTTTAAGCGTTAAAACACTTTTGAAACATTTTATTAAAACAAAGTATAAGGCATCCTTTTTAAACAGACCGTACATGGTGATAAGTGATAAAAACACAAGTTGCATCAAAGTGTAACGGAACGTCTTATTTAGTTGCAGCAGTTTATTTTAATAAAAGGTCAATGTCAAGAATTGGTGTAATCATTGTAAGAGTCAATGAATAATTGTTACAACAAACGTATCAAACAAAAATATATAAACACCATTTATTTAAAACGTATGTATGCAGTGTCGGATCGTTTTCCAGTTATGTTAAAATGCATTTGTCTTCACACACACAACAACAACAGAATTAATATAAAAAATACCCTTAACATGTAAAAGACACAATTTAGATACAGAATATTTTTGCTTTAAATAATGATACCGAACGTACTCACTACAGATAATTGTTCATTCAACGTCAGTAGAATAACGTTCGAAACTACCCGTTTTCTACTCTCAAATAGTAATTAACAGACCATAGAGTACTAATACCTTATTTGTCATATATTCTTCGATCTATTAAGGAAAGGGCTACTCTGCAATATGCATTTCATTAAACCCATATGAGACTGTTTAAAATTTATTTAATAATGTTTTACCAACATACACATAGAAATATCTCGTTGAATTAAGAAAAATAAAAACAGTAACGCAAATATAACGTTAACTACCGTACACGACCAATACCAATCGAAAGTGTCGTCTGCTAAAATTATTACCGTTCTGATCTTGTTAAAACATCTCATTGTGTTGAGTTCAAATTTCGTAAAAAAAAAGGTAATGTACTATAAAAAAATGGTCATGTTCGCGTTCGCTTTGTGCAAATAGGTAAGTCGGGCATGGTCGCTTAGGGTTTATAATTATATTTAGCGACCATGTCCCGACTTACCTATTTGCACAAAGCGAACGCGAACATGACCATTTTTTTATAGTACATTACCTTTTTTTTTACGAAATTTGAACTCAACACAATGAGATGTTTTAACAAGATCAGAACGGTAATAATTTTAGCAGACGACACTTTCGATTGGTATTGGTCGTGTACGGTAGTTAACGTTATATTTGCGTTACTGTTTTTATTTTTCTTAATTCAACGAGATATTTCTATGTGTATGTTGGTAAAACATTATTAAATAAATTTTAAACAGTCTCATATGGGTTTAATGAAATGCATATTGCAGAGTAGCCCTTTCCTTAATAGATCGAAGAATATATGACAAATAAGGTATTAGTACTCTATGGTCTGTTAATTACTATTTGAGAGTAGAAAACGGGTAGTTTCGAACGTTATTCTACTGACGTTGAATGAACAATTATCTGTAGTGAGTACGTTCGGTATCATTATTTAAAGCAAAAATATTCTGTATCTAAATTGTGTCTTTTACATGTTAAGGGTATTTTTTATATTAATTCTGTTGTTGTTGTGTGTGTGAAGACAAATGCATTTTAACATAACTGGAAAACGATCCGACACTGCATACATACGTTTTAAATAAATGGTGTTTATATATTTTTGTTTGATACGTTTGTTGTAACAATTATTCATTGACTCTTACAATGATTACACCAATTCTTGACATTGACCTTTTATTAAAATAAACTGCTGCAACTAAATAAGACGTTCCGTTACACTTTGATGCAACTTGTGTTTTTATCACTTATCACCATGTACGGTCTGTTTAAAAAGGATGCCTTATACTTTGTTTTAATAAAATGTTTCAAAAGTGTTTTAACGCTTAAACATGATTCAATAATTTAAAACTTTATATTTATACTGAATCCCTAGATTACTGCTATCCTAAATAAATACAGGTTAATCTTGTAATCCTAGATCTTTCTGTTGAGTATAGGGATTTTAAACTTTATCAGACGATAGAAGCAAAAGTATTTTGAATAGGATAAAATGCTTACATTTTTTACCATAATGTTTGCTCGGCAAACTTGTGGCTTGGTGGTTAATTAGTTTTTAAATCTGGCAATATACGACAGATATAATACGATGTATAAAACTGTAAAACATTTTTAGCATAAGTGTACCATTTTTAACTGTAAAATAGACACAAGAAAAACAATTGCAAATTCAACACAGCCAGTCGCCGAAGATTAGACATGGATAAGACCGTATTTTGCAAAGGAAAAAATATCACGCAGGTTCACTATTTAACAGTTTGTTGAAAGCTTTAATTATCAGAACAGAAAGTACGATAAAGGAAATGTTCTGTTAACTATTTTTATGCGTTTAAAATTGTATATTCTCTGTTTGAACATAGTTGATAATGAAACACAACCATTATTTAGATACATTAATGTTATTATCTTAGAAATATTCATTTTGATAAATGTAATGGTTATGTTTGATTATTATTAAATCTAGGATCTACTCCGATTCCTATAGATGTGTAGCATGTCTTCGGAAAATCTTAATAACTGAGCGAAGTATTCTAGATTTCCTTTGTTCTATATTAAACATAGAAAAACTAAAACAAGGGCATTTGTAAGCTTGACATGACGCAACCTTTAAATGTAGTGCATGGTAACCGACATTTGTATATCAACATCATTTAAACCAAGTAGAAAGTTTATAATGCACAATGTTGTGACATTGATACACCATTGATATGTATAATCTATCGCCATTTGTTCTAAAAATAGTTTTTTTGTATTTAGTTATTATGGTGTCGAGAGATACTCGGGGCATATAAGGAATATGCTGCGCTTACTTTCTGCACACAACAACGAACGCAGCATCAAGAAGTAGTTGGTAGAAATGTTAATTGGTATCAAAGCCGCAAGATTCTTTTTCTACTTATAAACTCGTTACTATAAGTGATGGTGGGTGTTTCGTTGTTGCAGAGTAAAGTAATGTACAAATGAAACTTATACTGAAAGTGTACATTATTTCAACGCGAAAGAAACAGTTACATTTATAGTGAATGTTTTTAATGAAGGAAGAGACCTAATATATATTAGGGGTGGTAGGTGTTGCAGCAGACGTACATTGAAAACATGCTGCGAAATGTTATCGTTATTAAATTTACGCTTTGTATCTGTTTCAATTGCAAAGCGTAGGGATAGTGGGAAATGTAAAAAACAAAACTGTGAGAACGCATGTTCAAACAAGAATAATAATACCCAAAGCGTAATAATGGAATCGTTCTCTTAGAAAATATCGGGGAAACCCATTACAAGGCTGACTGTAAACAACACAGAAAGAAGTACCAGTTTGACGATTCCAAAGCAGACTGGGAAGGTAAAATATAGAGTTAAATCTATAGCCTTCATAGGTTTATGATATGTTAAGGAATCTTAAAAAACAAAACAATAACTGAGCATTGCTTTTGGCATAAGTGATTGCTAGCATTTACAAAAATAGGAAATGGTAAATTGTGTCTGACCTAGTTGTCGACTTATAATGTTGACATTTCGGTAAATTAGATAAATAAGTTGTCAATGTGAAAATATTGATGCATTTCACGAAAACGAAAGCAGAAACTAAGAACAGCTTAACCGAACTAACACTTATGTAGCCATAAAATCAAGACCAATGAGGCCAACCTTTTGACCACGTGGCATATGGTAAATCAATTGCAATTTCGTACCCTCTTGTTTCGGGAAAGTGTAAAAATGCATTCGATAAACTTGAAACTAATAATGAGTTTTTTTCTCAACGGACACCTTTTGCACCAAAACTTAGTCATTTGACTGTTATAGAAATCCCAATGTATTTAAGTTCTTCTTAGTTTTAATCTTTCAATTATATTTTATTTTTGAATGCCTATTTATTAATGTTAACTTAATGGATTGTGAATGAATATGAAAGCAGAAACCAGAATTCCAAATTATAATTTAATTAAATTTAAATTATTCTTACTGAAAAACAGTTACAAAAATGTAAAGTGTTTTCTTGTACTTTGGTAAACATACAGAATTGATCATTATTATGATTGCTGCTCTGGTGTTTGCATTTTCTTTGTGAAGCTGTATACAATTACAGACCGCAAAACAAAACAAAAAAAAAACGAAACAAAAAACGCACAAACAAAAAACAAGAACAGAAAAAAACACACAAACAACAACAACGTAATCTTAAGGGTACGGCTTAGGTTTCTTAATCACTTAGGTGTGCTTCATTGGTCATTATATCATCACATTTAGCTTTCGACACCCGTTTAAGTAGTTCTATTGCGCTTTATTTACATACGACACTTTCAAAATGTTCCTATATGTAATATTTCGAATGTGGAAATAACATTTTACATTTGTTCATTTTTTTAATTTGCACACGTTTTATGGACACCAACAACCCATCTGGGGAACGAAAACTTTGAAAGTTAGAAACACAGACAGTAGGACTTTGATTGGCTTAAAACGCATCTCAAAATCTTGTCATTATATTGAAGAAAAAATACCAACACATTTTTTTCCTGAAGTAATCATCAGTCTATTTCCAAACGGCCATTTGCAAAAGACGTTTATAAATGTGGCTTCAACGTTTACATGTTTGGGAAATGACAGACCATCCTCGAAACCCCCGCCACCACAAACTTAAAACGTTGCTATTAATATATTATACTATTAAGTGGTCCATTTAATGATACATCAAAATTGTTAATAATATAAACAACAAATATTTATGTTTAAGCAGATTTTAGTATAATTGTATAATTAAATTCTATTAATTTTTTTCTTGTAATCGTAACATAAGGGGTTTTGCTAATTAATCATCGTGTTTATTCAAATCCAATGTGTTTACGCCGACCGTTTATGTATACGCTCAATGCTTTATGAGTTGGGAAAAGTTAAAGTTAAAGGTATATAAAATATTTGCATCATAATACAATCTTATGAAAATTATTACTTTAGATCATATTTCATAACACAGCCAGTGGATAACAGTATAATTGTATTTCCTAGAGGAAGCAACACGCTGTGGGAGCAGAGGTGTCGTACTAATACCTTACGACTATACATAGTGAAGTAGTCATCATCTAATTTACAGATTTTCATTTGACTTGCATACCACACATAAGTATTTCCTTTGTGTTGGCTGTTCTTATTTATCGTCAAGTGTTTGTATTTGAAAGATCTTTCGAAGCTTGACTTATTTTTCAAGTGACAAGTGTTATTTTCTTAGCAGCCGATAAAGGTGACACATATTTATGTTTTGTAGTTGTGATGCTTAAAAACGTACTTATAGTGTTATAAGTGTTAAACATATATGAAAAATCGCAGCAGATATAATTTAAAGCTAATGAGCCATTTCATTTCTGTATTTAAACGAGTTCAAGCGTTATATAAATCAGAATCTGAGTGCTCAATTTGAATGTCACGCTTTTCTTCATCAACTTCTGAAAGTGACATTTTATACATGTAATTATTCAAATTGTGTTATACACATTTCGAATATTTAAGATCAGTATTCACTAGTTATTTTATAGAATTTTTATACTTTTGAATCTTGACTACCTCATGTACGTTATTTACTGTAATCCCTAACTCAACAACCATGTAAAGTGATTGTCGTACTTGAAATAGGATTGAATCTTACTCGACTGCCTTACATGTGATATTTTAACTGAAATTTTTTGGAGGCTTTAATTATTATACGGCTACCTCTTTTTAAACAACATTTTATATAAAATTGTGCATCTGTTTTTATATTTGGATGTAATGTAAGAAGTAAACAAATCGTTTTATTCTATGTTTTCTTAATAAATCGTAAAATAAACACAACAGTCTTTGTTACATAATTTAAAGGCGACAATTGAATTAGAAGTGAGTACATAATGTTTACATGTATTAAATAACTAAGGGGAAATGGTGTGTACAATGAGGTCCAGTCTTTAGCCTGAAAGATGAAATAGATAATGCATATCAATTTCTTAGCCGCGAGTTAATTCAATATATTTCGGTTTTGTAATTTGATAAATGTTGATATGTTCGAAAATTGAAATTATTATAGATACTACAATTCTCAATTGTATATACCTAAATATGTATTATTTTAGTGTGTGCGAGTTTTACACAAAAAAAGAACATAAACTGCTATATAAAGTGTAAACTGTTTGCATAGTCATTTTAATAAACGTTTCTGGTGTATTGTAAAATATATTGGTTTTAATCCTACCTTTCTGTGGCATTTTTGATAGTATAGATAATATTTAAAGGTGAAGACACTGTTTTGACTCTAAACTGAATTCTTTAAAACAGATAGTAAGACGTATAAAAGAAAATACACATTGCTGTCGATTGCTGACTGGTGTCACGTTTTTGTTCTTTTTATAAAATCTTTTGTGAGGAAATGAAAATATATATAACAATAACAGTGAAGTAGCTAAATGAAGACTTAACTTTGTAGCGTATGTATACTCTCATTCCGATAATAAATAACTGAATTTACCAAATCACATACCCCTGAGAACCAGCGGATTTTATAAATTAACAGTGACCGCGTGTGTTTAGGACAGAATGCGATTATCATAATAGACCGACACCAGCTACCCTTCTATTGTTCGCTCCCCTGTTATTTCAACACCGATGACATTTTGTAATTTAAAACGCGATAACATTTAATAAAAATGCTAATCAGGTCGCTACGCTTCATTTTTTCTGGTCCTAGTAAAACAGTGTAGACCCAGTTAAAACATATAAGTGAACTTTAATAGGCATAGTATGATCAGGGACTAAACAGTTTGCAAGAACATCATAAGCAAATTAAATGAAATTTAAGAAATGGTGAGATAAAACTGAATGTATACCGTCTCGGTATACGCCCAGGTAAAACCACATTAACAAAGCGTTGTGTTATTTTGCATCATATACCTCTTTCTGGTTTATAAAGTAGTTTTAATGAAGCTTTTCTGTGTTAAAACTAAATCTAATAATGTGCCAATACGATCATATAAATGGCCTGTTTATAAAAAAAAATTGTTATGTTGATATTGTTTATTTCCTATAAATGCTTGTATACATATCATTTTTAACATTATTTTATCAAGGTAGTTTTTGGTAAAACTAACTCAACTTCACTTACTAGACTATTTTACCAGCCAGTTATGACTTGTTCGCTCACGCAACGCTGCCCATACTTTTGTTGCTAACGTTTCGTTTCATAACTTATCACTAAGATCCATCGAAACGGACCAGCAATTCTAATCAACAACAGTTTTAAACATACCAATCTTGCATGTAAGATTAATTTTTAAACATTGTGAGGTGAGTGTGTTTCAGATTCATATTTGTAATAATCACAGCTATGGTTCTGTATTATACAACCATTTATGCTTTGATGGTATTTTCTTTCATACATAACAAAGCACAAGTTACAACAAAAACATATACATAGACAGATGCATAAACTTTATCCCGGTAGTGACATTAAATAATTTCTATTGCTTCTATCATATTACATTTTTGTTATCCAGACATTCTTTTCTCTGCGCATTCGTTTTGCTGCATTCCTGTTAAATTAAATTTAAACTTACAATCTTTATTGTTCGTGAATAGCTCTAACTTTAGACATGAGGCAAGTTACCTTTTGATAACGCATATGTAATCTGATATTAAAAATACATTGGTAGATTAGGCTGTAATAATGTTACCAAATGATACCTATTAACAGTGATTAATGACCTAGACCACCCAAACCTTTTAAAAGTAAAAAATGCCGCGTCACCAAGATTAAATGTAAAAGATTTTTTTTTTTAATTCTGAACAGTACAATCTGTGTTTTAAATTGCTTTTTTTCTTTTTTAATTAGCTTGTTCAAATAGCATGTACAATCTGGAAGTTATGATTTACATTGTTGTTGTTTTTGTGTGTGTGTTGTTTTTTTACCTTGCTCAAATAGCATGTACATATATCTGTGATTTACCTGTTGTTGTTGTTTTTCTCTTGCTCCAATAGCATGAACAATCTGGGATTTACATCTTTTTTTTTCTTTATGAATATTTTTTATAAATTTTCATTTAATCTACACAATTACATGGTTTTTAAAGCATTCTACATCATCCAAGAGTTATTTAAACATTCTACCTCATCAAAGAGTTTTTAAAGCATTATAGATCATCCAAGAGTTAATAAAACATTTTACCTCATCAAAGAGTTTTTAAAACATCTGAGCAGTACAATCTGTGTTTTAAATTGCTTTTTTTTTCTTTTTTTAATTATCTTGCTCAAATAGCATGTACATATATCTGTTATTTACCTGTTGTTGTTTTTTTCTTGCTCCAATAGCATGTACAATCTGTGATTCACATATTTTTTTATTATTATTATTGTATGTTTCTGTATTACATTTGTTTTCTATGTTTCATTAGAATTAGAATATGTTAAACTGATGCTTATGATTTAGCGATTAAGTAACCATCACTAATCAATGCCAACAAATAACAACAAAAAATGTGAAGTTGTACAAATTTTATATACTTTTTATGTATACAATATAAATTTGATATATTCTATTTTATTCTATTCTATTAGATTCTATGAAGAAGGACAACTGGTTTGGACGTCTGAAAAGAAAAAAAGAGTACAACATGAACTTTAATCTATTTCATTCTATTTACATCTAATTGCTGAAGATTTGAGTAAACAAACAGTCTTTTTACTTGTTGAAACTTTCATTTAACAATAGTAGATGATTAAATAATTACAATGTTTACTTATGTTATTGCAAGTAGTCCTATATCAATACCAAACTGTTGTATATTTTTTTTAATCTTGTTACATCCCTTACGTTTTTTTTAACTATTTACTTACAGTATGAAGGTTATATGATTTTTTGGTAATAAATATCCTTTCTTTTGCATGTGTAATCAGTGTATAAGTAAAAGAAATAAGTATTATAATTCACATTTCATTTATTCATGGAAATTTAATAATATTTACATGAAAATTGAAAAAAAAAGGTACATGATGCCTGTGATGGGGCCCTTGGGATGAATCAGCAATTGCCTGTCCTGCAAAAAGAAAGAGATTTTAAACATGTGGATATTATTGTTATGAAGAAATAGTTTTTATTTTTATCCTTGAACATGAGTAATGAAAACAGGTTACAGTAAAAGCTATTGTGAACTATACTACTACTTCTTTTTTATTTTTTATTTGCATGTTACAAATGTGTTTTAAATAAATATTTTGTATAGCTAATTGTATAGATTTATTTATTTAATGTCCATTTTATTCATGTTTCATCCCTGAGTAATTAGTTATAACAATCACATCAGGGGTTTAATTAATAATACTTAGACAAATTTTATGAAACAAAGTTACTTTTTCCAACACCACTAAAACATTACAAAATAAAAACAATGGAATTTGTTGTGAAAAATTGACCTTACAGCTACAATACCACCACACACACACACAATAATAGAGGGCACAGGTAAATAAGATAAACCATATTTAACTTAACCTCTTTACCCGATTCCATGACAGCAACCGATCGCTGTTATCATAATTATCATCATCATAATCATTTCCCTCCTCCCGCTGCGAGGGATTGTTTGTATCCTCCTCTGTCTTCTCCTCCTCTGTATGCTCATCCTCGGTCTCGTTCTCCTCAGCATCTAAATTATTGGCTGAGGAAGAACTGCAGAATCCTGGTCTTTGCAACAGAATTTAGACATTTGAGACCGAGGTCCATAGATCTTATACGACTCTCATTTTCCTTTTAAGTCCTGCTATGCAGCGCTCATAATCAATTCGAGTAACGACATCAGCATCGTCGTTGTCGATTGTGGCTCTGGAAGGCTGTCGTAGTATTACGCGCTCACGCCTAAGCTCCTGGCGGAGCGTGTAGTGTAGATCATCTACCACCATCAAGTGATGTCTTACCAATACCTCTTGTATCCTCAATGAAGTGTTAAGGCACGAAATGAAGCTACTAGTGTTTAAGTTGAAGTTCATTTTTGTAGTGTTGTCTTGAAAATCAGAAGCAAGAATGGACTTGTCACATACCAAGGCTCCCTCTTATAGCTTGGTTTAAATTAATAGTTTCTTTGATGCTCCATTTATTTTTTATAATTGCTAAATCTTATCACCGGACCTAGGTAGTGACATTATTTATTAATTTGACACACTGTGTGTGAACTCGGGTGAAAAAGTAAAAACACCTGTAGCAAATTTATACCATCATGAAGTAATTGAAAAAGAAATAGAAGTGATTTTGATGAGAAAATAGTTTGATTTTAAGATTATAAACGGTATAATAAAATCCCTCGCGGCTCAGTTCGACTTTAGTAGGCCGCATCTGTTCTGGCCAGGTCTTAAAGGTTGATAAACGGTTATCGTACATAACGTACTCTCCCTGTGCACATGTATCTCGAATAAAACTATGTAATTCCATCTTGAAATTAAAAAAGAATAGCGTTGTGTACGTATAAATATATATAACGGTTTTAAAATATAGTGTAGATCTGGACCAAACATTTTATTAATACAAAAGGAACATTACGCTTATACCCACGCAGCGTGAAAAGGGAGACTACATCAATACCACTGTGAGACTACCCACACTGTAGGAGTTATCATCCTCCGGAGGCATATTTGCCCCCCAATGCAGTTTTTCCTCCGGAGGCATATTTGCCCCCCAATGCAGTTTTTCCTCAGGAGGCATATTTGCCCCCCAATTTTACCCTACTAACTTGCACAAATGTTAGTAAATGCCTGTTAGTCATAATAACTGAATACAAGTTCAGCCAATGGTGGCTGAGAATTAATGAGGACAAAAATATATTTAGTAAATATAACAAAGGGCTTTAACTCAGTTTGTGACATTTATGCGTAAATAGGATAATATATTTAAATGCCATAAAGTTAAAATCCAGCTACATGGTATTATGACTATGGTTTATTTTCGACATAAATAATGCATTGTTGCATAATAAACTCACATTTCAGAGTGTGTTCAGGCACCAGGATATCTGTAGTTACCTCCCTGGGTATAAGACCATGTGATTTGCAGCTGTCAAGGGCATTATGCAGGTACTGAATACAGCTGGAATTCATCTGGGGGTCACTAAAACATACCAGCTGTCAATTCATATTTTTACGTATGTATACATTATTTTCAAAACAACAGAACTCCAAAACATTAAATCACACACCAACATCAACACTGACAATTAATTTGAACATGTAATGAAAAGATGTTTTTATATACTTTTTCACTGAAATTGATAAAATAATTAAAAGATAGAAGAAAACTGCAAAATATTGAAAGAATCTTTACTGTCAGCCCAAAGTTTACAGTAGATATAGTCAACCATTACCCTCTTATAGCAATGTCAGGTCAAGTTCATGTACAAGACATAGCAACTTTTCCTGAAAACAATTCTAAGCTACAGACAAAATCTATAAACACATAATTATTTTAAAATAAACATGTCTCAAAAAGCAAATGACATGTCCTGTCTTACAATAATCTCTAAACAATCGCATAACCATACAGAATGTAATTAAGATCACACATAAACTGACAATGGAAAAGTAATTTCTTTATTCAGAATGTCTCATATATTTCTGATAATGACATATGAATATAAATGCAATTATTTGTAAAATAGTCTTTTATTTGCCTGAAAAATAACCGTAAACATATATTTTGCAAGGACAGCATCCATACTGGGTTAAAAAGCAACTGAATGTAGAACTAAACATTATGTTCAGTTACAATCATCTGAAACTGTGAAGATTTTGAGTCATTAAATTGTTTCGAAAAGTATATAAACCTGCCCAAAGACATTGTCCATTTTTTATCATTTATTAAGATTAGGACCAGGAAAAAGACATGAAATCAAGGCT
This sequence comes from Sinonovacula constricta, assembly GCA_007844125.1. Lineage (NCBI taxonomy): Eukaryota > Metazoa > Mollusca > Bivalvia > Cardiida > Solecurtidae > Sinonovacula > Sinonovacula constricta. Next base: position 31,713,468 of record CM017555.1, read on the forward strand.
AAATTGTCAATAATACAAATGTATATTAACTAAAGGTTATGTTACATAAGTGATTTCAAAATCAATGAGTATCCATTTTTTAAATACTGAATAGAATTCTCATATTCAGATTTGCAGTAAATTGTGTAAAGGAGTTAAGTATGCATCTAACCAACAAATTATATGTGACCTTGAAAGCAATTTATAATTTATTCTTCCCTTAAACATATGTTTCAAATAAATGTCATTGCCTTAGAGTACCTGTGGTGGACTTTTGCCTCAAGTACACAGCTGATAAAGCCAACCTCTACCATCTTGTAGAGAAGGTCAGAGGTCAAGGTTGAGTTAAGGTCATGTAACTGACACATTAGCATGAGACACAGCTTCTGACTGTGTGGCTCCAGTTTGTCCCAGCACATCTAGGAATGGAATCGAATTTGGGACATTAAAGATGGTTTAAAATAAAATCATTTTTGACATGTCAAGGTTAAATTCTTGCAATATTTTTAGCCAGACACCGATTCACATTAAAGTGAAAGTATTGCATATACTTTTATAGAATAGAACATTAAAGATTGTTGTTTATAATCTTAAAATGTCATTAAAAATGTTCAAGCAGGAAGTATTGATATTGGCCTAACAGAAGTTTCAGATTGAAGTGCACATTCCTGTCAAATTATTTCTTTCACTATTCAACATTCTATGAACAGTTCTTGACTATGATTGTTATTAGTTCACGATGTGATTGACATGTTACATACCATAATGAGAGGTACAGCTGCCTCATCACATGTCTGCAGAAGAGCTTGAATGAATTGTGTCAAAGAGCAACGTGTGTCTGCACCAGGGGCAGTGAATGTACTCTCATATAATTTCTGATCCCCTTTACACTGCAGACCAAAAAGGGCAGCAATTATTATGATAATTTAAAAGTCATATGCAAGCTAACATATTTAAACATATAACATTACAATCTCTATACATCGCCAGTTTGAAAAGGATGAATAAACTGCATTCATTCAAACAGTAACAGAGATGTCATGCATTAATTGGCAAGAAAAAAAAACAGTTGGCTTAGCAGCATAAACACATATTAACTAGTACACTTTTAAGTGATTTCATCTGGAATGTGTCATGTATACAGTGATCACAGAATCCACCACTATGGAAAAAGCCAGAAGATTAGGACCATAAACCTGTTAGTTTAATTCCCCTGCCTTAAACCTTGCCATGCTATTGTGACATAATGTTATCCGATAGATAGACTGCTGCACTCATTTAGACCAGGTCACGGAGTGCAAACGTGACCTATATCTCACATTGTTATACAGTTAGTTACGTCAGGCAGTCACGACCGAAGGCAGAACGCTTACATAAGAAATGTAGTAATGTAGTTTACAGCTGGTATATAAATGATAGTTTGTATGAGATACGGGGAGTGGCAATCCTGTCGGCGGCTGGCTTGGCCCTGGCATGTTTCGAGCCAGGAATAAAATGTTACAGAAGACTTTGTTCCTGCTTTTATCACTGATGATGTCTTCAGCATCAATTACAATGCTACACTATATTTATTACTGATACAAAATCAAAAATGCAAAGATAACAAGACATGTACATAACTTATGATAGACACAGAGTGTGTCAGGAGAAGAAATTAAAGATTCTGAAAAGACATATCCCAGCAGTAGTTGGCTGATCTTGATCTTGCCATGTACATAACTCTGATAAATCTTGCTTAGCAAGATAACACTTAACATAAAATTACAAGCTATGGTATAGCAAAAGTCCTATGAAATAAATATTTATAATCACACACCAGATAAGGTTCTATTTCTACCTGCTGTAGGACAGACCATAACTTTATGGTCCCTGAGACCTTTGATGAAACAACTTCTGGCTTGATATGTGAGATTTCAATTTAACAGATAAGGAAGTTGGACCAAATGTACTAAAATTATTAGTTCTTAAGCTGATGTTATTTCATGTTCTATTTAGGAAAAGTTCTTACATGTAGTGCGAGCCTGGCAGCCTGCAACATCAACTGTATGTAGTTGGGAAGGGGGTGATCCTGAGTGTTCGGCAAGCTTGTCATGGGCCTGTGACTTACCCCTTGTGTACAACCTCCATCACATACCTTAACATGTCAGATATAAAAGATCACAACTCATGTACCTGAATATGTGGTACATGTCTTCATGAAAATAGCATTTCAATTAACAGTTATCTAATATTTATTTTATACTTTTAATTGTTTTCCACGGAATATCAGTTCTGAATGAATCCCACATGATTTAAATCAATAAATCAATTGTAGCAACATAATGTTGTCACACAACTTTTGCATAAAATTCTGAGTAGTAAAATTGTCACTATTTCAATGAATACTGGCAACAGGAAAATAACCTTCATCCACATCACCATCAAAATAATGGTCATTAATGATAATAATTTTTTTCATTGGCTATAGTATTGGAAAAGGAATTAGAATTAATTTCCTATCAAAAATATTTTTCTCAATGAAATTATTAAACATATCACCTGAGACCACACCCTGTCTGAAACCATGGATATATGAATAAACAGGTCTGAGAAAGGGACTGGCATCAGAAGGTGTTCCTTCCTGGAAGAAAAAAAAACATCAGATTAGTCATCTTTTTATAATATACAGATTAAAAAACTTGCTGAAAACATCTTATGGTAACTTCCAATTTCTAGAAATAAAGGTTATTTTCATAGATGGTCTATGTGCAGTTCTGTCATGACTTATACTGGTTATCTTATCATTTGCCAATTAAACTTTACCTGCATATAACTGTTACAGTCAGCAGGTCTGATTATTCTATCTCTGGTGACTGATAAACTGACTCCCACGAACCATCTTGAAGGTCTTCTACAGTACCTTAACCATATAACAGTCAAAAGTCATGTGTACATCATTAAAAACTGAAGAAACTGCTCCTGGTTTCTAACATTCATCAAGTTTTACCTAAGAATAGCTGTAAGACACAGCTGGGCTGCCATTTTAACCTCTGGTAGCTGATGATCTAGGCCAGCATGTATCAGATGGAGGGTTTTCTGTACAAGGGATCTACTAACAAAGAGTGGAATACCCTGAGGCTGTCTGGAAGAGAAACATAACTTGTAAACATAGCATTGTTTTACTTATAGACAAACAAGACTGCAATTATATTTTATTGATGAACTTTGCATTCAAAATAAATGTGCAAAGCCGCCAACGACTGTTGTGATATACATGTATAAGTAAACACATACTGTCCGTCTTTCTTTTATTCTCTTGGTTGCGAAGCTTTTATAAGACACCCTGGAAAAATTTCAGCAAATGTATTGTCTGTACCATTTCTTTATAGGATTTAATAACAGTTCTCTTTAAGTAATTATTTTATTATACTTGTTGAAACACCTTCATAAAAGGTGGATTAGTAAGTAGCTTTACCTGTTGAGAAGCTCTGTAACCAATGCCAGTCCTTTTTTTAGTAGTCCAGGGTGGTTCATCTCTCTGGCTGTAGTGAGGCCATGCAAGATGGACTCTATACCTACACACAATGAAATATAATGAAATAAATAGGTGACAAAACAATGACTCTCTAGAAATTGTCTTCTTTATACCCACCTTCAATATCATCATGGTCATTATCACCATCATCATTCTTGTCTTCATTTCCATTGTCACTGTCATTATTCTACATTATACTCACCAACAACACAGAGGAGATCTTTATCACTGTCATTAATATAATCAACATCAAAATAAAAAGGTATAAAATATCCTAAATATATTCAAACCTCAATTTAAACCAAATCAACCGACAGAACATTTCTTTATCTTCCAGCATAACTTTTATGTAAAAGATCTATTGAATTGAGTGCTAGATGCAATTTTTACCATAAACAGCATGGCATCTCCTGTAGAAAAGGTCCAGGCATGATAAGTGATGGAGTACTTGTAGGACAACCCTGTAACATTGTACAATGTATTTAACTGATAATGTTTTACTTTAAATGAGGACATTCAACACATAAAAACTTACTGGTATTTGAAACAAAATGAATTCCTTAAATAAAAAATAATATTTCTACGAATCTACCAATGCAGAAACAAATTATTTATTTTATTAGGAGGAAATAGTGGGACTGAAATGTTTAAAATAACAATCTAATAGTATATCTAAAAACTAACTGAAGACCAATAATGTATGTGATTTACTTTATTTTAAATTCAGGCCATTACATTATAACAAAATTCTTAACCTTTTTAGATAATCAAATTGCGAACAGTGTTTAAGTTGTACAGAACTTTGTTGAAAAGTGTGAACAAATAGAACACATTTTGCACAGGAATAATATCAAGCAAAACTGTTCTACATGTCAATATGTATATTAAAGAAACTGATGTCAAACAGGCCTGAAGGTCCAACTTTACTTACTCCATCTGTTCAATGTTCTGTGTGTGCAGAGCCTCAAACAAGAATTCTGGGAATGAAGATTAAATATTATTCATATCAAAGTAAGTTAAACATCTGAAAATTTGTTATAACTTAAGAACCACCAACATATTTATAGCCGGTAACTCAACTTCTGGGTAGTGTTGGTGGAAAATTCAAGACATGGATCTGGGTAAAACCAACACACAGCAGGTCAGCTGGATGACCACTTAACAATTTTGAAAAAGAAAACTGTAAAAAAACAGGTTTTATGCGAGGGTAAGCCTCTTACAAGTAGCATTCCATCTTGCAACTTTTAAAAGAAATTCAAAGCTTGATGCATGGAGCACAGGTCTAACTTCATAATAGCAGTGAGGTGTCACATCATAGAGATAGCCAGGGACACTAAATATTGTTGGAAACTCTGGAATATAGACCAGGAACTCTCTTAAGGGTAATGCTAGACTTAAAACTACATGCTAAATATCAATAAATATTCCGCCAATACCTTAATTGATGCCTTAGAAATTATATGTAAAAACCTTAACTGCATGTAGTGACAATGTACATCTGTCCTGACAAACCTGTGTCTCCTTGATAAGCACAAAGATGTCAAAACGAAACATACCGGCTATGTCTGAGTCCAATACAGTGGGGCCATACACCTGAGCCTGGGTAAGGAGACAGACCAGGGCCTGACACACACCTATCTGCAGCACTCCTTTCTTGGTGAGGAGCAACTTCTTCATTACAGATAACACACCAGCACCATTCCACTGTATGAGACATCAGGGTCTCCAGCTGCATGGCGTGGCTTAGCAGCTTTTTCAGCAGACCTGAGATTATACCTGATTACATCACACTTCAACTTTTGCCATTTTTGTGTGCTAAAATTGCAAACTTACATATCACTTAGGGTATATACGGAATAACCAGTGTTTATAACAGAATTGTATTAAATGTTTACATCGTAAATCAATAAGGTTAATTTCATAACACTGTTTAATAGAAGAGTTTAAGTTTGTATTACTATTATGTATTATAATTGACGCACGATGCGACAAAACCAGGTTTATGGCATTATAATGCAACATTGGGATAACCAGTATTTAAATGATGTCACTTTTACAGAGTTTTTTTACTACGACTTTGACAGCATAGCTTGGACTATCATGTTTAATACTTTATGTTGTTGTCTTATCTGACAGAGGCGATAACAAACAAGAATGGAGAAGGAACTAGAGGTAAGATTTATTTTTTATATTGTTATTACATAATCTCTATATTGAACGCATATGAGCAGAATAAGATTGAATAAAGAGATCTTAACATGTGTGAATCAAAGTTTAACATTCAAACAATTCATACCGATTTACAGAATAATTATGATGCTTTACATCATTTTTGTACCAAATAATCATGTTGAAAGTTTATGTGAAATGAAAGTAGAACGTAAATTATTTTTTATATTATCTATAAACTAGATTAGATTTTGAACCTAACTGATGTTGTAGGTTTCAGGTTGGTTCAGTTGCAACTCATCGACTTGGATAGGTAGATTTAACTGAAAACATGATTTTGTATTATAAGCGACATTTATGTCAGTTCACTTTAAATTTGATCACTAGTAGCAAAATGTTCAATTGACCTGTTTCAAACCTGATATATGTGTTATATATAAAGTCAGTCAGTGTCATGTGAACGTGTCTATTTTTAACTATGCAGGCTAAGCTCTTGATTATATGAATTTGCTGTTTGAATACACTGAGCGCTCAGTGTTGGTTAGTCGAACGTGATCAGGTTTTTACTTTCGCTGGAATTGTTGGTTCGCTTCCAACAACAGCCCCATCTTTTCTTCCAACATATTTTAATGGGGGGGGGGGGGGGGGGGGGGGGGGGGGGGGGGTTGACTAATCAGTCAACAGACAAAATTTACCTTAAAAGCTTAGGTTGTTTTTTTTAAAAAGTTTATATGTATGTGTCTTCACAACTCACTATTTTACCAACCTGGATCCATCCCTGCATCTTTGGCGACAATGTATTTGGCTAACATTTAAGAAAAACACAAATAACAAAAAACAATGTTTGCACACCTTTAATATTTAATGACTGTTCATGATAAGTCTAAATGAATGTAACATTAACTTATCTCTTTACTTTAAAGTTTGATAGACCAAATAAAAACTTATAATTCATTTCAAACTTATTTTTTCAGGTGTTGGAATCCATTTTGTCAGATCACTTTGGCAGAACACCAGTGCATACCCCATGTTGTTCTCAGACTGACAAAGAAGTTGAGAGTGAAGATGAGTGTGAGGATGACATGGTGGATACTGTGGAGGAGGTGGTGGAGGGAAGAGTGCGGGTGTTCATGTTGTCCCATGAGAACGCAAGAAGCAGCAATGACGTCGGCAGTGACTACGAATGTGATGAGCTTGGTACATGTAGTTATGACACTGTAACAGTTGATAAATATGTTCTAGAAGGATGTGGATGCAAGAGAAAGTGCAATACTAACTTACAAAAGAAGTCATAGTTGAAAACATATTGCTTACATGGGAACTACTGCTGGACAAGAAAGACATAAGAGTCATCAGTGTACTTAGTTGGACAAATGATGATGAAATGCAAAGGAAACAAACACCAAAGATGTTTATATATATTTCTAATAGAAGGAAAACAGGTTTGTAGAAGAAACTTTCTTGTATATGGCAACATTGGTAAGATCTCCTTTGAAAGCTTAATGAAAAACATGAACACACATGGCATCACGGTTTGCGTCCATGGTAATGCAGGTAAATCGCCCAAACATTCAATTAAGTACGATGATGTTTTGTGTTGTGAGGTTCATTAAAAACTGTGCCCATAAACAAGTGGTTACCACAGCCAGCAGCACTATGTAGCACTGACAACATTCCATGCGTGTATTTGCCTTGTTGAAACACCAAACAGGCGTCGAGAGTACAGGCGATTGCTTACTGAGGAACGGTGCTGGCACTTCAAAGATATATGGCGCACGTGTCTCCGCATATACCAATAGGAAAATCTATAGTTAATGCAGTGGATGAGGAGGAGAAACTATATCTTACCTCAAAGCAATGAAGGAACATGTGAATCTTGCAAAAAGGGTATGTATTGTTGGATAAAAATACATAACCTATTTATCCAGCCACATTAATACCTATTCAATTATAACTGGAATTTGATGATGCTTCCTTTATCATGTTTATCCCAATGTTTATAATAGAGGTTTGTACAGAAATTGACAAAGTCTACAGGTAATATTCTGCTAGTTATATATTATTTTTAAAATTGATTTTTATATCTTAAGAAACGGCGTATAAGGAGCTGACAGCCTACCAACTGTGTCACCATGACACCATTAGGAGGTTCTGAATATACATTGTTAAGTTTTACATTTAATTCTTGTGTCTATTTTTTTATACAGTAATATTTCAAAATTTAAAATTTAAAATGAAAATCATTTATACAAAATAATTTTCATTTTCAGGAAAGAGAATTTTATACCGAGTATGTGAGGAAAAGTGTGCAGACTGGGGATATTGAGGAAAGGCTGATTCACGTTACTTTAGACTTAAGTCAAAACCTCAGCCTATCCCATTACGATCAACAGCCTGGGATCATTGTACATCTTGAGCCTCCGTAAAAATCAGATCTTCAGGTGTTCAATTGATAGCATTCTGCGTTGAGGGAACTTTCTCAATGACGAGAACCACAATCAGGGGCCAGACAGAAAGAGCACAAACGGCTCATACGGGTTATCCTTGTCAATCCATGCAGACAATTGTCCAGGTATTAATTAAATATGACAAACAGCATTTATTTAATAGCAGAACCCTATTTGCCTTTTAATACAATAACAGTGCAGGGTCCTTTTTCTTTTTAGTACAGGAACAAAATATACATATAAAGCATTATGTATATTAAGTATTCACAATTCTGTTTGGTTTTTTCTGTCTATGGTTTTTGTCCACCAAATATTGTTGAGCATCAAAACAAGCATAATAAAATCATTAATATATATCAGCATTATATTTGTATTTGTGGCGTAACTTAGACATTAACATAATGTTGATTCAAATTGAATTCTTCAGACAATTTCAATGCTTCAGTTTCAAGTCTGAAAAAAAACAGGTATTATCATCTTGCGGACCACTCCAGATGATGATCCGAAAGAGTTTATGCTACTTAAGAATCCCCAGCAACCATTCAGGAATACAAAAACGCCACCTATGTTTTAACCTGGCGTGTTGACTCGTCTGCCCAAAAAGTACCTCGAGCACAGTGTCCTGCCATTGTGTCTAAGCAAAAATTAGTTGTATTTTCAAATGTTAGGTGATTGCAACCTGTTATTATACCAAACTTCAATGAAGTGAGTAAGCAAGTTATCGATATCATGACGTCAATAATTTGACATCATATGTAAGAAAACTACTTTTCATTAAAATTTTATTATTTCATTAATATAAAGCCAATTATGAATATTCTTTCAAATTTGTAATCAGAAATTATTGGAGAATCGTTAAAAGGCAAATGGTTTTGTCACATCATGCGTCAATATATTATGGAAACATGGTGCCTGTTAGTTTTGGGGGGGTTTTTACAATGTCCAAACAGATTTAGTAAAAACTATAGGGCTTGCACTCTTTGCTACTATGTCTCTAACCAATTCAATCTTGAAAATGCCTTATCAAGAAACCTTAACTGCTCAGTTCCATGGTAACTTCTCAGTTCAATCCTAACAGCTCAGTTCAAACATAACGACTCAGTTCAATCCTAATGGCTCAGTCTAAGAACTGAGATCAGTCTACCAGGACTCACCAAGTCCATTGATTTGTACAGAGAGTGTTCCTGTTGTTGACAACAACTTCAGTACCCCGGTCTGCACTTGCTGTATCAACCTGGGACTCCATAAAGGAACACAACTGCCCTCACACAAGTAGATGAAAATGTAGGCTAAAGCAGATTGAGTTGCCTCCCCTGGGCCACACATATCCAAGCTGAGATGATGAACAAATTCAGCTGAAAAAGAATGTAACCATTAAACAGGGTTAACTATCACAAAAAATAGTTAATACAGACCACTGTTTTAGTTGAGAATGTAAGAAATACAAATTATGTCATGCTGATTATTACTTTAGACTTGTGAAGCTATGTAACTTTTAAGAAGCAAATAAAGAAAATTATCCATCCATAAGATATATAAATTAAAACACCTCTCTGAATATTTAAATATATCTGTCAATTTGTTTGTTTAAAACTGATGATAAAGTGTAAATCTGATTTTTCAATGAAAAAGAGTGTTCATTTGGACATTTATCTTATTTATTTATGTTATTTAATTATCTATCAAAAATACTACCTGGTTGTGGCATGAATAAACAGATATGTGCAGAGATTAAATACCTCTGTAAAAAGCAGAGCTTTCTGGTTTCTTATCTCCTTTTCCAAGGTTTCTAGAATTTATCATTTATAAGCAAGCATCTTAAGACCCAATATTCTTGCAACTGTTCAACTAGATAAGCTTCCTAAAACCAGTGCATTTGTTCAACAAGATATCCTCAGCATCTGCAGAAAAGAGATTAAACCCTTACCTTGCTACATTTTGTAAACATGAGGGCCATAATAAGTCTTAATCGCAAGCCTGAGGACACGTGCTTTTAGCAGGCTCATATCTGGCATCAAGTTGCATACTTAAAAAATCTTTGTTGAAGATTGGGCCATTAATGTGGCAACTGGGCTGATAACATTTTCTAGAATTTTACCTAGTGACTTTTTTGATCCCACGTGACCCAGTAATGAACTCATCCAAGAGCTCATGTAGGCAAACATTCTTAACAAATCTGGTGAAGATTGGGCCATAAATATGGCCTCTAGTGTGTTTACAAAGGTTTTCTTATATTTGACCTAGTTATCTATTTTTTGACCCCAAGTGTTACGAACTCATCCAAGATTTTATGAAGGCAAACACTCTGGTCGGGTTTGGTGCAGGTTAGGTCATAAATATGACCTCTAGTGTGTTTACAAGGTTAATCTAAGATCTGGTCAGTTATGTACTTTTTGACCCCATATGACCCAGTTAAAAAACTCATCCAAAATATCATGCAGACATACATTCTGACCAAGTTTGGTGAAAATTGGGCTATAAATGTGGCCTCTAGTGTGTTCTACAAACTTTTTCCTAATATTTGTCCTAGTGACCTACTTTTTTGACCCCTAAATGACCCAGGTTATGAAGCTCATCCTATGATTTCATGCAGGCAAACATTCTGGCCAAGTTTAGTGAAGATAACAACTGTAGTCTCTAGTGTGTTCACAAGCAAATTGTTGACGCCCCACGACAGACGAAGTGGCATCAGTAAAAGATCACCTTCGAGCATGCTTTGCTCAGGAGAGCTAAAAAACAATAAGACTGAGCAGCAAATAGTCGTAGATCCTGATCTGATAACTCCCAGCAGTCATTGTGTTTATTTTTATGTTTTATAATTAATTAGGAAATAAAATGCCCAGAATAATTACATAAATTAAAAGCCTATTTAGTGAATTTAATACCAAGCTTCCAGTTATAGTTGTAATCCTTTACATTTTGTTCAAAATGTATAAACAAACCACCTTGGCATTTACAGGGATTGGCCGGTGAACTGTCCCTGCCAGTGCTGTATAGCCATGATATACGGCCATAGAAGTCTTTTTTTTTTTATAGAAATATGTGAAAGCTTTTTCTGATGGCTGGTAGTATTGCACCCCTTATCCCATCTACCATTACATGACTCATGTCCTACTGCTTAAAAATTCTTACTATCAGTTTTAACACATTTAACATGTTAATAACTACAATAGCAAAGAGGAGAAACATATGAGGTCTGATCCAAAATTATGTAGATATATGCTGTTACTTTTAAACATTTCACCTTCATTAAAAAAAAATTTTATATGAGCATATACTAATATAGTTTGAAAAGCTTATAAAACATAATCAATTAATGATTTTGTAACCTTGGCCATCCCATAATTAATTCAACATGCAGCATCATTTGGGACCAAGAAAACTACAGCAACTTGCAGGAACTTGAAGTGATGGCCAGACCATACAAGAGCATTCTGATTTCTGAATTGAAAGTAATTAGTGACTCAATGAATAAATAAACAGTACTGTTTAGCATGTCTACACTTGTTATCAGTTATTCAAAACAAGATTTCTTCCAATTTCTTCATCTTCTCCTTGATAAGAGTTGATGCATGACAAGACGGAATGCAGCATAATATAAGCTGTTTCCCAGGATGTTGATCCAGGTGAAGGGGAAGATTTCAAAGAGCATGATGGTCAGCTTTGATGGAATAACCTATTCCAAGGAAATTCAGAGGTAAAAATCCAGATTCTAGAAAAATATGTGTGAATGTGATCTGTAAATCAGATGCGGTGCAAATTCAAGGTGCATTCCTTACTTGATTATTTATCTAATCATGTAAGGGGGGATTTCTATTTTACATTTTTAATCAAATATTTCTGATTGGTCGTTTTATTGTCTTCCTATACCAGAAGTTTCTTAAGATGAAAATAAAATGAATTAATTTACCTAAGATAACCAACTGCTACCAACTTAGCTGTATATTGAAAACAATTAAAGTTACTGTTACATTATAACTGTTGATGTATCTATATCTGTAAATTCACAGTCTCCCTTCCTTCAGAATTTTCATTAATTGTAAACATTTGTAAACCTTATAAAAACCATGTAATTTTAATTTTAAGGCTTTGTCATAGGCAAATTTATTGAACTCTACATAATTAAATGTGCAAGTAATCTGTTTAATCCTTTTAATATTTGCCTCCCCTTCCTAAGAAAGTTCCACAAACTACCTATGGAAACCAGTAGTTTAAACATCAGGCATACACTTTACCTTGCACATTATATAAGGTCTTTAGGCAAAACTTTCTTAGAACATTATCTTCAGAAGCTTAATGGTTCAACAAACATATTAACCCTTATTATGCTATATTTTGTTGATAACCCATACCAGGTTATTTTCTTAAATTGTCATGCAATGTTGTCTATATTTATTGCTAGAGACAAAACCAAGTAGTAATGAGAAGCAGGGATCCTGCTGATCATGACTTACACTACTTTGCTTTAGCATAATAAATATTTGAAATTGCAGGGTAAGGCTTAACAGATGTTGATGTATCATTATTTGCAATGGGCTGATGGCTATATATCAGTCTTTTATGAGTTGTTTCCCTTCCTTCAGAAATTTAATAACCCTACAAAAAAGAGCAGTGGGTGAGACATCCAAAGCACTGAGGAGAGCATGCGCTTTAAGCAATACAATGACTATTCTGCAAACTTACCACCCTCTTATACTTTAAATTCATTACATTAATATTTGAGATTAAACTCTGATAGGATCTAGATTTACTTTGCTTTCTTCTATGTTGTTTGATACATCTGTAATTACAAGCTGCAATTTTAACATCTGCATACTCCGTTTCTATTGTTAAACAAGACCTCGCCAAACAGCTGCGAATTCTTATTAATTCAAGGATACTTTTTTAAAATTGCAAGCTACACTTTATTGTTGCAAGCTATTCTGTTTGAAGTAGAATATTCTGTTCTTTCCTTTGAAAAAAGTCTCACAGAACAGCTGCAATTTCCTATTATTGCATCTACACTATCATCCCCCTTAAAAAATGTAATCCCTAAGAGGCATTACTCTCCAGAGTGGCGCCAATTACTATGTATACCTGAGGAAACTTACAATCTATTTTTATCATTTAGATTGTAAAAGAACATTAAATTTGTTAAAGGTTGTATCCGACGGTTTGCCTGTATCAAATTCATACCACTGCTTTGGCGAATTAGGGCATAATTTCTACACAAACTCTTACCTTAGTAATATATTGCAATAAAAACACTCTAAAAGGTCAATCATTCCAAATCTTTAAATAAGCACGACAGTGATCTCTGCTAAAAATAAATACCTACGTCAAAGCGTATTACCCGGATTACAATATAACGTAATCTCAAAAGTAATTTGCAAAGTGGTTTTCCTATTTAAAAATAGTTATCTTTGCAGCCTGGCTCACATAGGAAATACCTGTTTGCAATGAGGAATGGGGATTTATGTTTCACTGTTCACACTGATCTAGGGCATCAATGAGCAGAATGTTGCAAGATCTTTTCAGGTAACAATGATTTATGTGGCTATTTGAAAAAAATAAATATTTTGGTAACCACCTTAACTGCAATTTTGTATGGTAAGGATGCCTGTCTTTGATATGATTTCTATTACCAGGTCTCCCTATATTGTTTGCTTTGATGCATTGCATGCACACAATAATGGCTATATTGCTTATCACTGGTGGAGGAAGACAGAAAAATGTCTGGGTAGAACCACCAGCACTCCGCTGCTCGACAGGGACTCCAACCCGTCTCGTGATTATAGTTATAAGTTTGTGACTCTTACTGCTCACTCTATAACATGGAACTCAAATACAATACCACATGGTCACCAATTGCATTTTAAGTTTTTAACCCATTAACTTAATTATTTGTATCATGTATATGGAATTTTTCTTTACAATCCATGTATCATGATCTCTAACTGACGAACAATCATGCTGTAACATTTAAACTTATGATATTCACTTACAAAACTTTATATTCTATATACGACAAAACTGTACTGCACTTAAGGGTGAGAAAAAAGGGTGACTATTCTGTGTACAGTATGACGTTTTAAGCATGCAAATGCTACAACTAGTATAAACTTTAGATAAAATATCAGTAAATATTTAAGAAATAATATTGTTTAAACAAAGTCTCAACAGCAGTACAAACATCAGTGCTTACAGCAGATAAACTGATGCTGATAGCATGCAAATACAGACAGGCCCTGTAGCACCCCCACTTCTGTTAGTTATTGGACAATTAACATTACGCTCGCGGGTAGATTGCTCCGCCCACCGAGTCACGTGACCCACTATCTGATAACCTTGGACATCTTATCGTCGATCGGGTCAATACTCTATTGTCAACGGTCCTACTAAACATTTCAAAAGACATGCAAAGAACACAGAGACATGCAAAGACACAACAAAGACACCACAAAGACATACAAAGACATAAAAAACGATTTTAATGTATATATGTATTCATATATTACATAATATATATCACCAACATGTTGATAGGAGCATAAATAACAATAAACATGTGTCAATACAATTCACATCATCTCCAATGAAAATATTATTGTATGTACTAAATATAGAAATGAAATAATTTAAAAGATATTGTTTTGTAAATTCATTATTAAATTATGTCTATCAGAAATTACAGTATGACTTCCAGTGTTCCAGACTGCAAAACAGAATACATGTTTGTGATTAAACATAAACATTATTTGTGTTGCATAATTTATAGCTAAATATAGCGTTGGGTCCTTTTATGAGCCAAAAAAGATATTGTAGACTAAGTGTTTTGTCCTTTTTGTTGTCCTCGTGTAAGTCAATGCATTTTGCTCTTTAAAAGGTGAAGGTCATAAACCACACGACTGCCATATGGTGACATTTTTAAACACAGCTGCATAGCGGATGCGAAGGGGAAAAGACGCCAAAAACACGGTCACACTTCCTGTCCTCTAGACAAACAAGGTGTTATAAAACTGCCAATTAGCTTAATAAGTTGGGGTGTCCGCTCATGTCTTAAAATTATGGATTCAATTTGAGTAGAACTTTACGATGGTATGAAAGGGACCCACGCGCATGGAGAATATGGATTTACAAAACGATATCTTTTAAATTATTTCATTTCTATCTTTAAATGGGTACAAAAATTAAGTACCCTGTTGGGCCCACTTTAGACCACATTTTGGCATAGAACGTTCAAGTATGTATCCCTGGAGTTTTTTAGTCAAACACAAATGATATCAGATTACTCAAGGAATATATAAATATAAACATTTTCTCTTCTTCAACCACAAACAGAATTTTTATTAGAGAGTTTCATGTAAACAATTCACTTTATTTGAAATCAAAATAACCTTAATAAAAGAAGGTTTTCTGGTTGGTTTTTGCCTGTTGGGTGGGGAAAGGGGTGCTAATCAAAAACGATTAGCTTACCAGGCATAGTTTTTATGTTTTCTTTTGATTGTCATCTTGAGGCCTTTCTTACTGCTGGTCTATGGGAAAATATACTTGGCACTTTAAATCATTTTTTCCTTGACTTGGCGGTGGGGGAAAGGGGGTGGTCTTCAAAATGACATAATTTGGAAGATAATTTAAATTTTGATTGGAACTAAAGGCTAAATGACAACGTATCCATTTCTCCAATTAGTCAGCCACGCAGGTCTGAGCTTTTTATCGTTAGGAATCTTGTAAAAATTGCATGTGGCACCTCGAGATCTGATAATGTGTTTATTATTTTTGTTACCATATATCACAACGAAATCGTCCGATGTTATTCAAGTTAAAGGGGATCTATTTCTTTGATCTGAGTAGAAGTTACTGCAGTAGGTCATAACAAAGATGGAATATATACAAATATATTAAAACGAGAATGCGTTAGACGATAAAAGTTGTAATTTCCGTCGACTTTTTCAACATTCAACTGGTGGTGTTCACGATTACACGATTTTATCCATCTTTTACATTTGTCCAAGTTACGTTTCGGCTTTGGAAATGGAATAAAAACGATGCCGCCTGTCAAACGTTCCGGATATCGACTATCTGAATCACAGAGACCCCACTGACATCTTTTAACCATTTTCTTCTCGCATTTTTGTTATTAAAATCAGAATTATTCCTCCGTTTCTTGGTCAACGAAATGCACTCAGCTTGTCCAAGGAAAATGGCGACCGAAAAACAAAAGAATCACGTGACCAAATGGAGCGCGCTGATTAGCTAACGCTAGGCGTCTTGTCCTGTCAATCAAATTTCGGCGTAATGTTAATTTTGACCTGGTCAATATTTCAGCTTCACCCAATGTAAACTTAAGCCAGGTAAAACCTTAACATTGATGAGATTCACTGCAGCTGGAGAGTTGGCATCCAAATGAACTGATACACCAAAGAACAAATAAAATTCATGATCTACACTATTTGCTGCTAAGTATCTAGCAATATGCATATTAACCTTAATTCATATTCAAGTATTTATTAGCAAATAATCAACAAGTACGGATGAACAACAGATGCTCTAAGTTAAGGACTAAATATCATGCAATGGTGTTTTATGTATCACCTGTATATTCCTTTAAGTTTAACATCCTGCTGCTTTTTCTTTATTTTTACTTTAAGTAGAACTGCTTATTCCAGCTGCTGCAAATGATATCTTTCCTTCTGAGCTGTCTGGAATGCAGGATGAGAAAACACACTTGCTGTGATTTTTATGACTAGAAATACAATTTACCTTCAGTAAAATGTGTTATAAATATTAATTTCTTATCATTTACACTGGAATTTATTTCAATTTAAGCTCTAAATTTTATTATGAACAACAACAAAACTTTAATATTACCTGTGTTTTAGTATTTTAATTAATAGACTTTACAGAATTCTTATTATTTTATGGATGCACTGATATTTTCAGATATCATCCCAAAATAAAGGCATAATCCACAAGAAATAAAAAAATAAAACGTAAAAAAAAGTTTATACCTCTTGAATATTATATTTAATGACATTTAAGGTTGTTTTGCTTCCAATATTAGCATTTGGCATAAGACACCAAGAGGAGATGATAAATTCCCCAATGTGGCTGTTATCTTTTCCAGGTAAAGAACTTGGAGCCACTTCCAGGTAACCCAGACCTTGGCCCTGCTGAATAAGTCTGAAACCCTTATGCAATGGATAACAATATCACTAATTCTTCGTTATTAATTAAATGATGCATTGTTAACAAGACCAATTATTAGAGACTAAACGGTGAACAGAGTAGATCCTCGTCACATCGTAGATCCTGGATCAACACTATTTCCCAGTGCCCTAGGTCTGATTAAATTATGGCAAGTGTTTATAACCATTATGAATTCAGTGTTATTTGCAAATGCAAACGTAGCTACACTTTTTGCTCCAAACATCTCAATAGCAAAATTGTGCAGAACCAGATGGCCTCATTTTTAGCAATTCTAAATGTAGTCAGAAAATCTGGATCTACACTACATTAAGCCTGAACGAGTCATGCATAGAAAGATATGAATAAAACTAGCTTCAGTCTGTAGCCTGGAAAGTTTTCTTTACTCATTTATCAAAGGAAAATACTATTTATCATCCTGGATCATCATGACTAGAAGTTGTAAGGGATAGGTCTGACAGTTAAGCTATTGTATACAAGATAAATGTAAGGTTTTTTTTCGTTCTTAAAATTGGACCTAAGCTTTTGTTATATGCTAGGATTTTACATTTCTTTTAAAATATGAATGTATATTCAATTACTCACCATATGCATCAAAGTTTGTGTTTGACTTGTTTATTAGTGAAGATGCTCTTTACTGCTATTTATTGTTGATTAGAAATAAAACCTGTATATGTAATGTCAGGATTTGCACTCTAAGAAAAAAAATACAAAAATATGTTCAAAAGCATCTTAGAAATGGGAAATTGACCAGAAACTAATAGAAAATAGGAAAGGTTTTTTTAAATCATTATAGCAGAATATCTACTTAAAATGCATTTCCAAGAAATAAATATGGCACTATCTTTTGTATGTGTGACAGGGAGTAACATAGATATATTATGTACCGAGTGCATAAACTGTAAGACAACAATTTAACTGTTTTTCAGCGACAAAGTCTTGTAACAAGGTGTCCCTGGGCCATGAAAAAGGCTGCAAGTTTTCTGTCGTAATGCATTCAATATTTGCAGTTCAGCTACCTATACCCTATATGTGACAGCTAAAGGAAGTGGGAATGCTGCAGCTGACTGCTGATAGTTAAGACACACCACCCCACTTTAAACTGAGCCTTATGGTGACTGTCGCATCAAACATGCTGTTTTTTTAATTTTTGCTAAAAAAGAATTTTAACTAAGTTTAACCACAATCAATAATAGATCAATATATAACATCTGATGAGTAGACGATATGTTAACATGTTGACCATCATTTGAATTTCACCAACCTAGTATATCTTCAAATAGAATGTAGGAATATATGTCACATCATTTATAAAGATGTACACCGAATTGCTTAATATTGTTGCAGGTTATAGTCTCAGGCAGGGTGGGCAAGTAATGGCTGGACTGTGTTACTGTACCTGTCAGAGTTGGCATTCAGCATGTGGAGCTATGTACCTAGAAATAGTGCTTATCTCTACCAGGGGAATGTTGTTTGATGATGTGCCAAATACATTACAGTGGTGCCATCCACCAGTTCCATTATACTGTATGCAAACTCTTGATCTGCTCAGCATGAATTGATCAGGCTTGGGTAACCAGTGTAGATCCAGATCAGCAGTTGTCAGTCAGCCAGACGGGGTTCTTTCATCAAGATCTCTTTTTGTTACAGTCTCTAGCTATATGTTGTCTTACCTTTGTGGATTGCTTTAATTTAGGGTTTTGTATTGGTTAGTAAAATAGAATGAAGAGTTTTGCATCTATCAAGCTTATTTTTGTGGCATTGCTGTGAGATTGTTTTGCTTTCATTAATGATTTTATCTTCTAGTGGGACAGCTAATAGAGTGTACCAACAATTAAAGATTTTAGGTCACACCTGTCTGATAGTGAGATGATCCCACAAAAAACTATCCATTTTGTAAGTCACACCTGTCTAATAGTGAAATGATCCTACAAAAACCATCACTTTTATCAACCATATTTACCCAAGATGAATTTTAGGACTTTGTCCTAGATTGATTTAACATGCTATCAAAGCCTAGTTCTGCTCTTTTTCCTTTAAATATGTGGCAAGACATCATGATAATTTTCATTAATTTCATTTACAAAATGATTGTTTTTAAAAATCTATCAATTTCAACATTCATAGTACAACTTTAAAGAAGACTCCTTAGTATTTCATTGTTAAAATGGTTGAAATGTAATACTAGACAATGTATGCACAGCTAATGTAAGTTTAATGTGGAGTTTTCATCCAAAACAACATTAATCAGTATGATATTTGCAAACTTATAAACTTTGCTATTGTTTCCATGATTACACATGCCACCACCATTACCTGAACATCTACCTTGCTTCTTTTACACCCAGCCTATTATCCCTCAACCCATCTACAATGATAGAACAGAAGCATCACATGAGAGCATGCTGACCTTGAGAAGAAAAGTGTGTGTCCTCTACCAAGATGCTAGCCTTGAGGAGGTAGACTAGCGGCATGCTGCTTCCCTACATTATGGTACCTTAACTCTTCACCTGCATACAAAATATAAATCAGACTTAATAAAACAGTGTAGATCTAGGACAGCCAACCTCTATTGGCAGCTGTCTGATCAGCATTCACCTTATTAGCTGCTAATTCTCTAGAAACATGACAAGAAGCAATTGCATGAAGATGTGACCTAAAAATAAAAAGTATGAAATCAGTTATAAAAAAATGTACATGAGCAGGATAAGGGATACATTCTAGTTTCTCCCACCTCCCATTAGCCTTTTAGCATCCCCCCCACCCCCACCTTCTGAAGCATTTATTCTACCTTCAGCCCCCCATACCTGGAAAATGTACTGTCTGAGTGAAAGCGTCTAGGTGGTGGGGAGAGGGTCCATCCCACATTGATATTCGCAGATACAAAATCTCTCAAACATACGTCAAGACCGACATTTTCAATGTTAACTGCTTCATATAGCAACAGTACAAAATTCATTACTGGCATAAACAAGTCTTACGTATGAGTTGCCAAAATATATTTTAAAAAATCAGAACGATAATAGTGAACTTGGAAGCTGGAACAAACCGATACCATTAAAGTCATGAACACTCTGAAGTTTGACCGCATTTCTTAATTTTTGTGTTTACTGACACTAAACTGGAGACCACTTTTACTTGTGATCTAGTTAAAACCTGTCTGT
The DNA here is from genome assembly GCA_007844125.1 of Sinonovacula constricta. Lineage (NCBI taxonomy): Eukaryota > Metazoa > Mollusca > Bivalvia > Cardiida > Solecurtidae > Sinonovacula > Sinonovacula constricta. The sequence goes on from CM017555.1 coordinate 31,733,927, forward strand.
AAATTAACAGGCAATTAGGAAACATGTTCTTTCAACTTATAGTAATCCCTCTTGAATGCCCAAATCTGGGATAGAACCAGTACTCAGATAGTAACTACATTGAGCAACGTGCAGTACCGGTATATGGGCTACAGGACAAACCTCTTGTGGTCAGTTGGGGCTCCAACCTGGGACCCTACAATCCAGAGTCTACTTCCTTGACCATTTAAATATGTGGCATAACAGACTGCAAAGCCTTGAACTTTTATTAACCAGCAATAGATCAATTTTCCACCAGGTCCCCATCAGGCACTAGGCTCCTTCCCACTGAACTTCCCTGTCCCCATCTAAGCTCCAAAATCCATTTTAACTCTCACCAGCTGTTAAGCTAGCTTTTAAAGAAGACGGTTTTGGTTACCTGTACAAAACATGACAACCTTCACGTAGACGCGATCACCTGAATGATAGTTATGACTGCTGCATCTCAAATGAGCCCGGTGACAACAACGGTACGTCATAAGGACACTGTGATTCTATGGTCAGTTAGGTTGAAATATGTTACTGTAGGATTTTTGCAACCTAGCTGACCGTAGAGAAATCTGTGCTAAGCTGGGCAAAATGAGTTTAAACACTGTTAATAACTAAGCTGAATCATATTTAAGTATTTCTAACTATCCCTAATCTGTATAACCAAGATCAACTACCGTCCAGTACAGATATCTTACCCAAAGTTCAACTAGGGTTTACTCGGTTAACTTGGTATGGTATGACTAAAGCTTTAGAGAACCTTAACATCTGTGTTCTGTAATAGGTCTTGTGAAAACAAACAAAATCATTCTTATGTGTTACCGTTACAGTTTCATTGAGGTCATTGACTGACTAATGATGAAGTCTATTGACATCCTGTTTATTACAGAGAGAAACACAACTACCATCATCATTTGTTGTCGCCATGTTTTAAATGCTAATGCCACCTGTGCCAGCACCATCATCACCATCACAATCAGCCTTTAAATAATCATGTGTCATAATCACCATCCTTTATGAATGAACTTATTACATTATCTAAAAATGCCCATATCAAAAAACAGAAGCAAGTCTAAGCAGCTTCAGATGTTCCATAATTAGTGTCTAACAATGTTTGCTTCCATCCGCTGGTTTAAATACCAATTATCTTTACAATCAATAAAGGCATCATTTACTAATGAAATTTAAGTTTCTAATGACCTTTCATTTATCTGTAATCTACCTTGTGATATTTACTAACATTTGCTTAAGAAAAAAAAATACACAGGTATACAGTAACATCTATTGGCTGTATATTGTCAAAGCAAGAAAAAAATGCATAATTAAAAGTTTAAAATCCATAAAATTAATGAAAATATGATCAAACACATACTCATAAACATTTTGTTTGTTTTTTATTGAACATCAATTTCTCTTGACCTTTGCAAACTCAAACAAACAAGGATAAATACTGATAGCAGACCTAAATCTGTTGTCTGCCAGTGGGGGATAAGATATCAAGAAACAACAACAAACCAGTCGGTATCAACAAACCAGTAGGTATCTACAACCATTCCGCTAGAACAAGGCACTGAGATTAGATGACCCAACATGCCAGGGATGCTTAACGGAGCAAGAGAAGCCAAACAAACTGCCAGTGGCGGTAACTGCCGGTCCTAAAGATGTAAACAGCTCCCTCCCTACCAGAATGCCTGAAACTATATGTCAGCAGCCCACTGAATTCACGGTAAATTAAGTCTGAAAACTTCAAGATACTGGAATAATAAAAACTCACCTTGCCTCACTTGTCTTTCTATTTCAGATCAACCTTTACACCAGCCAGCTGTCAGACTGAACCATGAATGCCACTACATAGCAAGATTTATAGCTAAACCTTAGATATTTTTTAAATCTTAAAACTCAATTTTTAAAATAGACTGCTGTCTGTAATATGATTATGCAAACACTCATTTACAAGACCATCTAAGTATTGGGTAATTTATTACTTTATCAAATTATGTTCTAGCCAAGATTTTTCAAAACTTCAAGATACTTTTGTTTTAATTTGAAACTGCTTGTAGTTTTTGCATAAAAACTTCATTTATAACACCAGCATTTGGGATTAGTTTCTAGAACCATTTTTTTAGTCATTTCTGTATGGCAATATGCTTATATAAAAAAGGATTTACTTTAACCAAATAGCATATGTTTCTGATAAAATTCTTTCTTTCAGATTTTAATATGATTGCATAAGTTACGTTTACCAAATTATTTTTACAACTGCAAAAATCAGAAAATGAACCTGCAATTTAACCATAAAGCCTACACAAGTCTGGACAGGAAGACAATATAGAGTGAAGAAAGAGTTGCAGGAAACATTGAAGCATGTTATACTTGTAAGTATAGATCCTTAATTGTAATGCAACATGACTAACAGATATTTTTAACCATCAACTGACAGTTGTTGTTTTTTGCCTGTCTTACCGTACACTGGCTGGGACAACAAACCACTTTAGTGAAGATAAGTATCAGAGATGCTTTGCAAAAAGATAAGATCATTGGTAACACACATATATCAGTATACAGAGAAACTTCCTCTTACATGAAGATTTACATTTAACTCGATCTGACTTTTATAGTGATAGACATGTCTTGTTGGTTTCTAACTCTTAGCCTGATAAGCATGATTTGAGGAAGCTTAGTCAGTAGCATAGATCAAGAGTAGTATATACTACTATCAGGGATCTGCACTATTTGTTAGTGAGTCCTCAAACAATATGCTGAGACATACCTGCATTTCAATGTTAGAAGATTACCTGTAGGCATATCATATGGGCAGTAAAGCTGCAGAATAGGATACCAACCCTACACTTATAGCCTTTCATTCCAAGAGGAAATGATAAAAGCATTATATCGTTAGGCATGGAATATTCGCTTGTTTATCTCTGGTCAAAGAACCTAAACCTGCTGTGCTATTTTAAGGTTAATTTAATTTGAGACTGCTTTCTTTTTTGTTGTTCTTGAGTTTTAAGTCTCAGGTAAGTTCAGGGAAAAAAGCAGAACAGAAGTTGTGAATAAATTCCAACATTCAGACAAAAATTAGTATTTTAAACAGTTACATGTATAAAAACATATGTATAAAACTTGTACACTAACCATATAAATGTTTACTACTTTATCTATCTCAAAGATTACAAAAGCAAGTGAAAAGCACATTGCAGTTTGTATTCACTGTGTAAATAACCATAATTTTAGATCTTTGCCACATGTACATTCTGGACATCTAGTATACAGGATTTTTTAATAATTCCAGGCAATTAGGAAAATAAGTGCATTCTTTGATTACATCCCTTGTTGTTTTTTGTTGTTGGAATTATCGTCCCATCTTCATTATTTTAGTTATCTGGAGGCTGTGTCCACTTGAAGCAGATATAGTGCTGCCTTCACTGTGAATAGCATGCTGGGAACACCTAGTATACCACACCAATTCACATTATCCTGACACAGGGGCTGACCAGCTGTGGATCGACCCTTATATTTTCTATCTATTTTCCATCAATCTACTGATTGCTCTACCAGGTACATCACTTGTCATTTAACTATTATAAAAACAACAATGTGCAGTGCAGTGATTTTTCACATCTGAACAGGTTGCATGCCAGTAAAATCAATATGTTTTGCTATGTCTTCGTTTCAAAGTCTGATCATTCTTCATGATGCAATTTAAAAGTGTTAATTTTACCGGTAAGTCTTAGGTTCCATAGTTTATGGTGTGTTGATTCTTATAATTAAAATATACTGAAACCATTTGTCAATAATAATTAACAAAATTTCTTCTTTAAAAAATTATTAATGGGTACACACAGAACATAGGATATAATTTTTTCTGAGTAGAGCCACAGGCACATTGCAGATAAGTTTTAAAAAAACAACATGAACATTGTTTTTGCCACCAGTTCTAAAATGGCAGAAAATAATTACAATCCAAAGGATTTAATCATCCCCATCCCAGAGTCATTCTGCAATTTGCTTCACCAGTTTAGCTAGTTTCTAGCATCTTACTATGACATGTGATCTTCTACACATTACTATATTGGAGTTTAGTTTTTACAATTATGAGTGGGGGACAGTTAATAGTAACTCCAAATTGTGTATGTTTGACCATGACAGGTTTGGTATACGAGTAGAAAACCAGTAAGACTCTTTACCTTTCATTTTCATATTGATTGCATAGATCCACACATAATGAATTCAATTGTAATAAGATCTAGAACTTCTTTGAATGGCAAAAAAATATCAATGATTTTTAAACATTTTTGTAAAGTGAAATCACAAACTTTCTAAACATTGCCTGTATTAGAGCGCATTTCTGGTTTTAAAACAATGAAATTGATATCTATGGTCTTGAGACATCAGCAGAGTTAGATATTATTCACAACTATCACTGGAATGTAATTAATCTAATTCAGTTTTGAAAAGCACTCTTACCAATGTTGGTTAATTACAGTTACCTCTTACACCTTCTACACCAGCTCAGTAAATTCACAAATCATTATATCAAGACCTAGGTATTTATCATGACAAAGAAAATCAAATGTTAAAAAAAATCAAACAAAGCTGTTTTATTTCATTCAGCTAGGCAAGAACTTAGCATAACAAAACAAGATTCTAAATAATGAGTGCTTGTTCTTGTTTAGAATTGCTGTTTTTTTTTTGTGTTGTATAAAGGGTCTACACAACAGTTCTATATTTGGTGCCAGTTTATCTTACCATTTTGAAAGTGATTGTAGTGCATAATTCAGAACTACATGAAGGAACAGTACCAGGTAAAAGAAAATGGCCAGCTATTGGTATAAACAAGATAAAATATATCAAAACTACAATACAGTTAAATTGCCTTAACAAGTCTTAAATGAGCAATAGAACTAAACAGATATTAAAAGGTATGCACATGTTTCTAACAATTATGATAGGCCAAAAATTATCAGACTCTACCTTAAACAACCCCAGAAAGGTACCTGGCTGAGGTACATGCTTCAACAATTAGAGAGAAAGGTAGGGCTAATTATATGGTTCATCTCTGTAGTTATATACCCCCTCAAGCTATACTGTTCTAGCTCCATGAATGATTTCACTTGTGAAATGCCCTTCAAGACCGAAGAGCTCCTCAATAAAGATATAAATGACTCAGATCCTTGGCTCTGCGGATTCAGTGCGAATGCTTTTATTTGCATGATAGTAAAATATTGTTTACAACGGATGTCCTAGAGTAATGATTACCTTATGCCTAACAGAGATTTTGGTAAGATTTTGTTAAGTTAATCATATTTTAGTCATGTTTACTCTGCCATTTCTTGTAAAACAGCAACACCATAAAAAACAATATAATCCAATTAACACCTTCATTAAAAATTAAATTTACTCATTTACATTTTATCTTGCATTTTAATTTTAATAGACAGAGTCGAATGACAGGTTACCACAACCTTCAACTAAGTGGAAACCTTTTGATCCAGGCAAATCTAGTATTTCAGGGGCCAGCTGGAAGGTTTGATATGAACATCTTACATTCAAGGTTTAAACATCCTGGGTGTGGGGCTGAGAAATTATGGGCTATTGGGGACTGTTTTAGTTGTTTTGGGTCTATCAACAAAAGAAGGACAGAATTATATTAAAAATGCTGCCTTCACTGTATGAGCATGTTGTTATCCCATATCACATATTACCACAATTGGTCAAATACACTGTCACATAAATTTGATGGTGTGACAACCAATCATAAACCCTTTTTAAGCTATTAAAAAAAACAGAATCAGACCAGTTCCATTGTTTAAGAGTTAGGTCCTGGCTTTGGATCACACTTGCTACTTCTCTCACCCGATGCAGTCAGTCTACTTTGGCCAGTGAGCACTCATTTCTCTAATCGTTTCAAATTTGGGATTTTCCATATTTCAGCAAACACAAAGTTGAAGGATAAAATATCTGACATGCCTAAAAATCATGCAGTGAAAATATTTCATCATCCCAGACAATCTTCAAGGTTTGAATCCAATGATATCTACAACAGCTGTTGTTATCCATGTTCTATGGTTTACAGGTAAATCATTAGTTTGTCTAACTTTAGCAACCATTCCAACCATTTATATCCTTGTCTGTCAATAAACATAGATTATTCCAAAAACTTGTCTAAACCATGGAATTTGCTAATGCCTAAAATGATAAAACAGTTAATGATAAGTTAAGCATGAAAGTGAATTAAAATAAACTTGTTATAAAGATATGAAAGATAAAGAGTCAATCCCTACAATTGTTGTCAGAACAAGAAAGATCATACATTAATTCAGTGGTTGGAAATTATTTGAATGTCTTACAGACAGTGATAAGTAACATACCCTAAGCTAGAAACCATTATCACTGCCTTCAGAGATTTATCTTTAATTGTTTTTTTTGAAACCATGAATCTTGTATTGATTGGGAAGAAAAACTTGTGAAGTGTAGTGATATGGTACTGCATTCATGTATATATATATTATTTTTGACAAAGGGGTTTTATAATTTGAAAAAAAACAACATTACATCACTTTATCTACTGCTTCAAAGGTAACATTTACATTAAAACTTTTATCCCAACCTAATTTAAGAGTCAATTTCTTTCTTTGAAATCTAGGACCTGCAATATTGGATCTGGGATTTCATTTCTTATATTCTAACATCCAGAAAATATCCCTGAAGATAATGTCAGCCAGTGTGCCAACTCGGCTTCCCTGGCCCCCTGCAGGCTCCAGAATTCAACTGGTTAGATAACTGTGTCTGCTGCAACCTACGTGCAGGTATGGCTGCATTAATTACGATGGAAAAAACAGTCTGGAAAAATACTGTTCAGCTGGCAAGAGTTGTGGCATTTCCTCCTCTCCAGCAGCAACCTGGCAACAGGTGTAATGGTACTGGATTCCTTGATGAAGAAACTGTGAAACAAACCATTGAAATGTTTTAAAAATAAAGCCAGCACTTTCAGTGTAGACTGTTGGCCAGTTTCTGAGCCAAAGGAAGATTCTATTTATTCATTTGTGCCCACAACCCTTTGAATCACAAGATGGTCATGTGACTAGAATGGTATAATTATGGTCCAGAGAAACACTGAATGTTCATGTTTTTGTATATACAGGATTTAATAGGAGGAATAAAAATATTGTAGATCTACTGTTCATAGAATACAGTCCAATTAAAATATGTTTCATTAAGTGTAGCATGAATTCTTTTCTTCTATAATCCTACACTTTATGTGATGTTGAATGTTGGGCATGAGCTCATATTTGAAGCATTATACAGTGAAAATTTGTTATCTCAGACAAAGTTAAGTTAACTTCCATGACTATATTAACTGTTCATTCCAACTATAACTCATATTTATGTTATGTATTATTATTTGGATATGTTAGGGGTCATACACCTTTATTATCTCATTGTAGATGGAATTGTGAGGGGGGTACAGTTTCGGCATTGTCTGTCAGTCAGTCCTTCCATTCGTCCAAATTTTTCTCGGCAACTACATACTGGATTTAAATGAAACATTGTGGGATCCTTAAACACAGATTTATGGCCTTTGGATTAGTTTGTATACAGAAAAATATTCATTTCTGCACTATTTCTTGGCAAGGGCTTACTGGATTTCAATGAAACTTATGGGAACCATCAATACCAAAATGAAAGGGGCATATCATTCGCATGTTACAGTCTGACCATTTAACACAGAGAATAGCATTTTTGTTTCCGCACTATTTCTTGGCAACTACTGACTGGATTTCAAGTAAACTTTGTGACAACTTTCAATAGCAAATGGAGATTGGTTATGCAGTATGTTTACATAATAACATTTGTTTGTTCGTTATTTCTTGGCAACGGCTTACTGGATTTCAACAAAACTTTTAAAACAATTAAGGTATTGCATGTAGTCAAAATGGCTAGATGGGACACCCAATCATAAAGCTATAAAAAGCCAATGCAATGGCTTGGCATATACTGTAGCAGTGCATTATGCACTTGCTTTTTTGAGCCAATAATGTTGCCTGTCAAGAAAATTTATAAATTCGATTCATCACTTGTTTACAGGGGTGGCAAAATCAACCATCCGAGTCATCTGTGTCGTCTATTTGGCGATCCGGACGACTGAAATGTTCATTTTCACTCTACTGTGGACGACCAGAATATTCCAGCATTGTGCATAGTATCACATGTACAAAAATATACAGACAAGTGATGTTTGTGTACGGACGAGTAGAATATTTTAGGTCAGCTAGCCATGTTTTACCATTCATTTGTCAAGTTTTTAAGAAAATTTAATGAACATTTTTGCACAACTTAATCACTTCATTTGGAAGTCCCATCATGTCAGGTAATTTAGTTTCAAAACCAATCAAAAACTTCTTCGAAAAAACAACAACATGGAGATATAAATCTCAATACAAGTTCTAAAACTGCTCATATTTTATGCCAGTGTTATTTTTATTAAACAATGTATTGCCTGCTTTTGCTTTTTGTCTTAGTTCATGTATTTTTTCATTGCTTTTTTTTGGCTCTTCTTCCTATGTATGTATGTTAACTTGCCTATAAATAGTCATAACAGTCACTTGTGCAGTCACAAAATCAAGTGAACTAATGATTGTCTGATAATAAAACATCAGTACTTTTCACAAACAAAAATGCCTACTCTTTTTAAGCCAATCTAAATCTGTTTTCCATTCAGAGGCATGCCAAGGTGTGAGATAAATTGTTTTGGATATTTATTCCAGACCTGGAACAAAATCAAATGGAAACCAAGTATTTTAGGAGAGGTTAGTCCTACAGGTAAGAAAAGCAAGCAATCAAATTTTAAGTATTTACTGTTTCTATATTTGACATCCCCATTTCAAGCTTTTGCTAATGAGTGCAAGGTACCATTAAGTGCTATAGAACGTGCGTGCCCATGCAATGTCAGCACCCCTTTTTGGGGCTTCAAATCTTAGGTAAAAATCAATAATTCATAGAAATCTTGTTCAGGACAGTGCACAGCCCTTGTGTACATGCAGCCAATCAATAATTTTATGAAGTACTGTCATGGGCAGCTGCCTATAAAAACACAACATACACACCCTCACTGTCAAACTGCTCTGATCGATATCACCTTGACAACAACTGATCTCTCTAGTTAAAAGATCAGTCAAGTTGACCCATGTAATGAAGCAAGTCTACACAGAAACAGAAGTAAATTACAGATTGGTGTATCTGGCAGACTGAAGTTTTTTTTAGTGTTTACCAAAGGATAATTAGCCTTGTGTCATGCAGAACAAATAGAAATGTATGCAAGACAGTTAATCGCTGATTTTTTTAATAAACACATTAATTTTAGCAATATCTGAAACAGCATTGTTAAAAAAATGCATGTAAAAAAAGTTCTACCCATTACACTGGCTGTACAAACCATCAATTCTACTGAAATTATGGTTGCACATTCATATGGTTAATGAATTATAGTATTATGCAATTCAGTGTTTACTTCCTGTTCATCACCTTTCAACGGTGAGCACAGTAAATGCAAAGAAAATCAGTCTGTATGTTTTTCTTTTTAACTGTAATTAATATAAAAACTTATAAAGCATCCTATCTATGTGAGTGTAAGGAGTAAACTAAATAATAAAAGGAAACTGTCCGAATACGATCATAGATGGCGGAAGTCAGTCGGCAAAATACTCACTCACACTCAAGTAAGGCTTGTGGGAAAAATTGATTTTCTTAAATAGCTCAACCTATGTTAGTCTGGATTACCTGACCTTTGTCTAAACAAAGGGTCAGGCACAAACGAAATAATTGCGTGGCGATGGAAACGGTAAGTTTACGAGCTAATAGCAAAAGGTGGTTCATTGTGATAGTATTGATTTTCTAGTCACTATCAATGTTGTAGTTTTCATTCGTGTAAAGCGTTGTTAAGGAGCTATTACTTATGATGAGATTTTACATTCCTGACAAGTTGAATATTTTTCGGACAAATTTACACATAGTGTAATTTCGGACAATATTTATTTAATTGATAAATATTAAGTTAAAAAATAATTTAAGTGAAAATTTCAGTTACCCATATTTCCTTCATTAGGTAATTTATATTGAAAATCATTACATCTGTGTGAAATGCATTCATAAAACATTTCTTTTATGCAAAAATAAGTCATTTTAAAAGATAAGTATAAATGTAATGGCGTTAAGAAAATTTTAATAATTTTGACTTAAGATGCTTTGTGAATACGGCCCCTAGGAGTGGCATGTTAAATTTGGTAAGATATTATTATAACTTGATTATCGCCATTTTCACTATATTTGTCCATTTTTAAACTTGATCATGTTATACAGTCCTATAGAAGTTATTAGTAATAGGTTTGCAGCAAAAAATATTTTTTTATGCAGCTAGGATGTTGTTTTAGCTGAAAAATGGTATGCAACATGACAATATGCACTGTGTGGTGTATAGTATTAATTTGAAGAGCTAAAAATGATTTTTCAGCATTATGTTGTATCATTTAAAAATTACTAATTTTGCATAGCAAAATATTATATTTTGCATGAACAATTTATACTCATTGGTTATATTTCACTATAAACATTTCTTTCTAGTTTTATAAGTTTTTTGTTTCATCAATTTTTAAGAAAAAATAAAAAATTGACAGGGGTTTGTATACAAGTAGAGTTTGTTATACATTTTGACAATTTCTTTCAAACTGAAATTAAGAAGCCAATGAATTGAAAAAGAAATTAATATTAAAATGATTTGCACTTTATTTTTCAAGATTTATATGTAATTAACACAAAAACATACCTAACTTTGAACTAGCTTTTGTGTGCAATGTTTTTAATTATGTCATTCCTGCACACCTGCAAAGGGTAATATTTTGTAGTGTCCGCAACAGAGCCTCACACATTACAAAAACAGGAGATACAAAGTTTACTTTGCTGTTATATAAATTGCCTTGGGCACATGTTTCTACAATCCAAGCGCTTTCACCAAATGCCTTAACGTTTTTTCGCATTTAAAGAAAAGCTTTGTCTGCAACGGTGTAGTGTCCGCAACACAAATATTAATATGCTTCTAAATAAGGCATTTTTCATGTTCTCAAAGTTGTTTTTGCTAATAAATGTTTGGTTTGATTGCAGTTATATAAAAAAGTGAAATAAATATTATTGTCTAGTCTGATTTTCTGCCAAACAGGACATAACAGTGAAATGGGCCAATCAGGATATTCAATGTATTTTAACATATATAATGTATATACCAATTGAATGATGAAAGACAGTCCAGGTAACTTAAAAGAAATAAAAAATATGTGACTTATCTGAGACCAGAAAAAGGGTTTACACATTTACTTTTTTTAATTATATGTTGCGGACACTATAAGATGTCTTTCATCCTTCATGTACCAATAATAGGTTTAATTGTTGAAGAACTGATGAAATAATACTTCTATTTTAAAAAGCTTCATCTCAAAAAGCTTAATTGATACCAATTGCAGTCAGGATCAACCACCATTTTTTGCATTTATCATCTTAATCACATCAATATAAGTTGGTCATTCAAAGGGAGTACTGTTGTAAGAATTCTTAAAAAATCTGGGCTTACCAGTATGTTGATTTCTCTTTTGTTTTTGCCAGACAAATGAACTATTTAGATATGCAAATTAATAAATCGATAGACTATTTACATGAAACATGCATATAATGATATTACATTATCTAATGAAAAAATAAGAAGTTAAAATTAAGCCCAAATGTCAGTTAATGTGTAACATAATACTAATATGGCAACTTATATTAACACGAAGTCTGGTCAGTATAATTATTATTTATGTACAGTGAGTTAGTTCTTCTATGCACTGGGAACTGAAGCAAACATTTATGCATGATAATTCTAAATCAAACTATGGTATATGAGTATCTAAAACATAAGCAAGTTAACTGCCATCCCTTGTCATCACCAGCAATGTCATTTGAAATGTTTTAAAATATTTCTGTGTGCATGTATACTCAACTTACAGGAAAATTCTTTAAATGTCTTTTTTTTTTTATTCTTTTTTTTGTTTGTTATTTCTTTTAGATCTGATTAATGAAATTTGTTAAAAATGATTTGAGTGTTTATCATTATTTTGACTTTTTTTTTTTGTTTAATAACAATGTCAGGTATACAGAAAGGTATTATTGCCACTAATTTGGTTTTCATTCAATTTAAATTTTTAATAACAATATTAAGGTTCTGGACCTGTAACTAACTTCGGTAAACATCGGCACTTGGTATGATCCGGTTTTATTTGAATAGCATTCGTCGTAAAGTTTTGTATTTGCTATTTTTAGTAGTTTTTCACCACGTGATATGGATTTTCTATGACGTCAATGGGTTACCCATTTCTCAAAAATGAGGGAACCGGGAGCTCGACAGCGTGATCGTCGAGGGCGATATTGTAAAAATAGTGGTTTACCGACAGCAAAGTCATGTAGAGTTGAAGTTGATCATAACAATTGTGTTGGTTTCCTGTGTACAGGTGAAAAATGCACTGTTTCATCTTGTGTTTGTGATTTAAATTTGCCTTCGCATGCTAACCGCGAGAGTTAGCGACATGGTTTGACGCTCGCTCACCTTCGTCTGATATTTTCTCCATATGGCCAGGATGAACTTTTAAATGTGTTCAGGGGTCAAAATTGTGTGGGACAACCAAGTGTCACTAATACCAAAAGAGTGCTTGACTTCATTATTCCTAAACTGTCGGATTTTTTTACGAAAAACGTGTAAGGTGGTTAATTTCAAATATTTCCCTCAAGCCAGCCAAAATCAGTAAAGAGAAGGTTTTCATGTAATAATGCAGATTTTTACATACATATTTCCATCTCTTATACCAACTGTAGGGGCTTTTTTGTATAAAGGAGTATAATCTGTAATTGACCATTTTGACGTTATTTTTGCTATAAACTCTCTTGCAGTTTCATTATAGTAACATTTACAAGTTCTGTAAATTTTATTAGGAACGGTTAAATGCCTTCAAAATCTCATATTATGGGCAGTTCATATTGCAGAAAATTTTAAAACTAGTTGTATGTGTTTAACTAGCTTTAAACTTGAGATATTTGCTTTTATAGATAGAGTAAATTTTTAAACACACCCAAAGAACTCGGATTTTTGCTCGGGGGTACATGTATGCAAAGTTCTGTAAATTTTATTAGGAACGGTAAAATGCCTTTAAAATCTCCCATTATGGGCAGTTCATATTGCAAAAAATTTTAAAACTAGTTGTATGTGTCTAACTAGCTTCAAACTTGAGATATTTGCTTTTATAGATAGAGTAAATTTTTAAACACACCCAAAAAACTCGGATTTTTGCGCGGGGGTACATGTATGCAAAGTTCTGTAAATTTTATTAGGAACGGTAAAATGCCATTAAAATCTCATATTATGGGCCGTTCATATTGCAGAAAATTTCAAAACTAGTTGTATGTGTCTAACTAGCTTCAAACTTGAGATATTTGCTTTTATAGATATAGTAAATTTTTAAACACACCCAAAAAACTCGGATTTTCGCTCGGGGGTACATGTATGCAAAGTTCTGTATTTTTATAGGTATTTGCCCAAAATGTAATCTTACTGTTCTGATTTATCATGACATGATTGTGTAACAGGAAAATTGGTAAAAATTTGAATATAGAACAGTAGAATTTGAAAAAAAATGGTACTTTTTCATCTTTTGTTCCAGCACAATTTACGGTGTTTTTGAAAATCAAGGGTCACTTTATAAAAATGTACATAACTTGAGTTACAAACGGTTAACTTCCTTAAAAATTCACCGTACGATGTGTTTTATAGTACAGATTCAAGAAACAGTATCATTATAAGGATTGTGAAAGGTCACCATTACAGGTCCAGAACCTTAAATAATGATTTAAGGATAGAGTGTGTCATTTACACAACTAGTGTAACATTTGCCAAATTTTTCCTTTGAAGGCGACAAAAATTAACAAGAAATGCTATTATAAAATGAAATACTGGTAATGTTTCTGTAAGAAAAGTCCTCAGGAAGCATGAAGTCCAAACAAATGAGTGCAAAACACTTACTTAATTGACTTAGCATTTGCATATTCATTGTTATTATTTGCAATCAATTTTTAAGTGTTTTTTAATATAAATTAACAACATTAAAACACACAATTTTATCTTCAGTACTTTAGGAAAACTTTTTTTTAAAGTTTGCATTGATTTAAGACAACAAATCTGAAGTTTCTACAACATTTAAGACTCCTTATTTTTTATGTTCACTTATTTGTTAGTTTGTATGTTCTACTCTTAAGTGTTTGCATTTTGGCATTGTAAAGATTCTATTAAAATTATTCTATCAACACAAAAAGGAGGAGCATGTGTCTAGGTGGATCAAACAGTAAGAATAACAATGCAATTCTTAGAATGCCCTAATTTTGAAATAGTGCTCTTTCATACACATGGTAAATGATGAAATATTCAAGTAAGTTTATAAAATGACATAACAAGCATCCCACAATAACTGTATAAGCACAATATCTTTGATTATATTGTAACATTTACATTTAAGATAATATATGTAGTGTCCGCATGGCAATGTAATACTTTCTCAATAAACATAACTAAAACACATTCGTATTGATCACAATGCAAAACAAAATAATTTTACAAGAGAACTTATGATCACATATCCGAAATATCACAATCTTCGTATTTGTCCGAAAAGTACTCAACTTATTGAAATTAAAAAAAAAATAACATACGGAAATGCTCCACGAAAAGAAACCTTACCTTTAAGAACTTTATATATACATATCGATTGAAAATTGAACAATATCCAGATGAACCACTTTTTGAAAATATTTGGTTAACTTACAACTATCATCGCATCAGCCATTGTTTCGTCAGTGCCAGACTTCTATAATGTTTACAATAGAAGCTGGGGACCAGACTAAACCTATGTGTGCACCCTGGCTTTAGGTAAATAAATATGGGGGGAAAATGTGCATATTCTATAGCTCCCTACCGTAACTTAGAATTTGTTCCAAGACAAATGGAAGGATGTACTTGGGATATTACATAACAAAACTCAGATGCTCCATTGCTTTTATATGGGAAACTTTACTGCACAGTCATTGAAACACAAAAAAGGATCAGGAGGGGGCACCATATAATGACAGCTACTTTTTGCATAATATTAAAAGCCCAGTTTTTTAACCATTTTGGTTTATATACATACAAATACAAGGATACTGAAAAATTTATTGTTCAATTTAATGTGTTATATAAGTACCATGTTGAGTAAGAAGGGTGGAAGCCAGCCCTGGTAACTGGTGTAGCATCTTCCCAAGCAGAGTATACTGGGGCAGTAGCTGACTAGGCTCACGGATCCTGTCAACCTATGACATTAAACATACTATTAATTCCTACATAATGAAAATATAACTTTATAAATCATCATAACATCACACAAGGGTAATCCATAAAAAATGGTTATGCTACAACAAATATAACACATTACAAAGCTTGTGTGATGTTTTTGGTGCATGTGTTAGAACAATTTCTGGTTTCTCATCATAGATTTCTATGAAACTTAAAATATGATGCTAATAAACAAGCTGCCCAGGAGATCAGCCCATTGACAAGTGATTTTACTTTAACAGATGCACATCTTTTGTAAATTAAAAATCCCAAACAACCTTTTGCACATTAGCAAACCAAAGGAAAACCTTACAATACAACATGCATAAGAAGTTTGTAGAAATCCCCCTTGACCTGGTCAATTTTGTAGAACATCCCCCCCCCCTGAACCTGGTCAAAGTTGTTGTAGGCACCCCCTTGATACCTGGTCAAGTGTTTAGGACATCCCCCTTGATACTGGCAAGTTTTGTGACATCCCCCCCACCCTTGATACTTGGTCAAGTTGTTGTAGAACATCCCCCCCTGAGACCTGGTCAAGTGTTGTAGAACATCCCCCCTTGATACCTGGTCAAAGTTGGTGTAGAACATCCCCCCCCCCCTTGATACCTGGTCAAAGTTGTTGTAGAACATCCCCCCTTGATACCTGGTCAAAGTTGTTGTAGAACATCCCCCCTTGATACCTGGTCAAAGTTGTTGTAAACTCCCCCCTTGACTGGAACGTGTGTAGAACATCCCCCCTTGATACTGGTCAAAGTTGTTGTAGAACACCCCCCCCCCTTGATACCTGGTCAAAGAGTGTAGAACATCCCCTTATACCTGGTCAAGTGGTAGACACACTTCAAAGTGTGTAAACTCCCTTGATACCTGTCAAAGTTGTGTAGAACATCCCCCTTGATACATGGTCAAAGTTGTGTAGAACATCCCCCTTGATACTGGTAAAGTTGGCCAACTTTTCACCCTCTGACCCCAAAAACCTATAGGGGTTATCTACTCATCAGGACCAAATTCCTATCAAGTTTAAGGAATGTAAGTTCAGGCAATCTCTAGTTATCAGTTGAAAAGCCCTAAGAACAAAGATGATCAATGTGATCTTTAGGTCATAGCACTGAAGGTCAACTGTGACATTGACCAAAGCTGCTAATTCTAAAATAATATGGGTAATCTCTAGTCATCAACCTGAAACAATCTACTAACCAACTGATGGATCAACCAACCAAATGACCGACCGACAAATCAACATCTGCAAAAAAATATACTCTTCTTCTTAGAATGGCATCCTGTTTTGGACTCTTTTTTTTTCTTGCTTTTTTTTTCTGAATATCAGTGACACAACTATGATCATTTAAGCAATGTACAGCTGTGATTATCAATTGAGGATCATCTTTAACAAGCATAAGGTAAATGCTGATATCTAGTTTTTTGTTTTTGGTAAGAACCTATACAGCCATAAGTTATCTTGCTAACCTTAAGTTTACACGTGGATAATGTCCCATGATAACCTTCTGACAACTACAGTAGGGACTGGCAAATATCAGCACATGGTAAAACTATATAATATTATATCCTTAAATCATGAAGGTGCATAAGGTGGTGTGTATCATTGATAACTAGGTAGAACTCTGTACTAAGTGTTATATGAAGTTTAATGTATTGATTTAATTAGGAATTTAAAAAAGATATAATAGAGATAATTGCAATTTTAACTTACAAGACACTAGAAGCCTAGGTGATTCAAACTTGGCTGGTAAATCGATGGGAACATATTATTTGTTTTACAGGTACCTTAGAAAATAAAAAATAAGTAACAGTTTGGTAATAATTGGAAGTATTGATTTACTTCCATTTCCTATCAAACTGTATTGCTGTAAAAATGTTATTATCCCAAGTTCCTTTCCCAATTTTTCAAGAAAACACAGAACAAACTTGAAACAGTGTTGCAGTAGAGAGTTAATGTACCTGATGAGAGAGTGATTCCAGGAGAGCAGCCAGGAGATCTTCAGAGCCAACCTGCTGCACAAGTCTCACCAATGCTGAAACACCAGACAACCTTATGCAGTCTTGAACTGATGATAATGAAAATGATTTTCAAAAAGACCATGTTAACAGAACAATGTTCTACAACACTTTAATATCAGACTTTTATATCAGTCTAGTGAAATCAGGAAAACCAGATTATAGTCACTTTTCAAGCTATTGCTTCTTCAGCTGACTTTCCATTTTAACCCCTGTGATAATAGCTATATTTTGTCAATAAGTCAATTAAGACGTGTCGATGGGAAGTCGTATTAATGACCAAAATAACCCTTACAGGTACCCCCATCTACAAACCTGGATGGACTATTAAGACTTAGCAGTAAATTTCTTCCCAAGGACCTTGAGAGTCCTGACCTTGATTCAAACCAGACTACATCAGAGGTGTATCTTTCAACTTGACTATTAAGATTATTTTTCTCAAACTGATTGTATAACTGAATAACAAATATATTAACATTTTTAAAAAAAAAGACAAATCACAATTTGGAATCATACTTCTATCCTGAAACATCATATAGACACTCATGTACTACACAGAACTGATAATATATATTTTGTGGAATAACAAGATTTTTACTGTTAAAACAAGCAAAGTTCTGCATCCTGTTGTCTCAACTATGTAGAAAATTAAACAGCAGATATGTGTACATATTTTCCAAAACTGCATTTCGTTAGACAAATAAACTTTTTTCTGTAAGTGTAAAGTTTTGAAGTTCATTAAACTAGTTTTTAGCATTACTGGGAAGGGTTAATATCAATCAATAACTATGTTACTCTTCATAACCAGAAGAGATTGATACTAACTGTCAATTGACAATGCCACACAACTTTCTTCTTCGATGCATAGGTTCTCTGAAACAAATGAGATATCATGCAATGTATGACTGACATTTTAACATACTTCCAAATTTAAAAAAAAATTTAACTTATGCCAAAACATATTTTAACTTGCATAGATATTTTGAATGTTCGTTATAAAGGGGTTTGTCTTAGAAAATTACTCTTAATTTGATGTAACAAGGAAGATAGCCTCTTCACAAACATCAGGTTCAGAAAAAAATTTAAAAGTCACCTTTAAACAAACTCTTAAAGCCTTTATCTGTAACCTTTAGCATCAAGAGTGTGATAATTTATACTAGCTTATATGTTAGAAAAAAATATTTGGAATTTTAATAAATGGTGTAAATGGGTACTTTTTCTCACCAACAAGGATATTATGCAATAGCCAAACTACAGCCTCCTGATGTTTGAACATTTGGATCAACTCTGTGCCTTGGTGAGTCAACAATCTCAACATCTCAGTCAGGGCTGGTTTTTTCATAATTGGTAGAAGTTTAGGACTCTCTAGAATCTCCATGATACAGCCAAGGCACACTGGGGTGTTGTAGTGTGGACTGTAGATGGCCCAGTCTGGATCATGATCAACATGGACAGGCCCAGATAGTAACACAAAATCCATACCAGGTTGTCAACTGTACCTAAATTTTTTAGAAAATGTAGATCTAAATAGAATAAACTTCGATTTGTACAATATATCTTTTTTAAACTTTTATATGTAATCATCCTTTGGAGTTGTGTTTTTAAGCCTTAGAAATTTCCAAAAGACTTGCTGTCTGTCATGAGCTATGCTCCCATTTGTAAAATAACACATATAAAGGCTTATAATAATCTTAATATAAAGAGTTTGATTTTAAAAAAATGAAACTATATAATTTAAGTTAAAATGTGTTGCCCCATCAGTAACAAATAACTTTTAAAATAACGTTTAAACACAAAGCATATGTCGCTAGCATACCTTCGTTCCCGCCAAATAACTTACTTGTACCTTCAGGTGAAAGAGTAGCTGACGAGCGGTTTATTTAGCGGGATTACCTATGCAATCGGAACACCTCGGATAATTCACGAATCATCTCTCGGATGTATGTAGGTAGTCGGATTACCTCGGCCATTTCCCTAAATGGGACTTGTTTTGTGACAGACGTCAAAATAAAGATGACAGCTCGTAATACAGCTCACTAAAGTACTATGCTTGTAGAACTTCACTTTGTGAGCCCTGCTTCAACTTTAAATCATCCAAGTTTAATTTACAAAGGTGTTCCGATTGCTTTAAATATTTCTACTAAGCAAATAATGCAAATAAAATGGGTATGACCCGCTCAAATGCACTTTTCTTTCTGCGAATTGTATCAATTATATAACAGGGCAAATTGATAGTCCTTAACCAATACATACCGGTAATTTTTTGTACTCGGCAGCATATTTGTTGTTTCTGTTTGTAGAGCAATACTGTTATTATTTTAAAGGCTCTTGTCCATAAGTGCTAATAAATGCTTCTATTAGCACTAAATTCACGTATGTACTAAATAGTCATTACTTGTTCAATCTTTTACTGCTGCTGCTACTACTACTGCGGCGGCGGCTTATAGCTATGATGATGAGGAGGGGGTGGAGGAGGAGGAGTGGGTAACGTATGTATATAAGAAATTTAAATGTTCACATAGTAAAGATAACTAAATTTTAATAATTCAATGCTAATCATTCTATAAATTTTACTCTTAGGCCTACATTTAATTATGCATATGTATACGCTCTTGTTTGAATTTCCCCAAAACTTGTCAAATAGGCCTACGATAAATGTCACAAGACCGATGTTAATTAACTAGGCTACTGATTGCTTATTAGGCCGATTATACACAAGGGTCTAAAGTGTTTTAATAAATGAAACCTGGTGGCACATAACGTGTCACCAAATCGGTGTTACATCTGTTAATTGTACTTGAATAAACAAACATATTTAACAAGTTTGCACGCAAACAAGCAACTCAGCGCGCTAGGGATTGTTTTGGAACGAGAGACGGCGGGGTTGGTCTCAGTACACAATAATAATAGCAGTCATATATATAAGTGTGTGTGTGTGTGTGTGTGTGCGTGCGTGCGTGCGTGCGTGCTTGCGTGCGTGCGTGCGTGCGTGTGTGTGTGTGTGTGTGCGTGTGTGTGTATTTGACTGCTAGTTGCTACTTCTCTTGCTATTTCATTCTTTCCGTTTTTTTCTTGCTTGCTTGATATGTAATGTGATCAGTTTTATCGTACAAAAATAATAGAAATAACTTGTTTCCTTAGACCTGGTTTAGTGTGTGTGTTGTTGTTGTTGTTGTGTTTTTGTTATTGTTGTTGTTGTTTTGTTTTTTGTGGTGTGGGGTGGGGGTGGGTTGTCTGATGTTCTGGGAACTTCAGACGTGCTGATGTAAGAAATTCATGGGCTAATATAACAATGAATTGTTCAACATACATTATCAAATATAAAAAAGTTGACTACATCATTGATTACCTCTACAATGTCACGAGTGTTTACAAGAAAACTGTTCTATATAGATCATATCAAAAGACTGCTAATGCAGTACCATTCACAATCGACAGATACCATAAAGTGTCATAATAAAACGTATGGTAGTTTGTGATATCCCTGATTATTCAAAAAGTTCAGCTTTTGTATAATTGAAAACCTCTGGCACATAACATGGCATCATGCATTTGTTTATTCATAACAGCTGCGTAAGAACTTTGATTGACAGCTTCGCCCGCATCAAAAATCGCACACCTCTATTGCAAGTCCTATATTCTTTACCCCCAGCTGAGCCTATGGCGGCCTGTGTAAAACCAGATGTGATATGGGAATGTTCGTATGTATTCACTTTATGACACGCACACAGGCACGCGTTCGTGAAAACAATATTTTAATTATTTATTCTTTATTTATTATGGACCAACACTAACATAATCCTGACTTTTGAGCAAGAATACAATGAATATAATAATTATCGATATGGGACTATTTATTTGCACTTTTACCTCAATCGACAATGATGGCAGGAAGGAGAAAGTTGAATTCGAAAAGATTTTATTAATTACTTTATTGAGGTCTGAATCAGGTAATTGTTGGACGATACTAAATAGACAACGGAACAGCTCCACCACCATGCCCTCTTAAAAGATTATAACACAAAAGAAAATCTTTAACCTTTATCTGTTGACATTTCTCTGGTCGATGCTGCTGCAGTTCTGTATTTTTATTTCCCTTCTACATTATAACCGCACATTTTCTTACGTTATATACCTATTCAATATTATAATATATTTATAAAATATATTGTGGTGGAAGTTTAACATAAAATAAACAAATGCAGTTTGTCTCAAAATATGATAGGTTTTTTTCATAAGCCCTTTTAATGTGAAGCATTATTTAAAGTGCATCAGCAGATAGGATGCATATTGTGTGACAGTTAATATGAAAGTAACAATACACAGCAAATCTTATGACCATGATATCATTTCTTCAGCATATCATCAGAAAATTTGTAAAAGATTGACGTTGTGACATTTTCTTGACGTTACCAGGCAATACCATGACTTTATTGTAGAAATTACAGGTCATGACTATTGAAATAGTTTAATTTTTATCTGCACATATTGAGTTTATCTTGCTGATGGTATTATAACTGGAAATGGTGAATTAGTTAGGCCAATTTTTTATACAATAGTGCAAGAGGAAACTGTTGCTGTATTGGATGTTTTAGAAAAGTTTTTAATGACAATATGTTTCTAGTATCTTTCTACTCATAACAAGACTTGATATTACCTCACCCAAAGAAACTATGATTTTCAAAACAGCAGAATATCATATACTTTATTTTTAGCGTAAACATACAGTAATTGTCAATTTACAAACATACAGCCTAACAAATAAGTTCGTGTGTGGTTGTGGAAGTAAAAAAATACCCCCCCCCCCCCCCCCCCCAAAAAAAAAAACAAAACAAAAAAACGACAAAAAACAAAAAAACAAAACAACAACAACTACAAACACACTAAGAAAAGGAAGTAACAGACTCATTAAACATTCTGACTTTCTTACACACGCGGACACGTATACAAAACTTATACACAATGCGCTGACGGGCTCATGGCGGGAGGGAAGGGGTGGGTAAAATCCCTCCTGTAACATATTTTCCAAATTTGCAACATTATGTTAATTGGTTCCCACAAACAATTTTATTCTTTTAAACAATAAGTCATAATCATAATAACACCGGATATTTTTTAGGAAAAATTGTGTACGTTGTTCCTGGGTTTTGTAGTCACCACTCATTGTGGCTGGTTAATAACTATATTGGTAACTATATTGTGTATGCAGAGACTGGATTAACCTTGCTTAAACCATGTTTTAGGGGGTCTCATAAATCCGGGCAAATGCGTTGTTTGTATTTTCTTGAATGTCAATTTTAGACAAAAGTGTTGAATATCGCTTTTAACGACTTGTACATCGTAGCTATGTACATCAATGATTTATAAAGTAGCCCTGACATGAGCTAAAATTTTGCATTTAACTGTACATGCTGATCTGGTCGTTCAAATCACTGTTCTAAATAAGCCATTTTGATTATTTGATTGCGTTATTTCTCAATGACACAATTACTTTCTTCATATGTGCATGAGCTACTCATGATGTATGTAGGAAGACCTAACCACATATCTAACATACCCGGTGGACATGTATTACTTTCGGGGTTCTTTTCCGGACGTGTACGGAGAGTGCCGAAGATGATGCGAATGCCTAATTATCTTCAGCAGATCTCATGTGGGACTGTTGTAAAACCTGAGATAGGAATGGCGGGGGTGGTCACGCGACACACTTACAGGCACGCGTAAACAATTAACATGTTTTCTCTACGAACGAGTCCAACGAATAAGAACCACAACTAGGGTGCTCGGCTGGCGCTACTGATCCGATTATTCGGAACGCCTCTGTACTGACTTCAGTTATGTTTGATGTAGATTGTGCCAAAGGTGTGTCGATTAAGAAAGACCGCTAACATTTTTAGAATGTATCATTACATTTACACACGCGCACACAAAAACTCGGAATTTCCGTACGTGCTTGTCTACATCTGAAAGTTGAATAGCCGAGATTCTCCGATTAACTACGTCTTGCCGAGTGCAAATAAGGCGTCCAAATAGCTTACAAGAAAAGCATTGATGCGAAGCATCGAAGGGAGACGCAACAATGAAATTTAATATTTATTAGAAATTTAGAGATGACTGATTAAAATTATTAAGTATACATTAATCACTGGAATAATTTAATTCTGGTATATAAGGCTATTTATATGTACAATCCTAAAAAGGGACAAACATGTCTTCATTAACAAGTATAACCGTAAGATGTACATTAATGTTTAGAAATTTAAAAAGTAAAAATACCTCGTTTGCGTGAAGAATAATTAACTTTCTGTTATTAATCATTGATAATTTTGTCTGTTCAAATGTTTCGTTTGTTACATCTATTGTAAAAAACAAGGAAGAAAAAAGTCCCGTTTTTTATGACTGCGACGGTATTCGATCTCTGTACGGACCGTTAACATCATAGCAAGTCCACAACCAATGCGCTGTTCTACGATTGTCATCCGTAAGTGAGTAAAATTGATAATTTATATAACGTGTCACTTCAGACGCTATCGATCTATTTTTAGAAAGAGAGAAAATAGTAAAATTTAAACGAATAACCAATAATCTGCATACATGAGATGAATTTTTCTTTTAGAATATGCCCCAGGATGATAAAAAGTAATCCAGAAGGATCATACCAGATGTTATAGACCTATGTCTCTGGTAGATCAAACCGTGTCATGTAAACTGTGCTTAACGGATGTAGGATAAAATCCATCCCGGTCGAAATATCACGACTTGTTATTTTGACAGAAGAAGACAGAATCTCCCACCACACCCCGAGAATTTTCCACTCTCAGTACAGCGCCCCATCCCCACCCCCACCCCCACCTCCAATGATACTAAGGTCACAATATTCGAAGACTGCAAAATACAGTTATCTAGAGATTGAACATATGCTCCCTATTTGAGGATGCGCATGTGTTTTCGGTTGACACGTACGACATGTACCAGCTCGACTTTATCACGTCACATACGTAATAAACAGAGTTTACGTAACAACTACCCTGGCGCTCTGATGTTTCCAATGTTGTAAGTGACAACACCATGTATCCAGAGAAACTCATCCACGCGTGCTGTGTCAACCGAGTCGTGGTGACATGAGAACTAATCGCACATGCAACAGTGCAAATATGACACTTAACAATACGAGGTTGTCAATGGTGTCTGTTTTAAATATCTACATGTATGGTGTCTGTTTGAAACATCTACATGTATAGTGTCTGTTTTAAATATATACATGTATAGTGTCTGTTTTAAAAATATACAGGTATGGTGTATGTTTTTAATATATAATGCAAACAGATAGTCAAACCGAGGCATTCGTATTTTTAAAATTATTACGTCAATTATCCTGACATTTGAATTAATTAAGCTCAACGACATGTTTGTTCCAACATAATAGCAAATTTTCTTAAAATATGGATTAATGAAAACAACATAAAAAGAACTTTACCAAATGAAATATAAAAGCACATCAGCGTCACATTTTTGTGCTAGTATGCAATATATATATTTTAAATTTCTTACATGGTTACTGCGATCGTCAACACTTAATTAACTGTTGAATGTCTTAAAGTATACAGTACATGGAAGTTGCTTAAATTACTGTATATATTAAACATTTAGATACTTAAAAGTCTAATTTATACGATAAAAAAGCAATAAAATTCCCCGCATGCTTTCATCAACAGTCTAAATTGCATATTTATTTATTTATTTATTTATTTATTTATTTATTTATTTATTTATTTATTTATTTATATTTTCTAATACTACATTTTTCATCAAAGGCCCCAACATATTCAATTAATAGCAACAAATATATAAATACGTCTTCGATGGCAAAGTAAATAGCAATATCAGTTAGTAGCACGCGGTATGAATGATGGTCCAGATGCCTGAATAATACTGCAATAATTGTCAACATGTGCAACTTTCCTTAATTGGGTCCATCAGCTAGCCACACTTTGGCCATTCATCGCTAATTACGTATACCAGCATGTACCGCGGGACGCTCTGTAATAACTCTTTACTCTCGCAGTGAGAGTCTGCTTTCCGGCTGATGATGGCGAAAGATAGGTTGTCAGTTGCGCGAATTAATGTACACAATGAATGATGAACGGTGTTGATATATTCGCATTGCTGGGTACATCTTAGAAAACGGTGCGACCCGGTTTACAAAATAGATGCTGCTTCGGAACCTGATAAGCACGTTGCCATGGCAACCCGAATGCCAAATTTGGAAATATGCGTAGGAGAGATATTGTATACCCAGGAGTTCCCCGCTCCTCTTCGCCTCCACATGCAAGTGGCTATGTCAATCACAATCAAACGGAATCATTGTGGTTAGCCCTGAAACTGTAGAAATGGTATTAGTTAAAATCTGTTTTGTGCTTGTATATTTTCTCGGGAAAATGCATCTCATGTATCAAAACACTGTATAAGCGCCATCAGAATATCGCAAGAGTCTGATTAATAGCCACTTAGTTGGGTTAAAATGAAGTGAAGGTTCATTTCCTTTCACCTGGAAGTCTTCTAAAAATGCAAGCCTATATCTTAACCGACCTGATGATAGAGCACAAATAAAATGTTAAGCAATAACAGTTGAAAAGAAAGCGGTATAAAAGATTTTTATTAGACTTTAGACTAAATAAAAAATAATTAGATTATACGAGTTAATGCTGCTTATGAAATTATTTACATGCATGAACTAAACACCAAAAAGCCCAGTTAAAAGGTAATTGCTATTTCTGTTACGCATAAATACAACTGCAACAACAACAACAATATCAGCAACAATGACTACTACTACAACTTCTACGTCTACTACTATTACTACTGCTGCTGTTGCTGCTGTTGCTGCTGCTGATGTTGCTACTTTCAATTTTACTCTCATAAGTTCCACCTTTAATATTCTTTCAGCAGTTGCTGCAGCTTCTGGTAATGCTGCTGCTGCTGCTGCTGCTGCTGCTGCTGCTGCTGCTGCTGCTGCTGCTGACTATGATAATGATGAGATAGACTGCTGCTAATTTTGTTGCTATCCGTACTCTTTCTCCGAGTTTTCCACCGTACCTTAAGATGCTCCCTTTCTTCTTTCTTGCTCGATTTAACCGTACTGAACACAGAAGTGTTGTTGCAATATACATGCACCCCCTTACATTACATCCCAGAATAAATGTTAGGAAATAGGGAAAATCAGCTGATGGCGATAATGTAGAAGCTCACTTAGTGATAGTACTAAGCCTAGAACCAGCGTGTCTCCGCCTGGAACAAATTACAGGTAACACATTCTAAGATCTTCAGCCTCCGTTACCATGGTTTCTGATCTGTAAAACAGCTTTGTTGGCCTATCACCTGAAAAAAAGACGTCAGTTATAGAATATACAAGATAATATTTCTGATGTTAGCATGTTAACAAACGTTTCTTAAACGTTACATAAACAAGAAAAATATTTTACAAATATTAAATCAACCGGAACGCATGCCCTTAATTATTTCTTCATAGGCAATAATATGCATCAGACAGACAGCTATAAGCAGGCAATTAAGTATCATAATACGTACATGATAACTGTCGGAATTTTAAAGTCCCGAAAATCTATGATTCTAGGATTAAAAAAATGTTCATTTTTTAAATCATTTAGTGTTGAAATGGGGAGTCGAGCTTTGATAATAGTTTTTCCTCAGAAAACCTCATTTAATGTGTTGTTAAGAGTAACTTTGATATTGGTACAGTTCCCCTAACCTTATAAACACGAGCACCACAATTCATTTATAATGGGTTAAGTTTATTAATATGGAACCACAAGGTTTATGAATTAAAATAATTGATGAAAAAAAAATACATAAAAAACAACATAAAGTGACAATTGTTCGAACACTTCACATGTCTGACTTAGGTCATATGCATACAGATTCAAAAATATATGGTACAGAAAAAAATGGCCAGTGAAAAGACCACTCGTAGGCTCAGTGTACATTATAATATAAAAATGACTAAAACAATAGTTTTCAATCCAGTCAAATTATATCTGCACACTTGTATGTCTTTTAAAAGTATGTTTTTGTGTTATATAATCTTCATGTTGAAACGCTGGTGTTTCTTATACAAGTCTGAAATATAGGAGATTCTGTTCTTATTTTCGTCTGCAATATTTCTTCCTTCCCTGACCAGTAGCGATATGTTACCAATTAGCTATAATAGTCATTATTGTATCACCACTACACAAGTATCTGCATGATAAGCAGATGATAAACAATTCCACGTGTGATATATTTTCCTATTTCTGACAATGGATGAAAAAAATGGCGACTCTGCAATTGTCTGGCGACACGC
Organism: Sinonovacula constricta; assembly: GCA_007844125.1. Lineage (NCBI taxonomy): Eukaryota > Metazoa > Mollusca > Bivalvia > Cardiida > Solecurtidae > Sinonovacula > Sinonovacula constricta. The sequence continues at coordinate 31,761,745 of CM017555.1, forward strand.
TGTCCCCCAGATTGTATGATTCTGTTTAAGCAGGAACACATGTGGGGGACGGCGCAGCTTGCCAAACGTATCAATTGTTGCCTTCCCAGCAGACGACTCCTTGCTGTGTACCATATAGAGAATCCATCTGGCAAATGAAAGGAGCGATTTGATTGGCCGAAGCTCGCTCAATAGCCAATCGGAAGACGCGTATCGTGTCGTGCAGTGCTCGTTCAGCATCCAGAGGTATAGTATAAAAGACTAGCGAAGCTCTCTAACCGTCACAAGAGCAGGCTCTTTCTCTAGCGTAAGTACAGTGTGCCTACTTTTACCCTCTCTACCTTTTCCCCAACCAACCTATACTCTTATAACATACCTGGATACAATTCTACGTGTTAACTCACTCTACCCACAACCCGAGATTTTTGTCTTCAGTGAACCTTTTACGATAGTGATTAGCGGATTGGAAATTGTTTTGGATTAACTGTGAAATTAATCCCATAAAGTAAGGTACAGTTAAATAGTGTCTTGACATTAAGTGGCAGCTATTTTTTGGCGGTCTGCTGACCCTACCGAAGAATGTTTGATGGACTTGTGGAAGTGTGTTGTTTGCAGAGGGAGACCATGGATGGATATATTAAAGTGTTGTGATATGGGATTGCATGATGCCTTCATATGATGACAAAGTGCATGTTTGATAATTACATAGGGTTTTTAGGTCTTTTTATCTGTTGCAATATGTATGTGTTTTATTATCGTATTACTCTCTCTTCTATGTTGATTATTCATAAGTGTTTTTAAAACTGAAATTAATTAACATTCAATCTCGCGTTTTATGTCTTAACCATCTCCCCTCTGAAATGAAGTTAATATTTTGTTATTTGGGTTTTGTTTTGTTTACTGTAGCATTTTAATGCTATTCAAGTCAAGCAATTGATTGAAACGGATCAATTTGTTGTATCCGATTTCTTGCCATTGTTTAGCTAGAACGTTACATTTAAAAAATTAGAACGTTACTTTTCAAACTTTGTTGTTCCTCATTAACAGATCAATTAATGATCTAAAGATGAAGGAAATCGTGACTTAGCAATCGTACGCTGCACTCATATAAAGCGATAGACATAAAACATTTCACGCGTTAACCTTACAACTCCTAGTCTTTCACCACTTAGATTCCTCTATAATCAATATTTACTACATGTTTTGTTTTACTAAGATCTGTACGATCTTTATCATTGACGTGTGTCTGGCATTCTGCTACGTCATTTGGGCGTTTCTGGGGATGGTTTCTGACTACCCTGCTGTGTATAGCTTGATGGAGGGCAACTTCACCTCTCGATTGGCGACTAGTAGATGAACTTCTCAACCTTAAGCAATTTCCTTCCCATCCTAATGCACATTTTTTTTCTTTGCGCTAGAATAGACTGCCTCGATTTTTCCTTGATAATGCACGAAACGTAGTTTATTTAGTTTATACAAGATTTTCAAATAACTATTTTAACGTTGTTTTTTTAAAGACGTACAGTGGTAGAAAATATTTCGCGTGTATTTAATAGACAGCGTGCATTTGATAGACATTTGCAGTTGTGTAGTTGTTTAACATATCATAGAGTCTACAGGGATTATCGAAACTCTTTTCTTTACCTTAGCGCGATACCTTCGTGAAACGTTTCCTTTATATTAAATTGATATGTTCCTATAATTATGCCGCACAACAACCGTTTTATTTGTCTCGAATTTATTGTGCAAAAGGATTGTCTAAGGTTGCAGCACAACACAATATCCATCGCTTTTTTACCTTTCTCATTTCAGTTGTAAGAGCTGTTCAAGTCTTGGCATAAGCGAGGAATCAGAGGTTGTCCACTTTTCTTTCGTTGTTCGTTTTCACTGACATACCCTCAAGATGTCTACTGATTGGGCCGCCGATCCCGACTTCCAGTACCTTGCGGTTGATCGCAAGAAGCTGATGAAAGAGCAGACCCAGACCTACGATGGTAAGAAGGCCTGCTGGGTCCCCAACGAAAAGGAAGGCTTTGTTCGCGCAGAAATCCAGTCCACTAAGGGCGAAGAGGTCACCGTGAAGATCGACTCAAACAATGAGGTAAATAACCATGACCAATCAACATTTGTGATTTACCAGAATTGAATTCTTCTTATTTGCTTGATCAGTTTGAGATTAATATTTATAAGCAAATTAGTATGCCAACATTTGTTATTATGTGATGCTTTCATCTTACGGCAAAAATGGCATAATGTCAAATCGGTTTATGTGATATTTTTTAATAATGACTAAAATTTCTTAAGAAAATGTTCAATATTATGCGATATTTTCAACAAATGGTTATTTTTATTTTCCTTATTTGAAGTCGAGTAAAATGCAATACCACCAGCTTTTTAATGTCGTAACGTTTTAATCAAAGTTTTACCAAAGTCACTACGAAAATACGAAGAAAGCATTCATTTCAGCACAATCAAGCAACATTTTTCCAAAAAAATCACACTGCCTGTTTATCCCTTTCCAGTCGAAGACGTTCAAGAAGGACGATGTCCAGCAGGTGAACCCTCCCAAGTTCGAGATGACCGAGGACATGGCCAACATGACCTACCTGAACGAAGCCTCTGTGCTGCACAACTTGAGGTCTCGTTACTTCAATGGTTTCATCTACGTAAGTTTTCACAATTAACCTTTTTTAAACTTATTTATGTTTCATACACGCATTTATGGGAACACTGACTACATCAAGTTATAATTTATCGAACAAGACATCACAGTTTAAAGTAACCGCCGGGTCATAATTTCCATTTTCAGGATGCAATGTACAACCAAAAATCTGAAATAAGCATTAAATTTATACAAAAAACGATAAAACTACAGATGTCTCATAGCTTAAAACGATCAATTTACGTTAATAAGTAAAGAAATCAGTGCATTAAATAAAAGTTTATATGTTAATGATAAAGACTTGCCGGTGTAGAGTCTGTATATAAGTCTAATAATTTAACTTTCGGTAATACTTGGGGCACATGCATATTCAAATGATATATTTAATAAATGAACCATTGATGGAATTTTATTTGTGAGTATATTTTACATACAAAAAGTCCCATTCAAATTATTGTAGAATATACACTGTACTTTATTTGTAAACATTACTTTTTTCGATCTTCAGACTTACTCTGGTCTCTTCTGTGTCGCCATCAACCCTTACCGCCGCCTGCCCATCTACACTGACTCTGTGATCGCCAAATACCGCGGCAAGAGGAAGCTTGAGATGCCACCCCACTTGTTCTCCGTGGCCGACAACGCCTACCAGAACATGTTGCAGGGTAAGACAACATTTTCAATAATAACCCTTATCACGTTGTTTGCGACGATAATGTATTCTGATAATAACTTCGTGCATAGTAAACGAGCTGTATTGCTGAGACGGGATCTCGCGGATCTGAATCTACACAACCTGCCTGAATCATCACTTTATGATCAGCTAGCTAACAGATAACATAAAACACAATTTATACGCAGCCTGGGTCATCACATGCATTATATACTACACGTAGATACTATCCAAATACATGTATGTACATGTAAGCATCGGTCATGAGTTCAATACTATAATTGATGACGGAGCAGTCTATGCAGTCAACATAAAATTATGGAACATTGTTATATAAGTTATTGATTGAAGATAGGCTAAGATCAATGATTGTTTTTTATTCTTTTCATAAACTAATATCAGAGGCCCAAAGTGCACGGTGAAAAATTTAAACGGTCTTTTCATTTTCATAAAACTTTAAACAAGTCATTTACAGAAAATACGCACATTCAGTGCCACGAAAAACTCGATCATGTTTTATGTAGGTACAGCCGTTTACATTTGCCACAAAGTGTAAATTACGCCAGGTTACCGTTAGTTACCATAGCAACGTACATATCTCACCACCACCCTACAATACACGTCAGTGAAGCACCGGCAGTTCTATGCCCACCAGGTGCGCCCCGGTACCTACCTATTACACACAGGTACTTGTTCCCAGCTAACTCGGGCACGCTTCCAACCTTCGCCGAGACACGTTTACCCTTATATGGCTGCACGACGCTATTTATAGCACCGCGCAGTGTCTGAGCTCTAGAACACGGCAGCAGCCGAGTGTTGCTAGGCTAGTCAGGAAAGATTCTTAGAAATGTATACAGCTCTCTACCCACAACACCAACCAGAGCTCTTGCGATTCATGCATCTATAGCACTCACTGTATAAACACATATGTTTTCTGAATTATGATAAACATAAACAGTCGTAGCTGCTTACTTAATTTAAAAACACACAGTACCGTGAATAATTATCTTATAAGCAATGTCAATTTAAATGAAGAAATAAGACTTAATTATGTTGGCTTGATTTACACAACAATTGGTCCAAAACTGAAAGAAATAATAAAAATAAAGAATACATTCTGAGTATGCATTGACATGGTCAATAAATACTTACGTTCTGTTTAACCTTGTTTCATTACAGATCGTGAAAACCAGTCTATGCTGATTACGTAAGTCAATTGGAATTAACTCCCCCGTTTAGTAGAGTCAATAAAATCAATTAATGCACGAAAAGTACTTTTCATTTAAAAATCCCAATATACAAAGTTTTCACTTGTTTGCTGTGTCAACCATATGTCCTTCCCTTTTCCATATTTTACATAAAACATTTTTAAATCTTTATTTTTTAAAAAAGTCAAGTAAAACGAACCTCCTTACTAACCGTTAAACCTTGCTAACCTGTTTTTCTGTTATTGCACACCTTGGCTAGAGGCGAAAGTGGTGCGGGAAAGACTGAAAGTACAAAGAAAGTCATAAAATATTTTGCCGTTGTGGCTGCCAATCTCCACAAGAAGGGCTTATTGGGCGAGAAAACAATTATCTCAAAAGTCACGGACAGTCCCTATGCCGTAAGTCTTAGGTGCAAACAGACGGGGATTCAGCTGATTTTCTTCGCGGTTAACTATGTTACTTATAACACAGTACCACGAATTTACCTGAAATGATAATCTAATTGTGGAACAAAAGCTATATTCGTCATTTGATTAGGAAATGAGGCTGATCACGAAAATCAGTTGAATCCGTCTATTGACTCCACTATTTGTTATCAAGATACGCTGCAAAATATGATAACATATTTACAAGATTTTTTTGTGTAAAGAAACGAGTCAGTTGTCGCATTTTGATGTTTTTGTCATCCATATTTTGTGCGTATCTTGAAAACAAGTAATGCAATCTAAAAATTGTGGCTGAAATCTGATAATGCTATATTATGGCTGGTAATCAGAGTTCTAATTCGCAATGTAGTTGTTTGCCTTTGTTCTACTGTAACTATGCTAATACTCGATGATAATAGGTTTCGTTGATCCCTTTTCGCGCAGTTAATGATCATTTATGTAATCAGAGGTACAAAAATGCCTCTCTCTGGAATCGACTTATATATTTCTGGCAGAGACCTCGGGATCAACTAAACAAAAACCTACCACGAGCATTAACATATTTACCGAGTACACCAAAGTTGTCTCCTACTATATATTATTTGAATATATGCTAATTTTTGCGATTGATTGATTGTTTTCACAACAGTGGTGAGTCCGGAGCCGGTAAGACTGAGAACACAAAGAAAGTAATTATGTACTTTGCCAAGGTGGCTGCTCAGCTGCAGAAACCGAAAGGCGAAGATGCAGAGAAGGCTGCTGCCGAGAAGGAGAAGAAGGTTGTCACAAACCAGTTCAATCTCAGCACGAAACCACGCCCTTTTTTAATATCTCACAACTCGTTTTCTTTTCTCACAACCAAATACTTCACTCACGATGTTTATTGACACAAAACTAACCCCTCTTTTCGAAACCTACCCCGGAATTCCTGTAACAGCATTCTTAAATATATAAATCTTTTCGAATAGATCAAAGGCTTGCAAAGAATCGACGCATTGCAGGTTATATTTTACCTGTTAGAATAAGTGTTTATAATTAAGATAGCATTTAAACTATAGAAATACCTATTGCATGTTCTTACTGGTTTATCAATTTTACCATACTATCGAACCTTACTACCCATGTTGACCCTAGACGTCCTAGCATGCTGACACTGTTGTTGTTACCCTTCAACCCATTTACAGTAGCTGCCAGACGACATCTTCTAGAAGCTTGCAAACCGTTTCATATGCTACCCCACTACTTTGTTGACTATTTCACCATTTATATCAACCTGCAATGCGCTCTCAACCTTTAAAGGTCAGTTTCGTGCTTTTACGATCTGAACATTTTGTGAAATCAACTGATTGTTTGACACCCCCCTCTACCGAGTGATTGCCCTTCCCATTCTCATGTCTTGATTTGAGTTTTGCACCCTGTTATAGTTCTTAGCTAACTCTACAGGAACATACGACGGAGCAGAAGTTCACCAGAATTATAGTTTTTCCACTCTTTACTAACACTGTGTTTCCTGTTTTACTATAATAAGTACAAATAATTATCAGATTTAATACTTATTTCTTGTATGAATGTAAAGCTTTATAAAATCATTCATTATATCTTTTATAAAGTTATTAATTTCTATTATACGTAAATGAGTTACTAATTTATTTTCTATTACAATAAACTTTCACACCATTTTAAAGATACTATTAAGCATTCTTTCTAAATACATTTTACCCTTTATTTAACTCTGTATTTATTATTTATTATCATTATTAAACGACACCATTATTTATGACGTACATTGTTCTAATGCATTTTTTCTTTTCTCTCTTCTTTTTACCTCATCCTATCCCCACCTTAAATGTACTACAACGTACATATAACTCCCAACTTCACAATCAAACAAACATCCCTTGTCCCTACGACCCTTTCCCAAACAACAGGGTACACTCGAGGATCAGATTGTGCAAGCCAACCCGGTTCTTGAGGCATATGGTAACGCCAAGACCACCCGTAATAACAACTCATCTCGATTCGTAAGTCAAAACAAAACCCAATTCCACGAGGAGCGCAAGTTCCGACGGTTGAAGTGATTTGTCTCACCTGTGAACTCCGATTGACCAACTCCCACAATACCCCTCACAACTCTGTTGTGTATGTGTCCAACACCAAAATCCACTGTATAACCCTTCACATGCATACTGAATTTCTAACTCACCCTATTACCTTTTCAGTCATTTATTCCTTGACCTTTGGTGTAGGGTTGACCACTAACTCCGTCCATGACCTCCTCCCATCCATTTGTGTCCACCGATCTTCCTATCTATGTATTTTCATTTCCACTACCATGCCCTGTACCACCTCCACGTATTTTTTCTTTCACCCACCCTGTCAACTCATCCGCTGATGCTCACAATGGTTCAAGCCAAATGCATCAGCATCAGAGTGTAATCCCAGTTTTATTTATTCCTTTTTGCGTGTTACCTTCATAGATGGGTACTTTAGAAGACCAAATCGTACAGGCTAATCCCCTCCTTGAAGCTTACGGTAATGCCAAAACTGTGAGAAATAATAATTCTTCTCGCTTCGTAAGTACAGACAGAATGGGTAACTTGTAGCAAAACTGAGTGAAGCATGAACGATTATTTACCGTTGTGAAATCTCTTGCCCTCAACCACCTTTAGTAGAAATAAAAAATACCCTATCCTTTACCATACCCTGTGTTTTTACTCTCCAAACCCGTCCAAAATTACCCTAAAATGTGGACCCAGATTGACTTCCCGACTCGTGTGAGTGCTAAACCACCTGAGTGACATCTTCTTACCCATCCCGATACTCATTACCCCTATATTTTTCTCTCACATCCTACCTTACCATCCTTTTTACCTTACCATCGTTTTTACAAACTCCCAACCACTATTCAGGAACACTAATTGCATCGGCTGGAGGGTGAGGTGGGGGTGGAAATCGAAATTGGGAGATATCATCATCATCAACAATAACAAATCGATGCAATTCTTGTTCAAATTACTTTTAACATTTGATAGTGTTTATTAACCCTTTTGTCCTTATTTTTACCTTTTTGTGAACCTAATGATATAGGGGAGTCTCGAAGACCAGATCATTCAAGCCAACCCACTTTTAGAGGCTTACGGTAATGCTAAGACAATACGAAATAACAACTCTTCACGTTTTGTAAGTACCCCATACAGGGTAATGCATGCGTTAGATTGTTCTTAGCTAGAGCTAGTTAAGTTACAACACTCACACCAAGCGTGGTATTAACATATATTTTCCTATGTTTGTGAATAAAACGTGTAGGTGAACTTAGAGGAACAAATTATTCAAGCGAATCCTGTGCTGGAAGCATTTGGAAATGCAAAGACTGTGAGAAACAACAACTCATCGCGCTTTGTAAGTATCAACATGCGATAAGGACACAGCGTTATAGATATATCAAGGACAATTCAATAGAAATATCAGCATTACGTCGGTTATTTTTTATTCACATCAATCCGTTTGTGTGTAATCAATTACGTATTTCATAGGTTTTTTTTTTGTAAGTTGTTTCTCAGTTGCAAACATAAGGATAAATTCTGGGACATGTACATGCAACATGCATTAATTGTATTGTTTGGCTCATGTAAATAGTTAAATTTTATATACTTTAAATGATTTTTTGTCCACTTTTGCGACACAAGTTAACAGTTTAAGGATCCTCGACAGCAGACCAATACGCAACTAAAACCTTGGCAGTTATGGGATGTTGGCCAGTTCAAAGGAGAACTCTACGCCACAGCAGTAAAATCTCCGTCTGTGCATGAACCCCTCCCCACCCTCTGTTATTCAATTCTCAAGAAAAGCATGTCCTTTTTTTGTACACATGTCTTTATTATCGGAACACACTTGTCTTAATTATCAGAACTTCAGTCAATTTTACGAAGATCATGAAAAATGGGATATCAGAAGGTGAAATTAAACATTAAAACAAAGAGAAATATACATTGAAAATTATGTTAACGCCACCTTTTAATTGAAGCAAGAAATCGAGACTATATGATTCATATTTACCTGATATAATTTGGTTCTTTTTCACCTCTTCAGTCGATATTAAATACAATTTACCTTAAAGTTAGCTACTTTTATTATTTTGCAAGCAATTATAAATATTCACTGCGTCTGTTCAAGCTTCTTTTACAATTTCCTCAAATAAAATATCACCACACCAGAAATTCTGCAGAATTGTTTCCCTGTTCGTTTAGGGTAAGTTCATCCGTATCCACTTCGGTCCCACTGGAAAGATCGCCGGAGCTGACATCGAAACCTGTAAGTTTACTCATTTGTTCTTTTTAAATGTCTATTTTTACTTTACATTTCTTCTGTGTTCATTAAACATTCTTTCTTAAGAGTTAATGGATTTTAACCTTTGAAAACGAATGCAATGTTAAATTAAAACAATAAAAATATACCACTGTCCTTTCATTTATTGATAAGAAAAGTAGACATGCATCGCATGAATAACGAAGTCAATGTTATCTGATGGTAATTTTAAATCGCACGCTATCGTTATATGCACCACATGTTGCCGTTGTAATGAAAAAATAGATGAGTGACATGTTTGTTTTTCTGTTCTTAGACCTGCTGGAAAAGTCTCGTGTAACCTACCAGCAGTCGGCTGAGAGAAATTACCACATTTTCTACCAGCTGCTCTCACCTGCCTGCCCTCAGTACTATGGTAAGCAAATGCACACCGCCTCAAACACATATTATTATCGAGATATAACTATTTATAACCATTCTTTTCTGTACTGTTTAAGTCAAATTAGCGTCAAAAGGCCGTTTCAATTACAATAATCTAGTAAGCATAATCCCAGAAGCCAATTAGGCTTGAAGACATGAACACAATCATATACGCAAATTATAGAAAAGCACATTATACCATACAGTTTTGCATATACACATACAAAACAAATAAATCACAGAAACACACTCGTTTATTTACGTTATGCACAAATTGGTTCACACGTTGCAGTAACTGATACACTTGTCTTCTGTACTACAGAGAAACTGTTGGTGAGCCCCGACCCCGGACTCTACTCCTTCATCAACCAGGGTGTGCTGACCGTTGATGGTATTGATGATACCGAGGAAATGAAAATGTGCGATGTAAGTCAAACGCAACCAATTTATCAATGTAATGTTTATTAGTATCCACCAATTACTAATTACCACTTTTAAATTCTTCAACAAAAGTGCTATTCAAATGTTCAGTTGTAACACGTTTTTAAATTGTTAACACCCGGAAAAGCAGTGCTGACGACTTCCTCTTCATTACAGGAAGCCATTGACATCCTTGGCTTCACCCTGGAAGAGAAGACGAGCATGTTCAAGTGCACCGCTGCCATCATGCACTTCGGTGAAATGAAGTTCAAGCAGAGGCCAAGAGAAGAACAGGCCGAGCCCGATGGCACAGCTGGTAAGTTTGAAGTTTGCACCGTTAACGAATACAATACGTCATGAAAAATTAATGAACTTGCCGAAATTAAAGCAAACGATTCCGATACGTTCTTGTCGATATATCTCATCTTAAGAAAATAAAAATAAACATAGTCTGATCAATTGAATATGTAATATATCTTGACCCGCTTCACAGTCATTGACCAACATATAACCAGCTTTGTTTCTTGTGAATCTCAGAGGCAGAAAAGGTCGCCTTCCTGCTGGGCGTCAACGCCGGAGACTTGCTCAAGGGTCTGCTGAAACCCAAGATCAAGGTCGGTACAGAGTTCGTCACCCAGGGTCGTAACAAGGACCAGGTGAGCTACTCCGTCAGCGCCCTGGCCAAGTCCGTGTACGACCGTATGTTCGCTTGGCTCGTCAGGAGAGTCAACAAGACCCTGGACACCAAAGCCAAGAGGAACTACTTCATTGGTGTGTTGGACATTGCCGGTTTCGAAATTTTTGACGTAAGTATACAACAATTTATTACTTTAGACATTTGAAGACTAAAAAGTTTATTATTTTGAATTGACTGTTTTAATCTTTAAATCGGAATCGACTTATTATACTGATATATCCAACCTGAATAGTTAAACTCTACAAGATGACTTGGGGTAATATAAAGTTAATTAAAATTAGAATTATAATTTTTCTTAATAGCAAAGTGGGCTGTCAATGTCGGGTTACGTTGGGCGAGGGGATTACTGTACCTGTGATATGTGCTGCTTCATCTCATGCCTTTCAACACTGTTATCATACATGCATCTTGTTTTCTCTCGGACAGTTCAACAGCTTTGAGCAACTGTGTATCAACTACACCAATGAGAGACTGCAGCAGTTCTTCAACCACCACATGTTTATCCTGGAACAGGAAGAGTACAAGAAGGAAGGAATCCAGTGGGAGTTCATTGACTTCGGTATGGACTTGCAAGCCTGTATCGATCTCATTGAGAAGGTAAGTAGCTACGTACATTTGTTTCTATGTACAAACATATAGTATGGGAAAATAAAATAAAGTTAAAATATCTTAACTTAATCGTTATTCGAAAGGTTGAAAATTTATCAGAAATTGTATATCTTCGACCCATATAAAATATAAACTTTCTTAATGATCTCAGTTTTATTTCTTAAGATTAAAAGAAGTAAACTAATATTATGATTTTTTTTCCAACCACGGCTATTCCTTTGGCTTATGTATCTCTTTACAATCTATTTCTACTCTTCCCACAGCCTATGGGTATCTTGTCCATCCTGGAAGAAGAGTGCATGTTCCCCAAGGCTTCCGACAAGACCTTCTGCGAGAAGCTCTACACCAACCACTTGGGCAAGTGTGCCAAGTTCAACAAGCCCGTCAAGTCAAGGAAGGGTGGTGCCGATGCCCACTTTGAGCTGGGTCACTACGCTGGCGCTGTATGTAGTATTATATTAAACTTCCACACACACTTTACGCATAATACACATATATAATATACATGAACATATTCATATACTTTATACATTTTACGTGAAACATTGTACATAAACGATATATACATTTTTTCTTTGATAATATAATTTAAGCTCTTATATAAACTTCGAATACCCTTGAACAAGATAATTGAAAACATAGCGACGTGCATCGTTAAACCACAAAGTCACATATCTTCACCAAGCTTTGACTCAAACTGCCAATTGTTTATGATGTATGACATGTATATTTAATCTAAATGTTTGTGTTTGTGTGTCAAGGTGCCCTACAACATCAACGGCTGGCTGGACAAGAACAAGGATCCTCTGAACGAGACTGTCGTCGCTCTCCTCGAGAAATCCAAGGAGGCTCTCGTAGCCCTGCTCTTCGCTGCCCCAGGTATGACTTACTCTGTATACTTTCTTATATGAATTTTTTTTAAATTTTATACAACTGAAATTTATTTAAAGTTAAATATTTGTTAACAATTTAACTTTTGAAATTTGATTTTAAAATTTTATCAACACCTTTAACAAGCAGTTTTAATTTGTTTTTCATCCTTATGACTTAAAGCATATCGCATGTCATTTTGACATCGTCTCTTCTATTCTCTCGAACTTAATGCTTGTTTGAGCTTGCATATTCTAAAGAAAAAGAACTGCTTTTCTGTTTTATGTATATGTGACCTTATCACAGCCATATCAGAAAAAATACCAGGCAAATTTAATAACCTTTTTCATTGCAAATGCATTCTTTGTTCTACTGTCTTCTTTTCTAATTTTGAATTGGTTCTTGATTATCATGCTTAAACTAAGCCGTTCTTGTAAACCGTGTTAATTGCTGGAGGAAATAAATCGCAAAACGATAACTGGTCAATTAAAAAAATGAAATTCGAAAATTAGAGTATAGGTACAAGTTGTTTTGCACGGATTTGGCATTTGTATTTCCACAAGCCAATTGCAACAAATTTACTACAAATTCGGCAATTCAAGTTTAAGATGTCAGTTGGCAACATAATGTGCATCAGATAACATAAGCAGATTTGACAACTTGTAGCATGCAAATTGACTTAAAATGTTGCGAATATCGCGCGGATTTGGTTACTATAGATTTATATGCTAACTGGTAACTGCCATAAAAGTTTTGAAGAAAGGCTATTTGGGGCACTTGCTGGTAAAAAGAACGGCTTAGGTCAGTTGTGCAATGCGTTTGATTTCAATTGTATAGAGGAAGCAGCATGCATGGCGGTCCCGGCAAGAAGAAGAAGAGCTCTGCCTTCCAGACCATCTCATCCACGCACAAAGTAAATACTGTTTTCACTACTCTACTAACAACATATACTATACACATAGTATATACATTACTAACATTATATTTCACACATCAAATAGTCAAGAATATACGTTTTTAACGTATCAATTTCCTTTTTCTCTTTTGCTATAATGTGAATAGAAGAGGAAGGTGGTGGTGGTGCCGGCAGAAAAAAGAAGAGCTCTGCTTTCCAGACCATTTCTGCGACACACAGGGTATACTGATGGTTGTGTGTTTATGTGGGCTTGAAAGAACACGAACAAGAACATGGTCCAGTCTATAAAAATAATAATAGCAAAACAGTAGATACTAAACGTCTGCCCGACAGTTTGCAATGTCAGGTCAGATGGAATAACAGCTTGTAATCAAGCTTGTCAACTGCATAATTTCACATGGCTTCACGGCAAGAAGTTTGATAGATACACATGGATTTAATTTTACAACAAGCTTCCTAAAAGATTTAAATTAAAACTATCAGTTATTAAATTATTCTGTAATGCAAGTTTAAAGTCTAAACTTTTTTTTGTATGTTGAGATTGTGGTATATTACAAAGTTATTAATTCTATGGATTGGGCCATTCAAACATAACATATCGACATCGCCTTGAGACCGCAGAGCCTTCTACTAAAAGGCCAAGGTCTTATGATATTAACTGCAGATACTGTGCAGTTCTGTATTGCCGATATGTATCGACGTTTATATATGTAACTAACAGCAACCCGTTTATAAAACACGTGTATATATAATTAAAAATTGCACGAAATGAAGAGATAATCTCTCTTGTAAAGTATCCTGTGATAAACTTATATCAATATGTGTTGAAGTGTCTCTTTAAAACTCAAATGACAGCTATGTCACCAACTTTTGTTCTGGTATGACTTGAATTGTATTTATATAGGCATGCGTTTATATGTCTCATTCAGACATATTAGACAAACATAAACATGCTATGCTAGCAATATTTAAAATAGTTACCAAATCCCTACTCCCGCATGTATAAAAATGCTGTCTGTAGTGTGTATTGTCTTTAAATCTATTATGTTTCAGTTAAATAAAAGTAATTAAATATTAACTACAATTTGAAGTATTATTTACTGTTTTTTTCTAGCGCGTTTATATAAAAGTGTTACTAATTTTTTATCTTTTGCTTAATATGGGACATTGTGATAAAAAATATATATATGTACTTATGTTTCTCTACTAACATAGCTCTTAAGCTACGTCGCTTCCATGTGGTACTTGTCTGAACTTGCTTGATAATTTTTCTTATAGGAATCTCTGAACAAGCTCATGAAGAACTTGTACACTACTCACCCTCATTTCGTCCGTTGCATTATCCCCAACGAGACGAAGTCACCAGGTAAATATGACGTCTTGGCCCAGTGACTGGATGCAGCCGCGACAGACCCCCTCCCCTACCCACTATAACAATGCAGAGTGCAGTTATTCTAATACAGTGTTATACCTCATGACAACTTGACTAACCAACCTGTTCATCTAGGAAATAATGTGAAATCCGTACAAAAATATGTACACTCTAAACAATTGATTGCCATATCTTATCCTTATTATGCAACGATTTCACCTTATTTTCCGTCTTTTACTAACCTGACTTACCCATTCTACTAATATTTTAGGTACCTCCCTCTTAGCGGTAGCAGAATTCCTAGAGTCCCACCCCGATTGAATTTAATTAGTTTTAGATTCCTCAGGGTAGAGAAAGGCGTGACGGATATTACTTTTAGCTGTTTGCGGGAGAGAACTGATAGTGTTTTCAACATTTTTATTCACAACAAAGCTCAAAACAGTCTGTTGGAAAAATCCAACAGAATACCAAAATCTTCAAGAGATGGCACTAGCAAATGGCCATTACTTGCTACCAACAATTTGCTTTCACAATTAAAATGATGCTGTTTTTCAAACATTACAAATGAAACACTTTTTTCCGTTTTTAAAACGCATAATTAATTAATTTTAATACATTTGTCGAAAGATACGACCTACAGTTCAATCCGTTCTCTCCTGTCCCAGGTGGTGGTTTGAACCCTTCCTAGCATGTTTTTACCTTCCATCCGTTGTTTGTTTCCATAGGAGTCTCTTAATCGACTGATGAGACATCTTGGAACCACTGTTCCTCATTTTGTTCGATGCATTATACCTAATGAAACCAAAGAACCCGGTGAGTACTTGTCTCAGCATGTCAATTTTTACACCCTCATTAGTTCATAGTTTGTTTTTTTTTCTTTTCAATTATAGTTACGAAATTATTTATACCAAGATGTAGGCTAAACATATTTAAAATATTACTGTAAAAGCATTTTCAAGCATTCGTCGTAAATAATAAATACTAACAGATATAGTTATATATTTTCACCGTATCATTAAAAGGAAACACTTAAAAAATAACAGTTATACAAACTTTTTCAATATTTAACGTTTGTATCGTATGTAAAGAAAATATCGAAAACCCATTTGACCACAGGCATCTTAGTCAAATTAAAACTGTATGTATTTCCGGACAGCACGTTTTTTCGTTATATTATAAATGTAGATATGAACGCTGATAACTTGTATTTCAGGTGTGATCGACGCCGCTCTGGTGCTTAACCAGCTCCAGTGTAACGGTGTACTTGAAGGTATCCGTATCTGCCGAAAGGGATTCCCCAACAGGATCATCTACTCTGAGTTCAAGCAGAGGTAAGCATACCAGGATCCAAATAAAAAAACAATCACTTACACAACAGCATTAAATCAGTTTAAAATATCCAATTTGGTAGGCAGTCATAATATTTTAAACTGTAAGTTTTTTATACAAGTTATATATAAATTAAGTAGTTAAACTTACATCGAAATGTTTTGTTTTATTTGTACATGGTAAACTTCATTCTAATTATTACAAAACGTTCGTTATAACGAAGAAAATTTGCTCCGCGAATAATACGTTTGGCTTTTCCTTTTCTGTTATTTTCAAAATTTTATTTTCTACGTACAGATACTCCATCCTGGCCCCCAACGCCATCCCCCAGGGATTCGTTGATGGCAAGCAGGTGACCGACAAGATCCTCACTGCTCTGCAGATGGACCCCAACGAGTACCGTCTCGGTACCACCAAGGTATTCTTCAAGGCCGGCGTGCTGGGTATGCTTGAGGACATGCGTGACGAGCGTCTGTCCAAGATCATCTCCCTCTTCCAGGCCCACATCAGAGGTTACCTGATGCGCAGACAGTACAAGAAGCTCCAGGACCAGAGGTGTGTGATCAAAATCATAACTGAATAACATACCCTTCAGAAGTATAACATAAAACTTATACACACTACAGCCTATTTTCTAAATAACCCGGTATTTACTATTTTTGGTATTTCATATTTGTTAAGGTACATATGAAATACTACACTTGCGGATAAATCTCGATTTAATATTCTGTCGGTGACAAAATATGTAACAGTAAATGTTTTCCTTCTTCCAGAATTGGTCTCTCCGTCATCCAGAGGAACATCCGTAAGTGGATGGTGCTGAGAAACTGGCAGTGGTGGAAACTGTACACCAAGGTCAAGCCTCTGCTTAACGTTGCCAGAGCCGAGGACGAGATGAAGATGAAGATCGAGGAGCTCGAGAAGACAAAGGCCGAGCTTCTCAAGATCGAGAAAATCAAGAAGGAACTCGAGGAGCAGAACGTCACTCTGCTGCAGCAGAAGAACGACATGTACCTGCAGCTCCAGGCCGAGCAGGACACCTTGATCGACGCCGAAGAGAAGATCGAGCGTCTCATCACCCAGAAGGCCGACTTCGAATCGCAGCTGAAGGAATTGGAGGACAGACTCTTGGACGAGGAAGATGCCGCCGCCGAGCTTGATGCTTTCAAAAAGAAGCTCGAGGGTGAGAACTCCGTCCTGAAGACAAACATCGAGGATCTGGAGACCTCCCTTGCCAAGGCTGAGTCCTGAGAAGAACACCAAGGACAACCAGATCAAGACCCTGCAGGATGAGATGGCTAAGCAGGACGAACAGATTGCCAAGCTCCAGAAGAGCGGCAAGGCCTTGGATGAGGAACACAAGAAGACCATGGAGGCCCTCCAGGCCTGAGGAAGACAAGGTCAACCACCTCAACAAGCTCAAGAGCAAGCTCGAGGCAACCCTTGACGAGGTGTGTACCTGTTCACTTACACTTTCAATAGCCACTTACACTTACACTTACACATAAGCCTCAAATAATTGTATAAACGGTTGAAGGTATATTCTGCTCTAAAGCTGAAAATATACCTATTCATGCCTTATGTACACTGGCATTTGAAACATCTTTAAATATCCCAAAAGTACCAAACATACGTAACTTCACTCACCAGTAGTTAATTTTCTAACATGTTACCTGCTAAATTGTTTTCTTCTAACTTTACCCTTTACTTCATAATTCCAAACTTTCACATTCAACGAATTCGTCTCTCGTCTAGCTTGAGGACAACCTCGAGCGTGAGAAGAAGGTCCGTGGCGATGTTGAGAAGGCCAAGAGGAAGGTCGAGCAGGACCTGAAGGCCTGCCAGGAGACCGTCGAGGAGCTCGAACATGTTAAGAGGGATCTAGAGGAGAACGTCAGGAGGTAAGTGTTCACATAGGTTTCACATGAATATCCCGTACACAACAACTTCTTACTCACCGTGCAAACTCAGTGCATAGTACCCACACAATAGACCCTTGTATGCTCACCCTGCCCTTAGAAACTCTATTTAAAATGTATCTATATTATTTAAAGTATATTTAAATTTTAAATGTTTATAAATAATTTACCCTAAGCTACTTTGAAACCAATTCTGTAGGAATAATATAAATTTACAATATCTAAATTTTTATGCATATTTTCATCTCTTTTATATAGTATTGATTAAAAACAGGACCACATTGTTTCGCTCTTCATTTAATAATAATAATTATTCAAACGGGGGTCTTTTTCTGTATTTCAGGAAGGATACCGAGATCAAGAACCTCAGCTCCAAACTCGAGGATGAGCAAAGCTTGGTTGCCCAGCTCCAGAGAAAGATCAAGGAGCTCCAGGTATGTGTGTTTATATTTGCTATGCCTCACATAACCTTTGTATAACGTGTTGACTGTGCTCGTTTCTTTTTAACAGTTGACCACAACTTTCATATATAATTACTTATTACTTACCATCTATGTCAGTTTGATACGATATACTCTATGATGTCTGGAACATTCACCTTGATTGACGCATGAAATGATTCAGTTCAGGGTTGTCTTGAAACTGGCATATGTTATTTCCGCATATCGCATTCCGGGATACTCGTTTTTGTCCTTGGCATTTTCGTGATTGGAATTGGAAACAGTAGGCGTAGAAACACATATGCAGTTGAAGTTAATTATCTTTGCTTGAAGTAGCATAAGCATTCTTTGTTGGCCGCGCACTCGGTCAGTTATTTAGCGCGACTTCGCCAACGAAGACGATACAATGACTTTGCACATTCCTCTCCTCTATAATAAGCGCTCAAAAACGCACCGTTTGCGAAGTTTGGCATTAACTGTCTTGTTTAAAAATGTCTGGTAGACATCTTTCTTGAACAATGGCGCGTCTGGAACTCTGCCAATCACTTTCGATATGGTTCCAAGATCCTGGCAAAGTTACACACTCTAAGCCTTTTAAAGGATGCCTACGTCTGGAAAAAAAAACATCATCCAGCATTTCGGATTTCACGAGATAGCACATTCTTGCATTACCAACTCACTCGCTCAGAAAGTACTGGCTTTTGATTGGTTGGTTGGTTGAATCTTTCGGCAAGAGAAAGTGGTCTACCTGAAGTAGATAGTTTGCATTCGTACTGGTTCACATCTGGTGGTGCGGGTAGTTGTGATTGGTGTTAGGACTTAACTTAATATCTCATTTAACACGTTTCGAAGTTGATTCGTGTTTTTCGGATAAAACTTTAGCATTGATGAGATAAATGTACATTAGCATCGTCTCGGACTTAGATTTAGTTTAACATGGCTGATATTGAAACTTCAACTGAAGTCACACACGAAATTAAAACCGAATCTGTCGAAGAAGTCATTGATACAGTACCAACCGTCAGTGCCGAGCAGCCAGTTAAGATAGAAAGTGAACCTAAAGCGAGAGACGAAATCGCTCCTAGGACTGTAGACCTTAAACCAGAAGCCGAAACTATTAAAGCTCCGAAGCAAAGAAAAGATAAAACAATGTCTTCGACAACAACTTCCTACAGCTCTAAGTCAGGTTATAAAAGCACAAGGGTCTCTGAGTATACAGATTCACAGACTCTTTTGTCTGATCTGAGTAGGGATTACCGAGGTACGACTCCGTCCGTTCTCGAAAACATAGCTTGTCACCCGGCACTCTATAGCTCTAAATATCAACCGGACACTACTCATTCTCGACTAAGTGCTAGGAGCCGTAAAGCTATACGGGATGCCGAGGAGATGGTTCACTATACACCTGGACTAAAGATGATGCTAGAAGTACAGTATCTCATGTTGTTGTCATTTGTCAGTGCTTTGCTGTGTGTTAATGTGTGATCAGAGGTGTCCGCTTAATGTCGCTATATAGCACTGGATTAGAGCGCTCTTTGTCTGTGTTTGTAGCAACGCAACTTATTGAAAGGTAAACCTTCTACCATTTTATTGCTTTGACATACAACGTCGCTAAACATCTGTTTTCTGTTGACTTTGCAAGTGTCCAATATGTCTGTCTCAAAAGATTTAATCATTTTTAACACGAAGTCACAAACACAATATAAAGATCAGTATACAAATATTATTTACTGCACACAATTTTATCAGAACCAGCTTCTGTTTTAACGTATTTAATTTTAGGCAACTATGTCGAGAAAATCCTTTCAGATAACGATAACGATAACCATTTATAACACAATCCCGCAGCATTCCACTTTTGAGTTGTTTACCGAGGTAATATATGTAATATGATGAGTGCCAGGTACATTCACTACACACACCACAAGGAATCATTAAAAGCAAGGAAACGCGATACAAGATAAGCCCACGGCTGATTCTTGAAATTTCATTGGATACGTATTTCAGTTAAGAAGTAGGGAACCGTGCCCAGTACTGACTCACTACCTTGCTATGCCGTAGATATTAAGAGTGCTGCGCCGACTTCGTCCGTCTTGTTGTGGATTGAAACTTGAATTGTTGAAACATCTCTAGTGCACGAGCTATAGTCGGCAACTTTTTCGATTTGTGTTTCATGATAGCATCATCCAACTTGCTTGAATGTTCCAGATAGACTTTATGCTCTAGAGAGATCATGCCAAAGTGACTGTGATTTTTTTTTATTTCGAAGTCTGTGATAGAAAATAATTTACTGTTTTATTTTTCGCCATTCCTGACGAAGAAAATTGTCGAATTTTCTTTGACATAAGACTCTTCACGGACTTTTAATTTAAATAATTTAAGACATTCCTTTTATACATTTTCGTACTTTGGCCTTTTGAAACATGTCTGAGAAAATTTTACAGGCCCGCATTGAGGAATTGGAGGAAGAGCTGGAGGCTGAGCGCCAGGCCAGAGCAAAGGTAAGCTTATTAGTCCTTAATTGATCATCGGCTTTAATTAATATTGTTAAGGTAATCAATTATATTTACTAGACAAACTTCATAACTTTTAATTGGTGAATCAAATAAGTGTGGTAACAGTATGTTATATTTCTAAATTTATTACAAATATGCTGTATTGCTACACCAATTTATATTTATCATTTCCTAATTGAACATTTTATTAAGACAAAACAAAATCTTTGAGAAACATTAAATAATGGCGGACTTTAAGAAACAAAAATATTGCCCTTTTCGTAATTGTGAGAAATTCATATAGGTTTCCTACTGTACGCAAATTGTTTAACACAAGTAGCCTGCTTTCAACCGTAAACACACCTACGGAGAGTTGTATACGTGCAGCATTTTACAAACACTTATGCATCTTCACCACAAGCGCTCTCCAGCCAAGAAGGCTCTAAATTATGTCACCATAGCAACGCCTGGAAATTTGCGGAATTTCTTAGTACGGTTAGCTTACTCTGCGCCTGGTGGTTTAAGATAAGGGTGTGTGTGGGGAGTGATAGTAGATTGGGTAAATTGATAGGCCACTTTGGCAGCTGTATGTTAAAACTACACAGGTGGAGTTCAAGACTATAATAAGCTGGGAAATATGCAGCTAAGATAGTTTTCTATTGAATTTAGCCCAAGCTGATAGTGATAATGCTAATACAAAATAAATCATCTTTTAAGTAGGTTTAATTGTTAAAGCGAGTGTCTTATAAAGATAACAGATCTTATTTCTTATCACACAACTTGAAATGGTTGGCAAAGTGGGCAAGATATTTCATATAAACGTTAATATTGAAGAATACTAAAATAAAATTACTATTCACTAAATATCATACACCATCTCACATCTTGTGCGTTTTCTTTGACCCTTAGGTTGAGAGACAGAGAGCTGACATCAGCCGCGAACTCGAGGAACTTGGTGAGCGCCTGGATGAGGCTGGTGGTGCCACTGCCGCTCAGATCGACTTGAACAAGAAGCGTGAGCAGGAACTCCTGAAGCTCAGACGCGATCTTGAGGAGCAGTCCCTTGCTCACGAGTCCCAGATCGCCGCCCTCCGCAAGAAGCAGCAGGATGCCGCCAACGAGATGGGCGACCAGATCGACCAGCTCCAGAAGGTCAAACAGAGGTCAGTGGCTGTGTGATGTGCATTCATTGAAGATAAATGCATTGCATTTAACATTTATAATAATGTTAGAAAGTATACCAATAGCTTTATTTAAGTTACCTTATTTTAAGATCAATTGATCAATAATTCAATACGTAGTACATGTATTATGTACCGAATATAACTAATTACTAACTATAAAATGCAGTATAAAAACATTACAATCCCAAACATATATTTATATAACTTAACAATAAAATTGAAACAGCCTCCATGGTTTAAATCCTCCAAATCAGCCATATTAGAACACTAAGTCTGTAATTTCGGTTCATATATGTTTAATTTAATATTTTATTATGCCTCGGGCAGGGTTGAGAAGGAGAAGGCTCAGTTGAAATCCGAGATGGAGGACCTCCACGCTCAGTTCGAGCACGCCTCCAAGAACAGAGTAAATATATGCCCCATTTCTAGGCATGCTGCATGAATATCCATTCACTGCAATTCGCAATTTCAGGAAATGTTGATATACCAAATCTGCCAATACAATTTATGCATGTTCGTATTACAATTAATACAACGAACTAGAACTCCTAGTGGGACCTGGAGATAACAGATGGCAACATACCCCGTTATTGTTATTTCTTTTTTCAAATGCATGTTCTCCCTACACTTTCGACGCTTTCGACGTTTTATAAAGCTATAATTAGTGTACCCCCCATGTTTAGTTAACACTTCATAGTTGCTAACAACAGTCACCGGTACAATTACATACAGTGCAAATTCAACCAAGATCCTTCACATCAATGCATGTTTGTATTTTGCATGCCCCCATAGCTTGGAACAGGAACGGATGGACCTGCATCTTGAATGCGAGGATCTTTTACTTAGTCTCGAGCAAACGGAGAAGATGCGGGTACAGTTACAACAGCGTTTTGTTTTTAGATATTATTTCTAATTCCGTGTTAATTACATTTTCCATTTTTGTGAAATTACTCTGGAAAATAAAATAAGTAGTTTTTAAACGTGTATTTTCTATTAAGTCATTATCTTTAATACTTGAACAATTAAAACGCATACTTCTTACTCAACAAAAATGTTACACCTAAGCTTTGACATTAAATTTATTAATTTATCGACCTTGTTACTTACTTCTTATTGTCATTATTTGCAGGGTATGTCCGAAAAGATGTCCAAGCAAGTTGAGGCCCAGATTTCCGAGCTGAATGCTCGCCTTGATGAGTCTGCTCGCACCATTCAGGAGCTCCAGTCTGGCAAGGCCCGCCTCCAGAACGAGAACGCCGACCTCGGTCGCCAGCTCGAGGATTCCGAGAGCCGTGTCAGTCAGCTGACCAAGGAGAAGAACGCTCTGGCCGCTCAGCTCGAGGAAGCCAAGAGAGCTCTAGAAGATGAGACCAGGGTATGTATATTCATGGAGATTCGATAATATAGTCCTAAGAATAATTGAAAATAGCTAAATTGATGTAAAAGCTCCCCTTCAATAATAAAATAAATATTATTCAGTAGTGTTATTACATACGTACTGGACACAATACGCAGACAATTAATTCGTCTCTTTGTCTTTAAGGCTCGCCAGAAGCTGCAGTCCGAGCTCCGCAACCTGAGCTCCGATCTGGATGCTCTCCGCGAACAGCTGGAAGAGGAACAGGAGTCCAAGAGCGATGTCCAGAGACAGCTTTCAAAGGCCAATGCCGAGGCTCAGCAATGGCGCAGCAAGTACGAGAGCGAGGGTCTTGCCCGCGCCGAGGAGTTGGAGGAAGCCAAGCGCAAACTCCAAGCCAAACTTGCCGAGACCGAGTCCGAGGCTGAGACTGCCAACGCCAAGGTCAGCCAGCTCGAGAAGACCAAGTCCAGACTGCAGGGAGAACTCGAGGACCTCATGGTAGATGTTGACAGATCCAGCAGCACCATCAACAACCTCGAGAAGAAACAGCGTGCCTTCGACAAGACTCTCGCCGAGTGGCAGACCAAGGTCCGTGACCTCCAGGGAGAACTTGAAAATGCCCAGAAGGAATCTCGCAGCTACTCTGCTGAGCTCTACAGATCCAAGGCCCAGTACGAGGAGTCTACCGACACCATTGAGTCTCTGAAGAGAGAGAACAAGAACCTTGCAGGTGAGATTTCTCTCCTTATTTAACATTATAACAATATGTGTAAAATTCAATGCATATGTAAATAAATCTTGAATAAAACAGAAACAAAACAGGATTCAATTTAATATAAAAAGATACTTTATTTAATGTAAGTCAGTTCTTCGCCTTAAATGTTCTATCATTGTGTCACTTGCAGATGAGATCCACGACCTCACCGACCAGCTGTCTGAAGGAGGCCGCTCTGTGCACGAGGTTGAGAAGGCCCGCCGCCGCCTTGAGATGGAGAAGGAAGAACTGCAGGCTGCTCTAGAAGAGGCCGAATCCGCTCTTGAACAGGAGGAGGCTAAGGTCGCCCGTTCCCAGCTTGAGATCGCTTCAATCAGAATGGAGATCGACAGAAGAATCGCCGAGAAGGAAGAAGAATTCGAGAACACCAGGTTATTGTTGTTTTATGTCTATATACATTCTAATCGCTACACTATTAATTAAACTGCTTCTCGTGCATCAAATTCACTTTGATTTAATAACAAAGATGCATTCTGATAAGTATATGTAGTCACAAAAATAAAATTTACTGACTGTCTTGCTTATTATTCTTATTCACTTTACAGACGCAACCACCAGAGAGCTCTTGATTCCATGAACGCCAGTCTTGAGGCCGAGTCTAAGGGTAAGGCCGATGCTCTTAGAATCCGCAAGAAGCTGGAGCAAGACATTAACGAGCTTGAGGTTGCCCTTGATGCTGCCAACCGCCAGAAGGCCGAACTTGAGAAGAACGCCAAACGCTATCAAGAACAGTGCAGAGAACTCCAGGCCCAGGTTGAAGATGAACAGCGCCAGGTTGGAGAGGCCCGTGACGCTTATAACATGGCTGAGCGCCGCGTCGCCGTTGTCCAGGGTGAATGCGAGGAGATCCGCTCCGCACTCGAGTCCGCCGATAGAGCCCGCAAGGCCGCTGAGAACGAGCTTGTTGATGCCAATGACCGTGTCAACGAACTGTCCGCCCAGGTGCAGTCTCTTGGAAGCCAGAAGAGAAAGCTCGAGGGAGACATTACCGCCATGCAGGGAGATCTGGATGAGATGAACGGAGAGGTCAAGAGCGCCGACGAGAGGGCTAAGAAGGCTATTGCCGATGCCGCCCGTCTTGCCGATGAGCTCCGTGCCGAACAGGATCACGGACAACAGGTTGAAAAGATGCGCAAGGCTCTGGAGCACCAGCTGAAGGAACTCACCGTCCGCCTGGATGAAGCCGAGGCCCAGGCCCTCAAGGGTGGCAAGAAGATGATCGCCAAACTCGAGACCAGAGTAAGTCTTACCTTTCGTGCAATTTTCTTTTCTTACAAGAAGCGGAATAAAGTATAAGTTAGTTTAAGTATTATCACATTTTAAAACTTGTGTATGAGATATTATTGTATATAACGGTGTTAACTGTGTAACGGTAACATTTTGCCATTTTAATATAAAATGGAACATTTAAATTTGATTGATTACCCCTGAACACGCTCCTCGTTTGCAACCGCAGGTACGCGAGCTGGAGGGAGAATTGGACAGCGAACAGCGCCGCCACGCCGAGACACAGAAGAACATGCGCAAGGCCGACCGCCGTCTCAAAGAACTTGCCTTCCAGGCCGATGAGGACAGAAAGAACCAGGAACGTCTCCAGGAGCTCATCGACAAACTGCAGAACAAGATCAAGACATACAAACGCCAGGTCGAGGAGGCTGTACGTATTAGTTTCGTCTTTTCATTCATACAAATTAAAATAAATTACATTACAAGTTTTTACTCAGCCTTAATTGAATTGCATATACTTACATTTTTTCTTTTTGTCCCGTTTCATTATAGGCTCTATACAGCATAAACATTTTAAAGCTTATTCCATTAACGCTACAGTTATTAATTTTGATGCCTTTTTTACTCACAAACAATACACACTAACGAGCCAATTGTTTTACTACTTCCATCATCTATCTACAGGAGGAGGTCGCTGCCATTAACTTGGCCAAGTACCGCAAGGTGCAGAACGAGTTGGAAGATGCCGAGGAGAGGGCCGATGCCGCTGAGAACAGTCTGCAGAAACTGCGCGTCAAGAACCGCAGCTCCGTGTCCATGGGACGTGCCAGCGCCAGCCCAGCTGTAAGTTATCGCGTTTGTTAGTTAAACTTAGTTTCTGCTGTCTTTCTTGTAAAATATTTGTGATGTATGGTTCTTTTTAATATGTGTAATATATTTTATTACATCATAATAGTATTCACATGTTCCTATAGGACCTGCATACGTATATACTTATGCGATATATACTTTATTCTGCTATGATGATGTTTTAAACTTCTATATAGTTTCCTTTATATATGTATTTAGTCCTAAGTGTTCTGTATTAACAGTATGCAAAATATTTGTTTTGAAAGAGAAAAAGCGTTAATATTTATTCTAAAGAGGGACAACAATTGACTGATGGCAAATGATGACTTTTGTATTACTTGTATTTGTTTTATTTGTTTACATAACATAATGACATTGATTTTCAGGTGAAGAAATAAATGACAAATTTGAGATAAAAAAAACGAACCAAAATTTATTAAGGTAAATGGCAACGATGTTGTTCAGCAACCAATCCGGATGAACCCTAGTTGCTGTTGTCCAAAATTTATCAGCCCCTTGGTGCCTCATTCCCCAACCCTCGTTTTTTTCTGAAATCAGAAGTTGATTCCAGACAGACGTAACACGAAGATAACAGAACTACTCACCACATAGTTATCATGCTAGTGTAGAAATACTACTGTTGTTATTACTACCATATTGGCAAACTTAGCAGATTTGGAATTTTAACAACAATTATCCGAATTATCTTGCTAATCGCTAGCTAAAGACCAGTATATTTTTTCTATAAAACTGTTTAGGCTCCCGCCACTCCACTAGCCTCAGCCATGGCGAAAGCAGAAAGAATGAGGAGAGAACGGGAGAGTTCATTCTCCTAAATAGTTAAAATAGGTACAGCCCGGCTGGCGAAACCCTTTTGGGGGCTAGGTCTATGCTAGAATCAGTGTTACCAACACTGCTTGAACATATTATTTTACCCAGTAGAAAACTCAGAGCGCTGCAAAGTCAGTAAAACCGCTTAGTGTATTCATTGTATGTGCTAAGCCGCCGATAGTTTATTGGTGTTGTTGGAACTTAATTTTAGTAGTCTTACGTTACGTTTTAGTCTTTTATGTTCTGTTTATCTTTTTTGTTATGACGTTTTACCGTTTTGGTAGGAGTGTCCCCCCTTGTATACACACATTGTGCACCCCATGTATTACTTAGGCCTCATTCCTCATTTTATTATTTCTGTTTGAATCTCACTTGTCCATTAGGGAGGTGCTAGCATTTCCATCAGAGAAAGCCGTCAGACCTTTACCAGTGCGACCACTTCTTCATTTGAGTAAAATTATATTTATTGTAAGTGACGCCATAATGGCGTAAGTTGTTTGGAGTGATTTTCCCGTGCTTGCATGGTCGTCTGTGATTGGATATTTGTGGTCAACGACTCAATGTCGACTTCATTGATCCGTTTATATGTGCTGATAAAACGTGCTACAGAAGATATCCATGCAGTGTCTACTTTACCGCAATTCTTGTTGATTAATCCAACTCATTCCAAATGTGTGCTGCTTCACTTACTGCCCACTTAAAAATGACATTGAATCCACCCTCTGTTGTTACAAAATAAATTCCGAACCAGCATTTTACTACGGAAACCTCATCCACATCTCTGAATTTATATTTAAAAAAAATCAACATCCATTGTTCAACCCTAGCATGAATGTTTGTGAATCCACTGACCACACGTTCGGACATTCGATGCGGTTTATTTGTCGGAAGACACACCATCAGCTCAACATAGTTGTATTTTAATAAGTAGTTCTCACTCCAACCGTTGTGTGACTTCCTCGTGCATGCATTTTCAGATGTGGCATGAAAATGATTAATTAAAAGTTTGAGAAAACAAAACATTCAAAATAAATTACATTTAGCTCCTACATGTATTGAATGAAAATATGTCATAAAATAAAATAATCAGTAAATGACTAAAATATTTTGGTTAGGTATTTATTTATGTGATAAATTGTTCAAAAAATATTTAAATTTAAAGAGATGGTAACATATAGCTCTAATGAGTCTTTATATATAGCGAACTTGTACTTGTATTTTAGATAAATTACGATTATATGAGCTTGTATGATAATAAGATGTTTTTATTTCTCTTGCAGGCCGGTACAACCCTTCTGTCACCCCTTAGTCATACAAGCAGAAACTATAGAGCCTCCTCTCACTTGGGATTAAATTCGTCTTTCCGATCCGTGGTATCGTTCAATGGGGGTGACGATGGTGACTTCGAGTAAATGAATTATCTTCGTCCATCACCTTCCTGCTAACTAGAAGAGTGGCCAAACTTGAATCTGACGCTATGTTTATAAACACATTGTCTGTATTCCATAATGTACGCGTGTTGTGTTCAAAAAACAGACTAGCTAGGTTTTAGTGTCTGGAAGTGGGTTTTTGTTTCGCCGATTGCAACTCTGAATTACGCTAACAGCCAAGACTTATGCCAAGACTACATTTGCGGACAACGAGGCCAGATGAAGACCTTCTTCCAGTTCTAGCCGTGCTAGAGTAGAAACAAACAGCTCGAGTGACTTGTATTTATTGAAGATATGACTGTGTTTGTGTAGGTTTATTTATTACTTGCATTTTAGTAGCACCATTTTATTTATTAAATTTACAACGCATCTTTTTGGAAGGACTTTTTATTGGCCGTTGGTGTATATATTCCCGGCATATACACCACGGTCATGAATAACCCCTCATTGAACTTTTTATGTGAATACTACAAAACGTGTGAATCGTACAGCACTTACAATAAGTTGTAGTACATTTACTCTTGTTACCAAATTTTGTCTCTTAACCTTTCTGTATTAAAATTGCATTGATGTTAATGAAAAATGACTTCTGTTTTCTTTTATTTACCGAAATATCAGCAATATAATATAATAATACAAAATGAAAATTACAACCACATAGAAAAAAAAAAAAAATGAAAGAAAAATGGCTGAAAGAAAACAACAAAATAAAACGAAAAATATCAATGATTGATAAAAACTATGTTAATCTTTAATATCTTAAAACAACAATAATTGTATAATAATGATAATAATAATGATGATGATGATAATTTTAACAATAATGATATACTACTCCTACAACTTCTACCACTATAACTACTACTATTACTACTACTACTATAACTACTACTACTACTACTACTACTATAACTACTACTACTACTACTACTACTACTACTACTACTAC
Source organism: Sinonovacula constricta (assembly GCA_007844125.1). Classification (NCBI taxonomy): domain Eukaryota; kingdom Metazoa; phylum Mollusca; class Bivalvia; order Cardiida; family Solecurtidae; genus Sinonovacula; species Sinonovacula constricta. Next base: position 31,791,089 of record CM017555.1, read on the forward strand.
TACTACTACACAATAATATTAATGAAAATAACAACAACAACAAAACAATAAGGAAATATTCTTTTTCTCCTATACGTCTTACTACTTCTACTTATAGTATCATCTTTTACAACTACTCATACCCTTCTTTCTCAAGTAGTTTGTGTAAATTGTCTTCGCAAAGTTTTTCACAATTATTTCATTTGCTCAGCTTATTTATATTAACTGAGCATGTCATAAAAAGTAAACATTAAAAAATAGAAATTAGAAAAAAATAAGATGAGATGAAATAAATAAGAAAATGTCTAGCTTAAGTAATTTCCAATAACACGCCAACTCCTATATGATGATACGACCATTTAACGTAGTGTATTTTCTTCCCGACCACATCAAATATAATGAGATCTTTAAAACAGCAAGCTATATCATTTATTGCACTGTTAAAAAAATGATGATTATCGAATTCCAGTCACAAGAACAAAATTAATACTAAGTTTAGCCCAATTTTGAGCAAATTAAACTATCTATAGATCACATAAAATTTTAATAGATCTAAATTAATACTGAAGGTTCGAAGACTGCAAAATACAATACAAAATAAGAAGTTTTGTTCGACATTAATAACTGATGAAAGAAGTTTAAATAAGAATAACACTAAAACAAAGGAAACACAATGTTACTTTCCCAAGGGTATATAATAAGTATACAACGTAAATAGTTGCAACAAAAATATAAAGCAACAACTTGTAATTAAGGATAACGTTCAGTATGTTACATCAATGATGACATGGGAAGGAGGGACATAATACAAGTTACATGTAGAATACTGTATAGAACGTGAAACTGTATACTTACATGCAAATGTTATTGGGGCTGAATCAGGTAATTTGTAAATTGTAAATGTTAACATTTTGTGATCGACTTGTCTGTAAATGATGCTATGGCATCATCTCGTTTTGGTCTAACTATTTGTTAGCTGAAAAGTAAACGCAAAGAAAAATTTAGATTTTACATAGTTCATTATTAAGTACACTAAATGGTGAAGATATTTTAATTCTTTAAGTCGTACGAAAAGGAACATATTTCACGAAAAGGGTACATTTAACCACATATAATAAATACAAGTTTGTTTGGAAACAGTTTTTGTAGAAAACAATAGGAAGTACACGGTCAGAGCTCTGTTACCTGGTTTAAGCACCCTACTCGGTCCTTCTGCCGATTGGTTGTTCCAGGGCGCCGAGGGCGGTTCCTGTTGGTTTTTCTTTTTTATAATGCAATGTCTCGTATCAGAGGTTTGTCACTTGTCACTTTGTTCTTAACACACAGGCGCATACATTTGTCTAGTGCAATGTAAATTTCTTATATATGTTGTCATTTCCATTTGAACATTTGTCATATTCCTTATTTAAATATGTGTGTGTGCGCGTGTGTGTGTGTGTGTGTGAGAGTGAGTGTGTGTGTGTGTGCGTGTGTGTGTGTGTGTGTGCGTGCGTGTGTGTGTGAGTGAGTGTGTGTGTGCGTGTGTCTGTGTGTGTGTGCGTGCGAGTGTGTGTGTGTGTGTGTGTGTGTGTGCGTGCGTGTGTGCGTGTGTGTGTGACGTTGGTAACCGTATGCACAGTTAGGAGATATACTAGGTTGTTGAGTTTTAAACGACTAAAATAGTTTAAAAGCATCGCGACGCTTCTGATTCTCTAAACGTATGTCGTCATATTTTTTTTGAAATTCATCATAATCACAATTTATCCTGTGATCTCAGATTATATATTTATTCTATTTTTAAAAGTTTTGTTTTCCAAACACATTAAAATGCATATTTTGCTAAATGTAACCAAAATAGCTTTAAATTATATGTATTTTTATATTTATTTAGTGGGGACGGTGAGCCGGTTAAGTACCCGATTAATTCCGCCTCTTACAATTTTCTTACAAGTGATGACAACTGGACACTCATTTCTATTTTTTTTTTATAAAATTATAAGTTTTCTCATATATGTCTTAAAAGTACTTTGCCGCCTGCATTGATGCATTGAATAACTTAGATGCACCTTGATGTTTCATATGGACTCATATCGACCTTTGCTTCAATATATGATTCAAGCAGTGCCTTAACAGTTAAAGCTGAAAATAAAATACAAACTATTGTCAGCATTTCAGTACCACACACAATTATCATGAGCAGACTTAGACGAGAAAGGTCGTTGATGCGAAACATCAAAGCCGACGCAAAAACTGGAATAGGTAATCAGGTTGAAGCAGAATTGAGACAAAGTAACAGACATATTTGAAAGGTGATATTCTTTATTTGTAAGTGTTAAGTATTATCTTTAGAAAACGTATGAAAAATGTTAAATCCCGAGATCACAGAATGGATTTAAAAGCAAAATATAAAAAACCGACACCATTTTCCAAGAAGTTATATACATGTATGTAGAAGAAAATGTTGCCAAACGTATTACACTAAACTATAAAACTAAAGTCTGCAAGCAAAGACTGCATGTGTGCAGCATTCTCACATAACACAAATCAGTGCTGTTCCAAGAGTATTATTTCTGGAACATAGTATGCTTTTTTCTCTTTCTCGGTATCTATTTTCCAAGTTGTTTTGTATGGAAGCATTTTCTTGTATCTATGTCAGGTATACAACAAAGAACAAAGTTTATTATTTCTTAAACTTAACCTACTTCACAATTTTTAAAGTGGAATGGGTGAAGACCAACATGAGAGAATCAGTAACACGGAACGAATGTCTTTGATCCCGATAGAAGTAATGTCGTTAAAAAGCAATGTTATAACGTAATTATGTATTATGTATTATGGTTTATAACTACGCATTCAACTGACATTAAGAATATAACGAATTTGCTGACAAGTGAAAGGTAGTATATCATTCAATATAGAACCGAAATGCTGCAAAATATGAAACTGACTTATTATGAAAAACTATCTTTAAATAGTATCCAAGATGGATACTGCTATTCAGTAAATTTGGGACGTAAGAAAGTAATAATAAAATATGAACATATTCTGTTTGGGTTTTGTTGTTATTATTGTTGTTGTAGGTTTTTGGTTTTTGTTTTTCAAAATGTTCGTATTATAGAAGATTTGAACAAAGGAAAAAATGGCATGTTAGGTCTAGGGTTTGAACCCAGAACCCTGGTATCCCGAATCCATAGCCGTAACCACTTGAGCACAAACACTTCAGACATGTTATAAATGCCTTCTTGATCATCCAAATCGATAATGAGATCTTTTTTAAAAACTTGTCATAACGGGTCTTATGTTCAGAACCATCGGATCCAGCGTCCATAACCATTACCTCTTCACCAAGAACACTTCAAGCATATTATAATTGTTTTCTTCATGTGATGCACGTTTCTCTTATGCAAGTGAATTGCTCATCCAAATCTTTAATAACATCCCTTTGAAAATTTTCATGTTTCATGACCGGGCTAGGATTTGAATCTGAAACTCTTAAATCAAGAGTCCAAAACAGTCCCTTGACTACAATCACTTCAGAGATGCTATAGAGGCGTTCCTGCACATTTAGCAGCACTGGAAATTATATTTTTAGATTTGCACAGTACCTTACAAAAATCGATTATCTTTATATGTTGCAGAAACATTGCATCTAAAGTCAGAATTTGTCGTGAATACTCAGTGGATCGTTCGGAACATTCTTTTTCTAGCTATGGACAGTTTCGTTGCTAATTTAGATTCAATTTATTGTCCGAACATCGAATGCCGTATCGAAGATCATTCCTATCTACTTTCGTAAGGAAGGGTGTACAGATTCTTCACGTACATTTACGTTAAAGGTTTAGAAATTTAAATGACAGAAAGAAAACAAACAAAATCTCTCATTACTGTCATGTTTGCATGAAAGTTACAGACACACAGAAAATAAATATAAAAATAATAGAATAAAAAAGTTTACCAAATTAGGACCCATATTTATTGAAGGTTGCTCCAGCGCGTCGACAATGGGTTCCAGCTATCTCGAACTCTAGACGTTTCTTACTATTCAACCGACCGGCTGTCTCGTACCCTCGAGCATATATTTATAATGAAATTTGGTATATTTTCTTTGTTGGATTTGTTAGACATTGTAGTCGTAGACGAATGCAAACAATTTAATTATTTCCAGCATTATTCTAGTGCTAGAGAAAACGCCTGACTATAAAAAATGTCCACTTTTGTCCGTATTATTACATATTATTACGTATTAAATATGTAGAAAAATGGACATGCGTGCACTGAAACACACCGAAGGAGACTGCGAGGCCTACAACAGCCGTCTTACCATCCGCACCAGCCACTGTCCCCAGTTCGACCTTCTGATAGAACTCTGAAGAAGGAAGCGGATTTCGTACTAATGCAGGCGCGTTTCCTCCGCGATAAGAAGCCGAAGAAGTCACAGATGAAGAAGGCCGATGAAATGAGTGGGGAATTTTTGCTCGTTATGCAATATATAGCACTGGCGCCTGGTCAACGGACAAGCTGTTAAAGTAACTGACCGGGATGTACGGTGACTGTGCGTTCTGAATGTGTTTGTTCTTAATGTTCAGTGAATAGATGCTTTCACATCATCCTCGTCTGAAATATATTATTCAAGTACTCCCAATTGTGTTTTCATTTTTCAATGTCGTTTCTGAGGTTCCTTGTTTTTCACCATAATCTTATATTAAAATAAAATAAAATGCATGTTTGGAACAATTTGCTTCCACCTGGTTGAATTACCAATTGTAAGTGTATCTTATTTTTTTAACTGCCTATGCGTTTGAATTATTATTTGATGAATCAATAGATAAAAATGCGTGTATGTTTGTTTATTATAATATAATACATATCATTAAATAACTTTTAAACAAGACCGCAACGTGATTTCGCCCATTAAAGGATATATTTGTAACTTTTCACACCTATCTTGCTAATCCTCTTTGTATCCCAAATTATCACTATTATCGCTTTATCATATCAATCAAGCCTAATCTATTGGCGGGTTACGAGATGACAGACCGCAGGGTACGAGATGTCTGCTTGAGGGAACGAGACAGCCGGTCGATTGGAGGTTACGATAGTCTAGGGTAGGAGATAGCTGGCTCTCTCATACATTGGTGAAATGGATATTATCTCCCTTTTTAGACAATATCTGTGGTAGTCCAAATAATATGCAGGTCCTTTTAGCTGGAATTATTGGACTTTATCGCCTGATCTGTTGGTGCTAATACAAACAGTAAAATTAATAAAATTTGCATACACATAAGCTTAAATTCGTTTAAATAGCTCATGTAAACAAGAAAAAGGAAGTGTTTGTTGATGATTGTTAACATGGGTATAACGAGAAAGACAGAAAAGACAACATACACTCCAAAGAGCACAAACATATAAACCAAGTAGTCCAAATGAAAGGACCTACTTGCATTTAGGGATTATTCAAGGGAGACTATCCACAAATGTCTGTTATTATTAATTTACCCGGCACATCTGTACGGAAACTGACGAAGTTACACGAATATATCCGAGTAAACATTAATGGTTCTCGACCGCTACAGGGAGTCCCGAACATGTGAAGCACTTAAAGTGTTCGGACAATGGAATGTTTGCTAAGTAAGAGGCCACTTATCCGTCCATGAGAACACAATGGCACTTGTGTTTTTGTCAGTCTACATAAATGCGTCAGAACTGTCCCCATCCCATCTTAGTCACCAAACAGTATATATATATATACATGGATAAGTGTCACCAGAGCACCCTTATAGCTGCCTAGCAGGAGAAAATAAACAACTGAACTCTTTCTGTTCGGAATACTTTTTAAAACGTTTTTGAGATTGCAGGATTCATCTGTGCCAAGATATCCTCTTGCGTTGTATGGTTGGATGTTGTTTGACACTATGCGTGCTGTTGTGTTTGTTGTGGTGGTTGTAGTGTTTTCTCTACTGAAAGAATCATGTGCATCAGGAGAAGCAAAGGTAGGCTTGTTTTATATTATGCTTTTTTTGTTGTAAAAAAAGTGTATCTTCCCACAGTTTATATAAAACGATTACGATTCCTTTAAACTCAAGAATCACAAACCGCAATGTGTATTCAATCAACTAGGCCAATAATGGCAATATCTATCAATGAACTTATTTCATTTATCGCAAAACATTTGTGGAATAGAAAGTCAGAGAGTAATCTTTACGTAATTTATGCCATGTGGCACTGTACTCTCAGACGATATCTTGTAACAAATATTCTGGTATTCTTAATATTAACATTGGTCTTAATTTTGTTAATCAATTAATAAATTATATAACTTGTGCTTGTATAACAAATTGGCGTCATAATTCTTCAAAGGAGATTAAAGATCTACGGTTTTACTGTTAATTATTTGCTTGCTTATGTAAATGTCGCTTGCAATTTTCTAATCCCTTTGGACAGATTTCCAAAATGGGTCCCTTTCGATTTATAGTGGAATCTGACACTAAGTGTAAGAAAATAATATCATTAAAGTTTTTGGGGTACAAATGTATGTAAAAAGCTGCTTATTACAAATGTATGTCATCTTACAGATTTAAATTAGTAAACAGCTTGTTCTTTGAAACTTGTAAATATGTTTTAAGCTTAGTTTCTTTGGAAATTGTCTTTAAAAGGCATGCAAATCACAAACGTCCTGCTTAAGCCATATGGTGTTATTGTTGTTCTAAAAATGTTTTCACACCTCTTTCTTATTCAGTCATTGAGATTCTCACATACCACCACATACCCAATTCCTTAATATGTAGTGGTATACGGGATCACGTGATATCACTCAAACTAAAGTAAGGATAGTTTCACGACTTGCCGGAACGTGGTATCGGGATGATCGACTGGGTGTGGTATCGTACAAGGTGTTTACTGCTCGCTATTCACAGTAAATACAGCATTATATGTCCTCTAACCATATCCAATTACTGATTGTTTCTAGGACTTTAAGGCCAACATCTAAACAAATTGTTACTTATCTTTTGGTAAAAATACCGCTGAAAAGTAATCATTGTCCTGGATCGTTTTCAGCCGAGATCGGGAGGAAGACGTCGGAAGAAAAATCACGTGACCAGGTCATCCAGCCTGTTACCTCCCTGGTCAGAACAACAAATCAGGTAGACATTTTTTAATTGAATATCAAAAATACAAAAAGCAGTAATAGCTGTCAACAACAAAGCTGAAGCAATAATTATGGGACGAAAACATAACAAAGAAATCGGCAGATGTAGAAACCAGATATTTTCCGTAATATAGTTCTGCATACAATTTGACCCGTTATGTGACAATACTCCCAAGTAAGCCAGATGCAATATCATGGCGAGAAATGTTGATACATAAAACAAAAAACAACAAAGTTATCTTCAGAACATGTACTACTATATATTTTTAAGTAATACACGTTGCATTATATTATAATTATTTGTTAAACGTGCCTGATAATTCTCTAATTATTCAACGAAAGCTGTAGATTTTAGTGTTCGCTATATTTCAAAGTCTTAAACCTTAAAGCCAAAACATCGTGATTTCTAATTCTGTGATTTCTAATTCTGTTAAAGGCAATACAATTGTACAATAAACATCGTAAAAGTTTCCAAAATTGTAATAATTCTCCCAACATTATTATTTTACGGTATTGAACATTTTCGGTTATCCGCATGAAGTGTGGAATAGTCGAATGCAACACATCACGTGATCAAAACAGCATAAATACATGTAAGTTTGCAACAAGCTTTTATTCACATGTTTTTTTTTTTTGTTGTTTTTTTTTGTCGTCAGGTTAATTCCTGACCGGAGCGGTAACATGACGTCAGGGCTAGTGGAGGTCACAATAGCAGGACGGCGAGGTATCGTTTGTGACGACAAATGGGACGTGCGGGATGCAGACGTAGTCTGCAAACAATTGGGATTCAAGCTGTAAGTGAGCGATAATTCATTTCTAGAAATAAAAATCGAACGTGTTAAAAACTACTGTATCATCCTTTCTGAGATATTTGTAATAGGATTTCCATCAAAACTAAGATCAAAGATCCTGATCAATTCTCAGTCACAGACCCTAATCAGCGATCACTCCCAGACACTGAGCAGAAACTGATCAGTTCTCACTCACAGACCCTGATCAAATGTCACTCGCACTGATCAACTATCACTCACATACCCTGATTAATTCTCACTCGAACTGATCAACTATCACTCACAGACCCTGATTAATTCTCACTCGAACTGATCAACTCTCACTCACAGACCCTGATCAAATGTCACTCGCACTGATCAACTATCACTCACATACCCTGATTAATTCTCACTCGCACTGATCAACTCTCACGCACAGACCCTGATCAAATCTCACTCGCACTGATCAACTCTCACTCACAGACCCTGATCAAATGTCACTCGCACTGATCAACTCTCACGCACAGACCCTGATCAAATCTCACTCGCACTGATCAACTCTCACTCACAGACCCTGATTAATTCTCACTCGCACTGATCAACTCTCACTCACATACCATGATTAATTCTCACTCGCACTGATCAACTCTCACTCACAGGCCCTGATTAATTCTCACTCGCACTGATCAACTCTCACTCATAGACCCTGATTAATTCTCACTCGCACTGATCAGTTCTCACTCACAGACCCTGGTTAATTCTCACTCGCACTGATCAACTCTCACTCACAGACCCTGATTTATTCTCACTCGCACTGATCAAATCTCATTCACAGACCCTGATTAATTCTCACTCGCACTGATCAACTCTCACGCACAGACCCTGATTAATTCTCACTCGAACTGATCAAATCTCACTCGCAGACTAGGATCAATTCTCACTCATAGATTCTGATCAATTCTAACTCGCCTTGATCAATCCCCCTCGCACTGATCAATTCTCACTCGCCTTGATCAATCCCCCTCGCACTGATCAATTCTAACTCGCAGTCTAGGATCAATTCTCACTCGTACTGATCAATTCTCACTCGTACTGATCAATTATCACACGCAGACTCTGATCAATTCTAACTCGCAGACTAGGATCAATTCTCACTCGCAGACTCGGATCAATTCTAACTCGCAGACTAGGATCAATTCTAACTCGCAGACTAGGATCAATTCTCACTCGCAGACTCGGATCAATTCTAACTCGCAGACTAGGATCAATTCTAACTCGCAGACTTGGATCAATTCTCACTCGCCTTGATCAATTCCCCTCGCACTGATCAATTCTAACTCGCAGTCTAGGATCAATTCTCACTCGTACTGATCAATTCTCACTCGTACTGATCAATTCTCACTCGCAGACTCTGATAAATTCTAACTCGCAGACTATGATCAATTCTAACTTGCAGACTCTGATCAATTCTAACTCGCAGACTAGGATCAATTCTAACTCGCAGACTAGGATCAATTCTCACTCGCAGACTCGGATCAATTCTAACTCGCAGACTAGGATCAATTCTAACTCGCAGACTAGGATCAATTCTCACTCGTACTGATCAATTCTCACTCGCAGACTCTGATCAATTCTAACTCTCAGACCCTGATCAATTCTAACTCATAGACTCTCATCAATTCTCACTCGCTGACCCTAGTCAATTCTCATTCACAGACCCTGATCAAGTCTCACTTGCCGAATGATCATTTCTGAGTCACAGACTATGATCAATCTCACTCACAGACCCTGATCAAGTCTCACTTGCCGAATGACCATTTCTGAGTCACAGACTATGATCAATCCTCACTCACAGACTCTGATCGACGATCACTTGCAGACCCTGGTCAATTCTCACTCGCAGACTATGAATAATACTCACTCTCAGACCCAGATTAATTTTCGCACACAGACCCTTATGTACTGTAATCCTCTCGTTGTGTATCCACATATGTCTGCGCCATTGGTCAAATGCGGTCGGAAGAATTCCTTGGCATACCAAGAAACATCGACATCATAATTAGTCACATGTATTTTATATTATTACATGTATTATATAAATAGGTTACCACTAATTTCTTCATTTAAATATACCTATATGTGTGATATAACGCTGAACTTATAAATAACAGTTCAACCATGAATTTGACCGTGAAGGCCATAGCAGACCTAAGCTACATTAATTCTTATCAAGAAACATTGATTCCATGTTACCCATGTATGTTATCGATGCATGCATTTTAATAAAGGCTAGTTGTCAGATAGTACGTTTATCCCCTGATCTGAGCTTTATGTCTCTTGCTCTAACAGTTATATAATTATAGAAATTAACTTTCAGCGATAGAAAACATTCGTAATTTGATAAAATACACAATGCACAATACAATAAATGTACACGACCATTTGTCAATGATCACAAGAGACAAACGTCAATCGACAATTTGTACTTTATTCTGATCTAGTGGTGCGGCGAATGCCACCCATCAGCAACGTCACGCTATGCTGAGCTATGATAATGATGACATAGTCATGGATGACGTCACATGTGGGGCGGATGCCGACACGCTACAAGAGTGTCGCTACACGTACCCTAGCGACTGTACAGTTGCCGAGGCAGCAGGGGTCATCTGCAAGGAAAATCTAGGTATGTAGAAAAACAAAATTGTTGTGCTTATAGTAAGTATGCTCTCTTTTTCTTTATTTCTCAATTGAATTTATTTAAACTTTCACTATGCTCCATAATGATGTGCAGTTGTTCGTAAAGGTGAGAGACTTATGATTACATAATCCGGTCTGGAGAAATATTGCCCTTTCTTATTTGTAGAGAATAATTGTGCAACAAGCTCTTCCTTTCTTATTATTTATATTATTATATTTATAATCATTAACAATGTATAGCTGCGCTAAAAGGCGAGATAACTCTGATTTAATTGAAAGTTCTAGAGTTATTGTCCAAATTCCTTTACGTGTTGCTCTTCCTTTTAGCCTCAGCCAAATATTCTCAAAGTAGTTTGATGTTTGATATTGATGTTAAAGATGGTATCCGACAGTTTGGGTCCCACTTCTTTCTCTCAAATATCCAAATAATTAATTTTACATGAAAAGATCCCTCGAACTGCTGTTTATTGATGCCGTACATTTAAGTGAACTGTGAAGCACAACGTCATTATAACGTATTTCCTATCTGAGTCACGTTGCACAGTTAGCTATTTTCAAACTTAGAAGACCACGTGATCACTAAGTATTGAGATCACGTTAAATCATCAATCGGAACACCTCGGATAATTCGCGAATCAGCTCTCGGATGTATGTAGGTAACCGGATAACCTCGGCCATTTCCTAAATGGGACTTGTTTTGTCAAAACAAAGATGGCAGCTCGGATGACAGCTCACTATAGTACGATGCAAGTTAAACTTCAATTTGTGGCTGCTTCAAATTTAAATCATTCAAGTTTAATTTACAAAGCGCAGCAAACACAACAGCTGTCAAACGACGCCATTGTTTATGTTTTGTGCGAACTACATTTTAGGCAGATTCTTTCGACTTCCGGCAAAACAAAACGAACGTGATTTTTTTAAGTATCATTGCACCAGATACATCCGAGGGCAATCGGAACACTTCAGATAATTCACGAATCATCTCTCGGATGTATGTAAGTAGTCGGATCACCTCGGTCATTTCACTAAATGGGACTTCTTTTGAGACAGACGTCTAAACAAAGATGACAGCTCGGATGACAGCTCACTACAGTACGGTGCCAGTAAAGATTCAATTTGAGGCGGCTTCAAATTTAAATCATCCGATTTTAATTTACCCAGCGCTGTTGTCAAACGATGGCATTGTTTATGTTTTGTGCGAATTACTTAGGCATATTCTTCTTCCGACTTCCGGCGAACAAAACGATCGTGATTTCATTAAGTATCATTGCACCAGATACATACGAGGGATGATTGTCCCGAGGACGGAATTACCCGAGGAGTTCCGATTGATCCGAGGGATGATTGTCCCGAGGACGGAATTACCCGATGAGTTCCGATTAATTATATCATCAGCCGGGAAATTCGATGTGACGTCATGTCTGTTTTTTTGCACAAATCAAAGAGGTTTTTTTTTATAGATTTGGAGAGAATGGATATTTAGAGCACTTTTTCATGCTTTGTACTGTCTAATATTTGAGGTGTTCAAAATCGTCTTTGGTTAGACTTCGGTAATATACCCACCCTCAAAAAGGCATACTTAATTTGTTACATGTATTTTGTAACAGGCAAACTGTTGGATGCACATTTAAGGTATTTGGTCTCCTTCAGATGCTTTTTACAGATGATTCATATTAATATGCATCGGTGATTTTTTGGCGTACACATATAAATATATATATATATATATATATACCTTAAATGTGTATCCAACAATATATATACATGTTCCGCACTGCTCTAGTTTGTGTATCTCGGAATTATGTGTGTTAGTTTGACATAGTATATGTGTGCTGCTGTATTTCAGCTGGTTGTTGATACTTTCAGAGCTTAGATTTAGTTAATAACATTAATTTATTATTTAATCTCTCAGGATGTCCTGATGGTTGGACAGCTGGACCAACAGGATGTTACCTCGTGCCAAGCAACATGGTCTCTCGAAGAGAGTATGCCATCAATAAATGTATCAAACTGGGCGGTCATCTCGTTACCATAGAATCAGAAATGGAACAACATTTCTTGTCAAATGCCTTCGCTCGACAGATAGGTAAGCTTGTAATGGTTAAACTTTACTAACACGGGAGTGTGACGTAATGTTTGCAATTAGCATGTAGCGCGGATAGACTGACTGTATCATGTGTTTGAGAGGTATTCTGTGACAAGACAGCTTTAAGCCATTTATAGTAAATTGAGATTAATTCACCAGATTTTTGTTGCATTTTTCATTGAATGCATGTTTAATTGGTTACAGTTTGTTGTCTAACCTATAGGACCCTTTCTGACTGGTGGAGTGAAAAAAGGCGGGAGTTGGAAATGGGAGAAGGTGGAAGAAGTGGAACTGGAGGACGAGTCTCAGGAAACAGATAACCAGAAAACACGTCACACAACACTTGACACTGTGGGATTCACAAAGTGGTTTCCAGGTAGGTTCCAAAGCATTAAACGTAAGTATTGTCGGTTGTTTCGTCTACTTTTCGTTTGTATATTTTGTTAAGTTTAAGATAATGGCAATTAACAAAAAAGTGGTTTTTACTTAACCATAAAAACCGGGCTATACCATCCCAGTCAATAACCATCATCACATTTATTTTTATTGGTGAAATAGATATGAGCTGATTACATGGCTAACAGTTTATCCTATTAAATATCTTGCCTGCTTGTGTGTCTGTATTCTTGACGATTTCCCCCAAGTTGCAAAGTGACAAAAAATACAATAGAATTTACAAAATCTAAACAAAATGTAACCAGTTGGGTTTCAATATAATTGCTGGCACTCTACCCCTGGATCATCTAGATAGATGCTATGATGTGATCGTTCATAAAAACCATTCATTTAAAATTGCTTAATTGGAATAATGTTTTTGTTGAAAGAATTGTCGAAGAGGTTATCTTTAACAAACATTTCTATACTATCAAAGATCTAAGATGTCAAAGTATACCTTTAAGCATACACCTCATATGGTAGGACAATAACTATTAATAATTATTATTAATTTTCTTCCAAGTGACATAAGGTCATTAAAAGACTAATAATATTTTATTTACATTCCTTATGAAACAAAATAAAAAATTGTTTTGTTAAGCTATTAAGGCCCCTAAGATATGACACCTTAAATTAATTTACTGTTGTGCAAGTGGTTCTGCCCAGACATAAGTCTGGGGTCTTACTTAACCATTGATTATCTGGTCGCCAATATGACTATGTATGTGTTGGTGCGAAATAACAAAAACACACAGGCAATCAATCTAGTACAATTATAGACAATAAAATAAACAAATACCCCAAAACCTGGGATCACCTGCTCACTTTACCGGGCTCATTGTCTAAGGGAGATACATCATACTCACATTTGGGCCTATATCAACTGAATAGTGCCCCTTTGCAATCATGAGCCCTGTCCATGTTGTTTCTGTTCATGTACATCAACATCGGAAGCAGACATTGTCTCAGTCACACCCACATACTTTTACTTATGCTTGTTTTCTACTTTAATCTGAAAGCAGTATCCTGTTTGTAAGCTTATATCCTCCTCTGTTCAGTGTAAAATTAACCTAGATCTAATAGGCCCTATCTCTCAACTAGACCAAAGAATCCATAGTGTGCTAACATATATTCTTGTTAACTATTTGTAATGTACCCTAATTTAAGAAGCACAATCATTTATCTTTGGAAATGCAGGTTGGCAGCCTGGTAATGTGTACGGCGAGCCCACAAATAAAAAGAAGGAACGGTGTTTGTTTATGACGGCGATATTCCAGCACCCGAATGGTAGTGACGTCACCTTAGATTACCTGTACTGGCAGGGTGACCAGTGTACCAGATCTAGAAAACGAATGGCCGATGGGTTCCACTACATTTGTGAAAGAACCATCGACCGATTCCTCGATGATATAGGTAAGTAACACCATAATTAGTTAGCAGCAGAAACTGGAGCACCAAAATGACCAAATTATCTTCACAATATGTAATAGCATAATTTTCATCATCACCATCATCAGTTCCAATGTTTACATCATCAGCAGCTGCAGCAGCAGAAGCAGCAGCAACAACAACAAATAGCAGCAGCAGAACTCAGTCTTTATCATTTGTTTTGAATTGTCATTGTGTGCTAATAATTTTATGAAACACAATGATGAATGCTGCCTGTGACCAAGTTGTAGAGTTGCCAACTTGTTATTCTTCTGACTGCTCAGCCTCTCATTGTCTACATTTGAATCTTGGAGTGGGTGAAGGTTTTATCTAAGACAGTTTATCGACTGACGTCTGTACGACTATGGGTATATCAAGACATCTGTCAGGGGTTTCCAAATTAGCTGGAAGTTACTACATATAATGACCATAATTGCATAGCAGCCTTGTATTTCAAAACAAAGTAAACAACCACAACAAAAAACAAACTATAATTTAAAAAAAGTACACTGGACATTTCTTGACACATTGTTTCAAATATTTTCCAGGCTGTTACTATGGAAGTGGTTCCCAGTACAGAGGTTCTGCCTCTACCACAGTTCAGGGGAACAGTTGTATGAAGTGGACCCTAGATACTGATATCAACCCCTCCTCCTATCCAGACACTGTAAGTAGGATGTTGTAGATCTGTTGCCAAGAGGATATTTTTTGTCCATTTTGATGGATTAATTTATCTGTATCTTCTTTACTTTTTATGTTGGTTGCCCCAAATTCGGGGAACAGTGGGATCTTGTATCAAATAAAATATAACAAAAAATCTAAATGAGAACTTCAGTGAGATACTATTTATGGCAAAAATGTAATGGAGGCACAGAGTGGTTAGAGTTGCCTAACTTCTCAGCTCCTCACCCTATGGGTTTGGTTTGCGGTCGGTGTGAACATTTTCAAAAGAGGAGGTTTTTCTGCTAACCTGAGGTGCATCAAAGGTTCTTCCCAGACCTAAGTCTGGTGTCTTCCTCCACAAGTCCTTAGCTGGATGTCACCAATATGACCATAATTGTGTCAGTGCAGCATAACAAATAAAAATGAAATAGAGAAAAAGATATATGAATATTGTTCTGGATTTTTACTGGGTATGAAATTAACTTTGTGGCATCTTCACAGTTTTGGTTGCCTAGCCTTAAACTGACGTGTATGTATAAACAATAATACTTGCTTTTAATTGTCTAATGAAACACAGTAGGGAGAAACTTTTTCTTTTCCATACATTTGACAAAATTGCATTGAAAACAGTTAAAAACTGATTTTTAATAAAAAATTATTATTTAATTAATAATTGAAATTATGATTTGCCTAAATGTTTATAACCAAGTGTTTGCAATTTCAAACATTAATGACATATATATTCTTTATAATTGCTGAATAAGATTTAATTCTGGAGTATTTGATGACAGAGAAGATAGTGGGAATATATAAAATTGATTGAAAAAAAACTCTAATTAGATTACGATATAAGGTTTTACACTATTATTATCAATGTATAAAGGCAATATAAACAATATGTATTCGAGCCCGTCATGTATGGTCAGCTGGTTATATGTCTTCTGCTAGGGTTTGGGTGATCACAACTACTGCCGTAACCCTGACAGGGATGAGAGACCCTGGTGCTGGGTAGAACCAGGGAACTTTGAGTTCTGTGACATCCCACAGTGTCTGGAAGATGGAGCCAAAGACGATACTGATACTGAGCAGGAAGAAGGTAATCAATGTTAAATTATAATGCATTGGCTTTTGTAGAATCTGCCTTATCTTGCTAGGAGTTATCTTCTCCTTAAGGTCAGCACTATTTAACGCAGTCTCCAGCAGTCTGTCTCAGGATATATCTGCATGTAAAAGCAAATACATGTAAACAAAATAGCAATTAAGAATTGAGTTATCGTTAACATCAAATTAAGGGTTAGTATAACTTTCACTGTTTAAAGCCATAATGACTAGCTATGAGATACTGTATTTTAAATTCTCCATGGTATTTTTAAAATGGCTTGTTATTAATTCTGACTTAGTTACAGCTTGTCAATTCTATATGACACATTCATTAACAAGCCAGTCAGCATACTGTAGATAATTAATGTATACAGAGGCTGTATAATTCAGTATACTTAATTTGGAGACACTCTAGGTGATTGAGCTAAAAAATTGCAAAGCATCACAACACTTTTGATTCTTCCAACCTGAAGACTACACAATTGTGAAGGAAACCATGTTCACTCTTGATGTTATATTTGTATCAATTATTAATTGTTTAATTTATTTTGTTTATTTGACGAATACATGTAACTAAAAAAATGCAAGTTTGACCAATTGTGACCACACCACTCTAAAATGATATACAAAAACTTACTCCTCAATACATTTAGGAGCTTTATATATGCTAGCCAGTGAAAATAATTATAGTCTGATGCTTTATCAATTGTGTCACTGGTAAAATGTATTAAGTTATTTTGCATTGTGAACATCACAATTATTAAATGCAGATTTTAACAAAAGCTATTGTATTTTTTAACTTCTTCCAGCTGGCACTTAAAAGTTTACTTGTATTAAAGTCGGGTCCAATCAGGGTCAGGTGCTAATGTTTGGTCATTTATTTTATTATGCCATAAACGTCTTGTTTTGAATTGATTTGTTTCACAGGTGATAGTTTGGCTTAAAATACATATTTGATTCTATTTAAAATATATATCTTGTAATTTGAATGGCTATGTGAAGCCCAACATGGTGATTTGGGTTCTAATGTTTTTGCTTTTCTAATTATTTTTTCAGATTGTTAATTTTTTAATACAGCTTTAATGTGGATTTATAGCAACAATTAGGTTTGTATGTTAACTTAAAGAACTTACAAGGTTAAGATTACATATTCATTTTTCCTGTTTCAGAGACAGTATGTGCGGAGTCACACATCATGTGCAGTGATATGTCGTATGTTATCCCAGATTTTTTCAATTGTACATGCATTGTTTCTTCATTAAAAAAAAATTTAGTTCAAAAAATAAACTTTACACTTATATTAATTTAGGTGTCTTCTGTGTTTACATGTTAACTTAATAAATATATATAAATCTTTATAAAATATTTCAGTAGAACATCAATTATGTACTTCATAGTAAAAAAATGAGTAATCATTAAAAAAAATCCTTAGATTTTCAAGAATCAGAACCCAGGTAAATCTAACATGGTGTAAAAATATATTTGACACTTGTTGGACAGACCATATTATTTGAGTTCACTTGAAAATTGTCACATTGAGATGATGTCAAAGTCATAATAATGTTTGTGAGGACATTCTCAACCCGTAGCTTGCTATATTTTGTTATAAACCCATGGTAAATTCTCAGGATTTTGTTGCTTTAATATTAGATATGTTACATAACAGGGTTGATATACTTATAAATAGAGACTGAGCAGCAAATAATGTAGATCCTGATCAGACAACTCCCAGCAGGAGCTGGCTGATCTGGATCTACACTATTTGTCTAAGCCTTATCAATACACAAATGGCTGGTGTAGAGTTAATAACAGTTTTGAATGGACTGGGACTAGAAAATAAAACTAGAAAACTTATAATTTCAAGAGTATTCCAGTGAAAAGGGAAGTAAAAGATAAAAAAGGAATAGAAAAAAGGTTTCAATCTCGACTGCTCTTATATACCATGAAAATAGTATAGCTGAAACAATTTCAGATGTATCCCGCGGCAATGGGTTTGTGATCATGAGTATGACTGTCCACTCGGGGAGGATGAACAGGATTGTGGTAGGTATTTTCTTTATAAGAGCTTAGAATGTACAGCATTCAATTATATATTGTTTAGCTTTAATATATATGTATTTTAATGTAAGTTTTAGCTATACACATACAACTTTGGTCAATTTTGCACCTTCTCGTAATTGTTAGTGTAAGGAAAATCCATTTTAAACCTAAGTTGAAACACCAAAGTCATACAGGTCATCTGATAGACCTTCATAATTAGAAATATCCATCTTAACTAGGACTTAGTGGTGAAGTAATAATGAGTTTTAAGTTGGTGACTTGAACCACATGGTCATGCAAAAATAATAATCTCAAAAAGTACACTCTTAATGCTCAAACCAAAATAATAATGAAGTCTTTTTCATTAAATTATATATGTTTTGTTTATATTTTATGGATCATAGCAAGATAGGAATGATTTATTACAAGGCTTTTCATGATGCTTCTTCTTCATTGTGTTTGATCTCTGGATTATCTGAATATCTGGCATGGCCTTTCTTCTACTCCAGAATATAACTTGTCATTGTTCAGAAAGCTGGAATGGCATTCCTCTAGAGATCACATGGTGGAAACATACATAGGAACAACTAATGAAACTGTAAGTTGTATCAAATATATTTTGAGTGGTAGTCATTAAGTTATATTAATGTATACACACGAATCAGAACATAATTTACAAAAATATTGTTAAGGCAACTCATTTTTATTCACTCTTTTGTAGATGCCATTTTACAACAATTATTATTAAACAAACTGCTCTATTTTACATGAAAATCACTATTGTAGTTAAAAAATCTGAAAAATTATCTTAAATCCCAAGAACTTTACATTATATTGATCTAAGCATGTTTAAAGAATATTAAATAAAATATCCTACATTTAGTCTACCATAAACTACTAGCAAATTGAATCAAGTGACTTTTAATTAATTTACAATGTATGACAGTGTGCCAAGTACTGCCTTGATGCTGATCGGTTCATTTGTCGATCCTTCACCTACGTCCCGAGGACACGAGAATGCCTCCTCTCAGACAAAAACTCTCTTATGACAGTCCCTAGGGTATCCAGACGTGAAGATTTATATGAGCTCAAATCTTTTATTGGTATGTCTGTAAAGCAACATCTTTTTTTTCATGTATGCAAAAGTATTTCTGCAAAACATTAATGATTTAATACTCTTTAGGTCTACATCTAGAATGATTCACATGCTAACATTAACTAAAATTCATTTAAGTGATTTTGATGACCTTTGTATATTATGTTATTTACTTTCTTCAAATATTTTTTCCTCCATGAAAAATACAATTTATTTTCATTATTTGTACAAATACAAATCATACTAAGAAATGGTTACTATGGAAACATGTTGCAGATGGCTGCAGTGATGGAAAATTTATGTGCAACAACGGTCTATGTATCAATGTTAACCATGTATGTGATGGCAGCGTCGAGTGCAAGGATGCCTCAGACGAGGCTAACTGTGGTAGGTGACTTTCAGCCTCTATAATGCTTGGTTTGTTAAAGGGTATATATACTGATACCATCTTATTTTTTATCAGAACTGTATATTCCACTCATATCATTGACATTTTCCGTGAGACAATGTTGTTAAGCACCAAAGTTGACATTCCTGTAAGCCATAAATGCTTTTAAGTTGCACATGCCCATAACTAATCAAATAATTTTATGTAAAAAATGGCATGTTTACAACAGTTAATCTTAAAAGTCCCATACATTTGTCAGCAACATCCAGATGCTTTTGTATCTACGCTACGATTGGCTGATGCCATAATACCACTTATTACCTTAAAAAACAACACTGTAAAAACATAAACAACATAAATAAAATAAATGACAGAAATAAGAAAAAAATCCTCAAGTTGGATTCAATCCCACAACTGCTCAGCCAGAGTGTAATTGCTTCTTGCCCTTGTCATTCAGCAATGCCAAACATGCTAAAAAGCCTCTATGTTTTTAAAATATGAATGAACATCTTCAGGCTTATTTTGACTCATATTCACAAACAAACATCGTTTTTAGCTATATAGCCTGTCACCCTTGTGTACATACAATGGGCTAGGACTGATTTATAGAAGCTGGTGTATCGTTACCTCCATTTTAGTGATAGCAGGATGTAAAACACTTGGTTTCACATTTGTTAGCAGGATTATCTGGCACTTATAAGTTTTTATCAATTTCTGCTGCTACACTGTTGACATAGGGAGCATCTGAGCTATCTCTTGACCACTGAGCAAGCTTGTGAAGTTCTTGTAATTTTAACGGTTTGTACACATATAGTTGAGTGGATTTCATAGGAATATGTCTGGCAGGCAGCAGTTACAAAAGGTTTTCCCCAATCAAGCCTTGCAAAGGTTTATTTACTGGTATTTATATTTTATGCTTGATTTGATTTAGCTTTAAGTGAAACTTGTATTATTCTCTAATATTGTATACAATTTACCTAACTTTTAAATCACATATTTTTATCTTTGGAACATGGTAGATTACCTTTTTTTTAAATTTTATCCCATTTCAAGTATCAGTCCTTTAAGCAATTGAGCCAATATTTTAGTGTTTTGCAAATAGTCTGAGTCCATATCAGAGGGTCATGGAAGAAGCTGTATGGTTCAAAGCGTTTTATTTATCCTTGAAAATACATACAGAAATATGTGTTGAATTTCTTTGTTTAGAGTAGCTGGAATAACTAACATTAATCATGATTAACAAGTAAGAGAATCTTGAGGAAATGTTATAAGTAATAAAACACTAATATTCAAACTGACAACCATCAAGCTTATAGACACTTGTCTACAACATTAAGCCACCAAGGGCGATAACATCAATTTGTCGAGCAATAACCTACATTAAAGGGACTATTGACCTATGTGCACATACAACTTTGTATGAGTGCCAGGTAAATCCATTTTACCAACACCACAATCGGTCAATAGGTTGGACACTACATCCAACAAAAAACCACCCAGGGACCTATTTACATTATTCTAGAACAGCCATTAGAATATAAGTGTAAGCCAAGAAACCAAGATTAGCACCATTTATAAAGACAATTGTATAACTTATCTTTAGCCTGTAGCATTGGAATAACCCATACTTCTTGTTCATTATTTGCTGAAAATGATGTGCAATGACAACAGGACATTTTAGAGACTAAGCATATATGTGGATTATAATCATGCAGCTCCCAGACACAGATTTATTCCTGTCCATAGACATCTGGATCTCATACCCCGTCTGTTCTAGGAAATATGAAGTTACATTGTATAAACTTTCCATCATGAGTAAGTGAATTTGTTGATTTATATTACTTTAATATTACTTTAATTGACAACTACATTTTTACAGATTACCAAACAGAAGTTGAAGTGTTTGATGTTCGGATTGCGGGTCCTAACAATAGTTCAGGTCCTGTGGAGGTCCAGTATCTGGGCGAATGGGGCCTGATCTGTGATGACAATTGGGATGCCAGGGATGCAAAAGTTGTCTGTAGAATGTTAGGATATCATGGGTACTAGCAACAACTACACAGATTTTACTCGACATTAATTTTGTATCCAGCATTTACGTTTACTATAGTTTGACACTCAAATCAAGATTTAAGGCAAAGAGTAACACATTTCTGGTAGTCATGATTTTCCTTAGTGACAGTGGAATCTCAGCTATACATTAGGGTTGTTCATTGGGTAGATTGCACATTAATAAGTGGCTGGGCAGACAAATAATCCATCACTTTATTGAGATTATAAGAGAAGGCAAGCTCTACAGTCAAAGCGTTTCTGTTTAAAGAATTGGTTCATCAGGTAGATTGCACATTAATAAGTGGCTGGGCAGACAAATAATCCATCACTTTGTTGAGATTATAAGAGAAGGCAAGCTCTACAGTCAAAGCGTTTCTGTTTAAAGAATTGGTTCATCAGGTAGATTTCACATTGATAAGTGGCTGGGCAGACAAATAATCCATCACTTTGTTGAGATTATAAGAGAAGGCAAGCTCTACAGCCAAAGGGTTTCTGTTTAAAGAATTGGCTGATTACCTTTGAAACAGACCCTTATATAGTTACTAAATACACAGTTACCTGTACAAGCAAAATGAAATAAATTGTTCAATTTGAGATTCTTTCACAGACACAACATCAATTTTATAATAAAGCCATCCATTATATTAATCTTTCAAATTTGAAATGTTCCATCTTGTCTGACAAAAATATTTGTCTGATACTGAAATGATTTGATAAAATAACTTCCATGTAAAATTTGTGACTTTTGTTTTAGTGTTTGATATTCTTTTGTTTTGTTTCATTATTTATTAAAAAAATCCAAACAGAAATAAAAATTCTACTTACACAAATAGCTTATAAATCTGTTTTCTTAGCAATTTCAGCACATTTCATTTGTACTCTTTGGGACAGACATGACATTCTATCAAATAAAATGAACTGTAGTAAAAGTCCATAATAACAGTTTTGAAAAAAATCTGTCACTGAATAATAGGTTTTAAATGGTAATTGCATAATTATAAGAGCATATTACCAAATAATAATAGGAAATTGCATTCTTGATTCATTGATTTTGATTATTTTAAATTTTCAACTTCAGTTCATTTATGTGAGCATGATAATTTACTTGGTATTAAAATGTTATTTTAACAGCAAATCCTCAGCATTGACCAACATGGAGACAATCAACAGTAGAGAGATATTCCTGGATGATGTGAACTGTACAGGATCTGAAAGCACATTGGATAAATGTATTCATGCAGGCTGGATGAACCATGATTGTTTCAGCTGGGAGGTGGCAGGGGTGACATGTTCCCATAGTTACCAGACAGGTGAGACCCATGATTAGATTGCTATGGATTTACCCATGTATAAACATTTACCTAAACTTACAGGTGCATCAAAAGATCATTATACATTACATTTATTACAATTTAATTTTGTATTGTTTGAGAGTATTACACAATTTTATTCAAGTATTGCAATTTTTAATGCCTCTTATAAAAGTTATGTTATCAATATATAAATGTAAAATAGCTACCAAACTATTACTCTTAACAACCTAAAACAATAAGAACATTTAAAATGTCTATTTATTTTCTTCAAAACAAAGTGTTTTTTTTCATCAGACAGATTCAAATGTCATTTTTTCAATGAACCAGATTTATAATGTTAATGTTAATCAGACTTTAAAATTAACATACGATCTTATGTCATAAAAACAAGACATAAAATTACAAACTTAAATCCTACCATTTTTTTAATTTGGTATATTGTTTCTTGATGTAAATGTAATATTTAGTCACTTTTCCATGTTTGTAAAGAAATCAATGATTAATTATGCATGTGCATTATCTTGGCATTTTCCATAGACACATTGACAAATGAATACCATATTATGGTGAAAACACAAAAAAAACAAGCTTTTATCTGTGGTGGACTTTGAACCTTCTGTCCTAATTTCTCCATAAAATTGGTATTTGATATTACACTTCTTTCTATGTATATAAACTTGCAGAAAGATATGTTTTTTATGCAAAGCATATATCAATTATTTCAACTGTTCTTTGTATCAATTACTCAAAAAAGAAAAATATGGCACTTGTTGCGCAGTGGTAGAGTTGTTGACTTATGAATACCTCGCTCTGATTTAAGTTAGGACTTAAGGTGGGAAGTTGACCTGTGGTGTGCAAGTTGATTTTTAAAAAAAGTTGTATTGGAAGAGTAAATAATAAGTTACTAAGAAAAGACAATGAAATTTATTCCTGAACAACTCTACTACTGTCTCCATATTAAATGCCGGATTTGGTTTGATGATGTTGGGTAATGTTTTACAGACTGTGCTGAAGGAAATCAGGTTCAGTGTGGCGACCTTGCATGGTGTATCAACATGACATCAGTGTGTGATGGGTATTGTGACTGTGGTGGGTGCACTGATGAGAACAAATGTGGTAGGCAGCAGATTTCATCATAAAATTAGAAGATTTTACAAATAGATATAATTCCATATTTATTTATTTTTATTTATTTTTTAATTTTATTTATTTATTTATTTATTTATTTATTTATTTATTTATTTATTTATTTATTTATTTATTTATTTATTTATTTATTTATTCATTCATTCATTCATTCATTCATCCATCCATCCATCCATCCATCCATCCATCCATCCATCTATCTATTTATTTATCTATCTATCTATTTATTTATCTATTTATTTATTTATTTATTAAAGCGACATTACTCTATCAAATTATACTGTGTTGCCACCCTTGTGTATAGATACTTTGTATGTAGTTAATGCATAAAAAATATATTTTTCTCACTTTTAAACTATTGGAAATGACACAGACTGTCACAATATACACATAAAATGTTTCTTATTAAATGAGACAAGAATGAGTAAAAGTGCTTGAGCATCATGATGGCAGTAAACTAAATTAAAATACAAAATAATTTCTCAAATAAAGTAAAGCTAAGACCTACACACAAGGGAGATAAGTATTTCAGTTCACACATTTTAAAAGAGGGAAATATGTAGGCTCATAAATCTTTCTAGATTTTAATAAATTGTTTCTTTCTTTCTTGGATTTATCATACCACTACATCAGCAGTTATCAACTTAGAGACCCAGCATTGAACTGAAACAAATATATGCTACCTTCATTGTGATATGAACCCTTGGCCATTATATCTTGGTTTGGTCCATACTTGTGACCTTCCATAAAACAGGGCGGTAACTATGCCTGCTGCAACTTTGTGTAAGGAGACCAGCCATTCAGCCAGTTAAAATGATAGCTTTAAATAGTAAAGAAGCCATGTGTATGTAAAAACTTGAAATTATCTAAGTCCATGAATTATTATAATATCTTGTCAACTGAACATTTTTACTGTTTGTATTAAACCATTTTTTAAACAGAAACTGTGGTCACTTTGCAAAGTGGACAGTCAGAGTCGGAAGGGAGAATACAGATAATGAGGGGTGGCATAGTGGGAAGTGTGTGTGATGATAAATTTGATGATGTGGATGCATCTGTTGTATGCAGAAGTCTTGGATACAGGTATATAGGCTATATATTTCAAATCTTCTTATCTCCAATGTTACAAATTAATCGTTAAAAGATCTTTGGAGTGCTTTTGGTTCAAATCTTTCTTTTTTGTTGTTATTGGTTTTTTTCATGTCCTTACACTTTAAGTCATTTATTGACTTTCACTTGCCATTAGTGAAGCAAAAAAAAAGTACAAATATACCAGAAATAAAAGCAAAACTTGACCTAAAAAGTCTGCCCTGTGGGTCTTAAAACCACTGTTTGTACGGAAATTTAAGTTTAAAGTTAATGACTCTAGATATTGGGTTTAATGATCCCCAAAATATTATATGAGAGCATATACATATACATTAAACTCCATCTATTGAGACCACCTTCCATTCTGACTCAAAGTGGTCTAAGATGGTCTTAATAGTGAATTTGGATGAGCACGTGAAACCACCATTGTTTCTAACAAAATTATGCTATGTCATTTATATAATGAATATATTTGGCCTCATATAAATCATTGACTCGATGAAAATTACTTATGATAACCAATTTAAGGAAAGAGATGTGTTTTTTGGTAAGAATGCAGAAGGAAGAGTAAGCCTGATGATGTGCATTTGTTTCGATTGCAATTTGTCCAATGCATAATCATTTTTACTCAATAAAAACCAAGAGCTAATCATGACAATGGACGAAGACCCGAACAGCTTTGACATTCTAAGTTTATTTTTAATTGGCACTCATACCATGCACATTAATGTTCTAGACAAACAGCTTTTAACTCATAATTTGGTATAATTATCACACTAATGCTAGCAGCATCCATTGTTTTTATCAATTTCTTGTCTTTTATTTATCTTTCAATGTAGATTACCTCTATTATGCTTATATTTTCATTATACACGGTAACACCACATGTTTTTCACTGCACAAATAGTTTATAAACTTGGTTACAAATGTTTGTTTCAGCTCAGGAACCCAGGCTAAGCGAGGGCAGTTCCCCCCAGGTACAGGTGTAATTTGGATGGATGATGTTGGGTGTGTGGGAAATGAGGAGTCCCTGATGGACTGTCCCCATATAGACAGGCTCAACCAGGACTGCGGCCATGATGAAGATGTTGGAGTTATCTGCCACAATGAAGAAGGTAGGCTTCTCATACGTCTAACAGCTAACTTTTTGTTAATACAAAATGGTAACTAGACATGTAAAATTAGGTGGGTTTCTTTATGTTATTGTTTTTAAATAAGTGTTAATCAACCTTAAAATTGAACAATTTAATTCAAATAAATACTTGAAAAAACACCTTTCTTATTGTGATAAAATTCTCATGCCATTTAGCAATTCTAATTCATTTTACCTTGACATTAAGCAAAACATTTCTATTTTTTTGTGATTAAGCATTTACCATTCATATGCAGCTAACTGTTACTAACAGTATTAGGTTCTAAACTTGCAAAGCAGACTTAGGTGTAGATCAGCAAGGTGTAAATATTGTTATAGAATAAAATTTGCCTTCAAGCTGTCAGATGAGGTTTTTTTTTTGTTAAATGTTGATTTTTTTTTCCAAAATAATAATACAGTGCATTCTTTACCTTACGAATCAGATCATATAGATACAGCTCCCGAAGGCACTCAGCTGTACCTGGTGGAGGGGCCCGACAGATATTCTGGGCGGGTGGAGGTAGTTGTGAATGGCACTCGGGGAACCATCTGTGATGATGAACTGGAAGGGGTTGGTGCTCGGATCATCTGTAAAATGTTGGGCTTCAGGTAAAGGATAGCTAAGTGTTATAATACTTTTTATGAGACATTATTTTTCATATCTTTTCATTATTAATTGGTTAATGGGTTTTTGTTTTTTTTGTGATTCCAATTTAATTGTTACTTTTCTGTATACAAGATTATATGCAGGTATATATATAATTGTCTGGTGTTTTTTTTTTACTTTAAGAGGAGGGAAAGTCAGATCCTTTGGTGCTGGGGATCAGTCTTTGCCTATACTTCTGGATAATGTCATCTGTGAGGGTAATGAGGAGACCATCTTTGACTGCCCCCACTCAGGCTGGGGTATACATGATTGCTCTCATTCAGAGGATGTAGGTGTGGTATGTGAATCACTGTCCTCTGCAACCCACAGCACAGCGCAACCTAGTGTAGAAACAATACCAGCCACATCTAATAAAGGTAACAATTCAACCATCCCCAGTGCTGTTGTTTTCTCACATGTAAAATAAAATCACCCCCTTGGTTGTTATGTTTCACCAACATTTTTTTGTCATCGTATATATATAATCCACAGTTACCATACCCTTACCTTAGTTCATGACTAACCTTGATTCACAGATTTTTCTGTTTGTTCCTAAAACTTCATGATATTTTCTAAATCAAGGCTGTCCCTGAAGCCATATTTGCAACATTTACCCTAGAGTATAACAATGTCAAATGAGAAAAATATTGTTTCAATTCTTGCCCAAATCTTCCCCATGTTTCTCAGTTTTCTTACAAACAAAACATTCTTTATTTTTTATATTAAATAGGAATACAATAATAAAGTTTAATTTAATAGTCTACTGCTTTTAGGAAACATATATATGGATGAGACATGACCAATAGTTTCAGAATTTAAGGTTAATGGAACCAAAACATCAAAGCCCATGAATCTAAGGTACATCTTACAACAAAGATAGATACTCTTATGGTGTACATATGTTCTTTTTCCTGTTTGTTGGCTTACTAAATAATGAAACACAGGTATTTTTAAGACAATGATAAAGAAATTGATTTATCTTCTTGAGTTCAGTAAGTTTAAAACAAATGCAGATTTTTCCCATTGTTTGGTTTTCTCAAACTCAAAGTACTGCTGATCAAGGTAATAAGTAACAAATGTAGTGATTCCTTTACAAGTATAGCATGTTGAAAATAGCTTAATTAATGTCACATATAGCAAATAATATTAAAATAAAGTTTAAGAAGTTAATATTTAGTTTGTTTTCCAGAATATAACCCGTGACTTTTTTGTTCTGAGTAAACATCAGAGGTATATTTCAGTGCAACTTTTCTATGAAAAACTGAGAAAATAAAGAAAGCACTGTGAAAATGTTATTTTTAATGTAATTAGCAAAAACTTATGGTAAGAGTAAAAAACCAAGATCAACCAAGATGGAGGAGGGAGAGGGTGGGGAGAGGTGCTATTTATAAATTCAATAACTTCATTAATTGTTGCCTTTTCATCTTTTTTTAAACAGGCTTGATAAATGAATGTAAACAATGCATGAGTTTTTTCTGTTACAGGATTTGAAGTGCATAAATGTGTCTTTTATTTTAAATCAAATAAGTGAAATACATACTATTACTTTCTGTTGCACCAGAGAGAGGAATATTATCCTAAATTGCACAGTATCCTTTGTTAAGCAATGATTCTCAAAAAGCACTGCTTGTTATACACAATGGGAGGTCATATCCCAGAAATTACAGTATCTAAAATAAAACATTTTCTACCTCATGTAGATCTATGAAATATAAAAAAGACATTTTATAATTTGTGTTATTTAATATTATTGACTTTATATTTAAAATGTAAAAGATAATCTTGAATTTATTATATGATAATGAAGATTTTAATACACTTCAGTTACAAGTGTGAGTGATTTAAAATATAAAAATAATTTAACAGTGCATATTTCTCAAAATACATGTAAACATAAAATTTATACTTTATCCAGGTTATCTGAAGAACATTATTTGTATGAGAAATATAATAAGTAATTATGTAACAATTTGTTCTAAAATATTTTAAATAAAACATTCAAATGTATTCCTCATGGTTGAATTGTCTGAATTAAGGAGTTTTAGGGGATCATTAATACAATTCAGGAAAAGGCTTACTAGTTCTGTATTGTTAAGTAATATATTGTATTCACATATTTCCCCCAAAAATCACAGACAGAAAAAAGTATAAAGCATAAGTGTTAAGTATATGGAATAAAACAATATCTTATTCATAAAATCATTATATTAGCTTAAATCAAAACATTAAATTGAAAGCAAAAATTCAACATGTGGGGTCTAAACTGTGGACAACAAATATGGCAACAAAGCATGTTAACCACTTGACCATTCAGCTGGATACCATTTGGTGTAGTTCATAAAGAGTGATCATTTAACTTAACCCAATTAGAATATATCAAATCATTATTATTTTGAGAACTGTCTGAGCAATAACATTTTATTAGTACTATGAATGTATGTCACAAAGTAGATGATATAGTGAAAAAATGCAAAAATACAAAACATGAAGACCATCTAAAAAGACATTGTTGGTAAAATATTACTCTGCTGCAAGCACCAACTATTAATGATAGAAACTCTCTTTTTCTACTTTTAATTTGGCAATTTGACTAACTGTCAGACTGGGCCTTTAAGGATGTCTTAAATAAAAAATAAATCAAAGATGTGTTTTTCAACTTAAATAGCCATGCAAGCTATTTTCTAAAGTATCTACAGGAAAATGCGATTATGAGGTATGTGAACGTACCCATAGGTGCTAGACACATTGACAGAGTAGTAATATAAACTGGGTACTTTATTTCTGCTTTAAACTTTTAAATATACCATCCATGCAAATATTTGTCTAGAGTGCCTAAAGGAGAACGAACCCTACATGGGAACTGTGAGAGAAACAGAAGCAGAATTTGAGTGCCAGTCATGGTCTGTAGATGTTCCACACCAGCACAAGTACCATAATGACTCCATGTTTCCTGATGGAACAGCCTCGGCGGCATCCAACTTCTGTCGCAGCCCAGATGGGGATAAGCAGCCCTGGTGTTACACTACCCATCCTGATGAAAGATGGGGCTATTGTAACATACCCAAGTGTAAAGGTATTATTTTGTCTGCTAATTTTTAAGACAATAAGTGTCTTCTCTTACAGACTTACTTAAGTTGCTTGAATGATGGAAATATAGCGTTGTCTTATGGGAATTGTGTAAAAAAATGTAAGTATAAATAATGATCCTAATGCAATATTTGTTCTATAACATTGAATTTTTAATTATTTAGATTGATAATAAATGTCACCAGAAAGGAGGGCCAAGGCTATTAGTGTACTAAAAAATGACATCATACTTGTCTGTGAAAAAAAAAATGTGCTGCATTGGAACACATGGACGATGAAACAAGATGGAAAGTAGCCATCGCTGAAGAAAGTTTCACAACAATTATTAGCAGATAATATTTGTTAAATAAGACTAACATTTCTAAATTACATTTAATGTTAACACTTCAATGGCATTATGATGTCCAAGGTTTAAATATCCACATGTGAACTGTCTTTATTTTAAGAAAACTGTTACTCTGTGGCATCGGAATACACTGGACACACATCAGTAACCAAAGATGGCAACACCTGTCAGTCATGGGCACAAGATACGCCCCATCAGCACAAGTACCATGACAACAACATGTTCCCTGATGACACAGTAGCTGATGCAGCCAATCACTGTAGGTCTCCCGACAATGATGTCACTCCCTGGTGCTACACATCCAATGAAAATGTCAGATGGCAATATTGTAATATCCCAAGATGCTCTGCAACAAGTAAGTCATTTCATTACCCATTATGAACATGTTTATTGATTTCATACTATGTAAATTCTATGGTCATTGTCAGTTCAAGTTGTTATTATCATAACAAGGTGTCCTCCATAATATACTTTATCTTTGCTTAATATGTTTAACTGTTAATTCTTTCTCTCATTTTTAGCTCACCTGAGCACAACCTGCTCAATGTGAGCTTTTCTGATAGCCCTTCATCTGGCGTCCAGCATCAACAATTTTGCATGTGAACATGAATCTTGGATGAGTTAATTATTGGGTCACCTGGGGTCATAAACTAGGACAAAATGTCAAATTTTAAGAAAACCTTGGGAGCATTCTGGAGACCACATGTATAGCCCAATCATCATCAAACTTAGTCAGAATGTTTGTCTGCATGAAACACTAGAGGCAACATTTATAGGCTAATCTTCACCCAGTTTGGCCAGATGTTTGTCTGGATGAAATCTTTTGATGAGTTCGAAATTTGGCCAAAGAGTCATTAGGTCAAATCTTAGAAAAAAGGTACATTTATAGCACAATCTTCACGAAACTTAATGTTTGTCTGCATGAAATCGTGGATGAGTTCGTTATTGGGTCACATGGGGACTTAAAGTAGGTTACTATGTCAAATCTTAGAAAAAGCTTGTAAACACACTAGAGGCTACATTTATAGGCCAATCTTCACCAAACATGGTCAGAATGTTAGTCTGCATGAAATCTTGAATGATTTCATTATTGGCTCACGTGGGTTCGAAAAGGTCAATTCTTAGAAAAAGTTTGTGAACACACTAGAGGCCACATTTATAGCCCAATCTTCACCAAACTTGGTCTGAATGTTTGTCCGCATGAAACCATGGACAAGTTTGTTATTGGGTCACGTGGAGTCAAAAAATTTGTCACTAGGCTAAATCTTGGAAAAAGCTTTTAAACACACATTTATAGCCCAATCTTCACCAAACCTGGTCAGAATGTTTATGTGCATGAAATCTTGTATGATTTTATTATTGGGTCATGTGGGGTCAAAAAGTAGGTCACTATGTCAAATCTTGGAAAAAGCTTGTAAACACACTAGAGGCCACATTTGTGGCTCCATCTTCACCAAACTTGACCAGAATGTTTGCATGTATGAGTTTGTAACTGGGTCATGTGGGGTCAAAAAGTAGGTCACTAGGTCAAATCTTGTGAACACACAAGAGGCCACATTGATAGCCCAATCTTTACCAAACTTGACCAGAATGTTTACCAGTATAAAATCTTAGATATGCTTTGAAGTGGATCTGAGGATTCAGTAGGTCACTAAAAAATGTTATCAGTCCAGTGGCCAAACTAATGGTCCAATCTTCACCAAGGATTTTTAAAGTAAAAAACTCTTAATTACTTGATGCCAGATATGAGCCTACTAAAAGTCTCAGGTGATCGATTAAGGGCCATCATGACCCTCTTGTTTACATGTATTTATTATTATAGATATTTCTGTAAATTGACTTTTTGTGTGTTTATTTTGTAATTAAGTTTCCTTAAAAATTAAAACTAGGGTCTTTCTTCATTTGCTTTAAAAGCCCAGAAGGAAATTTATACGTTGTCTTTCTTTTTATAATTATAAGATTAAGTGTTTATAAATTCTCATTACAACATTTTCTCATCAGACATCATGTTTATTATACTGGCAACCATGGAACTGCATTAGAATACCTGTTTTGTATGTATGAAAAAAAAAGAGTTGACAATTTTTTTACAAAAAGGTGACACATAAATAAACATGACATATGTGTGATGCATATTTCTCTTCAGCTGTGTACCATTCAAACATAACCTGTGGTAACCGTCCACTTGAACTTAATCGGAGACGCCGTGAGGTAGACCATTCTGAAGAAGATTTGGAGGATGTGTTTTATGATGCTTTGGAGGATGTTACAGATGATGATGGTGATGATAGTAAGGATCATATCAAATACCGCAAACAAAGTCGTATATATGGTGGCAACATTGCAGTATATGGAATGAATCCATGGCAGGTAGGAATCCAGAAGAGCATCTCGACAAGCTTCTTTAACTATAATCTGCATCACTGTGGAGGCACCATCATCAATGAGTACTGGGTGTTGAGTGCAGCCCACTGCTTCAGGTGAGTGTAGACTGGTATGATTAGAATGAGTTGGTGACATTATTGTTAAATGTTTCTAACATTGATGGTTATGGACATATTACATATGTTTCTATAGGATAAGTTGTGTTAACCATCAATGTTAAAGGTTTCTACAACCATTTATATCATGACTTTTTTCCATTTCAATCTTGGGCCCATGTATTCTGAGATTTAATCTGTGGTTTTTAGTCTCCTTATAAGAATACTCTTGTTCAGACAATTTATCAGTTTTACTCCTAGGTTTTGTGTATAAATTATATGCATATCCCGCAAGGTAACGGATACTTTCATGACTGAATAATCATAACAATTACTCATACATGTTTTTGGGGACAGTACTTTGTGGTTGACTTTTTACATCCAAATATTGGTGACATGGACAGAATTCAATGCATCCTGTAAAAGGACAACAGCTTGCATGTAATTTATTCCAACTGTTGTAACACTTAAATGAATGCTTCTGTTCTGTGCTTGTTTAAGGGATGCGACCAAGGGTATGGTTACAGTAAGGACTGGAGACTATGATCATAACAGAGTGGACAAATATGAGCAGGAGTTTTCTGTGGACCTGCTTGTACCTCATGAGCTGTATAACAGTGAGTGCATTTCATAATCAAATTCTTTTCCAAACCTGGTAGCACAGTTAGTATAGCGTTGGCTCAAAGGCGGAAGGCCCTAGTTCGATCCCGGGCAGCGACATATAAAGCAAATATAAGGGTAGTTCCAGAGCTGGTTGGGCTGGTGTCAGGATAGTGTGAGGGTATCATGCCAGGTGTTCACAGCATGCTATACACACTGAAAGCAGCATTATATCTGCTTCAAGTTGACACCGTCTCCAGATAATCAAAATACTTTTGATGGTATGATAAACCCAATAAACAAAGTAGACAATAATTAAATTTTTATCAGGTCATAGCCTAAAATTTATAAATTGGAAAATATCTGTGATTTAACCCCATCCATTAGTAGGTCCTAAGAACTATTCTCTATATAAACAAGCTGACCTTTGGTATGTGCCTTTGGTATGCCTTGTCAGTATGTTTTGTCAGATCAAAGCTTAGTCTAACTCCCATACTCCATTATGAGTAAATTGTAGGAGAATTAGTAATGTTGTAGTTCTCCGTCAGGTAATAATCTCCATGAAAGCAAACAAAAGCTAAATCTTATTCCCATTGTTTCATAAGCTACTATGTATAATACCATGAAAATTGTAGTCATGGTATAAGGGTTAAAGACCTATTTTCATTTTGCCATTGCAGTAAACCTAGACTACGACTATGACATAGCCCTGTTGAAGGTGAGGCCTGTTAATGGTCGGGGAATCATTTTCAATGAATATGTGCAGCCTGCCTGCCTGCCTGAAGACACAGTGGCATACACCCCAGGCACCATGTGTTTGGTCTCAGGCTGGGGAGCCCATGAGCAGGGTAGGTAAAACATGTTATTCATTTTTGCTGGGCCAAAAGTGTATATTTCTGAAACTACCTAACCTCTGCTGGGAAAAAAGTGCATATTTCTAAAACTACTTGACCTCTGATGAGCCAAAAGCGTATATTTCTACAACACTACTTGACCTCTGCTGTCCAAAAGTGTATATTTCTAAAACTACTTGACATCTGCTGTCCAAAAGTGTATATTTCTAAAACTACTTAACCTCTGATGGGCCAAAAGTGTATATTTCTAAAACTACTTAACCTCTGATGGGCCAAAAGTGTATATTTCTAAAACTACTTAACCTCTGATGGGCCAAAAGTGTATATTTCTAAAACTACTTAACCTCTGATGGGCTAACCTCTGATGGGCCAAAAGTGTATATTTCTAAAACTACTTGACCTCTGATGAGCCAAAAGCATATATTTCTAAAACTACTTAACCTCTGATGGGTCAAAAGTGTATATTTCTACAACACTACTTGACCACTGCTGTCCAAAAGTGTATATTTCTAAAATTACTTAACCTCTGATGGGCCAAAAGTGTATATTTCTAAAACTACTTAACCTCTGATGGGCCAAAAGTGTATATTTCTAAAACTACTTAACCTCTGATGGGTCAAAAGTGTATATTTCTAAAACTACTTTACCTCTGATGGGCTAAAAGTGTATATTTCTACAAGACTTCTTGACCTCTGCTGTCTAAAAGTGTATACTTCTACAACACTACTTGACCACTGCTGTCCAAAAGTGTATATTTCTAAAACTGCTTAACCTCTGATGGGCCAAAAGTGTATATTTCTAACACTACTTTACCTCTGATGGGCTAAAAGTGTATATTTCTACAAGACTTCTTGACCTCTGCTGTCCAAAAGTGTATACTTCTACAACACTACTTGACCTCTGCTGTCCAAAAGTGTATATTTCTAAAACTACTTGACCTCTGCTGTCCAAAAGGGTATATTTCTAAAACTAGTTGACCTCTGCTGTCCAATAGTTTTATTTCTAAAACTACTTGCCCTCTGCTTGGCCAAAAGTGTTTATTTCTAATAACTACTTGACCTCTGCTGGCCAAAAGTGCATTTATTTAAAACTTCTTGACCTCTAAAGTGTATATTTTTAAAACTACTTGACCTCTGCTGTCCAAAAGTGTATATTGATAAAAATACTTGACCTCTGCTGGCCAAAAGTGTATATTTCTAAAAATACTTGACCTCTGTTGAATCAAGTCAGGATGCCCTGCTAAAAATCTTATATAAAACATTTTCTAGAGTAACATCTACCAAATTTGTATTTTGCCAGTTCCCTTTTACATACAACATCCAGTAATATACAAAACAGATTTTCTATAAGAAGATTCTGCTTTTAACAGATTCTCAGAGTGACATGCTGCTGTCTGCACGTGTCCCTTTGGTGGATGATCGTACCTGTAACCGGTTGTATAAGGGGGAGATAACCCAGAATATGGTGTGTGCTGGTCACCTGGCTGGAGGTGGAGATACATGCACTGGTGACTCTGGGGGACCCCTCATCTGCAAGGTGGATGGTAAGTCTCATTACCAGGACCCATTAATCTCTGTTATAAAGGTTCAATGTTTTAAAATGTGAGCTCTTTATGACATCTGTTATTTAGCTTTTGCAGAAACCAAGATAATAAACGTTGAGTTCTGGGGTGAGTCCATTCTCAGAATTCCAGCAATGTTTTACAGTACCTGCCATTGAAGAGTTCCATGAATAGGCTAGAATAAACTATTTTCCATTCTTCTTTCTATTTTCCCATAATTTCTATATCACTTCTAAAAAAGTTAAAACTTGACCTCATTTTGGGAGACTTTTCAGAAAATTCTGCAGCAGTTAAGGTTTTAAAGCTCAGATACTAAGTATATGGGGACTATATATATATAACACCTCTCTGGCAAAGCAGTTCCTGGGTGTATTACTCTTCAATGATATTATTGTTAAATTTGAGCCTCAAGTTGTGAGACAATTCTTAAAAACAGTCAGTGTTGTGAGATCATTATCATATTTCTGCAGCAATCAATGTTATAAGAATATTAAACATTTGAAAAGTCCAGTCTCATATAAAACTGAGCACTGAGAAAATTTCAAATGTTTTTATTTTTTAGCTCTTTTATTTTAACTTGAAGGCCAGGTACAAGCCTATGTATGATATATATGCAATAGGGCTTAGTTTTATCACTATGGGCCTTGGTTTTGATCTTAAGTTTTATTTAATTAAAAGGTGGTATATATAGCATTAGAACTAATTTCAATAACTGCTGGATAAAAGCTTAACCAATTGTTGTTGTTTTAAATTCCTTTTGAAAGGCTTCCTGGAATGAACTTTGGGGAATCCAGTCTTGAAGCAACATTTACAAGCACAAGGAATATAAAATGTTAAACCAGTATGAACATGTTGAAGGCTGATATTCTGATAATTTTCTGTTCAATTTCTATATTTGGCTTAACATTTGTTGTTATTTTCATATTTTGTAGTCAACTACACATTTATTGGAGTAACGATTTCAAATCATTTTGGCTAGACTTACAGAATTGTTTTAAGAGACAAGCTTGTATTTGTTACACTGTTATTTATGTATTTAAGTCATATATACATAAATGAATAATAATTGTATGTTGTGTTGTATTTATGTAATAATTCTATGGCTTTTAGGCAAATACACTATCATGGGCGTGACATCATTTGGACTGGGGTGTGGTGAGGCTAATGCTCCGGGGGTCTATGCCCGGGTGGCATCACTGTTACCATGGATACGACGTACCATGAATACATATGGATAAGCAGCCTTCTCAGACATCAGCGAACATAAATATAAAAACTGTCATGATATTTGGTAATCTTTATAGTGTATTATGTGTCAACAAATATGTATATTGATCATGTGTCTGGACAAATTAAGAAAAGGTATGTTCTATTCTGTTCGGGAATTGTAAAGCTTTTTTTTTTAAATCTGCTTTCAGGATCATTGCAGCTCTGTGTTTTTTTTTCAGAGTTAGACAATTGACAATTTTTAGTTGAAATGAAACCGTAAAAAATACCATGTGTTTCTTCAATCTTTCCAACTTGCTTGTGATGGTGATCCCTCAATTTCTATCC
This sequence comes from Sinonovacula constricta, assembly GCA_007844125.1. Classification (NCBI taxonomy): domain Eukaryota; kingdom Metazoa; phylum Mollusca; class Bivalvia; order Cardiida; family Solecurtidae; genus Sinonovacula; species Sinonovacula constricta. Next base: position 31,828,758 of record CM017555.1, read on the forward strand.
ACGAAGTAATGAAATGTCATAGTTGTTCCCAAAAAGAATGTCATTGTTTCAGATAATTATGTAATTTTTCTTGCAGTGGCAATGTGTTGCATTGTAATTATTATTGGCATAAAAGAAATTGCATGACATGCTGAGGTTGAAGTTTACTTTGGCATACCTTAACATTTTTTGCTGGCCACATTGCATTTGAAAAGGTTACTGCATGTGTACTTTAATTAACTAAACATTTAAAATTCTTGTTCACTTGCATAACTTTCACGAAATTAAACAATCTTTTAACAAAAATATCTTGATTATCTTGAAGATAATTGTTATCTTTGTATACATTTTATTTAAAGTTAATATATTCTACAGGATTATTGTGATTCAATTCACATGGAATCTCTGAGATTCAATATAAATTTCTGAAATTATGATGTCATTTTAACTTTTTCTACCTAAAACCTGATCATATTGGCCTCAAAATCAGTCACAGTCTTTCTCTATATATAAACATATTTGATCATATCTCAATTTTAAATGAAGTTTTATCACAAGAAAGCATCTACACTGAAACAGAGTGCATGTAATTTGAAGCATTTATTGTGACACATGAAACCACACAATTTATATTTTGGTTACCTTGACCCATTTGAACTACAAAAGCAACCCACAACTTCCTCTTCCCATAAGGATGATATATACTAAAAAGTGTAATGGAAAATCTATATTTAGTCACTATGACATTGACCCTATTGACCCCAAAAGTAATACCAAATGTTTTTCCTCTAATAAGGAAGCCTATAAACAAATTTGGCAAGAATATCTCAATTCTAACTGAAGCTATTACATGTACCTGGTACATGTAACCAAGAAGAACTATTTTAGTAACAGTGACACTAACCTTACTTCAAAGAATTATTATTATGACAATATAGACCATATATTTTGGTAAACTAAATCAAGTTTTATGACTTATGTAAATTGATGTTTTTTCATTAGGAAAGAAAAAAACCCCATTGAAATAAAACACTAGAGACATGTCTCATCTTAAGAAGTTAAAACCTCCTTATCCCCCAGACCAATCTCTGTTATCTACAACAGATGCAGAAAGTAGAAACAGACCTGTTGATGAAATAAAGCAAACATTTTTTAATAATTAAGTCAAAAATATTTTTTTACTAAAAAAGATGCATAATTTTCCCATCTACATGCATTTAAATGTTATAGGTTATTACAAAACAAAGTTTCTTCTTATTATAATTGTGAGAAAATTCCTATTGGTTGAATTTCCTTATTGGGAAGATCTTCCAGCTGACTTGCGGTGCACTGGTGGTTCCACCTAGACATTTGTCTAGGGTCTTCCTCCAACAGAATTGCTGGACGATGCTTTAATTATCATAATTCATCAGGGCAATGTATTTCAAAAACAAAGAACTACAAGGTTGGTATCATTTTATTGTCTTGACAAAATTTAAAGCAATCAGTACTTTTAAGGTGAGCAATAATTTAGCATGAAAACACCCATTTTGTTTATTTGAAGTTCTGTTCTGTATAGTTTATGTTCTTGACAGATGGCACTGTTTTGTCAATGAAAAATTGAAATAACTAATATTATAATATCTCTGAAAAAAAAAATCAGTATATTATTGGTACAAATTATTTAAAAACCCTGTTTATAGTACAAAAAACAGAGTAATAGAGACTTACCTGCCGAAAAGTGTAGGTTGGAACCCTTTACAATTATAATAATAGTTATGTTGAAATTTGATAGTTGACATTGTTCCTGATACAAATGATGATGAAACTACATAAAACAAGCATGTAGCCAGTCTCAGTGGTGTACTCAGTAGAGTGCTAGACACCTGAAAGGAAAGAGTTTGATCTTACAAAAACCAATTCTTTATAATTTTTTGTGATATTTTGTTGCTTTAATGTGCCCAAAAGTAACAGAAAAAAGAAACAAAAAACCTCTCAATGGTTTATTTATGTATACAGTCACAGTTCCACTGTTTGTGTCTCTAAACAGAATGGATATATCTCAGGCTGGGTGGACTAGATGTTTAAACAGACAAGAAAAAAATGGCATTATTTGGTTACATAGAAAATAAGTCAGCCCTCCAAGATAGTGTTGTACTTTCCTGCCAGTTTATCTGATGTGTGTTAAACACAGAAGTAATACATACCGTATCTGAAACACACATAATAAAGTAATTATTACTAATTGTTGCATGCATAATTTTACAATAAAACATTACATACTACTAAAATGCTTTGCTTATTTTTTTTCCTATGTGCACTGGTAAAAACAGTTGCCAGCTATCTAAAACAAAAACATACCTTCAACACTAAGGAGTCTGAGGGTAGCCTGATAAGAAAGTTTTGGCTAAAATGCACTTGATTGGCTGAATAATAAATAGCTCTGGCCCTGGTTAATGATGTCTTGTTGACAGTTTTACACAAGGATGTTAACTTCCATTATTTCACAAACAAAAATCTTTTCACATAGTAGTAAATGATTAAATCTTACACATTGGTCAAAAAAGCCAAAGAAAGCTCAACCAATCCCTTTGTTCTTTTTTAAATGCATGTATCAACATCATACCTGCATGTAGGGGTGTTGGGGGATGGCCTTGACCTGACAAATATTTTTAATTTTAGAAAGACAATGGTAATCACCACTTATTGATAAGACAGTGTGAACCATGAAATACTTAATTGCTAATGTCATCAGTTCCAGATCTATTATAAAAACTTCTACTATAAAAAGATTTTTAATCTGATATAAAAACGAAAACTTGCCATGACTGGTGCACAAAGGACAATGGTGGCACAATTCTAATGCAGTTATATCATTTTTTTAATCTGCCCACTCTTTCTCTCTGTGTCTCTCTCTCTTTGCAAGTGTGTGATATAGTGTTGTGTGTATGGCATATGGGGTTAGAGCTGCAAGTGTGTGTTATTTTGTGTTGTATGACATATGGTGTAACTGCTGCAATTGTGTGCTATATGGTGTTGTGTGTATTACAAATAGGGTTAGAGCTGCAAGCATGTGTTATATATTGTTGTTTGTATTTCATATGGGGTTAGAGCTGCAAGCATGTGTTATATGGTGTTGTGTTGATTACATATGGGGTAGAGGTGCAAGTGTCTGTTATATGATGTTGTGTGTATGACATATGGGTTTAGAGCTGCAAGAGTGTGTTATATGGTGTTGTATGTATGACATATGGGGTAGAGCTGCAAGTGTGTGTTTTATTGTGCTGTGTGAAAGAGAGATGATGTAGAGCTACAAATGGGTTTGATATGGGGCTGAGTGAATGAGGTAGGGTGAAGAAGTGCTACGGGTGTGATATGGTACTGTATGAATGGAGTAGAACTGTAAGTTTGTGTGGTATATTGCTGCGTGAATGAGGTAGGGTGTCAAGGTGCAAATGGGTGTGATTTGGAACTGTGTGAATAAGGTTGGTTGTAGAGCTCCAAGATGGTGGGATGGTGATGTGCGAATGAGGTATGGTAACAAAGTCCAAGAGGGTGTGATATGTTGCTCTGTAAATGAGGTACAGTGTAGAGCTGCAAATGGGTGTGATATGGTGGTGTGTAAATGAGGCACACTGTAGCTGTTGGTGTGAAAAGGTGCTGTGTGAAAAAGGTATGGTGTTGAGATGCAAGTGAGTGTGATATGGAACTGTGTGAATGATGTAAGTTGTAAATATGGGTGTGATAGGTGCGGTAAGAGGGTGTGATATCATGCTCTGTGAATGAGGTACGAATTAGATCTACAAGGGTAGTGAGATGGCATTTTGTTTGGTAAAACATATGCTGCACATTTTGAAAATGGACCGATATTAATGGGATGAAGATTATTTTAATATTGTTAAATAACATTATGTCTATTTATAATTAGTCCCCTACCGGTGTTCACACCGGAGGGGACTATAGGTTTACCCTCCGTCTGTCAGTCTGCTAAAAATCTGGATCCTTTGATAACTTAAAAACTATTAAAGCTAGGCGCATGAAACTTGGTATGTTAATAGGTAGCAATGTGTACAATATGCACGCGCAAAATTTGGGTCGCTACCTTGAAGGTCAAGGTCACAGCATGACCTTGAAGCAAAATCGTGTCCGGCCCATAACTTCATTATTTTAAGTCGGATTTTAAAACTATTTCACAGAAATGATCACCATATTGAGATGACGTGTAGTGCACAACATTTGGGTCGCTACCTTGAAGGTCAAGGTCACAGCATGACCTTGCAGCAAAATCGTGAAGTTTTGGATAGCGCATTCAGGTGCACTTACCTTAAATGATAGTGCATTAAGGTGCTCATACCTTAAATAAAGGCCAAAAATAAATGTCATGATAAGTTAACAATTATTTAGGCCAGGTGAATTAAAAAAAATTATGTGAACCCCAACTACTGTAGATTTCCTTGTTTATTACTTCATTTTTAAACCATAATTATACAGATACAGACTTCAACCTCAAATTAATTATAAATGGCAATAAACAGGAGCGTATGATAATTAAAGAACTTTTTGAGGGACCGGTAGTTGACTACTGTATTGCCCGCAATACTATCAAATGCTTGTTCATTTAGTTTTTTATCTACCTTTATTTTAAAAATATAAGGTGTTATTGTTTACATTCGTGTATGTATCTTCCTGTGTAAAAAGTACTGAAAGTAATTCCATAAAGTGACTAGAATTTGGTGCTTTGTAATGACACAAGAGGTAGGGCTTAATTTGGATGTGATATGCTGATGTGTGATTGGAGTATGGGTGCAAAGCTCTAAATGAGTGTAATATACATGACTAAGATTCAGATATAGCTAGTTATGAAATTATGATGTATACTTATTATGAAAAAGTGGATGGGATTGCCTTGAGCAGATATTACATGTAGACCACTCTCTTACAATGTCAGTTTATGACTGTCACAGGCTCAGCCTACTTTAACCCACATTACTCTAGATGACATCTGGTTAAATGTCGGTTAGGAATATGAAAATAGAAGTCATTTTGACTGCAGCCTAAATTGTTGAATATTATTGGGATGAAGATTATTTTAATACAGTTAAATAACATGTATATTTATTATTCATTTAGTTTTTTTATCTACCTTTATTTTAAAAATATTAGGTGTTATTGTTTACATTTGCATACGTATCTTCCTTGCATCAAAAGTACCGAAAGTAATTCCATTATTATTGCTAAATTATCCATGTAATCTTTACATTTTTGCCCAAAACAAAATAGCCTTAATTTAAACACAAAGTCTTCCTAAAACATAATAAACTTCTTTGTCTTTGTTATGCCATGAATCTTCGACAAATATAATATATAGTATCCTTTTTAAGAAACAGATCATTTAAATCTGTTAAGGAAAATACAAAACAATAGGCGTGTAGGATTAATTAAGTTCATATGCATGTGATCGCAACACCATACATTATTTTGCAATATACAATCTAAAACCAAAATAAATACAACTATACAATAGTCTATATCAGTTTAAACATTTCTTAGTACCTCATATGTACTTACTGTTTTAATAACTTCTGCGAGCGGACACTTTATAAAACTCATTTTACCAAAAGCTGTCCAAGTAGTCTCCAATGTCTTTAATATGACAGTGCGCAGTTGGTATTGTTTCAAGATTTAACTAGCTTTTATTTATCATGACTTTTCAGATAAACATTCAACCTATAACCCCTTTTTAAAACATCACAACTTCACTATCAGTTGGATTTTCTATTGTCATTTTCCTAATAATAGATCTACCTATGTCATGTGTTAGTTCAAACTTTAATATATATCAGAATTCTAATACGGCCCCAATATATTTTCATATTGATTTGATATAAGACCAACAAACAAAATAAGTTTTTATTTATTTTAATAAAAAAGAACATTTTTATCATAGATATGGATAACTTAATAACAAATAGAAACAATACTATCGTAAACTATTACTAAATGGATTTCTTTTATTAGATTTTATTACTGTTACTTAAAACTTTGTGTATATAGCTATAGCTGTATTTCTTTATTGTAAAAATAAAGTTAACATTCACTGAGAAAGATTGAGTAAGACAATGTCTTACAAAGTTAAGACTAAGATTTCCATGTTTATGAAGTTTTTTACTTGCACAGACTAGAGTATACATAATATACATGTAATGTAAAAGAAAAAAACAAAACATTTTGATATAATATTGGAATGTTTAGTTTAGTGCTTTTATAATATTTAACTACTAAGAAAAACTGATTATGCTTAAAACACTACAAATAAACTACAAATAAACAAGGCCAAACATACACAACTATATCACCATTAGATTTCCTGCTTTAGGGAAACTGCTGGTACCTTGACAGCCAGGTTCATATAATGAAACAGCAATGTTAGTTTTAAAATGCTCAGCACTTGTCAATCAAGCCTAGGTAAATAGAAAAGATTCAGATACCGGTAAGCCAAGTCTTGCAGGTAGCAGCCTAATCAAGATCTGAACTATATGCTGCCCTGTCACTATCAAGATATATAGTTACCTTTGTTAGTGAGAATAAAAAAATGTATTAATACCATTGAAAATAAACAAGTAAATCAGGATCAGAGCGAGTTAAGAGGAAAAAGATTCAAGACTTGCAGGTAGAACTAGTTTCACCATATACATTCAACATGCACAGGAGAACTTTTAAATAAAACAATTATTAACAATATAGAGAAAGCAATTTCTCTACTGCTCAACTTCTAGAACAAATTATATGTAAAAAGAATTTATCTATTTCCTCAGAACAAGTAACTCAATTAAAATATAATGTGTAAACAGCAATATTATATTTGCTAAAACTCTTGTACAAGTACATAAACATTTAGAAGAAAGCCATTTCTCAATTACACTAAGACAATAACATGTAAAATGTATTTTCTCATTTGAAAAAAAATTCTATAACCACTAAGTTAAGAATATGTAACAAAATTGATATTTACAAACTCAGACAATGATACAGTTTTAATGATCATTAAAGTCAAAATGATGTTCTTAAAGACAATGTGCGTAGAGCAAAGTATGATATTTACTTCTGTTATATTATCAAATCATGTCAGCAAACATACATGTCAGCTTTATAAATGTGAGCCAATTTTTTAACTCATGGAATGTGATGTGCAATATTTTTACACAAAGTAAATTCTAATCTGAACAGTAATTAAAACATAAGTATACACATTGACATACTTCATTAACTATAAAATAAAAAAACTATAGTATGAACAGAATACTTGAATAAAACTAATGACTTAAAAATTATATTTCTTACAAACATAAAAAAACTGAATTTATTTCAATAGTAGAATAATTATACAGATAAAACAAACAATAACAACATCAAACAAATCAAATGTCAAATCTTCATTCCTATAAATGTATTGAATCCATAACATTTTCCCACACCATTAATTACTAAAGATCACATTACTAATTGATTGCCATCATACAGTTTGCGCAAGTGCTCTAAATATTTCAGAAATTTAATTATAATGTCAAAGTTTCAACTTAAAAAACTTTATTTTATTGTAATTATACCATGAATGGAGGTAATGATAAATTTTCATTGACATTAAAATAAAATGCTGTTTATCTAATTTAATCTTTACATAGTCCAACTGTTTAGCTTTTAACAAAAAAAAAAGATATATAGTTTTAATTTAGAGGATTTTAAACATAAATGAAAAATAAAATTAAATAAATTTTTTTAAAATTTTTAATGAAGAAAATTTGAAACATTAAATAAAGATCATTAAACATAAAATGATGAATATAACGAACATCAAAGAAGACTTATCATCGAAGACATATACAAAAAAAGCTACATTAAATGTAATTTATTCAATAAATATAAAAAGATCTCTAATTCAGTTAAAATCAAATGATTCAGTGTGTCCAACTAGGCTTAGTACCAGTCCTGTAACATTTTATCAAAACTCAACTAATGCTACCAGATAAATAGACCAAATCTTGACAACGGACGGTCGGACTGACAGACCATTCACCTGATCAATCAACATGGTGAAGTAAGTTTCAATTAATATTACATATTGTTTAATGGTACACACTTGTGAAAATAAAGAAGTTCATGCAAAAAAAAAGTTAAAGACATTTATAGCAAGTGTTTACCAAAAATAATCAACCTCATTTAAAGTTAAATGTTCAAATATGGTTATTAACTAAAAGGTACATTAATATTAGTACATGTACTATGGTTATCATCAGTGTGGTGTTGCCTTTTTCAAATATTTGTAGTATAAACACAAACCTTTTCTCACCAACATTTAAAAGTACCAGCCTTAATCAACACATAAATGTGTTAGCTGCATATGTACTATAGTTGTTATGTTAATTCTTGGCATAAAATAAATCGTACCTTTTTGATCAACAACACAATTTATTACTTTCTGTTTTTGCTGGTGTGATAACCAGTGTCATGTGTTTAAAGAGGAGAAATCTAACATTACAAATAATTTTAATAAAGTTATTCTGTCTTAGAACTGGATGTTAATTCATAAATTTAATATTTTAAATGTAAAATACTTTGAGTGAACCTCGTAAATAATGCTGTTTACAGCTTGGATGACCCGTAAGGATGCTCTGAGTTGTCATTCACATAGCTCCGATTGTCATAGGCTGGTTTTTCATCATAAGCACTTTCTACAGGAATAGATTCATCAATCTCCGGTACCTTGTATTTGTACCATCTGGCAACGAAAATGAATACGAGGAGGTTCAGGCCCGCAAGTGCTGCCAGCAGGAACATCATATACTCCAGGTGGCCATTATTAGGCTCCTTGGGGTACCAGTCAGAAGCATCTGTAATCAGACAATAATATATAGTAGGGAATACAGAAATGTATTTTTAAATCTTATAATGCATTACTGCAAAATTAATACAATCAATTTTATGACAAAAGAAAATAAATTATTGTAGTAACATAAGTTTATTATGAAATGGTTTTTCCATACATTTATCAGTATATTTAACTAACTTTAACAGAATATGTCTTGCATGCCCAAGCAGTAATAACCATTAACATCGGAAATGCCTAAGTAATACATAACATTAGTTACTGTAGTCGTATAACCCTTTGGGTTGGCATGATTAATCAAGCCAGAGTGACACAAATGACAATTTGATCTGGATTTATTACTCTATATATTTACAACATGCAGCAGGACAAGGTTAGAAATTGACATACATACCATCAGTTCTCCACGACTTAACAATGGTTACCAGAAGTGAGGCCACGTAGCTTCCAAGGCCTGATGTCATCAAAAACAGACCCATAATCAAGCCCTGCATGAACTTTGGAGCCTGTGTGTAGGCAAACTCCAGACCTGAAGAAGCATATTATATATTTAGATTTACTATTGAAAGTGAGTTAATGGACAACATAGCAACATCCTTAGCTAGGTAATATGAGCATTCTTGTTCCGTTTTATTTAATGTAAACATAAAATACTTTATAAATACTTCACTCAATGACGATCCGATGAAAGCACATTTTGTTAATTTTAGCAAACATGGTTATATTTTATTCATTAAATATGAATATTTTCAGTATCTTGTCTTTAAAATCTACTGACCAGAAATACTTGCGAAGACTTCACTCGATCCAATGAAAGCAAACTCTGGTATCTGAGCAAACATGGTTAGCTGGGATGCTTCAAATGTTTGATCGCCCAATGTCTGTGTAATAGCACCATGAGCTTCAATGTCCTTTTTCCGGTAGATCTCCAGAATTCCAGCATACACCATCGACAGGGCAACCAGCACCATACCAATACCTGGCAATAAATACATTAATTTATTAACAGATGTACACCTCATTTACTCTGCAATTACATACCAAAAGAAATTATATTGTTAAATGAGACAAATTAACATTAATGCAAACTACTAGTAATTAGCATACGAAGGTGCATAAAACCACATGGAGTTCTTTGTTTTGTTTGTTTTTAAATCAACATACATGTAACAAATACAGCAGTGATAAAAATGCTTACTTCTAGCTACAAAATACACAGAAATAACAATGCAAATTATTGCAGAGAATTACTGTTGTGCCACTTCAAGGAAGTCTTTGTTTTGAGTTGAAGTCAAAGTCAAACACTAACTGGTTATGGGACGTATCCTTGGGCTAAAAAGTAGTTCTATCACTGCTTGTCATTAACAATGACAGTAGCCTTGCTACCTGTTCTTGTTAGCTTAGATATGAGCCAAAACAAGGTATTTAACATTTCATAGAAAAGTGTTAACTAGTAACTTATTTTCTACAGATGCTTGGCGCTTCACCTCGACTTGAGTGGGCCATACTTCACACATTTTTCAATCAAAATCTAAGTTAAAAAAGTTTCTAGGTTACAGATTCTCTACATCAACCACAATTGGGGAATGACACATTGAATGCCATATTTTCTGACAAGCTGTAAACACATGTTGCCCTGTAACCTTGTTTCTGCAGAAGTTTAGGGTTGGAACAGCAGCCACACTTGAGAAGGGCATTTTAACAGTCATATTCTTTGCAATATGTGGGGCTGCAGCAAACCTTTGGGTGCCCTATTACACAAGCCATTCCAGTATTAGGTGTTACCTAAACAAGATTGAGATCATCTCTGGATATGCAAATATCTCAGCCTAGTAGATAATGCACAGTCAGTGGAGCATTTGTTCTAACAACAGATCGCTTCCTGCTTTGACCCTTTCCTCTGATATTTCATGTATATGTGCCTTACACAATATAATCACTTGAACTTATAATTAACACAGTTAACAAAATTAATGATAACATTTGAAGCAGGCCTGGACAAAGTTGATGAGTCTAGTCTTCTTCGGCATACTTATTTGTTTCTGTACAACAACTATTTCTTTCATAATGACTGACTTCTGGTTTTCAAGGGTCAATCCTTTCTCAATTCAGTTTTCCTATGGACAGATTCTAGTGACACTGTCCAAAAACAGACACCATCAAAAATGTTTAGCAAATGTTGCAACTACACCTCTACAAAATGCTGAAGCCACATTGTGAAAGAGCCATATCTAAACCTCTACCTTCATAAAAATAATAAAATTGTATTGCAAAGTGTTACAAAGCTATCTTTTCTCTGAAGATGTGTAGGATTGTATCCACATCAGGGCTAGTAACCCGGACAAAAATTTGTTTTCAAATAACAAACACAACAACACATAAGTCATATCTACAACTAACAAACAAGGTATCACATCAAGTTGTTTCTTTTATATTTTGTCTAGAAGCCTTTATGTAAAGCGCATCGTGTTTGGCTGTTTTGTACAGGTGCATGCATTGTACATGTACATGTACATCCATTACGTGTTATTTATAAATGCTCCTGGCGTAAAATTGATTGTCTTCATTGCTAATAAGAAACCGCTGTTTATTTGACACTTTGTGACTGCAGATTTATGACTTGTCTGAGACTAATTTAATAATAAATGACCAGTAGCCCGAAACTGCATTTTGACTTGTCGGGGACATAAGGTTACTATATTTTTCCAACCCTTCACATTTGGCAAGAGCCTGATTTAGATTAAAAACAAAACTTCTTATAAAAGTGTTATGTATATCTCTGCAGATGTAAGGGCCTGCTGCCACACTTAAGGAGGGACATGTAACACAACTTTTTGTGTTTTATGAAAGACTGTCCACACTGTGCTAAGTTATTTGTTCTTTGCAGGTCAGTGGGCTGCTTTCCCACAAGGCACGATCCTGATTTTTCACCTTCTTCAAGAATGTTATGCAATATATGCAAGGTCATGTAGTCTCTGTAGAAGTGTGGGTCTGCAGCCTATTTTCTGTAAATGTGTAGGCTTTGGTGAATGTGCAACCAAACCCTTCACAATACAACTGTATAGTAAACTGTTGCTAGGATACCTATTCTTTGCAGATGTGTTGGACTTTTTCCACACTTGGCCAGGGCAGGGTACACAATGAGGTCCATAATAGGGATCAGCACCAGGATGATGAGGGTGTTAAAGATGTTCAACAAAGCCGCCGGCAACTTTGTATCTCCCACCGATATGTTCATCCGCTCACTCTGCAGAAACAGGGACGTGCTCATCTGGTAGGGAATAGGAGACAAATATAAGAAAGCCATCTAATGGTAATCATGCATATGAAGACTGCTACAATAGCAGTTAAAAATCTGTGATTTTAATAATTTTCTATATTTGTGTCTGTAATTGACAGCAAAATATACACAAATGCACTTAACTCCTGCTAATGAAAGTGAAATCAATGTTTGTAAATGGTGTGTTACACTTACCTGATGGATTGTGTGAATAAGGTAACATGTTGCTTGTATGATCGTTAGTGAGGCCGAACTGTTTTTAAAATAACTACAGACCATGAATTCCCTGGCATTGTATGATAATAACATAACTGATAATGTTCACCTTAACTTAATATTTGTTTTGCTAGATCATCATTACTTTCATCATTGCATCTAGATAAAAAAAGTAAATGTAATAATTGTATCAACACAATTAGCTGATTTTTGTTGCGGCACCCACAAAGAAATTACCAAGTTGCATTTAGAGACCACTTGTCTTAGAAGACCATGTTAGTCCTGTCCCATGGGTGATCTTTTAATGCATATTTACTTTAGTTTGTTTGTGAAAGGTACATATTAACATATTTTTTACTGCAAGCAATAATAAAGTTAAGAAATCTTTTATTCAGTGTAAGTAAATGCAAATGAAAAACAATCATTGGCAACTATTTTATCTAATAATGCATATAGTGATTAAATGTTATTTCCTTAGGCGATATATTTTAGTTAATATCAAACCTATGTTGAGTTGATTGTATTCTACATTTAATAATCTTGGCTAGGGAAATAAACAAACACTAAGAAGCTTACCTATACTATATTTTTCTTTCCTGTGCAATACAGAGAATTGTACTGCATAGTATTTGGTGAAGTGATTAGTTCATAGCATTTTTAGATCTAACCTGAGGTACAAAAAATATATCTATCTTATAACAAATATAGATATTTTTAGTAATGTTCTTCAAACATTACCTGGGAGTAGACTGCCCAGTATATGATGATAAGGATAAAGACAGGGAGGATACGCATCACAGCAATAACACCATCCACAATGTTGCTGTCATAACGACCACCGTGTTCTTTCCTGGCATTATTCCATGATGGGTTCTTGCATCCATTACAACTCTGAACACACACCAACACTGATGTTTGTACAATACTGCCTGCAATTGTTATTCATAATAAATTGAACAAAAATTTAGATTTTGAATCTAGCAAAGTGTTCAGATTCTTATGGTAGTGGTCTAAACATGCTTAAAAGTATCTTCAAACTCTGATTCATGTTACAATAATGATTGTTAAAGGACCAGTTGCAATTAATTTGATCATGTAAAACTATAACCTGCTTTTGATCAGCTGGTTTTCATATTTAACAAAATGAACCGTGAAAAGCACCATCATTATAATAATAAGAGCAACAGTTAAAAATACCAATGGTTATAATGAACAGAATCAAGAATGTGTAATAAAAAGAATGTCAAAAAACTATGAAAAACTAAATTATGTAATTATTTTGAATACTTTGTTCATTTGATATTGCATTAAACTAAATCATCAAAGATGAAGAATAAGCTGCCACACCTCCACATGGGATATGCCTGTATCTACTCTTGGAAATGATGAAGACAGAAAGTGCCAGCAACATGCTGAGAAGGGGGATGAGGAATCCATAGTCAAAGCCAACCTCCTGCTGAACATATGCCACACCAGAATAGGCAACAATAGCACCGGCATTGATAAACCAGTAGAACCTGTTGGGATAATACATTATCTTTTTCTATATAATGTAAATATAATTAAATATAAAAAAAGAAAAAAAAAAGTACAGGACACATGGCAGTTATCCTTTCTAAGTGAGGTCAATAATTCACAGGCATATGTTCTTCTTTTGACCAGATAAAATATTTTCTGTTCTTATGTCATCTTCTGCAGACCAAATCCCAGACTGCACTACCTCAGTCTTTTGTTGTTGTTGTCTACTTATTCCTGTCTTTATCTGTGTTGAACCAAGGCTGTTGCTTCTCTTTGCTGCTGTACATGTGGTGTCTGTATGGGACAACTGGTTTTTTGCTTGAGAGTCAGATTGTTCTGAAGACCACTTTCTACAATCATGAGGTTAGCAGTAGGTGTTCAGCCTCTCTGGACCTATTGTCCGTTAAGTGGAGAGTCCTTTAGTGTGATGATATGTATGACTTTGGTAAATGAATGCTCTTCCATTACTAAGCTTAATGGGAGTTAAAGCTGATTAGACATTTCAAATAATCTGATGTTGGTAAGGTTGAGTGGCACTCCTAAACACTATTTAACATGCTTACTAATGGTTGACTCTAGATCTTCTGCTGCAGATCAGGTAATCATGCATCAGTAGTCATATCAGCCATGGTAGAAGGCCATTCTTTAATATACATGTTCCAAATTTCTCTGGTGTTCCAGCCAGAAGATTTAAAATAATTAACCTATAAGAAAATGTTTTGTAGGCAACAATGCCAATAGTTTCCATGTGATGTCATAGGCACTGATAAGACAGCTAAATGCAGCCATCTTTAAGGGCAGAAGCTAATGCAGGCAGAAATCTGGAAATATGTGCTGTATTAAACTCACCACTGTGATGTTTCTTTTCAGTCTTTTTTACTGAATTTTATATCAAATGTAACAGCTATTTTGAAGTATTTTAAATTGCAAAACTATATTTTGATAGTTTAAAAGGTAAAAGAAATACAACCAAAACATTTACACTGTTCATTTTCTTTAAAGATGAGCCAATAATTTTATTTATTTCTGTGTATAAATTCTTTGTGCATTTATCAATTTTAAGAATATTGCATTCTAAAAATATGAATTTCAAGAGCTTTCCAATGGTGTATAGCTTTTAATTTTTGGACCACAAATGAAGACATTACAAGAAATTAAAATTTAGGCTTCTATAAAATTCATCTGAAAATCACATGAAGTTGCCATTAAAGATGGCTGCCAAGATAGGGGATCTTCACTGATGTGAAAACTACCTATAAATTTTATGAACTAGTAGAATTTTTTTTTTTTTTATAAAAGCATATTTACAAATATCAAATGACTCATTTAGTTAACCAGATTGGCCTTTTTTTATTAAACTCTTGAAATTATACCAAAACATGTAAATAGAAAAAGAGACTCATGTTTTATTTGGCAGTCGCTGCACCAACATTGATGAACAAGTAGAATTTTCGGTAATTCAATAGCAGTTTCACAAATTATTAAAATAATAAAGAAATATTTTTTTTATTATAGCAAAGTCATTCTTAAACTGGAGTCAGAAGTATCAATGTTTATTATAACATATTTTTGACTTAGAGAAACTATTTTTCTGATGGGTGGGAATTTTTAAGACAAGATCAAAATCATTTTGTCATGAAATTATTATTTACAAACATATTATTTATTTGTTTCAAAGGCACTGAAGGCCTTTACAGCCGTGCCCCCCAACCCCACCCCCACAAAAAAAAAAGTAAAGACAGTGCTGGGAAATCACAGTGGGATGGTCATAAACCAATGTGTTTACTGTGTTGTGGATTAACAATTGGTGCTCTTATATAGAAGCTTACTGCAGTGCTGTTGGCCAGCTGATAGTAAATGAAGACAAATCCTCATGACCCCCCAACTTTTCTGAGACCAATACAGCAATCAGTGTCCAGTCATGTAGACTCACGAAGAAACTAGTGGGGTCTATGCATTACATAAACATTACAATGAATTTAGAGCATAAAAATGTAAAATGTCTAAGATTTGATAAACCTCAAATTCA
This sequence comes from Sinonovacula constricta, assembly GCA_007844125.1. Lineage (NCBI taxonomy): Eukaryota > Metazoa > Mollusca > Bivalvia > Cardiida > Solecurtidae > Sinonovacula > Sinonovacula constricta. The sequence goes on from CM017555.1 coordinate 31,844,643, forward strand.
ATGTAATTGGCTTATTAGCTACTACAAACAGAAAAGTGCTGCCATTTTTGTAATCACATGTCATGTGTGCATGGAATCATATCACCCACAGGCTCATTACTGATTATTACATAAATAAAATCTTGATATGATACAGATAAATGAAGATAATTTGAATGTGAATTACATTCTTCGATTGTTGGCATATGTTAACTCATAACTTGATACTGTAGATAACAAAATCAACATTTCATTTTGTATCTAGTCAAATGCAAAGATTAGAAAAATGTATATGAGTGTTGCTGTGCTTTCTCTGTATGTGTTCTCTTCAATTCAAGTATGCTAATCTAGAGTGCTGAATTACTATCCATATGATATACTCAAGTTTATATTAATCATACTCTGAAGTAGTGTTTTAATTTGAAGCCCCACAATCTCAACTTGGACTGGTTTTGTTTAAATTTTTTATCAGGGAACAATATACCAGAGTCCTCCCATACAGACACTTATTTATTGATCTTATTTTTTTAAGCATAAAATCTTGAGGTTGGTATAATGCATTTCCCATCTTCCTACTGTTGTTCTTTTCTAAGTCTCAGTTGGGGTGCAATAACTTTAGTATTTTATGTCAACACATAGCCCAGCTTACCAGTGCAGAAGACCTGTATGACATTTTGCTGCTGTCTGATTATCATGAAATATTTCTCTTTAAAAAACATAGTGCTGTGTAGGCAAAACTTTTTATATGCTAGATTTCCTCGAAAAGTTGTCTACACAGCAAGAATGTTCCAGAAATTTACGACATAATAATCCTGATAAACAAGGCCAAGGACTAATAGACATTTCTCTACCCAAGCCATAAAACATACCAGTTAAAGAATGACTGCACAGCTGTATCCCCCAGATCCTCTACCTGCTGGGCACCAAATGGACCCACGTTGGCCTTGATACCACCCGTTCCTATGGCGACAAAGGTCAGGCCGAGGAAGAAGTAGACCTTTCTGGTTTCCTACAAGGCAGATACTTTATGATGAAGTAGACCTTTTTGTTCTGGCTTCGCCATACAGTAAATAGAACTATGTTTTAAATAGGTTAAATGTAATTACTTTTTGAAGAACAAATAGAAAAATGTATTTTGTTTATACTTTGTTCAATGTTTTAAATTGTATATAAATAATTACAATATAAAAAAGACAAAAGGCTTCATACCAGAGATAAATCATCTTCACCTCCAAACCAATCTCTGTAATCTACAGCAGATGCCGGAAGCAGAAACAGACCTGGTGATGATAATAATCAATAGACAGGATCAATTTTGAGTTAAGACCAAGAAAAACAGGGTTCAAAAAAGCAACAGAGATTTAATTAAAAATTGATACTGTTCACCTGTACTAGATAAAAGTTATATGATGAAAAAGCACTCTCCTATTGTCACCAACAATGCAATATAAACAGAGTACAACAAGTACTGAAACAATATCAATTTCAGAAAAGCCACTGGAAGTATACTTGCACGCTGCTCTGATGCCAATTTCTACAACAAAGTCTGCTTTTCCTTGACTAATTGCTGACTTTCTAATGTAAAAGTTTCTTAAAGTGATGTTGTTGTTTGTTGCACATCTATGTTGTCTCCTGTGAGATTATATGTTTTGGGTTCAGTCTGCTGTTTGTTAGCTAGACATAACCAACAGTTGGAGATTGTCATTGACTGATTAGTGCCATGACTTTGGTAGTCTTCTGCATGGCCTACCGTCCATGACATCAGTAAGGCAAACATTTTGTAGAGGACTGTTATTTGGGACACATGTTCTAAGCATGATAACTGATGTGGGGGAAAGGCATTGTTCTTTTTACATAGGCCAGTTGTTCCTTCAATTATTCTCCTATCAGCTGACATAATTAATTCCTTGAGTGATGTGGGTGTGGAGCGATTCCAGCTTCAGGTTGACTTCAGACAGCAAAACCAGTGCTACTACAACCAGAGTCCATCCTGTACCTTTGTTGGCATCATCATGCACTACTACAACCTCAGTCCATCCTGTAACCATGTTGGCAACATCATACGCTACTACAACCGGAGTCCATCCTGTAACCATGTTGGCAACATCATGCACTACTACAACCTCAGTCCATCCTTTACCCGTGTTGGCATTATTATGCGCAAAGTCAACCTGAGTCCATCCTGTACCCATGTTGGTATCATCACATGTTACTACAACCTCAGTCCATCCTGTACCCATGTTGGCATCATCACATGCTACTACAACCTGAGTCCATCCTGTACCCATGTTGGCATCATCACATGCTACTACAACCTCAGTCCATCCTGTACCCATGTTGGCATCATCACATGCTACTACAACCTAAGTCCATCGTGTACCTGTGTTGGCATCATCATATGCTACTACAACCTGAGTCCATCCTGTACCTGTGTTGGCATCATCACATGCTACTACAACCTGAGTCCATCCTGTACCTGTGTTGGTATCATCATATGCTACTACAACCTGAGTCCATCCTGTACCTGTGTTGGTATTACCACATGCTACTACAACCTGAGTCCATCCTGTACCTGTGTTGGTATCATCACATGCTACTACAACCTCAGTCCATCCTGTACCTGTGTTGGTATCATCACATGCTGCTACAACCTGAGTCCATCCTGTACCTGTGTTGGTATCATCATATGCTACTACAACCTCAGTCCATCCTGTACCTGTGTTGGCATTACCACATGCTACTACAACCTGAGTCCATCCTGTACCTGTGTTGGCATTACCACATGCTACTACAACCTCAGTCCATCCTGTACCTGTGTTGGCATTACCACATGCTACTACAACCTCAGTCCATCCTGTACCAGTGTTGGTATCATCATATGCTACTACAACCTGAGTCCATCCTGTACCTGTGTTGGCATTACCACATGCTACTACAACCTCAGTCCATCCTGTACCAGTGTTGGTATCATCATATGCTACTACAACCTGAGTCCATCCTGTACCTGTGTTGGCATTACCACATGCTACTACAACCTCAGTCCATCCTGTACCTGTGTTGGCATTACCACATGCTACTACAACCTCAGTCCATCCTGTACCCATGTTGGCATCATCACATGCTACTACAACCTGAGTCCATCCTGTACCTGTGTTGGTATCATCATATGCTACTACAACCTGAGTCCATCCTGTACCTGTGTTGGTATCATCACATGCTACTACAACCTGAGTCCATCCTGTACCTGTGTTGGCATCATCACATGCTACTACAACCTGAGTCCACCCTGTACCTGTGTTGGCATTACCACATGCTACTACAACCTCAGTCCATCCTGTACCCATGTTGGCATCATCACATGCTACTACAACCTGAGTCCATCCTGTACCTGTGTTGGTATCATCATATGCTACTACAACCTGAGTCCACCCTGTACCTGTGTTGGTATCATCATATGCTACTACAACCTCAGTCCATCCGGTACCCATGTTGGTATCATCATATGCTACTACAACCTGAGTCCATCCTGTACCCATGTTGGCATCATCATATGCTACTACAACCTCAGTCCATCCTGTACCTGTGTTGGTATCATCATATGCTACTACAACCTGAGTCCATCCTGTACCTGTGTTGGCATTACCACATGCTACTACAACCTGAGTCCATCCTGTACCTGTGTTGGCATTACCACATGCTACTACAACCTCAGTCCATCCTGTACCTGTGTTGGCATCATCATATGCTACTACAACCTGAGTCCACCCTGTACCTGTGTTGGTATCATCATATGCTACTACAACCTCAGTCCATCCGGTACCCATGTTGGTATCATCATATGCTACTACAACCTGAGTCCATCCTGTACCTGTGTTGGTATCATCATATGCTACTACAACCTCAGTCCATCCTGTACCTGTGTTGGTATCATCATATGCTAATACAACCTGAGTCCATCCTGTACCTGTGTTGGCATTACCACATGCTACTACAACCTGAGTCCATCCTGTACCTGTGTTGGTATCATCATATGCTACTACAACCTGAGTCCATCCTGTACCTGTGTTGGTATCATCATATGCTACTACAACCTGAGTCCATCCTGTACCTGTGTTGGCATTACCACATGCTACTACAACCTGAGTCCATCCTGTACCTGTGTTGGTATCATCATATGCTATTACAACCTGAGTCCATCCGGTACCCATGTTGGTATCATCACATGCTACTACAACCTGAGTCCATCCTGTACCTGTGTTGGCATCATCACATGCTACTACAACCTGAGTCCACCCTGTACCTGTGTTGGTATCATCATATGCTACTACAACCTCAGTCCATCCGGAACCCATGTTGGTATCATCATATGCTACTACAACCTGAGTCCATCCTGTACCTGTGTTGGTATCATCATATGCTACTACAACCTCAGTCCATCCTGTACCTGTGTTGGTATCATCATATGCTACTACAACCTGAGTCCATCCTGTACCTGTGTTGGCATTACCACATGCTACTACAACCTGAGTCCATCCTGTACCTGTGTTGGTATCATCATATGCTACTACAACCTCAGTCCATCCTGTACCTGTGTTGGTATCATCATATGCTACTACAACCTGAGTCCATCCTGTACCTGTGTTGGCATTACCACATGCTACTACAACCTCAGTCCATCCTGTACCAGTGTTGGCATTACCACATGCTACTACAACCTCAGTCCATCCTGTACCTGTGTTGGCATCATCACATGCTACTACAACCTGAGTCCACCCTGTACCTGTGTTGGTATCATCATATGCTACTACAACCTGAGTCCATCCTGTACCTGTGTTGGCATTACCACATGCTACTACAACCTCAGTCCATCCTGTACCTGTGTTGGCATTACCACATGCTACTACAACCTCAGTCCATCCTGTACCTGTGTTGGCATTACCATATGCTACTACAACCTCAGTCCATCCTGTACCAGTGTTGGCATTACCACATGCTACTACAACCTCAGTCCATCCTGTACCTGTGTTGGCATCATCACATGCTACTACAACCTCAGTCCATCCTGTACCCATGTTGGTATCATCATATGCTACTACAACCTGAGTCCATCCTGTACCTGTGTTGGTATCATCATATGCTACTACAACCTGACTCCATCCTGTACCCCTGTTGGTATCATCATATGCTACTACAACCTGAGTCCATCCTGTACCTGTGTTGGCATTACCACATGCTACTACAACCTGAGGCCATCCTGTACCCATGTTGGCATCATCACATGCTACTACAACCTGAGTCCATCCTGTACCCATGTTGGTATCATCATATGCTACTACAACCTGAGCCCATCCTGTACCCATGTTGGTATCATCATGTGCTACTACAACCTGAGTCAATCCTGTACCTCTGTTGGTATCATCATATGCTACTACAACCTGAGTCCATCCTGTACCCCTGTTGGTATCATCATATGCTTCTACAACCTGAGTCCATCCTGTACCTGTGTTGGCATTACAACATGCTACTACAACCTCAGTCCATCCTGTACCCATGTTGGCATCATCACATGCTACTACAACCTGAGTCCATCCTGTACCCGTGTTGGTATCATCACATGCTACTACAACCTCAGTCCATCCTGTACCTGTGTTGGTATCATCACATGCTACTACAACCTCAGTCCATCCTGTACCTGTGTTGGTATCATCACATGCTACTACAACCTGAGTCCATCCTGTACCCGTGTTGGTATCATCACATGCTACTACAACCTCAGTCCATCCTGTACCTGTGTTGGTATCATCACATGCTGCTACAACCTGAGTCCATCCTGTACCCTTGTTGGTATCATTACATGCTACTACAACCTGAGTCCATCCTGTACCCGTGTTGGCATCACCACACGCTACTACAACCTGAGTCGATCCTGTACCCATGTTGGCATCATCATACACTACTACAACCTGAGTCCATCCTGTACCCTTGTTGGCATCATCATACACTACTACAACCTCAGTCCATCCTGTACCTGTGTTGGCATTACCATATGCTACTACAACCTCAGTCCATCCTGTACCTGTGTTGGCATTACCACATGCTACTACAACCTCAGTCCATCCTGTACCTGTGTTGGCATTACCACATGCTACTACAACCTCAGTCCATCCGGTACCCATGTTGGCATCATCACATGCTACTACAACCTGAGTCCATCCTGTACCTGTGTTGGTATCATCATATGCTACTACAACCTGAGTCCATCCTGTACCTGTGTTGGTATCATCACATGCTACTACAACCTGAGTCCATCCTGTACCTGTGTTGGCATCATCACATGCTACTACAACCTGAGTCCACCCTGTGCCTGTGTTGGTATCATCATATGCTACTACAACCTGAGTCCATCCTGTACCTGTGTTGGTATCATCATATGCTACTACAACCTGAGTCCATCCTGTACCTGTGTTGGCATTACCACATGCTACTACAACCTGAGTCCATCCTGTACCTGTGTTGGCATTACCACATGCTACTACAACCTCAGTCCATCCTGTACCTGTGTTGGCATCATCACATGCTACTACAACCTGAGTCCACCCTGTACCTGTGTTGGTATCATCATATGCTACAACAACCTCAGTCCATCCTGTACCTGTGTTGGCATTACCACATGCTACTACAACCTGAGTCCATCCTGTACCTGTGTTGGCATTACCACATGCTACTACAACCTCAGTCCATCCTGTACCTGTGTTGGCATCATCACATGCTACTACAACCTCAGTCCATCCTGTACCTGTGTTGGCATCATCACATGCTACTACAACCTCAGTCCATCCGGTACCCATGTTGGTATCATCATATGCTACTACAACCTGAGTCCACCCTGTACCTGTGTTGGTATCATCATATGCTACTACAACCTGAGTCCATCCTGTACCTGTGTTGGCATCATTACATGCTACTACAACCTGAGTCCATCCGGTACCCATGTTGGTATCATCATATGCTACAACAACCTCAGTCCATCCTGTACCTGTGTTGGCATCATCACATGCTACTACAACCTCAGTCCATCCGGTACCCATGTTGGTATCATCATATGCTACTACAACCTGAGTCCACCCTGTACCTGTGTTGGTATCATCATATGCTACTACAACCTGAGTCCATCCTGTACCTGTGTTGGCATTACCACATGCTACTACAACCTCAGTCCATCCTGTACCTGTGTTGGCATTACCACATGCTACTACAACCTCAGTCCATCCTGTACCAGTGTTGGCATTACCACATGCTACTACAACCTCAGTCCATCCTGTACCTGTGTTGGCATCATCACATGCTACTACAACCTCAGTCCATCCTGTACCCATGTTGGTATCATCATATGCTACTACAACCTGAGTCCATCCTGTACCTGTGTTGGTATCATCATATGCTACTACAACCTGACTCCATCCTGTACCCCTGTTGGTATCATCATATGCTTACTACAACCTGAGTCCATCCTGTACCTGTGTTGGCATTACCACATGCTACTACAACCTGAGCCCATCCTGTACCCATGTTGGCATCATCACATGCTACTACAACCTGAGTCCATCCTGTACCCATGTTGGTATCATCATATGCTACTACAACCTGAGCCCATCCTGTACCCATGTTGGTATCATCACATGCTACTACAACCTCAGTCCATCCTGTACCTGTGTTGGTATCATCACATGCTACTACAACCTCAGTCCATCCTGTACCTGTGTTGGTATCATCACATGCTACTACAACCTGAGTCCATCCTGTACCTGTGTTGGTATCATCATATGCTACTACAACCTGAGTCCATCCTGTACCTGTGTTGGCATCATCATATGCTATTACAACCTGAGTCAATCCTGTACCTCTGTTGGTATCATCATATGCTACTACAACCTGAGTCCATCCTGTACCCCTGTTGGTATCATCATATGCTTCTACAACCTGAGTCCATCCTGTACCTGTGTTGGCATTACAACATGCTACTACAACCTCAGTCCATCCTGTACCCATGTTGGCATCATCACATGCTACTACAACCTGAGTCCATCCTGTACCCGTGTTGGTATCATCACATGCTACTACAACCTCAGTCCATCCTGTACCTGTGTTGGTATCATCACATGCTACTACAACCTCAGTCCATCCTGTACCTGTGTTGGTATCATCACATGCTACTACAACCTCAGTCCATCCTGTACCTGTGTTGGTATCATCACATGCTGCTACAACCTGAGTCCATCCTGTACCCTTGTTGGTATCATTACATGCTACTACAACCTGAGTCCATCCTGTACCCGTGTTGGCATCACCACACGCTACTACAACCTGAGTCCATCCTGTACCCATGTTGGCATCATCATACACTACTACAACCTGAGTCCATCCTGTACCCTTGTTGGCATCATCATACACTACTACAACCTCAGTCCATCCTGTACCTGTGTTGGCATTACCATATGCTACTACAACCTCAGTCCATCCTGTACCTGTGTTGGCATTACCACATGCTACTACAACCTCAGTCCATCCTGTACCTGTGTTGGCATTACCACATGCTACTACAACCTCAGTCCATCTGGTACCCATGTTGGCATCATCACATGCTACTACAACCTGAGTCCATCCTGTACCTGTGTTGGTATCATCATATGCTACTACAACCTGAGTCCATCCTGTACCTGTGTTGGCATCATCATATGCTATTACAACCTGAGTCCATCCTGTACCTGTGTTGGTATCATCACATGCTACTACAACCTGAGTCCATCCTGTACCTGTGTTGGCATCATCACATGCTACTACAACCTGAGTCCACCCTGTGCCTGTGTTGGTATCATCATATGCTACTACAACCTCAGTCCATCCTGTACCTGTGTTGGTATCATCATATGCTACTACAACCTGAGTCCATCCTGTACCTGTGTTGGCATTACCACATGCTACTACAACCTGAGTCCATCCTGTACCTGTGTTGGCATTACCACATGCTACTACAACCTCAGTCCATCCTGTACCTGTGTTGGCATCATCACATGCTACTACAACCTGAGTCCACCCTGTACCTGTGTTGGTATCATCATATGCTACAACAACCTGAGTCCATCCTGTACCTGTGTTGGCATTACCACATGCTACTACAACCTCAGTCCATCCTGTACCTGTGTTGGCATTACCACATGCTACTACAACCTCAGTCCATCCTGTACCAGTGTTGGCATTACCACATGCTACTACAACCTCAGTCCATCCTGTACCTGTGTTGGCATTACCACATGCTACTACAACCTGAGCCCATCCTGTACCCATGTTGGCATCATCACATGCTACTACAACCTGAGTCCATCCTGTACCCATGTTGGTATCATCATATGCTACTACAACCTGAGCCCATCCTGTACCCATGTTGGTATCATCATGTGCTACTACAACCTGAGTCCATCCTGTACCTCTGTTGGTATCATCATATGCTACTACAACCTGAGTCCATCCTGTACCCCTGTTGGTATCATCATATGCTTCTACAACCTGAGTCCATCCTGTACCTGTGTTGGCATTACCACATGCTACTACAACCTCAGTCCATCCTGTACCCATGTTGGCATCATCACATGCTACTACAACCTCAGTCCATCCTGTACCCGTGTTGGTATCATCACATGCTACTACAACCTCAGTCCATCCTGTACCTGTGTTGGTATCATCACATGCTACTACAACCTGAGTCCATCCTGTACCCGTGTTGGCATCACCACACGCTACTACAACCTGAGTCCATCCTGTACCCATGTTGGCATCATCATACACTACTACAACCTGAGTCCATCCTGTACCCTTGTTGGTATCATCATACACTACTACAACCTGAGCCCATCCTGTACCCATGTTGGCATCATCATACACTACTACAACCTCAGTCCATCCTGTACCTGTGTTGGCATTACCACATGCTACTACAACCTCAGTCCATTTCCTGCGACCTGTGTTGGCATCATCATACACTACTACAACCGCAGTCAATCATGTACATGGTTGGCATTACCATATGCTACTACAACCTGAGTCCATCCTGTACCTGTGTTGGTATCATCATATGCTACTACAACCTGAGTCCACCCTGTACCTGTGTTGGTATCATCATATGCTACTACAACCTCAGTCCATCCTGTACCTGTGTTGGCATTACCACATGCTACTACAACCTGAGTCCATTCTGTACCCATGTTGGCATCATCATACACTACTACAACCTCAGTCCATCCTGTACCTGTGTTGGCATTACCATATGCTACTACAACCTCAGTCCATCCTGTACCTGTGTTGGCATTACCACATGCTACTACAACCTGAGTCCATTCTGTACCCTGTGATGGCATCACCACATGCTACTACAACCTGTGTCCATCCTGTACCCATGTTGGCATCATCATATGCTACTACAACCTCAGTCCATCCTGTATCTGTGTTGGCATCACCACATGCTACTACAACCTCAGTCCATCCTGTACCTGTGTTGGCATTACCACATGCTACTACAACCTCAGTCCATCCTGTACCCATGTTGGCATCATCATAAACTACTACAACCTCAGTCCATCCTGTACCCATGTTGGCATCATTAAAACTACTACAACCTCAGTCCATCCTGTACCTGTGTTGGCATTACCACATGCTACTACAACCTCAGTCCATCCTGTACCTGTGTTGGCATTACCATATGCTACTACAACCTCAGTCCATCCTGTACCTGTGTTGGCATTACCACATGCAACTACAACCTGAGTCCATTCTGTACCCGTGATGGCATCACCACATGCTACTACAACCTCAGTCCATCCTGTATCTGTGTTGGCATCACCACATGCTACTACAACCTCAGTCCATCCTGTACCTGTGTAGGCATCACCACATGCTACTACAACCTCAGTCCATCCTGTACCTGTGTTGGCATCATCACCCGCTACTACAACCTGAGTCCATCCTGTACCTGTGTTGGCATTACCACATGCTACTACAACCTCAGTCCATCCTGTACCAGTGTTGGCATTACCACATGCTACTACAACCTCAGTCCATCTTGTACCTGTGTTGGCATTACCACATGCTACAACAACCTGAGTCCATCCTGTACCTGTGTTGGCATCATCACATGCTACTACAACCTCAGTCCATCCTGTACCTGTGTTGGCATCACCACATGCTACTACAACCTCAGTCCATCCTGTACCAGTGTTGGCATCACCACATGCTACTACAACCTGAGTCCATCCTGTACCTGTGTTGGTATCATCACATGCTACTACAACCTGAGTCCATCCTGTACCCATGTTGGCATCATCATAAACTACTACAACCTCAGTCCATCCTGTACCCATGTTGGCATCATCATAAACTACTACAACCTCAGTCCATCCTGTACCTGTGTTGGCATTACCACATGCTACTACAACCTCAGTCCATCCTGTACCTGTGTTGGCATCACCACATGCTACTACAACCTGAGTCCATCCTGTACCAGTGTTGGCATTACCACATGCTACTACAACCTGAGTCCATCCTGTACCTGTGCTGGCATCACCACATGCTACTACAACCTCAGTCCATCCTGTACCTGTGTTGGCATTACCACATGCTACTACAACCTGAGTCCATCCTGTACCTGTGCTGGCATCACCACATGCTACTACAACCTCAGTCCATCCTGTACCTGTGCTGGCATCACCACATGCTACTACAACCTCAGTCCATCCTGTACCTGTGTTGGCATTACCACATGCTACTACAACCTGAGTCCATCCTGTACCTGTGTTGGCATTACCACATGCTACTACAACCTCAGTCCATCCTGTACCTGTGTTGGCATTACCACATGCTACTACAACCTGAGTCCATTCTGTACCCGTGATGGCATCACCACATGCTACTACAACCTGAGTCCATCCTGTACCCATGTTGGCATCACCATATGCTACTACAACCTCAGTCCATCCTATACCCATGTTGGCATCATCATAAACTACTACAACCTCAGTCCATTCTGTACCCGTGATGGCATCACCACATGCTACTACAACCTGAGTCCATCCTGTACCCTTGTTGGTATCACCACATGCTACTACAACCTGAGTCCATCCTGTACCCTTGTTGGGATCACCACATGCTACTACAACCTGAGTCCATCCTGTACCCATGTTGGTATTCATTGGGTACAGGTGTGTATAATCAGTACTACCTGAAGGGTTACTCCACCCAATACCACCCAATGCTTTATGTATATCCCTTAAACAGCATATTATTGACTATCCTTGAAAAAAATAAAATACTTGTTTTTTCACTCATCTAATTCTGAATACTTATGCATAAATAGGTAAAAAGATCAAATCTGTCAAAGCACTTTAAAAATGGTAAAAATGGTAAAATATGCCTGCTAATGTTTTCACCTTAATAAAGCATATACAATTGATGAATTCAACAACAGCATGGCAACTTTTATATATGTTTACTGTTGATAATCCAAAACAACAGTATATATCATCCAGGCAAATAAACAATAAGAAATCTGCAGAGGCAGTGCAAACTGATGTTAAGATGTAAACACCATTCCCTTACCAGTTGGTATTTCTTAAGCTTTATTTTGTTGCCAAATTTACCTACAGATCTATCTCTATCTACCCACTCACTATGTGTGTAAACTGGAAAATACATGGCGTTCAATTAACTTTCATTGCCTAGACTTTGATTTTATTTAGAACAATAGATATTATGAGCAACAATCAAGATATGGATTATGACTTAAAATTTACACCAAAAATTATGTTTGCTAAACTAGCTTAAGAACTGGAAAAGGCCTTTTGGGGTGATTTTTTAAATAATGAATTTTTCAAGATGTTTAACAATAATATGCTTTTTGGTGCAATATCAAACAATTCTAACTACAGTTTATAGATAAATTTAATATATCCAGTCCCTATTGCAACGGCAGAAGAAACTAGACAGCACAATGTAGTTGTTTGGTAAACTGAGTGGATTTCTTTCAGCTTAAGTTAAATGATTCAACAAACTAGAAAAAAAAGAATGCATTATTTGGTTACCTAGAAGATAAATCAGTCCTGCTCCCAAGATAGTGTTGTATTTTCCTGCCAGTGTGTCTGATATCATACCGCCGAACACGGGAATAATGAATACAGTGCCTGAAAAAAACAACCCTCACATCATTAAGTAAGAGTGGCTGTTAGTTGAAAAAGACTGGTTGTTATTTTTCACTTAGACATATTAACTTAATAGTTTCATGTCATAAGAACTCTTTATTTGATGTGGCTTGATGCTTGGAAAAGCAATATAGATCATGAAAGCATGCAATAATAATCTGCATCTACATTATTTTTTGTAAGGTCTACATATATACTCAACTTTAAACTCACCACAATTAAATATTCAGTACTGAGAAATGTTTCTCAATATAACTGTTTCAACCAAAAATTGATATTGAGCACCCTCTTGAATCTTCATACAAATCCATGCACTATGTTTCTGTCAATAAATTGTGACATGGGTTAATTACTGTCTGTTATAAAACATGATATATGATTTATGATGCAATGGAACTAAGTTTTGTATTGTAATATATAGTATTGAAAAAGAACGTAACATGATATACACTGAGTTCTCTCTGAGGGCATTCTTTGCAGACTCTTGCTCAAGCTTCAAGGTGCAGACCAACAGGATTCAGTTTTTATTGCTAATCTCTACAAACTGACATGATAATCTTATGTTGTGTAACAAGTAAAATCAAAGCAAATTTAATGATTTGATGATTAAAAAAGCCATTTTTGCATGTTTGTGAGCTAGGTATTCTAAGTGTCAATCAATACAATAGTTCAACCATGACCTCTGCGACTACCTGGGTAAGTCCAATTGGTAATTTAGGTAAGACAGATATGGACAAATATTCTTGTTGGTCCAATAATTACATTCATTTGCCAGACTGAACATTAGTAAACTAAAATGGTCAAAAGATTACATCATTAACTTGTAAACTGGTGATACCAATTCAACTCTCACATTATATATTATTTATTGTTGGTGTTTTTGTTATTTAAGTTTTAGTAGTTTTTTTATTTCATTCATCCTTTTTGCTGTGTATGTCTCTACGGAGAGGCACGGTCATTAAAAACAAAACACATGTCCCAAACTTGTGCATTGAAGCACAACTTTTCTCCACTTTTACCTGACCCAGTCCATCTTTCAAAAGTTGAACACTTTAAAACTATATTTCTACTGGCCAGCTTTCCAAAGCAAACAACATACCTTCAACACTAAGGAGTTAAAGGGTAGCCTGATAAGAAAATATTGGCTTAAATGCATTTGATTGGCTAAATATATCTCTCACCCTAGAAAACTCTGTTTTGTTGACACAGTTTTAGACTGAAATGATAGCGGATCCTTAATCTGTCAAACAAAACCCTTTTATCACAATAGTAAATCTTACATATTGGGGTTTGAAAGTCAATGCACTAAATCAATGTGGACACCTTTTTCTCAATCAGCAATGATAACACTGAATTGTAAATAAGAGTTTAAACAAAAAAAAACTTTTGACACTTAACCTGCTATAGCAACACTCAATTCTGGTTATAATTGGAAATATTTACCTGGCACTTACAGAATATTCATGTTTCAAATGTTGGCCAATTGGCATTTGACTGTACTATTCATAGCTGTATATTAACAGGTATGATAACCATATTAGTATAGTGTAACATGTCAAACCTGTAAGACACATCATATCGCTCAGTAATCAAATCAGTACAGTGCTGTTTTGATATTTCAATGATCTAATTGAGATGCTGGTTAGTTTCTATAAAGACACTATAATTGTTTTCACCAAAAGAAATACAGTCAAACCGAACAATGCCACAACCCCTAACTGCTAACTGTTAATAAAAGTAATAATTAAACAAACACAAATTGCTGATGTTAGTTCCCACAAAGAAAGTGGCATGTTGCACTAAGCAACCACCTGTCTGAAGAGACTATTTTGACCTGTCCCATGGGTAGTCATTTAATACAGATTTGACTGTAGTTAGGCACTTCTTGTAAAATATTGTTTATGAGGATTTTTTCTGTGTGTGAGTGAATGTAGAGTATGTCGATCACAACTGTGATTGCATTGAGTGGCAGTGAAAAAAAGCTTTTCAATATCTCTAATAGGTTTGCAAATATGCAACACTGAATTAAGAAGTGCCATTTAAACAATTTAAGCAGATAAAAAAAAACACAATTTACATGAAGACATATTTTATCACTCTTACTTATTGGATGCCTTCTAAAACAAATATTATCCTTTGATAAAAAAGATGGCTCACAATAAACTCGAACCAGAGATGTTTGGTCTTCAAGGAATTTGTTTTTGCACAAGACAACTCAGGTGTTTATTATGCACTCTTTATTGTCAGTGGATTTCAATTATGTACTTTATCGGCCCCACTGTTAAATAGATTTAAACTATATATTCCAAAGATTGATATGTACACTTACAAAAGATAATAAGTGCCAGATCAATATTTATAAAACAGTATTTGCTAACAACATTATGCAAATGTTGCAAACCTGGTTTGGGTATACCTAGAGATGGGGCAGTAAATAATGCAGATGCTGATTTTACAGATCTTATCATGGTGTGAAGGAGCGAAATCTACAATTTTGCATAGACATGTGATTTATTGATGTTGGCAGGTTAAACTTTTTTTTAAAGTAACCTAGCTACCAAATTAAGAGCTTGTTGCTATCACTACCACTTTAGATTACCAACATAAAATTTCATGATAAAATAAAATAAAGCAGATTTAATTACTCAGTTTGTTTATCTACAGTTCATTAAAATAGTTTTTCATTCAGATATTATGTACATTTTAATTAATACAATGCAAGGCTATTGTATAAATATGTTTTTAATTAAAAATTATGAGGATGCATACTTAACAATCCTTTAGCATTATAGAAAATATAATACTGATCAATAATATGAAATTTCCAAACTGTGTTTCTGTGAAAAATAGTTTTACTGGTTTGAAGTAAGATAAAAATAAATACACATTAATGTCAAATCATAATTCAACACCTGATATCTGAATTATAACTTTGTCAACATTTATTATTAATATTTTGTCCTTAACAATTAAAAGAATAAACTTATTGACCTTGGTACAAACATTTCGAAAAAACGAGTCTGCCTTGAATGTTTATCTTATACTAAAGTATCTGTAATGCATATGCATGTACCGTGTAAATATAATTGTTATTCTGGCACCACAGTACCTTTTCTTTGTTGGTATGCATTAATTTGATCACTCACTCTCTCTCAAGCTCACTCACTCACTTATAAACTCACACACTCACTGACTCCTAAACATACTCCTAAACTCACTCACAAAGTCACATAAAAAATCACTCACAAATTCACTCAATAACAAACTCACTCACAAACTCATTCACTCATGATAAACTCACTTACTAATAAACTTACTCAAAATTCACTAAAAAAAAATCATTCACTCAAAAACTTACTCACTGAGTCATTCATTCATTTAACCACCTTACCTGAAAACACAAGGGTTATAACTGAGGCATCATCATCGCTGTATTTCAATTTAGAGGAGCAGAAGAGAACCATGTTAGCCACAACACTATAGTAGGTGAGTCGTTCACACAATTCCATCACTAGAATACAGCCCACAATGAACAATCTCCCCTTTGTCATCTTCTTCTCCACTGCATCACTCTGCTGATTCCTTGTATTTGTCGGATGGCATTTTGTTGTCTGCTCCTGTAGGAGATGTCCGTCCAAGTAAGGGTGCGTCCTCAGACTGGAGCACAGTGACAACCCCAGGCTCGTCATTGTCGCTCTCAACCTACCGACAGAGATTACCTTATCAGGAACACAAACAAAATCTACCCCCTGATCCAGCAAAACATAGCAGTACATCCATCTGACTGGTTTGAAGGCAATGCTTGGGCTTCATGCCTTGCTAATTTACCAAACAAAAATTTAGCTCATCATTAGCAACGTAGAAATTAGTTAAAATATCAAATGATAAAAAAATCATTAGAGAAACCTTTTAATAATACAAACTAAAGGATGGTTTTAAGAATAACAGGCAATTTAAAGCATATTAGACATGGTTTAGCATATGTACATCAAACCTAGAACCATGCGAACATAACAGCTAAAAATTGATTAAAAACCTCGCAACTTTTCTTATTCTCTATCCTAAAGACAACACAACTTGCTAAATGATAGCATGTTCACATACAATCAATGACTGTAATTTGAGGTAATATTTGAAACCCTACTGCACTAGGGCTCAACAAAGTTTTACAATTTGACCTACTGAGATCAAGTTAGTTTAAGGGGTAATCAGCCCTTTCCTAGCAATACAGGTATTTTTTACCTTTACCACAGCCCTCTTTAACAGGTTATAGTTAACAATAATCCATTTTATCTGTTCTTCGAATGGATGAAATCTCCAAGCTTTCTGAATTTTGCCAACAAAATTCATGCCAAACTATATGATCTCCATGCAAATATATTCCAATACAGTTGTGAATGTTGTTCAACAATATCAAACAGAACTGTTATTGATTGTACAGTACACAGACAGACAAATATCATTATAAAGGTTTTGCAGGTAAACATGCAATGATAAAAAACAAGCTTTGACAAACAGCTTAAAGTTGGTATAAAATGGTGCTGTTTGATAGAGGTATGAGATAGCCGATGTGATATGTTGTTAGTTGATTTAATATGTTGTTAGTGGATAAGATATGTTGTTAGAGGATGTCATCTGTTGTTAGTGGTTGTGATATGTTGTTTGTGGATGTGATATGTTGTTAGTGGATATGATATGTTAATAAGTTAAGTAGATATAAGGAAGAGTCCTGTGCAAGGATAATAACGTTGCAAGATGAATGTATAAGGTAATGCTTCAAGTTGGGTGATATGGCATTTATGGGTAGTGGTAAGAGGCAAAGCTTCAGGTGGTTCTGATGGTCTATTTGATGACTTTAAAAGCTGTAAGTAGATGTGATATAGCACTGTTTCATGGAGGTAAAGATTACAGTTTCAAATGGGTGTGATATGGGACTACTTAACTGAATAGAAAGGTTGAAGCTACATGTGTACAAATGGGGTTGATATGTAACTGTTTGACAGAGGCATTGGGTAAAGCTAGAAGTGAGTGCAATATGGCACTGTTTTAATAGGGTTTAGGGTAACTCTTTAAGTTAGTAATACATGGCACTGTTTTATGAACATATGGGGTAAGTTTACTAAAATGTGTTATATGGCACTATTTGATGATGTATGGGATAACACTACAAGTGACGGAGATATGGCTATGTCGTATGGAGGTTATGGTCAAATCTAAAAAATGTTGGATGTTAAGCTAGTAGTTTGATAAAATAATTGTATGAATAAGACATAAAGGATACTAATCAATTTATTAGACTGACTGTGAACCTTTTTGAAGCTTATATATTTTCCCATATAGATTTTAACTACGAATTTACTATATGCTATACAGTGACTAAGCCAAAGTTTACTGTTGTTACAGAGAAAGAGGACACATAGAACCTGAACAGGATCTGTACTTCATATGTACTGTTACTTGAATTATTGTTCATGACAAATGTATAAACATAATTTATATTCCTGCATGTGCAGTTTAGAGATACCCTAGGGTCTCGAACTTAAAAAAGCTAAAAGAAAAGTTTAAAAGCATTGCAAAACTTTAGATTTTCCCAACCTATAGACAACCTACAGACAAATCTTTTGAAATAAAAAAAATGTTTGTATAATTATAGTCTAGTGATAAAAAGTGAATATTTTACTTCATTATTCTATGCCGTTTAAAAAAACAACTGTGCAGGGCAAAAAATTAAGAAAATCCAATTAGAGCAACTGCAATGTCTCTTTGAAATAGAGAATACAAGATATATACTATAGAATACTGCACATTTATCATCAGCTTAACACACTGATACCTCACTCACCAATAATTCTTGTTTTGTATAATGTAAGGTTCTTCTATATGTAACTATGCAGACTTTAGTAAAGTAAAGCTGTTGTCAATGTGATAATTAGTTGTGTTGTTTTTTAAATCTGTCATGCAATGCTTTTTGAACAAATATTTTGTCCTGTTTAATCTAAGTAAAAGACATGAATATATGTTATATTATGTTGTGTTTTATTATATTTCTTTATATTTATTGTAGAAATATGTCTTTTGCATGTATGATCTTTTTACCTGAATAAATAGTAGTAGTAGTATGAGTAGTAGGAATAAAAAGAAGAAGTAGTTGCTATAGTAGTAGTTGTTGTTATAGTAATAGTAGATAGTAGTAGTAGTAGTAGTAGTGAAAGTAGACTAGTAGTAGTAGTTGTGGCAGTAGTTGTTGTTGTTGCTGCAATAGTAGAAGTAGTTAGTAGTAGTAGAATTAGTAGTTGTTGTAGTATTTTATTTAAACTTTAATGTGGAAGAAGCTTCATACCTCGCTTGTGTTTACTCTGGTGTACTGAACATCCATTTTATCTGGCTGTGTATACTTCAGTACCAACACAACTAATAAACTTCCTTACAGTAATTAGCATGTGACTAGTGATTGTCAATACTTATCTTTAAAGTGTCATCACATGCCACTTAAGGTATTCTTAAATCAGTGAAAACCATACGAATGCTGGGGACCATTAGTAAACATGTTGCTTTTCATGTTCAGTTTCAAGTGTAACATTAACAACGTTCTAATTAAGATTGTCAAAACAAATAGCTTAGAGTTACACCCCATGTGATGTTCTATTTAATCGCCAATGGTACATGTACATAGTACTATTGTAGTGATAAGCACTGTTTATAGTACATTAGTGGTGTATAGCAAAACATAAACCATAAATGACATGACACATTGACACCTTCCTTGAATTACGGGGACACATGTGCTTGCTCTACATTTAACTTTATTGTTCATTAAATTTATTAAATTATTGTTTGATATTATTGTATACCACAAACATTCAATGCAAACAACACACATTGGCAGATGATGTTGTATACACGTCACCCAGCTGTAGATACAGCTAAGGATGGATTATCTCCCTTATTATACATCTGTCAAAATGGCTACTACGGCACTTTTTAGGAGATTCCCATTGCGTATTACACAACACTTGCGGTCTGGGTAGGTATAATTTTATATAGCAATACCAGAGCAGCGACAAGTGTTACTGTTGAAATATAAAAAAGGAAAAACATGCATGACAACTCTGTAAGACCCAAGAATATATGAAAATTTTAAATGACCTCATCATTATGTAAGTTGTTTTCGCGATTGTACATACTACGACAAAGTAGTATCGATTCGCTACAATGACGATTTGCCCTATACACTTGTACATTTTATAACTTTTATAGAATAACTCCCCAAAGATGATTGACCTTTTGTTTATTTTGTATTATATTTCGAGTTTTGTTCTACATTCATAATATGTATATTTTTATTGACAATAAATAAATATATCCTAGTGTGACCGGGTGCCGGTTGTTTCGCCGAATCACCGGTTTGCCGAATTGATTTTATCGTGTAAAAGCTATGGTGGTTTCGCCGAATAAGGGAAATATAAAAAAGTGGTTTCACCGAATTAATATTTGGATTTTGTAACACGCCATTGGCGCATATTTTTTAAAAGTTGGCGCACATATTTTGATACATATTAGGTATGTTTTTTGTTAAATATTTATTATTCTAAAAATCCGGTCAATAAAATCGACGAATATTTCATCGATTTGAAGTTTTGGCCAGCATTTGGTTGGGTGCTTACGCCCGCTAATTCGTTAATCCCTTCGAGGTACCCCACACCATGCGTATACATGTATTAGCTATTATGAAATGTTTTATGGGGCTTCGACACGTGTTGGCAAACTGCCAGCGACGTCTCACATCAGTATGCGTCAGTTTTCTAGATGAGAAACTTTGATCTCGCCGGCGCACTATACGAAACACCCAGCATTATTTATATCAACGTGGTCTAAAAGAATAAAACTGCTGATAAGTAACTGTAAATACAGTAAGTTTGTTGCGCATTTCGTAAACCACTTGTAAACAGTACTCGTTTTCGGAATGGCGCCGACGCGGACAAACATCTAAGATTTTGGCCATATTTGTTATATTTATTTAAGTTACTCTAAGTTTACATGTGACCTCAATCTAGTTGGGTAGGGAAACAAATGGATATTTTGCAAATAATCTATTGGAAATACTAATAAAATATACTTACCTATGTAAATAACTTCTTATCAATTCAGTTCATTCCTTTTATTTCCTTAGCACACACAAAACATTCTCTAATTAGTTCGAAATTTAACTGCAATTTCAACAACAATCGGCCATTTTGAGAGGACTTGATTCCATTGACGTCACTACGCACACGTGGGAAACTGTCATAATTAGGCCAAGTATAAAGTAAATTGATGGGTTTTCTGCACATAGTTAAAGAATGTCTATTTTTTTAAAGTGACTTTTTAACACTTTTAACAGATATTTTAAGGTTCATTATTGTTCTAAAATAGTTCATTTACTCTTTGTTTTGACAGCAGGGACAAAGAAAGTTGTCGCCTCTTCTTTACACTTTGTCAGGTGAACAGTGGGACAGATGGACCTAGTGGTCACATCTCCTGCCTCTGATGATATGGTCACACTGTCCCCACTTCACAAATATTATTAATATGCTTTGGTAAACATTATCAGGAGTGTATTTCCTGCACTGGCAGCATAATTCACTCTCATCAATTTCACCAGTGTCCTTTTCACTGCTGTCAGTGATTTGATTGTAATGGGATGGACCTGGCTTAAGTGCAGTGATAACTGGGGAAACATTACTTTTGGCTTTGTTTTTTGATAATTTTTCACTATCTTTCTTGACCTTGGATGAACCTGTTTTTGTTTCTGATTATTAAAATGAACCTTTATTTTCTCAACTTTCTTTGTAATCTCTTTTCTGGCAACCAGTTTGCTCATTGTGTTTCTTGGCCTTGATTTATTTTCACTTTTAATATTCTTCAGTTTTTTCTTTTTCTCGACAAAGATGTCAGAAGCAGTTTCAGTCTCTGAAATGTTAACTCCACCCTCAACTGTTGCTTGACTGTCTGCATCATCTGACTCTGGTATCTGAAATACTTCAGCAGGAACAAGAAGATGTGCTGGTATGGCATCAGGGTTTAGTGGGAAAATTCCGGCATGAATAAAGGCAGACTGGATTCTGTTGACAAAGCTTTTGTGTAAGCACGGCAAGCAACCTCGCACATGTTGTAGCGTGGAATTACTGCTGATTTTTCTCGCATGAGCTTGTGGCATTGACCATTGTAAATACGCTGGAACAGACCAAAACAACCAAGGTCCATAGGTTGAAGAATATGGCTACAATAGGGGGGGGGCAAAATAAACAAGATGAGATCATGATCCAGTGCCCATTCTGCAAGACCTGAAGATGGCACCATTTGACCAGCCAGACTCACTAATAGTTCTGTCTGCACACAGGGGAAGCTCCATCTGAGGGGCAAGAATTAGAGCCCGCAACAACAAATGGAGGCCTGTGGTCTACTGATATTCCCTTTTCATCAATGTTGAAAATGAGGTGGGGCTTATCTGTTAGATCATATTTTTCTAAAGTCTCTTTCAAGTTTTGAAAGTAATTAGTGACAACTTCTTTTGATGCCAACTTTGCCCTTGAATGCTCAAGGGCTCTTGGTTTCAAAACTTTCAACTTTCAAATGCTTGATAAATCCCAGGAACAATTTTATTGACAGTGGCTGATCCTTTTTCCTCTTACCCAGTTGCTGTGCATAGTCAAAGGCTATGTCTACACACTCTTGCCTTGTGTAGCCATAGCCATATTCGACCATCTTCTTAAAATGTTTAACCAGTAATGCCTCCTCATACTGGTCAAACAGAGGCACTGATCCAGCAGCCAAGGAATCTGGATGCACTAGACCTAAAGTCCTGTCCCTGAGATTCTGGCACTCTATATAGGGCTGCTGCTTTTTTTTTTTATAAAACCCCCACATTGTTTCACCATTTTATAAGCACTTGTAAGAAAAGTGGGTGGATATTGCCTGTTTTTCCTTCTTATTTGCTTTGGTTTTGTCTAGAAATAAAGGGAAACAAAATAAGTTAAATAAAGAATACGGTATGAAAACCAATTAAAAAATATGTTTGGCCTTAAAAACAAAAACGACAACTAGTCTGAATGATCAGTACAGTCTGTGTTTACAATGCAGACGCCTGTCAAATTTCAGAGTGACTGGTTTAAGAAAAATATGGGTTTTTTAAATGGCAGTATAATTGGACATAGTGAAAAATGTAAGTTTTTATCAGGTTATAGTTCTAGACAATATTTTAACCTGTTTTTGACGCATTTTATGACAATTTTTGTTTTGATAGTAGCACTCTGTTATTGCTTTGACAGGAACCTCATGGATGACATCATCAAAAGAACCGTATTACGCGATGTAAACAAAAATCACCAGCAGCCATTTTTGTCAGCTCTGTTACAAGACCAAAATCTAGGAATATCTTATTTCCTCAATTCAACATATAAAACAAGCTCTGGTATGATCCTACTAGAGCTATGATAATATAATGACATACATCTCTGCAAGATTATATTTTTAGGGTATGGAGATATGTATTTGATTTAGTTTGTTTAACATTTTGTAACTGTTTCTAGATTTATGATTCACTGTTAATTCTGAATATTAGGTCTTTGTGTGTGTACACGTGAGAATTATTCAGTATATAGTTAAAATAACAGTCAAATAATCTTAATATATCTTACATAATATTATTAAAATGTGTTTGGACCTTATTGTAATGATGATAATTCATCCCACAAATCTCTTGAAATTTAAACTTTTAATTCTCTTAAACTTTAAACAAAAATTGATGGACGACTGAATTGAGTTTAAATTTACTTATAATTGTTTATTATCAGTGAATTACCTTAAATCACTAAATACAAGAAATAAAAACAAATTGAAATGTCTTTACAGTATAAGAGCACCTGCAGTATGTTTGACAACTATATGCCCCAGCTGTCGGTATCTGTCAGGACTTCCAGCTTCAACAAAGTCTACAATTCTCAAGCCAGATTGGAAAGTATTGTCAAAGCAAATAGGTAAGTTGATACTTTTGTTTGTAAAATTAGACATCCCATAAAGATTTCCATCGATCCCTGGACAGTCAGTCATGTGATCCTGACAAGATAACTTAACCAAACCACTTTTCATGGACAAGGTTTCCTAAACATGATTAAAAAATTGAGTAGAAACTCTAATTGTAAATAAACAGATGCACATACAGTTGGTTCTCAACTTTGGTTGGACCTAAGTAAAAAGGAAGACATAAGAAAAGTTCAATACTTAAATAGAAATTAAAGTGAACCAGATCCTGAATATATACATTGCCAGTCAAAAGTGCTATTTAAATGAAGAGGATTGTCTGAATTCCTTTGATGCTTTTCCTGTGATCATTGCCAAATACTATAAAGTTGTATATTTTGAATTAAAATTTCATTTATGTTGTAGATACATTTTGCATAAAAGTTATAATCATGTTAATTTTAGTGCATGACTCATGCTTATATTCACTATCAGCCATCTTGTACATCCATAAAAATTACATGTTTGTAATATTCATTAAACAAAAGGTTTAACAAATAAACACAGAAACCATCATTGCAAGTATCACGTTTATATTTTTCTTATTTTGTGCACAGACAATGAATGTTAATACTAATGGCCAATCTAGATATTCACCTGAATTGGTTTACAAATGTGTCTCTAGATTTCTAGGGTGCCGCAAACTAACATGCTCTATTACAGTTGATATAATCCAGTATAATCCAGAACCATTTTAAGAAGTATGTGAAATATAAATGTATTAGGCAATAAATATCAGTAAATGTGTAGCATAATGAACTCTTAGTCTGGTTAAATTAAATTTGAACAATTGATCATGCACTTTTTTAGTAGTTGTAAGCAATTATCTTAAAAAGGGCATCCAAATAAATTGGGTAATGATCTATGCACTCATTGATCTCTCAAGAACATTTCACACCTGGGCAAATCAGGAAAGAGCCTTGAGACATGTGTTTAATCATCTGGTGCAAGATTTAGGTTGATGCAGCTAAATGGGCAGCTGTTGAAATATTGTTATATAATTTTTAAATTATATTAAGAACAAAAATATGTTGGGACTTTGTAAGAAAGTCGGCACATTGAGAATATCAACACCACTGTAGGCGTGACAGTGAGTGCAGGCTGTAAGTGCAATTATATTCTGTGTTAAAAAGGACTGGCCAACTCAAAGACGTCAGCTGCCAAGCTAAAGTCACAAAAATGTCCTCCCTGACTCAAGAGAAATATTGGGATGCTTAAGAATTGGTGACCTGTAACCTTACCGAAATTTGAGGTTTATGCAAAAATTCTACTTAAGAACCACCGCTATCTTGAAATAAAATCATTCCATGTTTATTACTGGTATAGAAAAGGTCTACACATTTAAGTTATCTTTCATTAAAAATGTTATTAAAAAAACAACAAAAAAAAACTTATTTTTCATATTTTTAGATTGTATACTTTAATACCTGAACATTAATTAAGCCACATGTTCCCTATAAGGTAGGGATTGCATAATTTGCTCATTGAAGCTTTCGAATGTTTAGATCCTTTTTTATCCGAACGTTCGGAAAATTATATAGATTCTACTTAATAATGTCGAGATTATATGGTTGACGTAAAACTATTAAAAAATTGTAAAGAATGAATACAGATTTATGAAAAGTTTATTTCTTGGTATTATATGATATTACTTATTCTGTAATTCTTTTCAGAATTAAAACAAATAAAAGAGAAATAATACGAGTTTGTCACATGTCTGTGCTTATTTTTGTCACACATAATTAAGTGTAAACATTTATTTTGGCAAACAAAGAACTTTTTAAAATGGTTTAGGCAATAACAACCAATGGTTCCAATTCACCTGCTATAGAATAATTAGGACAAAAAATTAGGCCATTATATATCCAATTGTAATTTTGCGCAATACTTTACTGTCACTCTTTGTATATGATTTCATCCCATGGCTCGGTTATTATGTCTCCTATAGACCTTGCCAGAAATCAACATATCGAGAATTATCTCCCTTGTCCACGATTAGGCAGCTGCTTCAGCCCTGCCAGTCTAGAAGAACTTATAGCCTTTGGCCCACTGTTACAATTGTCTAATCTAATAATTGTTCTAATTGTAAATTCATTGAACCTCATTTTTGACCAGACTGGTTTCGCGATACTATTCGCCTGTTGTACAGTATGCGATCAGGTAACCAGTTGCTTTTCATGTAATCGGCTGCTGTGAAAAGCTCGAGGGAATTTCCCAGGTTGAACACTAGCATAGTGCATAAAGTATATAGTTGTATATAGTTGATACACCGCTGAAATAATAGGAAAAAAACGATGATAATGTAAACGATCTTCCTATTCTGACACCATGACCTTGCTAATTACCTTACCTCCACAATTAAACACATCGTTATTGGTAACTGGTGTGAATGTTATATAGGTAAGGTGTAAATAACACTTTATAACTGCTTAAGCAAAAAACAGTATAGACTTCTTTGTTTTTTGTTATATAATTTCAGTTTAGTCAAACCAAATTGGTTAAAGTTTTCTTTGGAAAATAAACTTATTTTATTTACCAAACGATTGCATGCTAACAATACATTCGAACGTTTAGTATCTATCCAAAAGTTCAAATGTTCAAACATTCACTGGCATCCCTTCTATAAGGTAATTTAGGTGAAAGTAATTCAGAGATTGTATTTTAAACAATATATAACAAAAACAAATAATTTAATAAAGTGGTTGGTGTGAACTTTGTTTTTTTCATTAATACAACTGAGCATAACTGTCAACGTTCTACTTTTACATTCATTAGAAACCCTCAGACACAGGATCATTGATAAAATCGTAAGCTTAAGTAGACTAATTGTGTAAGGAGCAAATGTATGCATATTCCAATGAATACTCTTCATATTTGTAAACTTGCTAAGATTGGTTGAAGATGTACCGGTATGCCCTAAAAACATTAATAATCTTTTGCTGATTTACTCACATTAACTGTCGTGAAAACCACTTAGTGTTACCAACAGTTTTTGTTCTGAGAAGTAAGTCTTCAGCATTAAAAAAAAAGAAGAGTTGTTGAATGATAATTTAAGGATTTAGTCATGTAATTCACTTATGATGGTTTCAACAAACATCTGCTTAATTGGGGGTTTTTTAATTAAAATTGAAAAGTACTTTTGGATTTAATGATACTATTTGGAGTAATTGTAGTCAGATATATCCCAGGTTTTACCAAACAAAAAATCTATTTTAAACAACAATGATCCGTGCCTTTGTTAAGAGAAAGGTGAAGGTAAATAAAACCAATTAGCAATTGGGGGACTTATTTTCCTCAAGAGGTATTAATCTGTTAAATTTGAATGCTATCTTAATGATGACATAAGTTATATCAGGGAAATTAATTTTCATACATGAAGTTGGGTGTCTTGTGTATGATAATATATAATGTAAACTTTGGTTCAGGAAATGATATAAAACTATCTAATGTAGTGTGCATTTGATACATACATTTCATAGTGATCTTCAATGAATTGCTCCATCTTGAACATTTAATTTTCAGCTTTAAGAACATGGTACCAACACTTTTTTAAATCAAGTATAAAAAACAACATTTATTTATGTACCAGTACAATGTAGACAAATAAAATGAAAAGAATATTGCAAGTCTCCCTCTTTCCTATTTTAGGATATTGCTGTGTAGTTTTTGTTATTAATTCAATCCTGTGATACCTTGTATGTTGGCATGTTCTGGCAAATGCAAAATTTATAACTTTATTTTTACAAACACATTTTGAAAACATTTTTACAGTTTGATAAGTCGTATTATTTGTTTTTATAATGGTAAGTAACTTGAAAAGTGGGTTTAATTTGATAGTAAATAAAAAAAATGATACTTTTGATGGTTTCAGTCTGTTTTTGGAAATTGCAATATTTATTTTAGAATCAAGGGGTATGTCAGACAAATTATTTATACCTCCATCATTTGATGGTTAAATATTTTAATAATTCAGATAAATTTCTCATACTATGTACAATTACAGTGCTCATACTTATTCAGAAAACATAACATGTTTGTACATTTTAACATAAAAATTTGTCTGTAGTACATAGCGTTATGATAAACAACATTGTTAATGTTGCACTTATTTATTTTCACATAACTGTGTTGATTTTCTTTTAACAGTGCGAACAATGTTTATCCAGACCCAAGACACACCAAACCCAAATTGTTTGAAGTTCATCCCAGGTGTACAGGTTCTAGAGTCAGGGACGAAAGATTTCCCAAATGGTCAGTCAGCATACTGCTCACCACTGGCCAAGTAAGTAGGATAGTGTTGTTCACTAGCAAACTTGCAAGTTGGTGGTTCTAACTTTGAGGCCAAGGGTGCTCCATAGAAGGATTGTACCTGGCATTATTTTCCTATATGTGCACAGGAGTGCCAATGACAAACTCCTGCTTTTGACGCTAAACTAGCAGCAATAGCTCAATTGGTAAAGTGTAGGCTTGCGGATCGGGAGGTTGCGGGTTCAAACCCTGGCCGGGTCAAACCAAAGACTTTAAAGTTGGTAGTTGTGGCTTCCCTCCTAACACTCGGGGCTAAGGGGACAGATTATGCCTGACTCGTTTATGTTAGTATAATGGACTGGCCAGGTTCAGTCCCTGGGCACCTTATAAGCGCAACTGTGCTATAATGATAGAAATGTCACTGCACAGTATCTGCAAAAATGCTAGCAAATCCCAAATCTCATTTTACGCAAATAATTAACTGCTCCAATTTTGTATGAAAACAATAATCAAAACATTGTTGCATGCATGTGATTGGGTTAACTGTCAGTCAGTGATAGCTGAAAGTTTGCCATATGACATTAGATCTTTTTGTGACTTGAAAAATACCAATGTATACAACTTCTCATATATGGAATGGCTTTTAATTGTCAGTTTAAAACTTACCCTTTTGAGTCTTGTTCTCTAATATATTTTACTTTGCCGTTACTTTGCTGTTTAAGTCTTGATGTCTGTAATACAAGCCTTAATTGTATTTTGAGCAAACTTTTTCTTTTAGACATAACACAAGCATTTATTACTAGTATTATGTATTTTTATAAACCCTTGGTAATATTAACATTACTTTTAGAAAAAATGAAAAAATAATAAAACACTTAACCATTTACTTTAAAAAATCAAGTATTATTTTTACTTGAGATAATAAATGGCAATACTAAGCGACTAGATGAATTCTAGTTGAACAGTACACATTATAACATAACTGCCATGAAAAAAGGACCTGAAATATCTTAAAAGAAAATTATTTTTTGTTAATGAAGATAGCATCTTCTCATACATGTTAAAAATTATGTTGATATTTTTTTGGCTCACCTGCTCAAAGTGAGTTTTTCTGATAACTCTTCGTCTGGTATCAGTCATCT
This sequence comes from Sinonovacula constricta, assembly GCA_007844125.1. Lineage (NCBI taxonomy): Eukaryota > Metazoa > Mollusca > Bivalvia > Cardiida > Solecurtidae > Sinonovacula > Sinonovacula constricta. Next base: position 31,874,314 of record CM017555.1, read on the forward strand.
GTCCTGCAGCATCAACAGTTTGCTTGTGATCACACTAGAGGCTACTGTTTTTATCCAATCTTCATAAAACTTGGTCAGAATGTTTGTCTGCTAGAAATCTTGGATGAATTCCTAATTGGGTTACGTGGGGTAAAAACAAGGACAAAGGTCAAATTTTAGAGGAAAAAAACTTGTGAAACATGAGACGACATTTATGGCCCAGTCTTCACTTAACTTGGCCAGAATGTTTGCCTGCATGAAATCTTGGATGTGTTCATAACTGGGTCACATGTTGTCAAAAAGTAGGTCACTAGGTCAAATCTTAAAACAACCTTGTGAACACACAGATAACACAATTAGGGTCCAATATTCACCAAACTGGGCCAGAATGTTAGCCTGCATGAAATCTTAGATGAGTTCATTACTGGGCAAAGTTGGGTCATTAGTTTGTTCACTATCTCTAATCTTAGAAAAAAACTTGTGAAGATACTAGAGGTCACATTTAGGCCCAATCTTCACTAAACTTGGCCAGAATGTTTGCCTGCAATAAATCTTGACTGAGGTCATAACTGGGTCACTTGGGGTCAAAAACTAGGGCACTAGGTCAAATTTGAGAAAACATTGTGAACATGCTTAGAGCAGTATCAAGGCTTGAGCACGTGTAGCTGGGTATAGGGAGAGAATGTGTAAGCGGTCCGGTTAGCTCAGTCGGTAGAGCATTCGCCCTGTAAGTGAAGGGTCCCAGGTTCGAGTCCCGGACTGGCTGCACATTTTTCTCCCTATGTTACATTGGCACCCAACGTAAATGACTCGCGGTCGTTACGGTACTCAAGTGTTTGAGTTGCTTATGAGTTGTATGTAGAGCATACGGTCTGTGGAAATTCGAGGACTAATTTCAAGTTGCCCGGGGTGTATGTAGCCGGGTGATAGGGAGAAAATGTGTAAGCGGTCCGGTTAGCTCAGTCGGTAGAGCATTCACCCTGTAAGCAATGGCTCCCGGGTTCGAGTCCCGGACTGGCTGCACATTTTTCTCCCTATGTTACACACGCCTTTGCAGGATTGCCACAGAATTCTTAGAGTTAGCGCATATTTTTTAACTGAATGGGTCATTTTGGTGCAAGCTATAAAAAGTAAAGAATAAATAAAATGGAAAGAAATACTTATATTTTTGTATCAGTCAATTGTAATTCTAAGCCTAGCTTGTACACAAACTAGTTTCTGCTAAAAGTAGACCAACTGGGCATTTCCTCTTGACCTAAAAACAGCTGCATTGGATTGACTTTATATAGCCACTTCCGGTACGAAGGACAACTCTGTTGACCATAATTAATAGACACTTCACGATTAATGAAGCAGCATATAAGTAAAGCACTTGGGTGATCCTTAACTTCATGACATTTTTTCGCAATGTCTGCTACTAAAAAACCCATTTTGGTGAGGTTTTTTCATCTTTTTAAATGACCCTGTGATTATAAGATTGGCCCACTGTTTTCAGAAGTGATGGGTAAGATTGGCCCTCTGCTTTGCAGTTCTAGCCTAAACACTGTTAGAGGCCACATTTTTGGCCTGATCTTCACCAAACATGGCCAGATTGTTTTCCTGTATGAAATCTTAGATATATTTAGAACTGTCACTGGATACTGGATTCAGTAGGTCACCAGATAATATGATAGAAAATGTTAGCCCATTGGGCACACTAATCAAATCTTTCACCAAAGATTTCTAAAGTAAATAATCTGAATTACTTGGTGCCAGATATGAGCCATCATGGCCTTGTTTAATGGTTGTGCTCTTATTTGCTTTCTAGGCAGTTGTTTCGAATCACTGGAGTCAAAGCAGTCTTTTTTGGTCAAGACTTTGTAACTATAACCAAGGTATGTAATTATTTCATTTTCTTGTAGTCCAAAAAAAGAGTACACTTCTTGTATATTTTGGTTATATTTTTTACCCTATGTGAATTTTTCTTCATACAAAATTATGATTTGGCTGTTAAAAATGGTTCCAGTAAGTGGTACCACTAATACTACCAGTGGGGTGTTTAATGTCAGCATAAGATCTGTAAAATATACTGCATGACTCTCATTATCAGTGAATATCTTTGGATTGTTTCCTTTATTATTATGTTTGTGTATGTATATTTTTCAGCTATAATCTTATATTAGAATTCTATATAATGCTAAAGTTAAAAGCCAGTTATTTGAATAGTTTTAATGCTTTAACTAGACTTTTTCACTTAAATTGAAATTAAATTAGAAGTACCCATTACACACATGTGTTACACTTGTAATAACAGAGCAGAATTTAATGTCACATCCAGTAGGCACAATGGTCCTTTGTGGTAGGTAGATAAATGTACAATTAAATAAACGAGGGCAGATAAAGCAATCCATGAATATTTAGTTAACCAGTTATATTGTTTATATGTTTCAAAATTATAAGAAAGATAAATGAGTGTCACTATCAGTAATGTGTTAAACTTACTTATTAGGTCAGTGTTTCAATGCTGCATTAGACTTCATCTGAATGTTACATCAATATTTGTATATTTAACTGATGTCCATTTTTGAAGAAGTCTGTGTAAGAGTTGTAGACCTATCCTTTGCCATATATATTAAATGATAAAAGTTCACATTATTTCCCACAGGCAGATGATGACCTAGACTGGGGTGTGGTCAAACCAGATATATTTGCCACCATCATGGACTTTTTCTCAACTGGACTTCCTGTACTGTCAGAGGCCCAGCCATCAGAGGACACCTGTAAGGGGGATCACTCTTTTTGTTTGTAGTTTTTGCTGAGACATCATTTTTCTTATTGTATTTGAGGATTGCACCCAGTTTACTGTCCATTTATCCATGCCCTCGACAGGTCAAGGTCAGGTCAGGGTCCAACTCAGACAAACATTGAAATGTCAGATGCATGAAAGATGGTTATAAGCACAACTTTATGCAATTTTAGCCATGATGCAGTTTTCTGTAAAGCTACGATCATAAAGCAATAGATAGGTGACATATACGATTTTTTCTTATCATGAAATGCTGGTTTCTTCACCTTGATGGACTTATCATTGTAACATCATTGTGAGCCACAGAACAACAAATGTCAGGATCCAGACACTGTACTATTTGCTAAAGGTTTCATAAACTGTTATAAACACAATTCCAAAGCACAAATACCTTCAGACCATGTTAAATGACTAATCTCAGATGCCATTATTAATCCTCCATGTGTCAGAGTTGTCTGATGGAAACATGTTGTCTTGTTAACATAAATTTTAATGCTCTCTGATTGGCTGGGCTCCAAGTAATATTTTTTGGGGTCTAACTGGCCATTGGTCAGTGACAAGCTTATTTTTTTCTTAATAATTTCAATCTGATCATAACTGGTATTGTAAAATCTTTTCTAGACAAAACTTGAACAATTGGAACAAAGTCATAAAATAACAACTTAAATGTATTTGCTTTAATAATGTAAATATTTTCTAAAACTATAGAAATAAAAATCTCAAAATGACATTTCAGAATAATAAAAAAACATTGATGTTTCCAATGCCGCCAGTATTTTAGCATTTGTTATCCCAATTATTTTTTATATAACATATCTGCTGAGGTTGAACTACACCTGCAACGCATACTTGTATTCCCAGGATGTTAAATGAGAATTACTGCCTTAATTTGGAGTTCTCATTAATTGTTTACCCATCTTTATACCATCAAATGGTTGTATTCACTTCAGTGCCAGATGCTGATGATGATGAGACTGTTGCTATGATAAAGGAGCTACTGGACACCAGGATACGTCCCACAGTGCAGGAAGATGGGGGAGATATACTTTACATGGTACAGTGCATGCACATAAGTAGTTATTTGAAAAAGTGTAGTGGTTCAAATGGTCAGTTTGCATTGTATAGAAGTGTGATAAGTAATGTAAGTTTGCATTTTCTATATGACCAAATGTATTGGTTGGATTATGGATCATCATCATCATAATCATGGATCACATCATTGTAAAGCTGTGGTCCTGGTTGTCGTGGGTAGGCCTTAACAACGGCATCTGTCTATTAATTTATCTATCCACCACGATAAGCATTGGTTCCTACAATGGAAGCATCTCTGTCTGCCTGGGCAAGCCTTGGCTCCAACAATGGCAGCTCTCCATCTATCTCTGCCATTACTGTCTGCCAGGGCAAGCCTTGGCTCCAACAATGGCAGCTCTCCATCTATCTCTGCCATTACTGTCTGCCTGGGCAAGCCTTGGCTCCAACAATGGCAGCTCTCCATCTATCTCTGCCATTACTGTCTGCCTGGGCAAGCCTTGGCTTCAACAAAAGCAACTCTTCATCTATCACTGTCTGCCAGGGTAGGCCTTGGCACAAACAATGGCAGCTCTCCATCTATCACTGTCTGCCTGGGCAAGCCTTAGCTTTAACAAAGACAGCTTTCCATCTATCTCTGTTTGCCTGGGTAAGCCTTAGCTTTAACAATGACAGCTCTCATCTATCTATGTCTGCCTGGGAAAGCCTTAGCTTTAACAATCGCAGCTCTCCATCTGTCTCTATCTGCCTGGGTAAGCCTTAGCTTTAACAATGACAGCTCTCCATCTATCTCTGTTTGCCTGGGTAAGCCTTAGCTTTAACAATGACAGCTCTCCATCTATCTATGTCTTCCTGGGAAAGCCTTAGCTTTAACAATCGCAGCTCTCCATCTATCTATGTCTGCCTGGGAAAGCCTTAGCTTTAACAATGACAGCTCTCATCTATCTATGTCTGCCTGGGAAAGCCTTAGCTTTAACAATCGCAGCTCTCCATCTGTCTCTATCTGCCTGGGTAAGCCTTAGCTTTAACAATGACAGCTCTCCATCTATCTCTGTTTGCCTGGGTAAGCCTTAGCTTTAACAATGACAGCTCTCCATCTATCTATGTCTGCCTGGGAAAGCCTTAGCTTTAACAATCGCAGCTCTCCATCTATCTATGTCTGCCCGGGCAAGCCTTAGCTTTAACAATGGCAGCTCTCTATCTATCTGTCTGCCCAGGCAAGCCTTAGCTTTAACAATGGCAGCTTTCCATCTATCTCTGTCTGCCCAGGCAAGCCTTAGCTTTAACAATGGCAGCTCTCCATCTATGTCTGTCTGCCCGGGCAAGCCTTAGCTTTAACAATGGCAGCTCTCCATCTATCTCTGTCTGCCCAGGCAAGCCTTAGCTTTAACAATGGCAGCTCTCCATCTATCTCTGTCTGCCCGGGCAAGCCTTAGCTTTAACAATGGCAGCTCTCCATCTATCTCTGTCTGCCCAGGCAAGCCTTAGCTTTAACAATGGCAGCTTTCCATCTATCTCTGTCTGCCCAGGCAAGCCTTAGGTTTAACAATGGCAGCTCTCCATCTATCTCTGTCTGCCCAGGCAAGCCTTAGCTTTAACAATGGCAGCTTTCCATCTATCTCTGACTGCCTCCGATAGCCTTAGCTTTAACAATGGCAGCTCTCCATCTATGTTGGTCTGACTAAGTATTTGCTCCAGCAATGGCAGCTATTTTTCTGTGTTGTTGGTATCCTCTGTGCTGACACAAAGTGTTTTCATGTCTTCTGAGATCTCAGATGCTCTCATGACATATGTTTTCTTGGTGTTTTTATCCTTGGATATAAATTAAACAAGCGATATTAATTTATATTGTGTTACTTCTCAACCCCTCACCCTTTGTTTGGGGCAAGAACTTCGATGTGAAGAGGTCTTCTAGCTGACCTGTGCACCAGTAGTTCTAACCAGACATATGTTTGGGATCTTCCTCCCTCAATATGATCATAATTATATCATTTACGATGAAACAACAAAAAGTTGTATTATTATGATGTGTTATTATTAGGCAATATTTATCCCCTTAGGGATTTGAAGATGGAATTGTGAAGCTGAAGATGCAGGGATCTTGTACAGGGTGTCCTAGTTCTACAGTAACACTTAAGAATGGTGTCCAGAACATGCTACAGTTCTATGTCCCCGAAGTTCTTGGGGTTGAACAGGTAGGCATCTTTTTTGTGAATTTTTCTCACTATTATAAGAAGCTTCTGCTTTGTTAGTTTGTCAGATCAGTTAAAAAAGTATCTGGTAATAATTGTACAATTGTATGACTAAAACAACTTGATTAATTCTTTATATTATGCAAATAATAAATTATTTGCCAAGAATAAATACAATGTACCTTTTAAAAATCCATACTCGAACATCACAATAAGAAAAAGAGAAGACCTCTCCTTGGTAATAGGCTTATTGCAACAATACACAAATGGCAAATCTTCCACTGCAATATATTTAAAGACTCTCAATCCTCTCAAGTTCAAGATGGTTATACATGCTAACATCATTGGTTTGGTTTGAAGACCCCAGACCAAGGTCTTGGTACATTGACCAGTCAACTGAAGTTATCACCCTGACCAGGACTGAAGACAGAATTGTTTCCAGGACAACATGATGTTTAGTTGATTAAAATATTATAAATTGTATTCTGAGAGATAATCAAGTTCATTTAACACTGTTACAAGTAATAACATGAGAAATGTCATTAAGAAATGCCAGGCAACATCATCACACATCTTGCTAATCACTTAACAGCAAATGTTTAAATACAAAATACTGCTAAATACCTATATGTTTTAAGGTATATGGTTAGTTTATTTTTTTAGGTAGAAGATGAGGCAGATGAGGTGGGAAAAGCTGAATTTGAAAAGCTTGAGAAAACCTTAGGGGAGAAACCAGAAGCGTCATAGAAAGAGGAGTCTTTCTCATGGTAATGTGAATGGTCACTATTTTCTTGAAGCTATATATATGCTGCAAACTAGCCTCCTAAAGATGTTTTCAGATTTCATGTTGTCAATACTTTTGAGTGTGAGCAACATCATTAAGGACTTAAACATCAACAAAAATGGAGTGAAATCATATGCACTCCTTTAAGTTAACTTACTAGGTCAACTTTTAGAAAAAAAATTGTGAAAATGCTAGAGGCTAGAAATCTTGGATGAATAAGTAATTGGGTTATGTGTTGTCAAAAAGTAGGACAGTAGAAAAAAACATGTGAACACGACAGAGGCCACATTTATTTTCCAAACTTTACTAAACATGGCCAGAATATTTGCCTGCATGAAATAATTGATGATTTTGTTACTGGGATAAGGTACTGATAAAACTTGATTTGGCCATTGTATGCTAACACCTGCTGAAATAGACATAGAATAGGTAAAACCAGTTAGGTTAGGCTACACATAGCCCAATTTTACTGTTAAGAAAAACAGAACACAAGAATCAACAGTTTAGGCCTGTGGTAAGAATTCACTTAGTCTTGTTGTTGTGATAATGTTATGCTAATGACAGTCTTGGAAGTCTTGTATATATTATATCTTTCAAATATTTGCTCTTCATTTATAGTCATTTTTTTAAACAATATATTGCAATACTCTTTTAAATGACAATAACAAATATATAACAAATACTTTTGAGTAACATTTTTCAGCTTTATTTACATATGCTCATGGATGACCAGTTACAGTAATTAATGGGGTTTTTTTTCAGCGTTTAATCTAGTTCTAATTAATTTTTATTTTCTAAGTCCCCGAGCCTTAATACATAAGACCAATGCACTGATATAAATGAGGCATTTTATTTAAAGTGTTACACTATGATATGTAACATTATCTGGATAATTCATCTGCCTTACCAATATAAATAAATGCTGGGAGCCATGGACATTCAAATCATGGCTCCTTAATCTGGTAAGATTAGTCATAGATTCTCTGGCAGTTTGTTTGCCACAACACTGCTGGCACATTGGTTCCTTATGGTTCTTTTATAACACTTTTCCCTTTTGTCATTGTGTCAGGATCTGAACCCTTATCATGCTAAATTAACAAGCAATACAAACTTGATGTGTTTGCTAACAATATATGTAAAGATAACAAGACTTATTCCTAAAGGCTTTGGAGCAAATATTGCTGATGCTGACAGCCAGCTCCTAACGGGAGCGAGTTGATCAGGATCTACAGTATTTGTCTAGGTATTTGAGTATGTGGATTAACAATTTGTGATTAACAGGCTCAGAGTAAAATATTTGAAGATTGGGCAGATATGTCTGACCTGATATACTTAACAGTTTAGGCACCAGAAGGCTATGGAATGTGGCATACATGTTTTGTACAGTGTAGAGCCACAAATCTAAATATATTTATATATAATTTGAACATTGCATTGTTTTACTAGAACATACACCTTGTTATATAAAACCCACATTTTAGGACTAGTTTTCAGCTGTTCAGCAGTTTGATCATTGCATTGTGATAGTATGATTTTATAGAGCCTACAAAATGATCAGCTGTTAAGCAATTAAGACATTGCATTGTTGCCCACTAGAGCCCACATACCTAAGAATAATGTTCAGATGTTTATTTAAAGATTGCTTCTTTTACCTGAGCCTACATTCCTTAGTGTTCAATATGTTTCATGTCCTTTTTACCAGTGCATGTATTTTGCTATATAGAGCAGAGAAATCTTCATCAGTTTTAATATTTGCCTACCTGTATGAGAATGAGTTATACAGAGCCAACTTACCGTAGTGTAGTGTTTTTCGGAGGTGACATAAAGGGCATATTTGAAGATCATCGTATTTTCATTAAATAAAATCCAATTTAGCAATTAGATTGCAGAAAGAGATACATTTTCATTATTAGTAACTTTTATATCCCCTAATGGCTTATTTGGATATGATGCATGTTGTTTCCTCTGTCTATCCATCTGTGAGCAGTTCTGATGCAGATAAGTTCATCAAAATTCAACACACTGTCATGAATAATTGATGTTGATGTGTACATGTGCACCAAGGTGAGAGATAACTCAGAATAACTCAGATTGTAATTTTCTTTCCAGTATTATTGTTTTTATTTTTTTACCAAATTCTTATTCAGACAACTCCACCTTTAATTGTTCATGGAATTATCATACTTGCAAGGATAAGTGATATAAATGTGTGAAATAACTTCCATTGCACTGTTTTAGAGTTGTTGTCTTTTTATGTTCTTTTACAATATTTGTGTGGAAAACTTGATAATATTTTATTGGAATTTCTTCAGATTGTATGGATGATTGATATTGAAGTGTAGTTTCAGTAAAGTTGAGACAGCTTCGATTGCTTGGTTCATTCCTGAGTTGTTGGCCTTTATTGCCTTGGCAAATTCCTGTGCCAATGACTCCTCTCATCAGAATTATGAATCATATTGAATCCACTTTTTTCTAGACTCTCAGGTGTATAATGCTTTGCCTTGTTAACAAAATGTTGTAACCATCATTTTTACATGTTTTAGTGTATGTCTCAATGATATTTCCTTTGAATTTTCAGTAAACCTATCTTTGTGAAAAGATATTCAATAAATATTTGTTTTCATTTTCAGATTGTGAAGTGTACTGTGATAAAGGTCCCTGTCACTGTGAGGAGATAGCCTAATTGTGATAATTATGTTCCAGTTTCCACCATGGAATTGATCTGAAATTAGATCCAACAAGGAAAGCTGATCTAGAATTCAAATGTCTTGCTCTACCTATTTTATACAGACTGTTCCTCAGTTGTAACTCAAGAAAGAAACTTGACTTTACACATGTGTACAATAAGACCAGTGCCAGATAATATTTTAATTTGTTTAACTGTATAACATACGGCCGCTCATCATATCAAATCCTAACTATTGTCTCACTTCAGGGTGTTTTTTTTCTTCAAATTTTGGCGGAAATATTTCAACGGATACACAATGATATCTGAACAATAAAAATTATATGAAAACAAAAATAACATGTATCAAGTTATCAAAAGACTTTTATTGATAAGTTTAAGGGTGAAACCAGACACTTGACCCTGACACAGAAAAAAAACATGAAAAGAAAAATGCTTTAAATGAAAAAAATGCTAAAACAGCTTGTGAATATCCACGATTTGTGTGGGAGTTGACTTAGAGCATCATAAACATGACATCTTTTGAACTCTATGTGTAGGGATCATCATTACCTTTAGAATCAACTTACAAATAATGTGCGTCACAAGACCACAATTTCTTTGTTATTTGGTCTGATTTTTTTTTAAGACAACAATATGTATGGTAATAACAATCCCATATCAGTAAGTAGTGGAAATCCTCATCATGTCTTAAAGTAGTTTTAATAAAAGTTGAAAATATAATATTTTATACTTTAGATATTTGATATAATAAGCAAACTTCACATACCACCTTTGAAATATGGATTAAGATGTTTGTTCTGATGTTTGTTTTTGATTCTTTTTGATACCTATGGTTACAGTTACAAGTACCATTTTGTTATAACAGGATTAAATAGTGATGGGGTACAGTTTATTTGAGGACAAATTACTGAAATTTTATGAGAATTATATATTTTCCTTTCATGAGTAAAGTGTTTGGAAAATGTGTTGGTCTAGCTCATGTTAAATCTTATTATTGATATGTCTTTTCTTATTCATCCCAAACTTCCTGCGGTATTTGTTGTGTTTTGTATATCGTTATATGCTAAAGAACACAAAACTGAAAAGTTTGTTGTTGCATTTTTAATAAAATGAGTTAACTTAAATATATTGTTGCTATCTGTTGGTACCAATTATAAGAGTAAATAATATTCCCATATTTATGTCTGATAATTATTTTATTTACAGAATTTTCTTTATAAATTTAAACTCAAACTCAACCTGACACAGTTAAAAGACAAATCTTATAAACTAGCAGTGATGTACTCTGTTCTGAGGTTATTGCTGCTGCTTCTTTTTGTTCTGTTGTTCATTTTGCTGTTGTTCTTGTCACCTTTTTTGCCTGTTGGTGGATGTTGTATTTCCTTTAACCATATATGAGGCGGAATCCAATGCAGCCAACAATTGGCCTGCACCATTCTTGGAATGGCTGAAATTAAGAAAAAAACATAAATGAGTTAATTTCATTTAAATTAACATTTATCTTCACATATATCCAACATGTACACTATATTTAAACAATATGTATGCATGTGATGTTCCATCTGGTTGGAAAGGATATGATTTATTTATGAAATGGCTAATATAATAATCAATTTCAAATACAATCAAGGTAAATCAAAAACATGGCTTTATGTTAAAAATCGGTAGAGGATATTGGAAACTGCACTTGAAACATCTCAGCAGCCTTTTTGAATCAAGTTTAGGAAAGTTACAAAAGTACAAATATGATCAGTTAGACACATGAAGTCAACATTTATTGGCCCAAACATGCATGTTTATTACCATACAAAACATACAAAATAAACCTTAGCTAAAATATGGATAGACAAAGTAATGTAATGCAAAAACACACATTATTTTAATTGCATGTATTAAAATCGAGTAACGGGTGTATAAACTCACCGGGCGCCCTGTCCGTGTGATGTCTATACAGTCACACTGCATGCACGTGTCTGGGACCTTGTAGGCACGTGCATTTACAGGTATAATCACAATTTTCGTCCCATCAAATGTTCGACAACCAATCTCTGTGAAACATACATTTGCATAAATGATGTATATTTCGTCTCACTTAATTATATAATTTTCTTCAGCTGGGTCACAAATTGTTGTTCATTGTGTCTCTAAATGTTAAAAAGCATATTTCAGTAGCAAACTATAGCAATTGATGGATGCACACACATAACCAGCAAAAGTGCATACATAGCAGGTCCTCTTCATGTACATAACTATAAAATTACCTTTCTTTGCCACTTTTATAGTTTTTTTGTAAATAATAAAATGTAATAAAGTAACATGTTAAAAGCATATACAACTATTATGTATTGTCATTATTTTGAACAGAAGATAACAGTCCCATGGGTAGTAGGGAAGTTTATGATAAGGTAGAAGTATACATGTGGCGGATGGTTTAATGTAACACTTTACTTGGTAAAATAACACCTTTCAACACTTAAGGTACCAAACTAAAAACACCCAGGTCTAAAGAGGTTCATTTATTTATTTATTAAAAATACATATGTCCTAACTATTGGAAAGAACTTCCACGCTGAACAAATCAATTATCTCAGACCTTAATTATAGCTGCTAGTTATACCTGCTGGTGGAGCTGCCGGCGGAGCTGCTGATGGTGGCGGTGGTCTGGCTAGAGCTGCTTCTGCTTGTAGAGGCATTTCTTCAGTTGCTGGCTTGTCCCGACATCGACATCTGGGACTCCTTTCTCGTCGGCAGACATTTCCACTTCGATACACGCACTGTTGGTTGTCCGCACAAATACTGGAATATTATGTGATAAATGTATTTTTGCGAGCAACCTTCCCAATCATTTGCATTACTGTGTAACTACAGCAGTCCTATACCAGGTGTAGCAGTCCTATACCATATCAGCATTCACCCTGATAAATGACAACTATAAAACATTAAACTTGTGTATTCATGTATAATTACGTATCGTCTATATCCATGCAACATGTCCAGATAGTTGTAGCAAGTGCAATCTTAAGATTATTGTACGGTTAGTGTGTGATTTTAATAAAAGATATTTTTATTTAAATTCATTGCAAATTTGTCTTAACACCAAGTTTTAGCATTTATTACAGTGAAAAGTGTAGTATTTTCATAATTGTTCAAATAAACAAAGTACATATAGTTAAAGAATTTATCTGATGGCCCCACATGCCGTTCGCACAGTTTATTTGTAATCAGTTCTACGTACCTTCCCTTATGTAGACCCTCGCTTCCCCTCTAACCATTTAAACTATATGGGGTTTCGGAGGGATAAACCATCAATATACACGTGCACCTCGTGCTATAATCCGCAGAGGTAAAGGCGATAGTAGAAATAAAAAAGTTCTCTAACCCCTAGCAAGTGAGAATCGCATTTAGCCTTATTTTAGCTTTTTTTGGTCGTAAACACTCTAGAAACCATTTTGTGAAATATTTAAAGTTAAACATTTAAAATACTGTGTAGACATAGCTTGTTTTCTTGCTTGTTGCAACACACAATCTTACATGTACGCCAGCGTTATTGAAGAATTCAAAAAACGTGTGATAGCATTAACTAGTGTACATTCTGTAGATAACTTGCTGCAAAAACGGTCATTGTTAGTGATATTTCTGTATTTCATGTAACAAGCTGGGGTTATATGCAATTAGCCTTTTAGATATCAGTACACTGACAAACAAGAAATAAAAATGATATTTATTACAATTATTTCATAAGTTTGTTACCGTGACCATAAACTGTTCGCTTTTATCATATCGATAGAAATAAAACAATATATCAAAAGGGTAGTATTATATGACATTTTAAGGTTATAATGGATCCAACCTTACTTTTCTCGAAGAAGATCTGTGCACCCTCTCTCTGAAAAAAAAAGAAGATATTTTTATTTCTGAACAAAAGTATCAATATATCAATTAACATAAAGCTATTTTGCAAATATATATATGTATATATATAACACCGGTTATAGGTTACGTAATAAAACATCGATACGAGGGGTGTTCATTAAATAATGAAACTACATATATATATATATATATATATATATATATATATATATATATATATATATATATATATATATATATATATATATATATATATATATATATACAAAAGGCTTATCATCGTCGGATACCCACGGTTGATTCTATTACGATACTCTCCATTCATCACCCGTGGGCTAATGAGTAGCAATTTGCCCACGGGTGATGAATGGAGAGTAACGTAATAGAATCAACCGTGGGTATCCGACGATGAAGGCTTATATGATATATGTACGTCTGTTTTAGAGACTCTAAAGCATCACAAGTTGTTACGAGTGTACACATTTATCGAAGTACACCGGTTATAGGTGACGTAATAAAACATCGATACGAGGGGTGTTCATTAAATAATGAAACTACATTATTATCTCTGACGTATATTGTCTGATGCTGTTTATTTTTTTTTACAGTCCCTCAAAGTCAAAGTACTCTCCTCCTCTCTCTTCACACAGTTGCAGTCGTCTGCGCCATTTATCAAATGCTTCCCGATACTCTTCTTTAGGTATCCCCCGTAACTCTGAATTTACTGCTTTTGACAGGTCTTGGGCACGGTTGTATTTGTTTCAAGCTAAAAGTTCTTTCAGTTTAGGAATTAACCAGAAGTCGCAAGGTTCTAGGTCAGGACTTTAGGCGGGATGAGGGAGAGTTGCAATGCGGTTCTCTGACAGGTACTTAGTTACGGCCCATGTTTTATGGGCATCGGCATTGTCATGCAAAATCAAAATTCTAGAGGTTCCGGTGATTGGGCGGCTTATTCAATTTAGAAACGACCTGAGGCATTATATATGCTCTGTAATATTTACCAGTCATAGCTGCTTTTTCAGGTAGAACGTCTACAGCCACCGGACCTTCGTGGTTAAAAAATATGGTAAAAGGCCTCTTCCGACTCTGAAAACCTGCTTTACAAACCACGGGTCTGGGGTCATTTTTGCCAGCATGACGTCATGACGTAATGATTACATTTGGCGTCAAAATGGTTACTCTAGTTTTGTATTTTCTGTTGGTGTAGTTTCATTAATATGCATCAAGAGGTTTACCATGTACAAGCCTATTTTCATTATATACTGAACATCCCTCGTATAAATGCGTTTATCGAAGTACACAGATCATACGTTACGTAATTGAACATTGAAACAAACACATATATCGAAGTACAAAGGCTATACATTTCGTAATTTAATATCGATATAAACACATTTATCGAAGTAGAGATATTATAATATTAATTAAACATTGATATTAACGCATTTAAAGAAGTACAATGGTTGGTTATACGTTATGTAATTAAAAATCCATATAAATATTTTATTTAATAAGACGAATACAAGAAATGCCCTGTTATGTAACGTCGTTATGAACAAATCTGTTTCGTGGTACAAGGACTGTATAACTATTTCCTTAGTGAACGACCTAGGATATACATGTAGAAGAAATCAGTTATTGTAGGGCAGTGTTTTTAACAAATCAGTTATCGTTGGACAAGGGTTGTATATCATCAGTTATCGAAAGGAGGGGGCTATAGAACCAATAAGATCTATATTACAAATCAGTTACACTACCAGGGTTATAGAACAAATCGGGTATCATACGACCAGGGCTATGGAACAAATCAGTCATCATACGACCAGGGCTATGGAACAAATCAGTCATCATACGACCAGGGCTATGGAACAAATCAGTTATCATACGACCAGGGATATGGAACAAATCAGTTATCGTACGACCAGGGCTATGGAACAAATCAGTTATCATACGACCAGGGCTTTGGAACAAATCAGTTATACGACCAGGGCTATGGAACAAATATGTAATCATACAGCCAGTGCTATGGAACACAATCTGTTATCATACTTCTAAGGCTATGGAATAAAACAGTTATACGAAAAGAGCTATGGAACAAATCAGTTATCATACGACCAGGGCTATGGAACAATTCAGTTATAACACGAACTGGGCTGTGGAACAAATCAGTTATACGACCAGGACTATGGAACAAATCAGTTATACGACCAGGGCTATGGAACAAATCAGCCATCATATGACCAGGGCTAAAGAACAAATCAGTTATGATCCGAACAGGATTATATTACAAAAGACCTATACCACTAGGGCTATATAACAAAGCAGTCATCATACAACCAGTGCTTTAGAACAAACCAATTATCACACGACTAGGACTATATAACGAATAAGTCAACGTAGGATGGAGTATATATAACAACCATGTTATAGAATAGTTAGAGAACAAAACATATTTGTATAACAAATCAGTTATCGTATGAGAAGGACTATGGACGGTAGTTTCACAGTAAATCAGTTATCATAATTCAAGATCTATAGAAGAAACATGTTGTTGTAGCACAAGGGCTATAACAAATAAATTATCGTACCACAGTTGTAAAACAAATTCGTTATCTTAGGACGAAGACTATAAAAGAAAGCAGTTGTCGTATTTAAAGGACTAAAGAACAAATAAGTAGAACCAGTGCTATAGAACGTCAGTTATCGTAGAACCAGTGCGATATCAGTCATCGTAGGACGAGGGCTACAGAACATATCAGTTATCGTAGGACGAGGGCTATAGAACAGATCAGTTATCGTAGGACCAGTGCTATAGAACATATAACTTAACGTAGGACGAGGGCTATTCAACATATCACTTATCGTAGGACGAGGGCTAAAGAACATATCACTTATCGTAAGACGAGGGCTATAGAACATATCAGTTGTCGTAGGACCAGTGCTATAGAACATATAACTTAACGTAGGACGAGGGCTATTCAACATATCACTTATCGTAGGACGAGGGCTATAGAACATATCACTTATCGTAGGACGAGGGCTACAGAACATATCAGTTATCGTAGGACCAGTGCTATAGAACATATCAGTTATCGTAGGACGAGGGCTATAGAACATATCAGTTATCGTAGGACGAGGGCTATAGAACATATCACTTATCGTAGGACGAGGGCTACAGAACATATCAGTCATCGTAGGACCAGTGCTATAGAACCGATCAGTTATCGTAGGACCAGTGCTATAGAACTTATCACTTAACGTAGGACGAGGGCTATAGAACATATCACTTATCGTACGACGAGGGCTATAGAACATATCACTTAACGTAGGACGAGGGCTATAGAACATATCACTTATCGTACGACGAGGGCTATAGAACATATCAGTCATCGTAGGACCAGTGCTATAGAACATATCAGTTATCGTAGGACGAGGGCTATAGAACATATCACTTAACATAGATCGAGGGCTATAGAACATATTACGTATCGTAGGACCAGTGCTTTAGAACATAATTGATCGTTAGACCAGTGCTGTAGAACATATCAGTTATCGTAAGACCAGTGCTAGAGAATATATCAGTTATTGTAAGACAAGTGCTATAGATCATATCAGTTATCGTAGGACGAAGGCTATAGAATATATCAGTTATCGTATGACGAGGGCTATAGAACATATAAGTTATTGTAAGACCAGTGCTATAGAACAAATTATTTATCGCAGGACCATGGCCTTAGAAAAATTCAATTATCATACTAACAGGGCTTTAGAACAAATAAGTTATTGCAAGACCTGGGCTTTAGGGCAAATCAGTTATTGCAGAACCGGGGCTTTGGAACAAATCAGTTATCGTAGAACCAGTGCCTTAGAACAAATCAGTTATCATACTAACAGGGTTTTGGAACAAATAATGAAATGACCATGGCTTTAGGACAAATCAGATATCATATGACTAGGGCTTTAAAACAAGTCAGTTATCGCAGGACATGGCTTCAGAATAAATCAGTTATTGTAGGACCAGGGCTTGACAACAAATTAGTTACGATAGGACGAGATCTATTTGCAAAAATCAGTTACCGTAGGACGAAGGCATTATCAGAAATCATAATATTTAGTCATATTTACAAATTGTTGTTACCAAATAAATTATGTTATGAACACAGCGCACCGGAATATCCTAGGACAATAATATAACCGTTATCATGTAATAGTTATTATTGAAGCAATACAAGACATTTAAAGGAAGAAATACATGTTGCTAGAGACTCATAAGCAAATCGCAATAAACACACAAACCACAAGGTGAAGACGACGGTAAATAAAACTAATTCGTCGACAGCTGGAATCGTCGTTTAACAATTTGTGTATTATACATATGGATGTGGAGAGCGGTCATAAACCAATCAAATTTCATGCTCATAGACTTACTGCACTGTCAATAGTCAGCAAGACTCTAGTCAACGCCCCTCATGATACCACTGCAGTCTGAGTTAATTCGGAAAGATCCCACCCGCCGCCCGCCTCCCCCTCCAGCCCCCGCCCTCCATCTCTCCCTACTCTCCCCTCTCACCCTACTCTCTCATAACCCTCCCACTGTAAAGTCAGATAAGGCCAAACTTTTCATCCATTTTTTAATTATGTTAGTCATAATGATTCAGACAGGGCACGTTGTTGTACCTTTTCCACTACGGTAATAAATGGTCTGCTTTAAAAATAAAACTAGAAAGCTAAAATAAAGGAAATGTAAATGTGCTAGCTTGTATAAAAAAACACCCCTAAAGAATTACCAGATAAAATGCAATATACATGTATTGCGACTAGCACATTGTTTTTGTTGGACAGAGTTTCACCGACGCTTATTAGTTTATTAAGTCGGGCCCAATACAAGTTTTGACAATCGCTATTGTTTGGGTCACTCTTCTGTGCGATATATTTTTTGTGGCGCCGCTCTTGAGAGCGGTACCTATTATGGAATTCATTGTTTTATGAGGACGACAGTACAGCGGATAATAACAGGAAATCGCAACCGAATATTTCGTGTTTTTTAGCAATGTAGCTTGCAACATTAAAGTGTAGCATGCAATTATGAAAAGGTAGCAGACATGTACAGGAATTCGCAGATGTTTGGCGAAGAATTTTTTTACAAAAGAAATTGAGTACGCCAATGTTAACAATGCAGCTTGTAAATATAAATGCAGCAGACAACAAGGAAGATAGTTAAGTAGTGCATAGTCTAGTTCCCATCAGAGTTATGGTTCTCAAATATTTATGCAATGAATCCACAGTTTAAGAGAGTGGTTAGTTCCCAGACTAGTCATCTTCTTGTTTAAAACGCATGCTCTCTGCCACGCCTTAGATGTCTCACATCCGTAATCTTTCTTGTTTCGAATTGTATTGTACCGAGAATATTCTTGCTCTATCTCCAAAGTGTGGAGTGTAAATACGTACTGTGGTTAGGCAAGCAGCGACATCTGTTGTGTGAGTCAAGGGGGTCACATTTCCGGTAATATCTTGGCCTCCGGCCTCGAACGCACACTTCGCTCGACCCACATAGTCTGGAAAACACATAGATTATTGTAAAAGTATCTAAACAAACAGTTTTGTTCAAAATATCCAAACAATGCATTATGTTAAAATTATCTAATTAACACAAACAATATTTCCTCAAATTAATTAAAACAATATTTTATAAATTATCTTAACACATTAATAATGGTTTAAATTATCAAACAAACAAAAAAAAGTTAAATTATTAAACAAATGATCCCATCGGAATAAATGATTTTTAAATATTATTTTCGATTTTGTTTGATAAAAAATAATACCAAGATTTAAAAGGACCACATCGATTGTCGAACATGATAGTTACTGTCTTATTCTGATTCGAGTCTTACAGTTTTGAACATTTACTGTTAAACTTTTAATTTCAAGCTATATCAGCTTATTTTAAGGTTAATTTGAATTTCACTATCAGCTAGTTTATGACATTTTCTTATAATAGTGTTATCTGTTACCAGCATTTGTGTACAAACGTTCGAACAATATAAGAGAAAGAATATAGCACCACTTAAGTTAACAACTCGTTTTCTGGCGAATCCAATTATGTCATTATAAACTCAATTAATTACGTCCAATACGTATCAAAATAATTGACATAAAACGACAAGACAAAAGAGTTGTGCTTCAAGTCCGTTTGGTCGTCCGTTTTTTTTTCTCTCTCTTTCTGTCCTGTGCAGTATGATATGCGTTAATATCTTATAATAAATTATTAACACACATCTTGAGTAACAACTGGTAAAGATCATTTACAGTTCACTTATTTTAGGCCAATAACAATACTTATGGGTCTCATTTGTTTTATGTGATGTGGTTAGTGCACAGTATTACGGTTATTGTCTTTCCGGAGTACCTGCTGTTGTATTAACGTTACTGTTGTGTATATGATGTATTTACTCTATTAAGTACATCGTCACATTTACCTTCACCCGGCACAAGCCCGTTTTATCCAGACATTAAGCACTACATAGGCAGATAACATTACATATAATAAGTATATATAAGTATCAGACTGGTGCTTAATTAATGATTATAGACCATTATGGCCATGTGCTATTTACGCAAATATGCATTCATTGATATTCATATATTGTACTAATTGTTTTTAATTAGCTTTTGATTACAACTTTATTTTTAATTAAAAGCCAGATTGAAAGTTTGACACATGCGAATACAAGTTTAGAATTAAAAAATTAAATTCAGTTTTGGGTTATTTTTCATTCTGTCTAACGGTAACTCGTTCAATTTTAATCTTAAAGTACTAGAAAAAATCATTTAAAAGAGCATAAAGAAAAAAAGTATAAACTGTTATTGGTATAGTAAAAGTAAGATAGATGTAACAAATATGTCCAATTATAGTCGCTTATCTCTTACACACACCTGTATGTAAATAACTCAAGAAAATGATCACCATATGGGGGATAATTATTATCTAAATTGCAAGCTAATTAAATGACAATAATCAAAAATAACAATCAAAAAGTTTACCTTAAAGAACAAAAACAAATGCCACATCTGTTTTATTATACAAAGTACTCACTCGTTTCCAGTCGAATCTATGCACTTTCCTTTCACTGCTGCGACCTCTGGCAGGGCATAAACTGCGCATAGTGCAATGATGATGGCTACCTGTAACTTTATCATTTTGGTGTTTTGTTTTGTTTGTTAGTGTGTCTTTTGGTCCCGCCGTGCTTGTTGGTAACGTGTTTATGAAACTTGTTCACAGAAAATACCCATTATGTAGATGCAGTAATCTGATTTTACAGAAGTTTACGACCCCATTTGGGCAACATATGGCTGACATAGTTGTAAAAATGTTTTACGTCACTAAAAGAATGTTGACCCGTTTTCCCGAAACACTAGATTATGATAAAAACAAATATATAATCCTTACTTGTATCGCCCAAGTCGTTAATACAATGAATTCGTCTTCTGTACATAGTCAACAAGCGAATTACAGCCAAAAAGTATATGTACATTAAACACTCAAATACAAGTTAAAAACAGAGAAAACGCTTTTTAATGAGCCATTCGAACCACGTTTTTAAGTTGTATTTTTCTTCAAATTGATTCAAAAGAAATTTCAAACGGGCTTATTTATGTAATTGTTAGTTGAACAGAAACATTGGTAATCATTATTCCAAAGGTCAAAATCAGAACAAGATGTAATAAAGATATTTCAGACAAAGTCGATACGGTCGCTTTAATTAATAATGTATAAAAACGAAATGTAGGATAATCTAGGGAAGTGATTGAAGTCGACATACTGTATTTACGTTCTATTTCGCAGAAATCAATTTGAAATTTAAGTTATTCACGTTTCTTTGTCAGTAAATGCTTAATGAAGAGTTAAACAGTAAAATGTCTTAACATGTGACTTCATATCGGACCAGAATATTAGTTGGTTTGTTTAATTTGTGTCAAGTTTTTTTTTCGTGTGAAAAAAGAACATTAACAGCATACTGATATAAACTATAAACTGCTATTTAATGATTGATTAAATCAAATTAAACATAATCAAAATAAAATGAATTAAATACTGCAATTTATAACAAAAACAACAACAACAACAACAACAACAACAATAATAATAATAATAATAATAATAATAAAATAATAATATGTTATATACATTTCCATTTTTATTAAGGTGAAATGTATATTGTTGCAATGCGTGAAAAAAAAATCCGCAAAGCTTCGACTGATCGGAAACGCTCAACTGAACGAAGGCAAGTTGCTTGGACAAGAAATATCCACAAGCTGTTCTCATTGTCGTCTCTTATAATAGTCTTTATGGCAGTGTTTACTCTAACAAGAACGCCATAAACCAATATGTCACAGAATACGTGATGCGGTTGATAAAACAACAAATATCCAATACTATATTATTTACACTTTACGTCATCGTTTAGTCCATGAGGTAACACTTTGTGAAGTGAAAACATAATTATATTCTCAGTACAATGGGAAAGTAATTTGTGTTTTATAACATGCAAGTTTTATACATTTATCTCATTATAAATAAAAAAGAAACGACACATCTTATTATTATCTAATGCCCTATACTAATACTAATTAGTTATTTTCAGTTATTTAATTAAACGCGTCATTTCTCGAGCATGCGCAATTACGCAATGAACTGTTTACTGGTCATTACAAGTGTTTTTTTTTATCAAAATACTTTCTTTGTTAGCTATTTTAGTTAAAACAAAGAAACATGTTTTTTAGTTGTTGTTTTTTTACTTTTTTTCTCTAGCTAGCAAGACAAAAATATATTAAAGATAACAGTACTTTTACCCGACTTTATATCATTGAGCATTTTATAATTAGTACGGTAGTGTTTAAGAGCCACCAATTAGTTCTTAGCAAATGGCTTTCTTCGCTCTCATTCGATTATAGCCACTGTGTGCTTATATACGTTGTCTCATACAAAAATATGATACTATGTATTTTCATCATAAATCACGCTTTTTACCAAGCTCCGCCTATCTAGGCCAATTTGCGGCTATTATTACCTCTATTTATATCAAGAAATTTCCTACAAATGTATTTTCGATTCTATCAAGTACATACCGTGGAGAAAAGTCAACATATCTGGCAGGTGTTCTTAGGATAAAAGTGGATGTCTATACTCGGGCTATTCGGCAGGTTCGTTAAGTCAATGCAAAAAAAGGTATCAAAGTTTGGTAATTAAAGCAGTTTGGTAACAGTTGACCAAAACTGCACGGTTAGACCACAATAAATAAATACATTTATTGATCAACAGATTATACATAAAGATGCTGTCCTCCAAAAGATTGAGAATGAAGGTGTTAAACAAAATGCTGTCTATTTGCTCTGGGTTAGTAATAGCCGGGGACAGCTTGAAATTACAGTAATCCGCTTCACAATAACTGCAGGTAAAGTTGCAGAAACATATGCAGCTGTGCAGTTGACATTTTGTTTTGTCTGTAAACACCAAAGTATTTGCACTTGGTGAATGTTTGTTGCAATGTAGCTGTCTACTACATAGCAGATTATGTAGAAACACGATCAAGGCAGAGCACTGGTTGAAGGTCAACGGAATTAACTTCTACTTATAACCTACGTAATTCCATACAATATGGAACCAGACATAATAAAATAATTATATATTACTGATATGACTGGTTTATTTTTAAATGTCACACTGTAGCCCTTGTGCTCTTTATAAATTGTGATCATACGAGACACGTCAGCGTGCCAAATATATTAAAGTTAACTTCCACTTTGTAGAATGTAGGGGTGAGAGGTAGTCCCGATTTTCCATTTTTCGCCAAGCTATTTAACCACTCTATACTTTATACACCTTACGTCCCAATGAGTAGATTCGGGTAAGTATCGGACAAAGGATATAGGTTTGTAAAAGAGCCTTCCAGATACTCCACGTATTGATTAATATGTCTTCTTTAAAGAATCCCATGGTTATAATTAATGCCAGTTATGCAAGTCTTGTATCACCCGATATTGATTGCGATTTAATATAATACAAATACATGTACCAATATGGATATAAATTAAATGTAATCTGAAAATAAAATAATATGTAAATCACAACACAGACCTGATATATTCGTAATGACTACATGGAAGACCATACGTGGAACATAAATCTGAAGCGATATATATTTATTGTAAAATTGCATGCACACCGACAAGGTATTTTAACAATATAGCGATGGTTGGGTGAGTCCAGTTAGTATTGGTATGGATATCCCGCCTGCTCCATCGTCATTTTGATCCAGTCCGAGTACATGGTAAGGTCCTCAAACACGCTTGGTTCATCAGCCTTCGTGCAGTCACCGCCAGAGGAGGCAAGACCTGAAAAGGAAAAAAAAACATGTCAACTTTACATATAGCAACCGGAAAACTAATGCGTGGGTTTAATTGTATGATGCTGTCTTACAAAATGGCAAGAACCAAGTGCGATTTATATCAAGATAATTTCAAGCAATAACAAAACAATGTCGAGCAACATGGCGACAAATGTCTAGCAATATTAAGACAATGTCGTGCAGTATTAAGACATGTTCGAGTAACATTAAGACAATATCGACCAATTTTAAGACAATTTTCAGCAATATTAAGACAATATTGAGCGATATTAAAACATGGTCGAGCAATCTTCAGACAAGGTCGAGCAATATAAAAACATGGTCGAGCAATATTAAGATAATGTCGAGCAATATTAAGACATAGTCGAGCAATATTAAGACGCGATTGAGTAATATTAAGACAAGGTCGAGCAATATAAAGACAAAGTCAAGGAATATTAAGACATGTTCGAGCAATATTAAGACAAGGTCGAGCAATATTAAGACGCGATTGAGTAATATTAAGACAAGGTCGAGCAATATTAAGACGCGATTGAGTAATACTAAGACAAGGCCGAGTAATATTAAGACAAGGTCGAGCAATATTAAGACAAAGCCGAGCAATATTAAGACAAGGTCGAGCAATATTAAGACGCGATTGAGTAATATTAAGACAAGCTCGAGTAATATTAAGACGCGATTGAGTAATATTTAGAAAGGTCGAGCAATATAAAGACAAAGTCGAGCAATATTAAGACAGGTTCGAGAAATATTAAGACGCGATTGAGTAATATTAAGACAAAGTCGAACAATATTAAGACGCGATTGAGTAATACTAAGACAAGGTCGAGCAATATTAAGACAAGGCCGAGCAATAGAAAAACGCGATTGAGTAATATTAAGACAAGGTCGAGCAATATAAAGACAAAGTCAAGCAATATTAAGACACGTTCGAGCAATATTAAGATGCGATTGAGTAATATTAAGACAAGGTCGAGCAATGTTAAGACGTGATTGAGTAATATTAAGACATGTTCGAGATATTAAGACGATATTAAGACAAGGCTGAGCAATATTAAGACAAGGTCGAGCAACAGTAAGACAAGGCCGAGCAATATTAAGACATGGTCGTGCAATATTAGACAATGTCGAGCAATATTAAGACATGGTCGAGCAATATTAAGACAAGGCCTAGTAATCTTAAGACAATTTCGAGCAATATTAAGACAATGCTTAGTAATCTAAAGACAATGTCGAGCCATATTAAGACAAGGTCGAGCAATATAAAGACATGGTCAAGCAATATACAGACAGTGTCGAGCAATATTTAGACAATGTCGAGCAATATTAAGACATAATCGAGCAATATTAAGACAAGGTCGAGCAATATTAAGACATGGTCGAGCAATATTAGACAATGTCGAGCAATATTAAGACATGGTCGAGCAATATTAGACAATGTCGAGCAATATTTAGACAAGGTCGAGCAATATTAAGACAAGGTCGAGCAATATTAGACAATGTCGAGCAATATTAAGACAAGGTCGAGTAATATTTAGACAATGTAACATCGAGACAATGTCAGTTAATATCAAAACAGAGCCAAGCAACATGGAAGCAAAGATGAGCAATATCGAAAGCGAAAACATTTCTTATCATAGATTGAACAACTTCCGTTACAATGAGCACTGATA
Source organism: Sinonovacula constricta (assembly GCA_007844125.1). Lineage (NCBI taxonomy): Eukaryota > Metazoa > Mollusca > Bivalvia > Cardiida > Solecurtidae > Sinonovacula > Sinonovacula constricta. Next base: position 31,899,727 of record CM017555.1, read on the forward strand.
ATTTTCTTAGTTGTAAACAATATTTCAAAAAGAAAATGTTAAACAATCGATTTTTTCTACATTTTGGCCATAAAATGATACGGTTAACATGGACATGTCGGCAAATTATATATTCCTGGACACATGATAGACATCCTACTGAAAACTAATAAAAAAGCCATGGGTCTAAACATAAAATAAACACTTGTTGACGAAGATGTACCAATAAGAAGATATTATTTTATTGACCTTGAGCATACCATACGCCGCTGCCGTCCTTGCACATAAGCGGGCTGCCAATGTCATCCTGCAAACAAAACAAAATAAATGATGACACAAACAATCTCCAAAACATCTTCATTTTCCTCCAAAACAATTCTATACAATATTTGGCCATACCCTGCTACATGTGTCCCTTACTGTCTACACGTTTTAAGTTATTTGCCAATAACTACTAACTTTTAGTTTAAATACCATGACAAAAATCTAGTCAGCTTTCTGATTAGGATCTTCACTATTTGCCAGGCACGATTATGTTACCATAAGTTGGTTACAGATTAGTAGGCTCAAGCAAAGAAGGAAGTAAATTTTACATTGCTATATTGGCTGGAACTCAATAAGTGCTTCGAGGTCATTGACATCTGGCTTAGAATCTTGTTTTCTAACGAAAAAAACGTTCATTTAAAAGGCGGTAACTGAGAGTTGTTTTTGTTGTTACTGTTCTCGCTTGAACAGTGCTAATGCCACTTATGCACATACCTGACATAGATTTGCCTTGTCTTGTGCTTTTACAGAGTTTAACATGTTGCAATTCTCGTAGGACCCTGTCATTGGTTTCGTATTGACATACGCCGATGTCCTTAGAACGACCAGTAAATAAATGTATAGAGAAAACACATCTCCTTAGAACGACCAGTAAATAAATGTATAGAGAAAACACATCTGCTAGTTTCAACAAAAATTCATTGTTTCATAGTTTCCCCTCGATCCTTAATTACAAATGCCCGTATTGATACGTCACTTTTATTATGGAATGGTAAACTCTTTTAATAAAATAAATGAACAAATCAACACCAATCGGACCTTCTCGGGGACAGACGATTATGGGTGACGGAATAAGCCGAGTAATTCCATTTGTTCTAAAGCTGTCATAAAAGTAATCCCTTACACCACACCAGTCCTTGCCCTGGTTCTCGTAGCCGGCGCAGAACTCTGTGTTAGGCAGGTAACCCTGGAAGTGTTGAGCACAGACACTGTCGGCAAGGATGGGAAGGTCCACCTGGTTCATCACCTCCTCGTCACCGGTGTCTGCAGAAGACAGTCCACATGGGATTCAGTAAATATAAATGCGGAATCGTGAAACTGGAAAACAACTCTTTAAATCTGTTTAAAGAGTGAAATAAATGGGGGATGGGTGATTACAACAGCAACAATAATACTCAGCGTTTTGTTAAGATATAAACATCGGTAATTTGAACCGGGAACAAGTATTTATCAGCCAATTTTGGAAGAAAGTGGCGGGTAAATATAAAGAACACTGAGTATTATTATTATACATTAGGCGAAGTAAACAGACTGGATAATAAACTGGATGGGAAACACCTAAGTGTCGAGATGAACATTCAGTGCATCGTAAAGAATGCCGTTTGAATAAAAAATACTTTTAAGATACAGTAATGATTGTTTTACGTTTCTATCTTTGTTTTGGATGTGTATTACTTTAAGTAGTGACATACAGTATTGAACAGTAAAGGTTAGGGTCCTATTTTGAAACAGAAGCATCTTACGGGCAGTGTGTCCCCAGCCGGGAAGGTAACATTTCTGTCCGACCGTGTATTGATGGGTGGAGTCAGGTAGACAGGCAGCAGATGTATGGTCGTTGTACCTTGGGTGGGAAAAATCATAGCATTGAAAAAACACCCCTCAAAGTGAACATGTATCGATAAAACTATTAACAAGAAATAGATTCTAAAAATAGAAATGCGGCGTGGCTGAGGCATTAATTGACACAGGTATTTGCCTTCTTTTGGAAAAAAACAACAACGCGAGCTTTTATAAAACCTGCTATCAAAAAGTATATCTTTGTAAAGAAAATATCGAACTTAACAGACAGTAACAGGATCAGGGGATGTTTTATGTATTATACGTTCCAATGCTGTAGAGGATTTATTCTGGAATATTTGTGACTACTGTGACCGGCCGTTTAAAAACATTACGGTCCGATTAAGTTTAATTGGAACAATATGGTATATGCCATGATGGCGTAGCCTAGAATTTCTACAAAGGCGCTCTAAGATTCATTTGGGATGACCTTACAGCGATTGTTAAGTAGGTCAAAAGTGAGGTTAGGCAGCTACGCCGAAAAGGGTATCCGCGTAATGCATTTTACTGCATGCATAAAGAAATAATACCTACAAATAAATGTGCTTACTGAATAGGTTCCCTCATGATAACCAAGGCGATGTCGTTCTCCAAGGTGGTGTAGTTGTAGCCAGGATGTAGGACTACTCGGGCAACATGGTAAAAGCGCTCATGGGGATCAGTTACCGATATGTTGTATTCGCCAGCGTATACTCTCCAGTAATGGAGGTTCAGGTCAAACAGTGTGTATCCGGGACTGGAATATTATCATAGTAATTAATTTGAAGACACACCCGTGTTAAGACTTGATTTGTTCAAGAGAAATGAAAGTCCTTGCCGGGATCAGTACTCGTTTTCTTACTGACATAGCAGCGTCAGATGTTGCCTATCTTTTCAAAGTAACGAATGCCTTTTCGACTACGACAAACATCTTAAACATATTGAGAATTAATCCTTTATTGAAACTGATATCATCATGATTAATAAAATTATTTTTAAATGTTATAACAATTATGATTATATGCAGTTTTGACCATTTATTTCCAAGGAACGGCAATTCGACGTTATCAGTGTATCCAAAAAAAACACACTATGAAATAAATATAGTTTTACTGAGAGGACCATGGTCATTTTCTAGATACTAGTAGTCGATATATTCTTTACCTTACCCTTCAAAGTGTTGAGCCGACGTGAGAACAATGTGTTTATCGATGATTACACCACTGCCGGAAATGAAGCCCAGGTCGTCAACCAGCATGGTCTGTCAAACAGCAACACATGTTCGCATATATTCGTATAAGAAGACGCTGTCTTGCGCTAGCACAATGACGACAGAGCGAGAAAAGACAAGATGCGGGAATGAAAATTCGCCATGGCGTTAATATTTTTAGCAGGATTTTTCTTTTCCCTGTTCCGCCTTTAAATTGTCAATGCAATTTATAAGGCCCTGTAATGACACGACACGATATTTACTTATACCATTATGCTGCAGGAGACAGATCTTATAAAAGCAATAGGTCATGAAGAAACATGAAGTTTAAACAATTTCTGCGCGCTCATCAAGTCCCACTTGCAGAAATAATTCCACTAAGTTAAGATGTTGCTCTTGATTATTTTAATCGTTCACTCCAGAATGGTTACTTGCAAATTCATAATTTTACAGCGAAATGTTAAATATACAATTTGTATATATTTCATTTAACTTGAGACACTCTCAGCTGAGAATTGTTGCCAATTGCTAATAGGGTGCGTTTTTTTCTCTCTAATAAATGTTCAGTCAGGAGAACTGTTAGGACAGGAGTGTGTGTTTTTAATATAAAATGTTAAGAAGAAAATCTTTGCAACGATAAAGTAATATATTGGAGTTATATTTAACCATTGCTCTTTCACAGTCAAAATGAGTCGCATATGTGGGTTCTTGTAAAAAGTCCAAGTTTGACAAAAGTCTGTATTACGCTGCGCTACTCACCACCCAGGGCCATGATCCCGGTGTAGCAACTACTCCACCAACGATTCGGTTCTGAATTGGTTGGACTGTTGGTGTGCCACATGTGCTGCCTGTATTGGTCGTAAGCAGCATTTTATATAGGTTCTAAATACAAATGAGCAAAATATTTTTATTTCGGGAAGAAGTTTTAATAACGGGATTACCGACCTTGCTGGGACAATCGGCCAAAGTAGCCGGCTCCGGGTACGGTAGATCAAAGGCTCAAATCAGGGAATCACCAGTCGTACAAATGTAGTGGATGTTACAGCCTTGCTGACATTCCATTTGCGCGACAGGTAGGTCGAGAGTCAAGTTAATATTAGTGGCTAAGGTATCATGACACCACACGCTTTACACAGTGAAGTCAACAATAATTCTGCGTAAAGTGAATTACTCCTCTGGATAACCGAAATATTGTTGACCGAACGATAAACCCATCAAAAACAATAGGATTGCAGATCAAAGTATTCGTTCCGTATTAGACGTAAATGGGACAAGTAAATGCTGACGAATTCTTGCATCAATAAATGAAGAGATTGCATTTATATGGAATCTATTTTGGGAAACCTGAGAATATGACGCGTGGTTTTAATGATTGATAAGGGGTTATACCGTATGTAATATGTGTACAGATATCTAAAGACAATAAACTTCGGTGTGAGATTGTCCTCTTTAAACAAAAAACAACAACAACAAAACTTCGTCTAGATATACCGTACATGCGCTTTGAAGTCTCTCTGAACTATATTTAGAGAGAAAAATATTAGTGCTTGTCTTTATTGATACGACTAGAACGTACCTGGCTGTTGAGTCAAAGCTACTCCCGCCAGGGATAGAAATACCAATACTGCTTTCATTGTTGTTTCCTGTAAGAACATGATTTAAAAAAACAACTTAAGAAAACCTGGAAAAGTATATGTGCACTGATTCTTTCATTCATAAGCAGTATTTTAACAAAGGAACAAGCCATTTCAAGCTACATAGTAATAAAAGGCGTTGACATATTTAGATGACAAACTTTAAATACATTAAGCAAACCAAATACATTAAGCAAACCAAATACATAAAGCAAACCATAAGAAGAAAATATGTGAAAGGTTGAACATATCCCCAGTCGATATATCCATTGCACCGAAGATTAAAGACAGCATTCCAAATGCAACGAACTTAATAAGAAAAGAAAACCATAAAAATGTCAACTCTTACTTGTGTGAAGTTAGTCGCACTAAACGTGCAAGAACAATGACGGAACTCGGTGTCTATGTTAGTATGCGAACGTGATTACAAGGTACAGTCTTATCTGATAACGAATCTATATCTTCAAGACTTTGTGCGCACTGAACAACGTCATTGACAATGTAGGGTCGCGGGCATTCCGTGTAATTACGTTGGTTTTGGTCATCGTCCTTTTTGTTATTTCCATTTACTATCATGCAATTAGGTCCATTATTAGTCACGAGTTCAATACGTGCACATCGTTGTTGATTAGATGATTATGGATAAAATGCCCAAAAAAGGATTCTGGAACCGCAACGAAACACGTGAACACATCAGACATGTTTTCTTTCAACTATATGGCGCATGGTCACTTATTGATCTTTTCGCAGGCGCAAAACAAACTCTATTCCCAGATTAGGAATTTTGTATCAAACATGTTTGAAATGTCTGGATCGGTAACACAGAAGCAGACAATACATCGAACATATTATATGAAGACGACCAATGCATATAACAACGCTTAATTGAAAGAAAAACTAAAAAAAAACTACTGTCAATGTATAAAACAAACAACAGTACTGATTATCACATTGCTTAAAGATTGCTTGCGTTATATCTTGTAAATTAGTATACATTAGCAGACTTGCAGATTCTAAATTAGAGCTACAGATGTGACATAATGACAATTTATGCCACCACATTTATTGAACTAAAACATCCACTCAAATATTTGCCTCATGCTACACAGATGTCAGAAACAGGTTAATAATAAGTCAAACAAGGTTTGACATAAACTTAAACATAACCACCGAAAGAGCTACACGGTACTTACAATTTGAAGTCTCGTTATCAAGTAAAGCCAAATAATAGCACTGGTTATCTTGAGATCCCGCATGACTGAATCACTGACACGTGGAACCTGGGTCTGTAAAATATTTCTTTTTTTTGTATCTGAGAGCATTCGATATTTAAAAATGTATCATCAATTTCGCTACTTTCAATATTTGGCATGCTGATAGTATTAGTTATTAAAATAATCTCCAGAAAATCAGTAATCTATTTAGAGTTCATGCAAGGATACATTCCCTCTTGCGTTTACTAAGGTTCTAACCAATCATCCTTGTCAAACCTTTGAAGAATTCCGTCAATAGGACCTTCGTATTTTCTAAATGAAGATGCATTATTATGTTTCTGTGTTTAAACTAGACACCATGGTTTGTCTGCGAGTATACGTGTACCACTTGCCTGTTTTATCTAACTTAAACACTCCCGGTATTTGCCAAAGTGTCAAGAGTTCAATATATATTCAATGTTAAACACATTTGTAATTTGTCATAAGGATGAAAAATTATAATGGCATCTGAGCTACAGACCGTATAGTTATAGCAAATACCTACTCAACTCAACAAAAAAGGCCGGACCTCGAACTGGGGTAAAATGTTGTGCTTGACAGAAAAAGATGCATAGGTTACATTGTTTTACTGTGCCTGTCGGTTCAAAACCAAAGGCAGGTAAGTAAGCCTTTTTAAAAAAGAACGCAATTTGCACGGTTTCTGCTATCAGAGTACTTAGGCCTATATGCTTTGACCGGTTTGAGCTACGTTGATCCCGAGATTGATACAACGTAACCCGTCAAATGATATCTGGAATAAAAAATGAAACTGTATAAGAAGATCTAATAATAGTTGTATACAAACCAGTCGTGTATATAGTAGAGTCGTGTGTAGATGGTGTATAGAGTCGTGTATAGATGGAATATAGAGTCGTGTATAGATGGCATACTTTAATTCATCCTATAATGATTGTTACGTGTACAGGCCTATTTTCCTTTGATGGACTTTGGTTCCTCAATCCACACATAAACAGGATGCTACAACCATTTACACTTTTTCTCTGGTCATTTTTCCATGATAAAATAATTTAATCTACTATCAACAATTTTATTTTTAGTTCTTCAAATGGAAATGATGATTCCGTCTCTTCTAGGAAAAACCGGTTTAAACACAGGTCCCTTTTGCCGACTGACCGTTCCAAGGCAGTAACTGTTGGGTTTGCTCTTGTTAAATGACTCATCACAGATTTGTTTATTCTTTTACAGTTGCCTTGCGTATGAACACCTTTGTCTTGTCCATTTTCAAATTTTGCAATGCTCAATTGTCTGACATTTCTTAAAATTTATCTGAACATTTTTGACAAAATAAAAGTTGTTACAGGTTTGCACACCTGGTGCAACTGACTATTATGTGATAAAAATATGGAAAGTCTTCATTTTGCTTTGTTAAGTATAAAATGCCACCACCCACCCCATGTTGCCTTGCCGCATTTAGGGTACATGTACCTGTTGGCCAAACACCGTACGAGTACATTCATGCACTATTTCGATCTTTATGTTTCACTATGATACTTAGTTTTAGCTGTGTTCTGTGAAAAAGATGTTCTGTCAACTCATTTTTATTTCTTTTTGAATATAAATCAAATTTTCTTGACTATTGTTAACCTTTTATTCTTCAGTTATGCAGAATCTGTTACATAGTTATAAAGAAAATACATAAGTACATGACATGCATTTTATCCACGGATTTGTATTCTGAACTCTTGCCGTAATATAGAACTAGCTATATCGAAAATCTTAATATTTAATATTTATTTTAACCAACCATTTTTACTTTTATGATTCTATATATTGTAATGACGAGCAAGCTGGAAACAATAAACCGAATTAGTGATGTCTCAAAATACCAAAATAAAAAGATTTATGTCTATGCTTTTTATCTATATTTCCTCTATTATTAAAACCATTGGCTTTCAAATTATTTTTTGTTAGTTAATGTCAAACGAACATTACATATTGTAACACTTTTAAAAGGAAAGTTTGTGCTAATTAAGCATATCCAACATCTAAATGACTTTCAATTAATAATTCTTACCAAACTTGTTTTCCCCGTGTAAGATCCATTTTTATTTAAATGACTGACCAGCCAAATCAGGCTGGTTCCCCATCCAGTTAAGATGTCCCAAAAAATAATTTCAACAATTTACTAGTTTTGTAGTTGCAGATTGTACGAGTTTGTCTTTAAGCGTTTCTTTTTAAAGAAGATGCGTAATAAATAATATTTAGTAATATGTCAGTGTCATTTACATTTTAAGAAATATAAATGTAGTTAAACATCTACAAATAATATAAACTAATTGTGTAAAAAAATCCAAAGTAACATAAAGAAAAAAAGTTTTAAATAAACTTACAGCCAATAATGAAAAACCGTTTAAAATAAACTTAGGGAAAAGATAATAAATTCATTGACGTGGCAAATCCACGTGAGGTTGATGAGCAATAAGATTTCCGTAATTTATCCCTGATAGTGTTTTTTTTATTTCCAGCTACTTCAATACTTGGCACAATTTAGATAATAATAGCTTCATGGACTCAAGTTTATGCGCATGGATATTGTTTCCACATAGCCTCGTTTCTTTTTTTTTGGTTTTCCCCTACTTTATGTTAATTGTTCGACGGCAATATAATGGTGAAATTAAGATCTTTATCTATACACCACGAATTAACAAGGTCGATGATTCATCCAGACGGATCCAGGGTCTAAGTTTATAACAATGTGAGCTCGTCTTAGGTCGGTCTGATCGCATCTGATTGGTTACAATTTGAATATAGCTTAAATATCTGACCAATCGGATGTCACAGAATAATCTCAAATTCAAACGCAGAGTTTATAACTTAGTATATACAGCTCCCACTTAGGTTTCCTCATTTTGACCGTTTAAGTGCCTCATTGCATGTATTAAGGCGGCATGTTGAAGTGTACCATTCTATATCCTCGTGTTCTGAAGTTTCTTTTATTCAACCGCACAGTCTCAGCTTTCAGGAGGTCTTTTCTGTTGATCACGTAAAGCAGGTTGTGCTCAGTGAAAGGTCTATTTAATAACACAAAACAAGTTTTTGAAATATTTTTATTTCACTTTAGACATAGCAGACAATAATATTTCAATAATGAAGATAAGCTTGATATAAAACATGAAATGATAATTTGGGTATATCATAAATGTAGTTGTTTAGTATTGGTATGGATATCCAGCCTGCTCCATTGTGGTCTTGATCCAGTCCGAATACATGGTAAGGTCCTCGAACACGCTTGGCTCGTCAGCCTTCGTGCAGTCACCGCCGGAAGAGGCGAGACCTGGAAAAAGGGGTTATAAGAAATTCACGTCTATAAATAACAAAACAATGGCTGTATACATCAATTCATGAACTGAATACAAGAATTTCAATATCAATTTTATTGTTTATGTTTAGCTTTAAAAAATTCAGACTGTTTGCAAATGTGCTGATGATGACACAGAAATGCAAAGAACTTGCATGCTTGTAAAAAAGACAGATGGTGTCGTGTCAGACGGGGTTGAAACTTGGGGATTATTTAATAGAAGGCAATGTCTAATGTAAATGAAAATTGTATTCAAAGACTGTTTTGTGTCATGTGTAATGACTGGGATGATAGAACTTAAGGTCGTGTTATGCAAGCAAATAATTTTCCAAGCGAGTAAATAGAAGTCAATGCTCTGTCACCATTTCTGTTTTCGGACTTTCCTTCTACAACAATTTAGCTCTGAGTCGAAATCGTTTTACATTAACATGATACTTATTAATCTATTTGCAAATCATTTTCATAATGTTGACACCCGGCTTTTTATGAAGGAGAAGGACGACAGGCGAACATCTAGATAAATCCAGTGGCGTACAACGGGTTGGTTATCTTTCTTACAAGGATTCTAACACGCCTGTGACTCACCGCTCAGTCAACGTAAAGTTTTCATTTTGAGCAGTGTGCTTATTTACCTTGGGCATACCAAGCTCCGTTGTTGCCCTTGCACATAAGAGGGCTTCCCAGATCATCCTGCAAACAGATACAAATATTATAGAAAAATGTAAAAAAAATACTCGTAACTACAAATGTTGCCGTATTAATTATAAGCGATATTATTTCGCATTAGTTTATTCTTTGTGCACTAAGAAGATAAAAGAGAAACAGATGGTATATAAAGTGGGTTAATCTGACCATTGGGTAAATATATTAAGTGACGCAAATACTTCCACAAGTTATTTGTTTTCTGTTTGTAATTAAGCTTATGTGTTGTTGTTTTTATTTCTTATCCAAACTTTGCTTAAAAATTTTCGAGCTATCCTTAAATATGCATGACGTTACGTCACGTTCATAGAAGATTGCTCAAAACTCAACAAAACCATTCGGAACTTCTGTGAACTGATAATTATAGATGACGGAATAAGTCGAGTAATTCCACTTGTTCTGAAGCTGTCATAAAAGTAATCCCTTACCCCACACCAGTCCTTGCCCTGGTTCTCGTAGCCGGCGCAGAACTCTGTGTTAGGCAGGTAACCCTGGAAGTGTTGAGCACAGACACTGTCGGCAAGGATGGGAAGGTCCACCTGGTTCATCACCTCCTCGTCGCCGGTGTCTGCAGAAGACAGTCCACATGGGATTCAGTAAATATGATTGCGGAATCGTGAAACTGGAAACTGTATATTCAGATTTGCGTTTATATGCAGGAATGTACGGTTTTATATAGAACACATGCAAAGCTATGTGCGGCTTGTATACAGCTTATTTCATTGTAGAAGTCAATGTCATTGCAGACCACTTTGTTGTACTTTATTGTCTTTGTTTTGGGTGTGTATTACTTTAAGTTGTGACATACAGCATTGAACAGAAAAGGATGGTGTCTTATTTTGAAACAGATGCATCTTACTGGCAGTGTGTCCCCAGCCGGGCAGGTAACACTTCTGTCCGACCGTGTATTGATGGGAGGAGTCAGGTAGACAGGCTGCAGATGTATGGTCGTTGTACCTTAAGTTGGAAAAATCATAGCATTGAAGAAACATTCCTCAACTTCAATATGAACCGAGAGTTTTATTATCAATAGTATCCATATTATCAGTATTAAAGATAGCTGCTACAAAACCAATCATGAAAGATACATTTTGACAACAAAATATCGCTCTCTCCGTTTGCGCCTCTTAATGTGACGCTTCTCACTTAGCCGACAGTAGAAGGATCAAGTTATGCAATATACACTCAAATAAGGTAGGGATTGGTTCTTCAGTATTTATAACTGTAGTAACCATCTTTTAAAAATGGTACGAGTCGTTTTGAGATTCATTTAGTATAACCTTGCGTCAGCATTTGTTAAGAAGGTCAAAAGTGATGTTAGGCAGCTAAGTAAAAAGTATCCATTTCATTCATTTTACTAGATAAATTAATACCTAAAACTATATGTGCTTACTGAATAGGTTCCCTCATAATAACTAAGGCAATGTCGTTCTCCAAGGAGGTGTAGTTGTAGCCAGGATGTAGGACTACTCGGGCCACGTGGTATCTGCGCTCGTTAGGGTCGGTGACCGAAATGTTGTACTCGCCAGCGTAAACTCTCCAGTTATGGAGATCCAGGTCAAACAGGGTGAATCCGGGACTGAAAATGTAGCATCAAATATGAGCTGGGGAATTTCGTTTCCAATCATGATTTACATTGTAATAGAACTAATGCCTCTGGAATATATTTATGTTTTCATTCGTTTGCTTTATAATTACTCTTCGTGAAGAAGTAGTGGTGCTCTTGAAGAAGCGTTGTGTAGTATTCACAAGCATGTCCATATAACACATTAAACTTTTTTCTATCAAACTTAGTCTATTGCTTCATTGGAAAAACATTAAAGGAATAATCACATTTACTTAAATAGTTCTTGAGGTGGCGTTGATATTTCGCCTTATTTCACATGCAACGGTATTAAACCTCTGGCCTTGCGCATATGTTCGTTGGAAGTTAATTTTCAACTTCAGTATTTGTACAAAGTCAATTCCAATAATAACAATACGTTAATAACCATAAAATACCTATCTTGTGGACATTTTATGACAGGAAAGTGTAAGATCATTGTGCAGAATAGTATCTGTTAGTGTTACAAGGCAGGTAAAATGCAAATATTACCCTTCGAAATGCTGGGCAGATGTGAGAACGATGTGCTGGTCAAGAATAACTCCGCTTCCAGAAATGAAGCCAAGGTCATCCACAAGCATTGTCTGAAATAAATTAATGAATGCTAAGGAAATGGCAACTAAAGCGAATTCAACAAATCTTGTTTTATTTTCTTCTAAGTTTACAATAAAATTTAGGCAAATATTCAATTAAAAAACAAAGGTCCTAAAAGTAAAATGATAAACGGAAAGAAATCAGGACTTAATAAATTTAGGGTTGCGGATTTTCAAAAAACTTTCACTTTGGCAAAATACTTAAGCTAATATCAGAATTACTGGTGACCTTTAGTTGTGATGGGTTCAGATCTAACAAATTCATGGCAGATTAGGTATACGTATATTCGTTCATTAATATCTACATAGTAAAATTTCGACGAAATCACGAAGATTCAACTGCGTACCAACATTTAGGTAGTAATGTGAGTGCGACTTATATGATGCAATAACAGTATAATATAATAACTAAATGTCTGGACTAGTTTAGAGTCCAAGCTTCTGCTGAAGACCTTGGCGACAGTCAAAGCTTTTAAGATAATTTTAACAGCCAAATTAAAGTAGATTTTCATTAAATGAACAAAAAATGTCGCAAGTGCATTATATATAGTACAAATATGCTTAGACAAAACGACGGTAAGAAGAAAAGAACTGTCTTGACCACTTTTCTTTCTATTTTGTGAGTATTGCCATAATAAAAAAAAATACTTTTTACCATCAAACTGTTTGTGATTCATAGATATATTTAACTTTTATCCGCTTTTATAAATCGCACTATTATACTTAAAGGAAGCGTGTATTACGCTGTGCTACTCACCACCCAGGGCCAGGATCCCGGTGTAGCCACTATTCCTCCTACAATACGGTTCTCGATTGGTTGAACAGTCGGTGTGCCGCATGTGCTGCCTGTATTTGAACAGAATTGTAACATGAATTTACAGAGGTTATGTGTTTACATTTATTGTGTTTATCGTCACACCATCAGTATTTCGGTTATCTGGAGGCGGTTTCTACTTGAAGCATATGTATTGTCGCCTTCAGTGTTTATAGCGTGCCGTGAATACCTGGCAGTCACATTATCATGACATAGGGCCAACCAGTCGTTGAAATGCCCTTATACTTGTGTGAGCATTAGCGAATGCGCTATGCCACTATTTTTCTAACGAATCGATATGTCGCAGACCGGGGTCGAATCCATGACATCTACCTGAAGCCAACGTTCAGCGACTGCGCTACCACGCCCTGTACGAATTAACATTGATCATGGACAAGATTATATCTAAATTTCAACATATGACAGTATTTATTCCATTAAAAAATATGACAAGTTATAAATTTTGTAAAGATCATAGGGTAACCGTATGTGCAGTCTGCATTGGACGTAGGCAAGATTATTAAATGTATACATGTTTAACTCGTTTTTTCTTCAGTGTCTGGGAATCTGAAAACGCATATAAAAGAAGAAGCATATCGTTAGGTCTATAACATCCATGATATGATAACTTGAAGCAGCGTATTTCCTACCCGTAAAAGTAATAGCACGACAGGATTCCGGGTCACATTTGGTTTGTACAGAGACATTATGAATGTATACTGGACCATACTGCTGGTTAATAGGAAACATACGTTTCGCTTAAGTTTACTTAAATAAAGTGTATTATATAAAAGTAGTGGCTTATTTATTTGCTAAAAATGTACTTATGTACGCTAAATATTGTAAACATGTGTAGTAGCCTACCGGGTTGTGCGGCGGCAGCTGCCACCAAGGAAAGAATTGCGACTAATACCTTCATGATCTGAAATAAATAAAAAGTTCATACAATTTATTAATAATATCTATATGTCGAAAAACGAATAAAAGTACATTTTGAAGTCACGTTTTAAATATATACAAAAGCAGAATGTAGACGTGTTGCTTAACAATCGCAGTCCTTAACGGGCATTGCATTAGCATTTCCGCAATCCAACACAAAGCATTACAATAATAATGTTTTAAGGTCATGTATTTCAATTTATTTTAAAACGAACGTAATTAGTAAAATTGCATTTGTAACAGTGATATTATGTTTATCTAAACATTTTTTAAACACTGTGCATTATTTAAATAACTTGTTCAAACACTTAACAGTAATGAATATAAACAATAACGAACTTGCTTATGTAACAAACAGAGGCAACACTAGTTCATCTTTATATCATATTAAATGACTTCGGGTTTACTCACGTTAGAAAATATTCCGATCTGATTTCCTTTTCAGAAATTTGCTAAAAAATAAATCGGTCCGTGTTACATTAAAAAAAATGTTTGCCAAAGTCCTGTGAAAATGTAAAGACAAATGCAAGAAATTATATAACAATTACTTAGGCGATACTTACTGTCTCAAGTCTGGTTAATCTCTGACTATTTCATGCTGTCTCTGCGACTCTTTATCTAATGTCCCTTGACGGAGGCCATGTCCATATTTGGAACATCCAGGCCAAGTCAGACGGATTACTTTGAAGAGGGGCGGGAGGGGTGGGGGCGTCATTTGCAAATCACCTTACGTATTGCTGCAACATTCAAAAAAGTAAAGATTAGGATAATGTCTGAAAACTTGTCATAGACATTTTGCAAGTTGGCTAAATGGTAAACGTGTTTTCGGACTTAGTGTTGTGTTGTTATTACTGCATCTGCTGTTGCTGATGATATAGTTTTTCACTTTGCCATTTTCTGTGCTATTATTCTGAAACCACTAAATACACGCAGCCCTTTAAATCCAGAAACACAACGAAAACGGTATTGTGTTAAGTGTATTAAACGCAAATTGTATTTATTTGTATGATGATTTATCACGTGTTTTTGTTTCAGTTGTTTTGAATTAATTTCCGACAGTGTTTTGTCATTATAAACGTTATTTGCCTTGACAAATGAAACGAAAAAAATGAATTAAAGGACACAATTTCTCTCCCTTAGTTTAAAAGTTTTAAGGTTCATTATTGAAGTCAAATAGCTGTGTTTGAGACAGCGTAGGACCCAATTAATGACCTGTTATCTCGGATTGTTGCGAAAGAAGCCGACAGGTGTCTATTTCACATCCCAATTGCAAGAATCGTGATGTATCTCATTGTATAATACAAACCAAGTTATGCCGTTGTTGCATTACGTCAGTTCGTTTTGGTATCAGTATTGCCGATGCAATATTCTTTCAGATGACGACGGTACAGCTAAGCTTTATGCTTCAACTTCATGAATAGGCAATAGGTAATACCAAGTTATAGTCTACCTACAAGTTACTGCTCGTTCAGACGACTTAACAGTTTACCCTCTGGTCATTGGATCGTCCGTCCCGTGCTACATATATCGCAGCAGACACATGGTTGGGATGTCATAATATTGACCAGAATAATCCTTGCAGGAGAGTACAGCAATGATACTTCGCCTAAATTTTCTGTATTCCATAAATGCAGTTTACCATGGGCGCTTTAGTTATGGAGCTAGCACTATATAATAAATTCAATGTATTCCGGATCTAATGACGCCACGAGGCAAGATGGATAACGACCGTGAAAACAACTGCAAAATAATGTTTTGTATTGCAAAAAAACACTTTAAAAGCTATAGAAAACGTGCTTTTTATTATGTGTAGCTGATATTCTTTGTTACGTTGATGTTAATTTGTCCGTATTTTTAACTATAACAATATTATATAATAATTAACATTGGGAAAGGAATCATTTATTAATGTTGTAATACACACATAAAGTCCGCTGCCTTTGATCGTTCATCGATCTTGAATACAGGTTACTGCGTGTGGCCTATCTTCCTTAAAGTGTCCAACCTAGAATCAAAATGTCCGCACTTAGCTAATAATAACTAGTATCCATCAATTTGGTCAAATATTTAAAAAGTCAATGACTAATAGAAAATAAGACTCCGTATGTACATGACTGGTATGCATTATTTCGCAAAGAATTAACTGGTCAAAGGTTTATTTCCGGACTGTAATACATCTTTGTTGTCCCAAGCTATCTGGTTCCAGATTTAGTAAGTTCTTTTAAAATAAATGCCACAAAAGTAAACATATTTCATCGTACATGAAAGATTTCATGCTCAAATCTCTAATTTGTTATGTCTCTGTCCCAAATATTCTCATTTAAAAATACCCGACAGATGTTTCAACGTAAAAACGTTATTGTTTATTTTTTTTACTTGATTCACATCATAATTAGTCTAAGAAATATTGTGGAACGTTAAAAAAATATTTACCAAAAAATTGGGATCCCAAAGCGTGACGTTATATTTTCGGAAAATACCAAAATGGCGGACAGAGACAGCAGAGCAATCGTACCTAATCAGCGATCTCCGGCAAGCTTCGGATATATTCGAATTATGTAGCGGACGGAATTACCCGAGGAGTTCCGAGTGACAGCAGAGGTCGATATGTGAAACGGAAAACATTAAAATCAACAATTTAAGTTCTATTGTAAACAGATACACATTAAGAAGTCAGTTTTAATCAAATCTGTAAAAGATCTTTGTGAAACATAAAGGTATTGTGCAAAATTGTGACAGAAAATCTTTTTTTTACAGGTTTGTTGTTGTTGTTGTTTTGTTAAGAAAAACATGGAATATGACAATTTTAAAGCTAATATTTCAAAAACTAAACGGTGAAAGTCTGTAATTATTTGTTATGTGATTGGTTTATGTATATAGCAAACTTTGATATTCATTTTATAAATATACTAGTATAATTTAGGACATTGTTTTTTCCAGAAATTCTTCCAAATAATATGCCGAAATAGGCAAACATACTTCCGTTCGAGTCGGGTCATAAAATGCAGCTAGATTACATTTGTAGCTTCGTTTTCGCGTCGATCATCGTTTGGGAAAGAAAGTAGTAGTGATAATAATAATATTAAAACAATCTTGCTATTTTAGCGTATTTTTCAGCAAACAACCATTGCGGTATCATCGGATATTATGCTTAACAGAGATACATTATTGCCTGAATTCAGATTTCTGTTAAGTGTTCGAGAACTTGTTGTGCATAATTTCGATGTAGAGTATGTATGGAAATTACAACTAAAGCTCGTCTTATGTAAATCGCCAAATTTCCAGTGGAGCCATCAATAAATGGTGCGACATTAAACAATACAATGAAACAGCTAACAACAAGTGCCAAACACAGGTTATGTACGATTTTTATTTGCTTTTTGACGTTTTTATTTTTACCCTTTATTGAAGCAACTGTACGCACGTGCTTAAGTGCGTAAGCCCAGGCACGCCCCTGGCTATGTTTCAGGGATTATCATTATGCAGTTTTTTTGTCTGGAGATTTAACTGCGACGTTGCCTGGTCACAGGAACGCGCTAACAACAGTTTCGGCTATCTACTTATTCACTAAATAAATCAGCATTTAACATAATATGTATGCATATAATATAAAATATTTATACATAATAACACATACTATATACTGGTCTTTTTTGGACCAGGCCGTTTTGGTCCTGGGACTTTTCGGTTTTGTTGACCAATCGGAACACTTCGGATAATTTACGAATCATCACGGATTATTGTTCCGAGGCCGGAATTACCCGAGTCGTGAATTTGTTTACATCCGAGAAAATGGCGGCATCCTTCAAAGAGGTTTTATTTTGATTAAGCGTAGTAATAAATGTTGTATTTCAATCTGTTAAGCACATGAACAGTAACAAATAAAAACGATACAATTTATGTATTTAAATATTTATTGTTCAATTTAGAACCAAAAAAAAGAATATTTTTGCCTATTCGGCCCTCCAACTGACGTAACTTTTGTGGTTAGGCCTGCTGATAATTATTTTATTAATAATCGTCTCGTACATGCATGCTGGCATCGTTTGTATTTTGTTGTTGTAATAAGCCTTAACTGTTTTTTATTTTATTTCAGAAAACCGTTCAGAACATTTGCAGCAATTCTTTAAAGATTCTAAGACCAAGGGTAATTGTGTTTTTGTACCATTTCAACTGTTCATTTTCGTTTGTTAATACATATTGATTATAAGCGATCATAGTTTATCACACAACTAACAATTTTTTATTTATCCTGCTACAGTATTACATTGAAGCAGATGTGGTGGTACATTCACTGTGCATATCATGCAGAGATGAGAGAATTTCTTGCATGACACTACCCTGAGATCTCAAATTCTGACACCAGACCAACCAGTCATGGCACCTGCCACTACCTTTTATTTGCTTGAGTCTTAACAAGAGAGCAATGCCACTACTATTTTAACAACTGTGATATGCTGTTGCCAAAGCTTTAAACTTAGGTTTCCTTTTCCTGTAGTTGACCTTCTTTCGATTACACTACTATTATTGCACTTCCTACCTCATTGCTAAAAAATTAGTGACATTCGCACTTAAACTATAGAACAGTAGTACTTAGTAAATCGTTAGATTTAATAATAGGTAAACTAATGCAGACCTTCACATATATATAGCAATATATATAAACAATCAATGCTTCTGTGTTTAATGTACATCATCCCTGATATGCCCTGATAGGCCCTACAGCTTGCTGCTAAAGTGTCACAGGTTTACTTGGGCTTGGCAGGGTCACTTGAGAAACCTTACATGTACAGGGGAGTAAAAAAACAACATTCAAGAGTCTATATACTGCTATCATAAAATTATAATTTTTAATAGAATGCATGTTCAAATCATTTTGTCCACATATCCTCTGGTCAATATAAGTATTTTAATCTGACACAACCAGACGTTTTCAAACCTGTACATTAATTACTGGAAACATCTCCGGATATTGCCAAGGCCTAAAGTGTGAATAAACTGATTATGACATAACTTTTGCATAACATGGTTATCAGATAGACTTTGATGTATGCTTTTTTCAACTATGAGAAAATTATGGATTAGTAATTAAATTCTTTAAGAATTCAAATGTGTACTTATTTATGAAATGCTCATTTGCAATTACGTCCTCAATGACGTCCTAATGGCCATATGACTAAAATTGTAAACCCTGTGATTTCATACAATGCTGTGAAGCAAGAGATAGTAATGCAAAATTACCACCGAAAGTCCCCATGAAAGATAGTAAATGTGTTTTTATTACACATGTCAAACTCATAAGATTTTACAGTGAAAATATTATACTGCCAGTATACAGTATATAACTCTAGTAAACCTCCAATCAAAAACTCTTACACTCACGTTTTCTCAACATCTGATTTGCGATTTTGCAACACTAATAGCTTAAATGTTAAAGTTGTGCATGTGTATAAAATAGAGATGGCAACAGTTACTATATCACATTTTTAATAGAAATATATTACCACTGTTTTCTGAACTGAGACCTAAAATACGTCCAACTACATATACAGATATTATCTTCTTTTCAAATTTAGTTTTGCAAATTCTCAAAAGCTACTGTTTTACCGCCTGGTACAATTTAAAGTAAAATGAGGATAGTCAATATTTATTTATTTTATGTGACAAGAACAGCACACAAGTATATGTAAGAGAATATGCCACATTTACATTAACAGCGCTGTATATAGTTTAGTTGATTTATCGGTTTTTTTTTTTAAAAAAATAAGTATTTTTATTATAAAAACATGAACATGGCTGTGTTGATCAATGCAATATTTTTAGGTCTTCTAATGGAAATGATGATTCCCTCTCTTCTAGGTAAAACCGGTTTAAACACAGGTCCTTTTTGCCGACTGACCGTTCCAAGGCAGTAACTGTTGGGTTTGCTCTTGTTAAATGACTCATCACAGATTTGTTTATTCTTTTACAGTTGCCTTGCGTATGAACACCTTTGTCTTGTCCATTTTCAAATTTTGCAATGCTCAATTGTCTGACATTTCTTATAATTTATCTGAACATTTTTGACAAAATAAAAGTTGTTACAGGTTTGCACACCTGGTGCAACTGACTATTATGTGATAAAATTATGGAAAGTCTTCATTTTGCTTTGTTAAGTATAAAATGCCCCCACCCACCCCATGTTGCTTTGTCGCATTTAGGGTACATGTACCTGTTGGCCAAATACCATACGAGTACATTCATGCACTGTTTCGATCTTTATGTTTCACTATGATACTTAGTTTTAGCTGTGTTCTGTGTAAAAGATGTTCTGTCAACTCATTTTTATTTCTTTTTGAATATAAATCAAATTTTCTTTACTAATGTTAACCTTTTATTCTTCAGTTATGCAGAATATGTTACATAGTTATAAAGAAAATACATAAGTACATGACATGCATTTTATCCATGGATTTGTATTCTGAACTCTTGCCGTAATATAGAACTAGCTATATCGAAAATCTTAATATTTAATAATTTATTTTAACCAACGATATTTATTTTTATGATCCTATATATTGTAATGACGAGCAAGCTGGAAACACTAAACCGAATTAATGATGTCTCAAAATACCAAAATAAATAAGATTTATGTCTATGCTATTTATTTATATTTCCTCTATTATTAAAACCATTGGCTTTCAAACTATCTTTTGTTAGTTAATGTCAAACGAACATTACATATTGTAACACTTTTAAATGGAAAGTTTGTGCTAATAAAGCATATCCAACATCTAAATGACTTTCAATTAATAATTCTTACCAAACTTGTTTTCCCCGTGTAAGATCCATTTTTAGTTAAACTGACTGACCAGCCAAATCAGGCTGGTTCCCTCATCCAGTTAAGATGTCCCAAAAATAATTTCAACAATTTACTAAAGTTTGTAGTTGCAGATTGTACGAGTTTGTCTTTAAGCGTTTCTTTTAAAGAAGATGCGTAATAAATATTTTTAGTAATATGTCAGTGTCATTTACATTTTAAGAAATATAAATGTAGTTAAACATCTACAAATAATATAAACTAATTGTGTAAAAAAAATCTAAAGTAACATATAGAAAAGAAAGTTTTAAATAAACTTACAGCCAATAATTAAAAACCGTTTAAAATAAACTCAGGGTAAAGATAATAAATTCATTGACGTGGCAAATCCACGTAAGGTTGATGAACAATAAGATTTCCGTAATTTATCCCTGATAGTGTTTTTTTTTTTATTTCCAGCTACTTCAATTCTTGGCACAATTTAGATAATAATAGCTTTACGGACTCACGTTTATGTGCATGGACATTGTTTCCACATAGCCTCGTTTATTCTTTTGTTTTCCTCTACTTCCTGTTAATTGTTCGACGGAAATATAATGGTGAAATTAAGCTCTTTATCTATACACCACGAATTAACAAGGTCGATGATTCATCCAGACGGATCCAGGGTCTAAGTTTTTAACAATATGAGCTCGTCTAAGGTCGGTCTGATCGCATCTGATTGGTCACAATTTGAATATAGCTTAAATATCTGACCAATCGGATGTCACAGAATAATCTCAAATTCAAACGCAGAGTTGTATAACTTTGGATTTACAGCTCTCATTTAGGTTTCCTCATTTTGACCGTTTAAGTGTCTCATTGCATGTATTAAGGCGGCATGTTTGAAGAAATGTTGAAGTGTACCATTCTATATCCTCGTGTTCTGAAGTTTCATTCTATTCAACCGCACAGTCTCAGCTTTCAGGAGGTCCTTTCTGTTGATCACGTAAAGCAGGTTGTGCTCAGTGAAAGGTCTATTTAATAACACAAAACAAGTTTTTGAAATATTTTTATTTCACTTTAGACATAGCAGACAATAATATTTCAATAATGAAGATAAGCTGGATATAAAACATGAAATGATAATTTGGGTATATCATAAATGTAGTTGTTTAGTATTGGTATGGATATCCAGCCTGCTCCATTGTGGTCTTGATCCAGTCCGAATACATGGTAAGGTCCTCGAACACGCTTGGCTCGTCAGCCTTCGTGCAGTCACCGCCGGAAGAGGCGAGACCTGGAAAAAGGGGTTATAAGAAATTCACGTCCATAAATAACAAAACGATGGCTGTATACATCAATTCATGAACTGAATACAAGAATTTCAATATCAATTTTATTGTTTATGTTCAGCTTTTAAAAAATTCAGACTGTTTGCAAATGTGCCGATGATGACACAGAAATGCAAAGGACTTGCATGCTTGTAAAAAAGACAGATGGTGTCGTGTCAGACGGGGTTGAAATTTGGGGATTATTTAATAGAAGGCAATGTCTAATGTAAATGAAAATTGTATTCAAAGACTGTTTTGTGTCATGTGTAATGACTGGGATGATAGAACTTAAGGTCGTGTTATGCAAGCAAATAATTTTCCAAGCGAGTAAATAGAAGTCAATGCTCTGTCACCATTTCTGTTTTCGGACTTTCTTTCTACAACAATTTAGCTCTGAGTCAAAATCGTTTTACATTAACGTGATACTTATTAATCTATTTGCAAATCATTTTCATTATGTTGACACCCATTTTTTATGGAGGAGAAGGAACGACAGGCGAACATCTTGATAAATCCAGTGGCGTACAACGGGTTGGTCTTCTTTCTTACAAGGATTCTAACACGCCTGTGACTTACCGCTCAGTCAGCGTAAAGTTTTCATTTTGAGCAGTGTGCTTATTTACCTTGGGCATACCAAGCGCCGTTGTTGCCCTTGCACATAAGAGGGCTTCCCAGATCATCCTGCAAACAGATACAAATATTATAGTAAAATGTAAAAAGAAAATACTCGTAACTACAAATGTTGTCATATTAATTACAAGCGATATTATTTCGGATTAGTTTATTCTATTTGCACTAAGAAGATAGAAAAAAGAAACAAATGGTATATAAAGTGGGTTAATCTGAAAATTGGATAAATATAGTACGTGTACTTTGGCGTATTATTGTTTTTATTTCTGATCAAACCTTTTTTTTATATTATTTATATTTTATAATAATATTTCGCGCGATCGTTAAATAAGCATGACGTTACGTCAAGTTCATTGAAGATTGCTCAAAACTCCAACAAAACCATTCGAAACTTCTGTGAACGGATAATTATGGGTTACGGAATAAGTCGAGTAATTCCATTTGTTCTG
Organism: Sinonovacula constricta; assembly: GCA_007844125.1. Taxonomy (NCBI): domain Eukaryota; kingdom Metazoa; phylum Mollusca; class Bivalvia; order Cardiida; family Solecurtidae; genus Sinonovacula; species Sinonovacula constricta. The sequence continues at coordinate 31,922,824 of CM017555.1, forward strand.
AAGCTGTCATAAAAGTTATCCCTTACCCCACACCAGTCCTTGCCCTGGTTTTCGTAGCCGGCGCACAGCTCTGTGTTAGGCAGGTAACCCTGGAAGTGTTGAGCACAGACACTGTCGGCAAGGATGGGAAGGTCCACCTGGTTCATCACCTCCTCGTCGCCGGTGTCTGCAGAAGACAGTCCACATGGGATTCAGTAAATATGATTGCGGAATCATGAAACTGGAAACTGTATATTCAGATTTGCGTTTATTTGCAGGAATGTACGGTTTTATATAGAACACATGCAAAGCTATGTGCGGCTTGTATACAGCTTATTTCATTGTAGAAGTCAATGTAATTGCAGACCACTTTGTTGTACTTTATTGTCTTTGTTTTGGGTGTGTATTACTTTAAGTTGTGACATACAGTATTGACTCAGAAAAGGATGGTGTCTTATTTTGAAACAGATGCATCTTACTGGCAGTGTGTCCCCAGCCGGGCAGGTAACACTTCTGTCCGACCGTGTATTGATGGGAGGAGTCAGGTAGACAGGCTGCAGATGTATGGTCGTTGTACCTTAAGTTGGAATAATCATAGCATTGAAGAAACATCCCTCAACTTCAATATGAACCGAGAGTTTTATTATCAATAGTATCCATATTATCAGTATTAAAGATAGCTGCTACAAAACCAATCATGAAAGATACATTTTTGACAACAAAATATCGCTCTCTCCGTTTGCGCCTCTTAATGTGACGCTTCTCACTTAGCCGACAGTAGAAGGATCAAGTTATGCAATATACACTCAAATAAGGAAGGGATTGATTCTTCAGTATTTATGACTGTAGTAATTATTTTTTTTAAATGGTACGAGTCACTCTGAGATTCATTTGGTATAACCTTGCCTCAGCATTTGTTAAGAAAGTCAAAAGTGATGTTAGGCAGCTACGTCAAAAAAGTATCCGTTTCGTTCATTTTACTAGATAAATTAATACCGAAAATTAAATGTGCTTACTGAATAGGTTCCCTCATAATAACTAAGGCAATGTCGTTCTCCAAGGTGGTGTAGTTGTAGCCAGGATGTAAGACAACTCGGGCCACATGGTAAAAGCGCTCATGGGGATCAGTTACCGATATGTTGTACTCGCCGGCGTAAACTCTCCAGTTATGGAGATCCAGGTCAAACAGGTCGTATCCGGGACTGAAAATGTAGTATCAAATATGAGCTGTGGGAATTTCGTTTCCAATCATGATTTACATTGTAATGGAACTAATGCCTCTGGAATATATTTATGTTTTCATTCGTTTGCTTTATAATTACTACTCGTTAAGAAGTAGTTGTGCTCTTGAAGAAGTGTTGCTCATTGTTTACAAGCATGTCCATATAACACATTAAACTTTTTTCTATCAAACTTAATCTATTGCTTAATTGGAAAAACATTATTTGCTTAAATAGTTCTTAAGGTGGCGTTGATATTTCGCCTCTTTTCACATGCAACTGGTATTAAACCTCTGGCCTTGCGCATATGTTCGTTGGAAGTTAATTTTCAACTTCAGTATTTGTACGAAGTCAATGCCAATAATAACAATACGTTAATAACCATAAAATGCCTATCTTGTGGACATTTTATGACAGGAAAGTGTAAGATCATTGTGTAGAATAGTGTCTGTTAGTGTTACAAGGCAAGTAAAATGCAAATATTACCCTTCGAAATGCTGGGCAGACGTGAGAACGATGTGCTTGTCAAGAATAACTCCGCTTCCAGAAATGAAGCCAAGGCCATCCACAATCATGGTCTGAAATAAATTAATGAATGCTAAGGAAATGGCAACTAAAGCAAATTCAACAAACCTTGTTTTATTTTCTTCTAAGTTTTCAATAAAATTTAGACAAATATTCAATTAAAAAACAAAGATCCTAAAAGTAAAATGATAAACGGAAAGAAATCAGGACTTAATAAATTTAGGGTTGCGGATTTTCAAAAAAAACTTTCACTTTGGCAAAATACTTAAGCTAATATCAAAATTACTGGTGACCTTTAGTTGTGATGGGTTTAGATCTAACAAATTCATGGCAGGTCAGGTATACGTATATTCGTTCATTAATATCTACATAGTAAAATTTCGACAAAATCACGAAGATTCAACTGCTGTACCAACATTTAGGTAAAGTTTAGTTAAGAGTCCAAGCTTCCGCTGAAGACTTTGGCGCAAGTGGAAGCTTTTCAGATAATTTTAACAGCCAAATTAAAGTCGATTTTCATGAAATGAAACAAAAAATGTCGCAAGTGCATTATATACCGTTATTCTGTCGTTTTTGTATCTAAATGGGTAATTTGCTAAAGAATGACCTCCTAGCACAAATGGCGACTATCTGAATAAAGCAAACACTGTTAGGTCCAAATATGAAAACATAAGAGCATAAGATTTGTGCTGACCACTTGTTTCGAATGAAGTCATAAACAACGGTAAGAAGAAGAGGACTGTCTTACCCACTTTTCTTTCTATTTTGTGAGTATGGCCATAATAAAAAAGATACTTTTTATCATCACACTGTGATTCATAGATACATTTAACTTGTTATATTGAACATCTACAAAATCCGCTTTTATTAATCGCACCATTATACTTTAAGGAAGTGTGTATTACGCTGTGCTACTCACCACCCAGGGCCAGGATCCCGGTGTAGCAACTATTCCTCCCACAATACGGTTCTCGATTGGTTGAACAGTTGGTGTGCCGCATGTGCTGCCTGTTTTTGAACAGAATTGTAACATGAATTCACAGAGGCTATGTGTTTTATTTATTGGATTTATCGTCCCACCATCAGTATTTCGCTTTTCTGGAGGCGGCTTCTACTTGAAGCATAAATAATGTCGCCTTCAGTGTTTATAGCATGCCGTGAATATCTGGCAGTCACATTATCATGACACCGGGCCAACCAGTCGTTGAAATGCCCCTATACTTGCATGGGCATAGCGAATGCGCTATGGCACTATTATACTAACGAATCGATATGTCGCAGACCAGAATCGATTCCGCGGCAACTACCTGAAGCCAACGTTCAGTGACCAAGTCCGGAACGAATTAACATTGATCATGGACAGGATTATATCTAAATTTCAACATAAGACAGATTTATTTCAAAAGAATATGACAAGTTATAAATTTTGTAATGATCATATGGTAACCGTTTGTGCAGTCTGCATTGGTCGTAGGTATGATTATTAAATGTATAAATGTTTAACTCGTTTTCTCTTCAGTGTCTGGGAATCTGAAAACGCATATAAAAGAACAAACATATCGTTAGGTCTATAACAGCCATGACATGATAACTTGAAGCAGCGTATTTCCTACCCGTAAAAGTAATAGCACGACGGGATTCCGGGTCACATTTGGTTTGTACAGAGGCATTATGAATTTATACTGCACCATACTGCTGGTTAATGGGAGACGTACGTTTCGCTTAAGTTTACTTAAATAAAATGTATTATATAAAAGTTGTGGCTTAGTTATTTGCCAAAAATGTACTCATGTACGCTAAATATGTACGCTAAATATTGAAGTATGTGTGGTTGCCTACCGGTTTGTGCTGCGGCAGCTGCCACCAAGGAAAAAATTGCGACTAATACCTTCATGATCTGAAATAAATAAAAAAGTTAATATAATTTATAAATAACATCTTTATGTCGAAAATCGAATAAAAGTACATTTTGGAGTCACGTTTTAAATATACAAAAGCAGAATATAGACGTGTTGCTTAACAATCGCAGTCCTTAACTGGCATTGCTTAGCATTTCCGTAATTCAACACAAAGCATTACAATAATAATGTTTAAGGTCATGTATTTCAATTATATTTTAAAACGAACGTAATTATTAAAATTGCATTTGTAACAGTGATGTTGTGGTTATCTAAACACTTTTTAAACACTGTGAATTATATAAATAACTTGTTCAAACACTTAACAGTAATGAAATATAAACAGTAACAAACTTGCTAATGCAACAAACAGAGGCAACACTAGTTCATGTTTATATCATATTAAATGACGTCGGGTTTACTTACGTTAGAAAATATCCCGATCTGATTTCCTTTTTTAGAAGTATGCTAAAAATAAATCAATCCGTGTTACGTTAAAAATAAAAATGTTTGCCAAAGTCCTTTGAAAATGAAAGACAAATGCAAGAAATGATATAACTATTACTTAGGCGATACTTACTATCTCGAGTCTGGTTAATCTCTGACTATTTCATGCTGTCTCTGCGACTCTTTATCTAATGTCCCTTGACGGAGGCCATGTCCATATTTGGAACATCCAGGCCAAGTCAGACGGAGTACTTTGAAGAGGGGCGGGAGGGGTGGGGGCGTCATTTGCAAATCACCTTACGTATTGCTGCAACTTTCAAGAAAAAATTCGGATAATGTCTAGAAACTTGTCATATATATTTTGCAAGTTGACTAAATGGAAAACGTGTTTTCGGACTTAGTGTTGTGTTGTTGTCATTGCAACTGCTGTTACTGATGATATAGTTTTTCACTTTGCCATTTTCTGTGCTATTATTCTGAAACCACTCAATACACGCAGCACTTTAAATCCAGAAACTCAATGAAAACGGTATTTGGTTAAGTGTATTAAACGCCAATTGTATTTATTTTGTATGATGATTTATCACGTGTTTTTGTTTCAGTTGTTTTGAATTAATCTCCGACAGTGTCTTGTCATTAAAAAACGTTATTTGCCTTGACAAATGAAACGAAAAAATGAATTAAAGGACACAGTTTCTCTCCTTTAGTTTAAAAGTTTTAAGGTTCATTATTGAAGTCAAATAGCTGTGTTTGAGACAGTGTAGGACCCAATTAATGGCCTGTTATCTTGGATTGTTGCGAAAGAAGCCGACATGTGTCTATTTCACATGCATGAATCGTGCATGCAAGAATGTATCTCATTGTATAATGCAAACCAAGTTATGCCGTTGTTGCATTACGTCAGTTCGTTTTGGTATCTGTATTGCCGATACAATATTCTTTCAGATGACGACGGTACAGCTAAGCATTATGCTTCAACTTCATGAATAGGTAATAGGTAATACCAAGTTATAGTCTACCTACAAGTTACTGCTCGTTCAGACGACTTTACAGTTTACCCCCTGGTCATCAGGTCGTAAGTCCCGTACTACATATATCGCAGCAGACACTCGCCTAACTTTTCTGTATTCCATAAATGCAGTTAACCATTGGCGCTTTAGTTATGGCGCTAGCACTGTATAAAAAATCAATGTATTCCGGATCCAACATGATATAAAAAAGCGTATTTTCTATTTATATTTATATCATTACAATTAATTAAATATACTGTTCTTGTACTATTTGTTTTTTTGGAAATTATTGGCCTTAATTCATTATTCTAAAATTATTGAATTCAAACTTCCTTTAACTTATTATTTTATTCTATAACCTTTTTGACAATGTTTGGCAAATATTTTTTCGTTTCTAAATTCCAAACATTAACTGCTCCATCGTCGGGTCCACAGAACCGAGTGAGAAAGCATTTATAGCATGGTTTACGTGTTCTTGGTGAAGAGGTTAAGGATATGAACTCTGGATCGGAGGGTTCTGGATACAAACAATGGACTGAACATGAGATTCTGTTCCTTGACCAAGATTTTTATTGCACTATCATTTTGCAAAAGCAGAATATGTTCAGATTAATTATGGCTTAATTCCTTATACCAAATTTACTACATAGCATTAGTCATCTTGCATACTATTAAAAACTGTCTTTTCATAAAAGTATTTTGACATTTTGTAGTATATCGGTCTTATATTCAATGACATACTACCTTTCACCTGACAGCAACTTTTTTTACGTTTTATTTTTAATGTCAGTTCAGTTTGTAATTATAAACCACAATAGTACATACTTACGAAATAGCATTGCTTTGTTACAACATTAGTTCCAACGGGATTAAAGACATGCTATATCGTTCTGTTTCACCGTTTCTCTAAGTTTGTCTTCATCCATTTCACTTTAAATGTGTAAAGTAGGTTCAGTTTAGGAAAAAAAAACATTTTCTTTGTTTACTTATTTCAGATACAAAAAAAAATGCTTCAATACAAAACGTTGAAAATAAAAATTAAGATACCGTGGATGAAAAAAAAACAACAACAATATGCCTAATCAAGAAAAATACAACCTGAAAAATAATGATTTGTGTAATGTGAGGCTGCCGCATATGTGCATTTTCAAACTAAATAGTTTAATAATTTGAAATAATGTTGGCAACGGTTTTCTTCTTCTATCAAATTGTGCCGGATTTTGCTCCTTTTTTTTTTTTTTTTTTAAACCATGTTAGGGGCCTATGTTTCAGGAATTATCATTATACGGGTGTTTTGTTGCCAGGTCACAGGTAAGCGCTAACAACAGTTTCGGCTATCTAATTATTCATTAAATAAATCAGCATTTAACATAATATGTATGCATATAATATAAAATATTTATAAATAATAACACATACTATATACTGGTCTTTTTGGTCCATGGACTTTTCGGTTTTGTTGACCAATCGGAACACTTCGGATAATTCACGAATAATCATCACGGATGATTGTCCCGACGACGGAATTACCCGAGTCGTGAATTTGTTTACATCCGAGAAAATGGCGGCATCCTTCAAAGAGGTTTTATTTTGTTTAAATAAAAGCATAGTAATAAATGTTGTATTTCAATCTGTTAAGCACATAAACAGTCACAAATAAAAAAGATACAAGTTGTGTATTTACAAATTTATTGTTCAATTTAAAACCAATAAAAAAGAATATTTTTTGCCTAATCGGCCCTCCAACTGACGTAACTTTTGTGATTAGGCCTGTTGATAATAATAAGATTTTTAATAATCGTCTCGTACATGCATGCTGGCATTGTTTGTATTTTAATGTTGAAATAAGAAATAATAACTGTTTTTTATTTTATTTCAGAAAACCGTTCAAAACATTTTGCAGCATTTCTTTAAAGATTCTAAGACCAAGGGTAATTGTGTTTTTGTACCATTTCAACTGTTCCTTTTTCGTTTGTTAATACATATTGATTGTAAGCGATGATAGTTTATCACTAAACTAACAATTTTTTATTTATCCTGCTACAGTATTGCATTGAAGCAGATGTGGTGGTGCATTCACTGTGCATATCATGCAGAGATGAGAGAATTTCTTGCATGACACTACCCTGAGATCTCAAATTCTGACACCTAGACCAACCAGTCATGGCACCTGCCACTACCTTTTATTTGCTTGAGTATTAGCAAGAGAGCAATGCCACTACTATTTTAACAACTGTGATATGCTGTTGCCAAAGCTTTAAACTTAGGTTTCCTTTTCCTGTAGTTGACCTTCTTTCGATTACACTACTATTATTGCACTTCCTACCTCATTGCTAAAAGATTTAGTGACATTCGCACTTAAACTACCAGGTATAACAGTAGTACTTAGTAAATGGTTAGATTTAATAATGGGAAATCTAATTTAGACCTTTACATATATATAGCAATATATATAAACAATCAATGCTTCTGTGTTTAATGTACATCATCCCTGATAGGCCCTGATAGGCCCTACAGCTTGCTGCTAAAGTGTCACAGGTTTACTTGGGCTTGGCAGGGTCACTTGAGAAACCTTACATGTACAGGGGAGTAAAAAAACAAACATTCAAGAGTCGATATACTGCTATCATGAAATTATAATTTTTAATAGAATGCATGTTCAAATCATTTTGTCCACATATTTTCTGGTCAATATAAGTATTTTAAACTGACACAACCAGACGTTTTCAAACCTGTACATAAATTACTGGAAACATCTCCAGATATTGCCAAGGCCTAAAGTGTGAATAAACTGATTATGACATAACTTTTGCATAACATAGGTTATCAGATAGACTTTGATGTATGCTTTTTTCAACTATGAGAAAATTATGGATTAGTAATTAAATTCTTTAAGAATTCAAATGTGTACTTATTTATGAAATGCTCATCGGCAATTACGTCCTCAATGACGTCCTAATGGCCATATGACTAAAACTGTGAACCCTGTGATTTCATATAATGCTGTGAAGCAAGAGATTGTAACGCAAAATTAACACTGCAAGTCCCCATGAAAGATAGTAAATGTATTTTTTATTTCACTTGCAAACTCATAAGATTTCACAGAGAAAATATTATACTGCCAGTATAAAGTATTTAAGCCAGTGACAAACTCTAGTAAACCTCCAATCAAAAACTCTTACACTTGAGTTTTCTCAACAACTGATTTGCATGTTTGCAACACTAATAGCTTAAATGTTAATGTTGTGCATGTGTATAAAAAAGAGATGGCAACAGTTACCATATCAGAAACTAGTTAACACCCTCAAAAATTGAACTGATTTAACAGAAATATATTACCACTGTTTTCTGAACTGAGACTAAAATACGTCCAATCTACATATACAGATATTATCTTCTTTTCAAATTTAGTTTTGCAAATTCTCAAAAGCTACTGTTTTACTGCCTGGTAGAATTTAAAGTAAAATAAGAATAGTAGATATTTTTTTTTTTATGTGACAAGAACAGCGCACAAGTATATTTAAGAGAATATGCCACATTTACTTTAACAGCGCTGTATATAGTTTAGTTGATTTATCGGTCTTTAAAAATTATAGTATTTTTTTTAATAAAAACATGAACATGGCTGTGTTGATCAATGCTAATGATGTTCATGATATTCACCTTTATTATACACCCGTCGAAGACAGGACATATTATGGGATCACCCATGACGAACTGACAGACGGGCGGGCGGCATCCTGATGTTTGTCCGGAGCATAACTCCAACACCATCAAAGCTATTGACTTCAAACCGCTAAGGTGGATAGGTCTCATTGAGACGGAGTGCACGGCACAAGAACCATCACTCTACACTTAATGTTGTTGGTGTTATTGCCCTTAGTTCAATTGTCGTAATTGATGTTTGTATGGACCATACTCCTACATTATCAAAGCTATTGACTTGAAGCTTCATAGGTGGATATATGTTATTGAAATAGAGTGCCGTGCATAAGAACCATCACTCTGCTCTTATTGTTGAGTAATGCTTCTTTCTACACAAATGCCATTACTGTCATGGAAAGTGTTTGTATATTTGATGTTATTCCACTTTGATTTTTTTTTCAATTATCAAGATCGCAGTCCACAATCATGTCAGAGTACATTGCACAACAGTGCACAGCAGTTTGGCAGATTAAAGATGTTTTTATGTAATTTTCCTTTAACTTCAGTTTTTCTTGCAATAACCCAGAGTGCAGTCCAAAACTTTGCCTCACTGCATTGCACGAGAGTGCACAGCAGTTGGTTTCAAATTGCTAAATTGACGGGTGTATTTTGCTCCGCCTTGCGATGCTCGTGTGAGATGCATGCGGCAATGAGGGACTGTATTTTCAATTTTAAATGTATTTGGGAGTTCATACCTTGTCACATTCCAAACAATCATTAGTGGATAAGTGGGTGTTGCTTAAACTAGCGATTTTCAGAAAGAGACGCTCATATATTCAATGACAACAAGCATAACCCAGCATATTCTATAATAACAACAAACATAACCCAGCATATTCCTTAATAACAACAAACATAACCCAGCATGTTCCTTAATAACAACAAACATAGCCCAGCATGTTCCTTAATAACAGCAAACATAACCCAGCATGTTCCTTAATAACAACAAACATAGCCCAGCATATTCCTTAATAACAACAAACATAACCCAGCATGTTCCTTAATAACAACAAACATAGCCCAGCATGTTCCTTATATTTTAAGTATGAATTATTAACTGGTCACAGAATTTGCAACTTATTAAAATGTGTGGGAAGAGGTTAAGTGGTTAACTATTGCTATCTCTTGTATAAAATGTTTGGTTTATTGAATGTTTTTATTATCTAGGTGGACTTATTGGAACAAATAATAATTGATTATTAAATTTTCCTAAACATCACCCAAATGCGCTTACTGTTAAAAGATATGTTATGCCATTGTATTTTAAAATAAAAAATAATAATCTTCAGAAAGTTTATGTTTTCTCTTCCAGTCAATGCAGATGGACTAGCTCTGTTCACAGAAGTGATCACCATTTTTGTTGCAGGTAAAAAGACTAACATTCTCTTTAGTACAGTAATTGGTAAATTAAATTACTTTTTGTATTTATTCTCCCAAAGGGCAGTAAGTACTGGCTATACTGTCTATCTGTTTGTATGTATGTCCCATTTCTGTTTCTCAGCTGGTACTTGCATATTAATTTCAGTACTTTAACCAACCATCACCACCTTACACATAAACTTGAAAGTTTGTCAAGCTTAACGTTAAGTGCATGCATTTCCTGAGCCTTATTAATCCAAGTGTAGCATGCTAAGAATTTGACCAATTCTAAGAACCTATGAAGTTATTTGTTGTTTTGTGTGTAAGCCTGCTTTTTTTATAATTGTGACTTTTCATTTTGTACTTCCAGAAGCAATCAGCCGATGTGCCAGGGAGGCAGGAGTAAGTTATCTACTCATTTCCTCATTTATTACGAAAATGAAAAACAAATATCTAATTAAAATGACATAATAAATGTAAAACTCGTTTATCATTTCACTCATGATACTTAAAATAGCATTTCAGATACAGGTCCAGACCCGACTGGACAAATATAAGTGTAGTTTTATGACTAAGGTTATGAACCCAGGTTGGAACATACCCAATTCATTCAGTTGATGGTGGTATAGCTTCATTGCTAACACTCGAGCAGTGTTATGCAGAGGATGCGATTTTGCAACATTATTGCACAAAATGAAAATGTAACATACAAAATGGCTTTTACAGTCACAAAAAAAACGTGAAACAATTTGGAAGCTATTTGGCATTGATGGAAGGTGACGAAAAAATGAATGAACTATAAGTATTACTTCTTCTAAACAATCTATCTTCAATCAACATCTTCATTCTCACCCACCAGAAACACAACAGAAGATTATCAAACAAATTTGTCTAACAGTAACTTCAGATTGTTAAAGTTCACATAAAATTAGTCACAGGAATGTGACCTTGCACGGTTGAAGGAACTGGATCCATTGTGTAGAGGCAAAAAAGTTAAATGTTCGATATGTTTAAAGGCTTAAATTTTCTATGTCCTCTTGATTTTGAAAATGTCTCTTACTTTTTTGCTCACCTGAGCACAATGTGCTCAAGCATTGTGCTCAAGGGGAGCTTTTGAGATACCGCTTCATCCGTCTACCGGCGTCTGTCCGTTGTCGTCAACATTATAGCTTGTGAACACACAAGAGGCCACAATTTTTATCCAATCTTCATCAAACTTGGTCAGAATGTTTGTCTGCATGAAATCTTGGGTGAGTTCATTATTGGGTCACCTGGGGTCAAAAAGTAGGTCACTAGGTCAAACTTAAGGAAAAAACTTGTGAACACCTAAGAGACCACATTTATTGCCCAATCTTCACCAAATTTGGTCAGAATGTTTGTCTGCATGAAATCTTGGAAGAGTTCGCAACTGGGTCACGTGGGGTCAAAAAGTAGGTCACTAGGTTAAATCTTAGAAAAAGCTTGTGAACAAACTAGAGGCCCCATTCACAGGCCAATCTTCATCAAACTTGGTCAGAATGTTTTTCTACATGAAATCTTGGATGAGTTCGTTATTGGGTCACGTGGGGTCAAAAAGTAGGTCACTCGGTCAAATTTTATAAAAAAAAAAGCTTGTGAACACACTAGAGACCACATTTATAGCCCAATCTTCACCATACTTAGTCAGAATGTCTGTCTGCATGAAATCTTGGATGAGTTCGCAACTGGGTCACGTGGGGTCACAAAGTAGGTCACTAGTTCAAATCTAACAAAAAGCTTGTGAACACACTAAAGGCCCCATTTATAGGCCAATCTTCATCAAACTTGGTCAGAATGTTTGTCTACATGAAATCCTGGATGAGTTTGTTATTGGGTCATGTGGGGTCAAAAAGTAGGTCACTAGGTTACATTTTAGAAAAACCTTGTGAAAACACTTAAGAGGCTATATTGATGGCCCAGTCTTCACCAAACTTGACCAGCATGTTTGCCAGTATGAAATCTTACGAATGTTTTGAAGTGAGTCATGTGGATTCAGTAGGTTACTCGGTAAAATTCTAGAAAATGTTATCAACCCAGTGGCCACACTAATGGTCCAATCTGCACCAAAGACTTCTAAAGAAAATAACTCTTAATTAATTGATGCCAGATTTGAGCCTACTAAAAGCCTGTGTCATCAGGTGATCGATTAAGGACCATCATGGCCCTCCTGTTATTCTTACCAAGGCATTGTCCCCCAGTTTCAAAATCTGTGGCAGAACACTGCTTAAGATTATATGAAGGTTGTTGCATTTCTGGTCTGCACACTGTCAGGGTAATGTGACCTGACCTAATCCTGTTGTCCCCTTGTGGGGCAAAGGGCATCCACAACAGTTCTCCATCTGGGTCGGTTCATGGCTGCTCTTTTTGCTTCTGCCTAGGTGATATTGCACATTTTCAGCTCAGCGTTTATGGTTTGTCTCCAGGTGGTTGTTGGTCTACCTCTTCTTCTTTTGCCTTGAGGATTCCAATCTAAAGCTTGTCTTGTGATGTTGCTTTGGGGTCGCCTCAGAATGTGTCCTATCCAGCCCCATTTTCGTTTCTTGATGGTGTTTGTGAGGGGGTGTAATATTTTGCTAGGTGAAGCCAGCTTGTGACATACAATAAATGCTGTATGTTATCTACTTCAAGTAGACATCTCATAATCCCAAGTTTTTCAATGCCATTCAAAAATGTTTGTTATTTCAGAAGGATGGTGTTGAGGACCTGACTTTGGACCACTTGGAGAAAATTCTGCCACAACTGGTATTTAACTTGCATACCTTATTATTAGCAAACATAGGGTGCACACAGCCCTTTTTTTTAGTTAAGGGCTTTTTCATGTAAGAACAAAACAAAGAATCAGATGTTCATCACATTGGTTCATTATGTCTTTATTAAGAATAGCAAAGTTGGCTCATTATAGCATTTAAATATTTGGACTTATTTGGTTCTGAAGGTCTTGAACAATGTCTTGAATCATATAATACAAAATGTTACTATCTGTTTGATGTGGAGATGTAAATCCCTCTTCACAAAACAACACAACAAAACAAAAACAGTATAAGTATCATAATTTCTGATGAACATTATTAACACCACACCAGAATCAGAATTTTCTATGGTCACTGGACACCATCATCTTGCCAAATTTGTGAAAGAAAATCTCTTCACAATCATCTCTTACCCCTTATCTTCATTAATGAGACACATGCCAAGAAAAAAGTCAAGAAGCTTGAGTAATTGATTTGCTGCTAATTGCAACTTAAATCGTATTGTATGTACATGTATTAAAAAAATAAGCTAATAGATCTAATTATAAATTCATAGAACTTCCTTTTGACCAGCTGGTTGCCAATATAATATACAAGCTGTTAACCAGTTGCTAACATAAATCAATGGCTGCCTCATTAAGCTCAGAAAAATCTTTCAAATAAAAAAAGTTGAAGGTTATCCCCAACAGAAATGATTGTAAAAAAGGTAAAATCAGTGAGACACCAGCATAGGGTGGTGTAGAAATAAGATTGACAAAAAGCTTCTTCCTGCTATGACTATGGCACTGCTATTACCAGACTATCAGCATTAGATGTTTAATTCACCTGTTACAGGTGCAAAACTTAAAAGCTTTCAACTGAAAAAGGTATAGGGAACAATACTTAGTTCAGCAACAAACATTGTAACAGTATGGACTTAATTGTTTGTTTTTTAAAACTCTAGGATTTAATTTAAATCAATCTAGTGGAATAGTGAGAAAATAAGGTTAAAAGTGGTTATTTACCAAACTTATGAATGCTAAAAATACATTAAAATGTTTGGAATCTGTATAAATCTGAATGTGCACGTACATCCTAGTCTCAATCATATGGAACTTACTATACAATGTCAGTTGATCCTTTCTTAGAAAGAAGTCAAAGCTTGTGTATTGGCTGTTCTAATAAATATTCCAACAACTGAATATGTACATCCATTGTAGAGAATACTTGATTACAAATTAATTTATTAGCCCTGCTATTTAAAAATGATATCCTTAAGTATTTTATGTGATGCAGCAGCAGAAATCTATTGATATTATGTATTATTTAGGTGATGTCATTAAATTCTTTAACACAATATTGTCACTTTTGATTACTTAATAATAATAGGAGTTGGGAATTTTAGGTTTCTTTTTAATATTTTTATACACATTCATAAGGTGACTAGTGTGAGATATTATAGCAAGTGTATATACTTCCACCCTTATTTCTTTTTTTTTTCAGCTCCTTGATATCTAATCAGCTCCCAAACTGCAGATCTGAATGTGCAAAATTCATTACCTTGGCAACCAGCGCTGCCGCTAGACAGGGCAGTAAGAATGTTGACTCTTACTGTGGAATCTTATATTTTCATATACAGCATATTTTCTATATATCCATTTATCTAGCATATTGATTTAACTCTTCAAATTACTTGCTACAAATTGTCAAGGCTTAGGCAAATGGCAGGACCTTTTTAATCAGGATCCACACCGTTTGCTGAAGTGTCTATAGCAATAATTGTTGTTACTTTTGCATATAGTCAGTTCATCATCAAAAAGGTTGTATTGCTAATGTTATAAGAATAAATGCATCATTATAAATGCTACAAGTAAATATCTTGCTCCTGGGGAAAATGTTAAAAATTTCTGTTTAACTTAAAAACCAAATAATGTCCAGTTCTGAACTACTTACATGTATGTGTCTGAACTGAATTTACTGTTTTTATGTCTTCTTAAAATCGATGTTAATCCCATGAATGTGTTCTTTAACAGGTCTCATACCTTTAAATAATTGTGCAATAAATATTGGGATTCAACTTGTTGCTTGTTTGTTCATTGGGTTTATCATCCCAGTAGTATTTCAGTTACCCGAGACCGTGTCCACTTGAAGCAGATATAGTGCTGCCTTCATTGTGTAAAGCGTGCACTGAACACCTGGCATGATACCACACCCAGTCACATTTTCCTGACACCGGGCCAACCAATTGTGAAAATACCCTCATAATATCTTATTTACTTGAGTATTAGCACGGGAACTATACCACTACCATTTTTTAATGACTTTAGCGTGTCACTGCCTGGGATGGAGCTCTGGATCTCTCATACCTGGATGCTCTATGGTTGTATCTTACAATCATAAGATGACTGATTAAACCCATAAAATGCTTCATTATCACAAAATATGGAAATTAAGACACAATAAAACTAGGAATATATAAAACCTTTATTAGTAAACTATAAAAAAATATTTGTACATTCCCTAATGTAAATGGCACATACAAACAATTATCTTTCGATCACAAGTTTGCTTCTGGAGTTCAATATGTATAACAATATAAAATGCATCTGTATAACAAATATATATCAAGATCTTAGAATACCAAAATTAAAAGCAGCTTCATAACTATGAAAACTTTTTTATATATATTTTTTGGTACTATAATGCATAATATCTTCACTACAAGTACCCTTTTATTAAAACAACAGCGCCTTATCTATGTACATACTGTTTGTTAAACATTTAATAAGTTTTTTGGCAATTACAAATACCATCTTTATTGAGTATTACTGAGAGTCATAACTGATATTTACAACCAAGACTCCTAATTGACCAAAAAGTGTTTTTTTTATATCTATTACATTTCTGTAAGGTTGGAGAGTATTAATAATTGACAAATTGCCCATTAACAGTAAAATAAAGAACAGAACAGATGCTTTAAATACAGAAAATAATACAGTTGTGTCCAGAATGTGCTAAATGAATTCAAGAGAAATATAGTCAATGGTAAAATTAACTTGCATTTCTAGTTAAAATTTGTTTACAGGTTTTAGTTTTTGTAGGACTCTTAAATATTCATTGATGCCTACAAAATGTAAATATTAAACTTTGCTATGGGTGTTGAGAGTAAATAACCAAAGGCACTTGATTATACATGTACTGGTAAGTAATTAAAAATCCTTAATTTGATTCTCCTGTATACAAAATAGAAAAGCAAAAATACTTTATTTTTCTAGACAAATTAACAAGTGTACAAAGATGAAGCGACTTGGTCAAAGTATCTCATAGTTACACAACACATAGAGGGATGAGATGGGATTAGCTGGCATTTTTGCAGATACTGCGCAGCGACTTTTCTATCATTATAGCACAGGGGCACTTATGAGGTGCCCAGGGACTGAACCCGGCCGGTCCATTATACTGACACCGACGAGTCAGGCGAGTAATGCTGTCCCCTCAGCCCCGAGCATTAGGAGGGAAGCCACTACTACTAACTTTAAAATCTTTGTTTTGACACAGCCGGGGTTCGAATGATACTTCAAATATATCTTTATGAAAGAAAACAACAGATTTTATAAATGACAAATTACATTAAAACTAATTACCTAAGCCTTTTGACAATAAAAATAAACATCATCAAAACAACAATCATCTTTAGTATTAAAGTAAAAACAAAGATGTATCTTTTTTAAATAATAAAATGTGCTTTAAGTATATACAAGTCTTGAAGTTAAAGAGATGAAACAGATTGAGCAATATCAACTTCTTCCAGCAAGTACCTTTTACTCTAATGTGGTCATTCTGGTGGCATCCAGACAGTATTGTAAGAGATGGATCACTGAGTGACATCTTACTAGAATTGTCTGACCAGGATTGGTGCTTTTTGCAAAGTTAATAGCAAAAACCTTTTATTTTGTCTGCATAAAGGTATGAGTAAAGATGTTCGATTCTGTATTTATTATAAATAAACATGAAAAGTCATTAAAAACATAAAGAAATCTTCATATAAACATACACAAAATCACCTGATCAAGTAATATTGTGCATGTAACAAAAAACTACACAGTGACCATCTACAAAATAAACCCAAATCATTTCAGCAGGATTAAATAATAAACCTTGTCTCTGGATGAGTGAGATTCAAAACAATAAATATATTCAATACAAGAGTGTGCAGTTACAGTGCATTTATATAGAGAGATCATAATGTCATAGTTTCTGACACTACAACTAATAAAAAAATAAATGAAAATGTATACAATTACAGTTACATTGTGCCATGTAAGCAAAAGTGTTACAATCAAACCATAATGTGTAAAAAAAACAAAAAATCAAAGGCTGAAACCGCCATAGTGCCATCACACAATAGATCACTTAAATAAAGGGGTGTAGAAAGCTAAAAATGATGATATAATGAATAATGATGCAGACCTAAGTCATTAAAAATACACCTGTATTTCTGTATCTGTATTCCAAACTCTAAGGATGTCATGTTGATAAGGGTTTTTTTTGCAATCGATCAATTGAATGTAATTATCCTAGATCTATGTGTTTACTAGCATTATCACATAATTACTGTACAACTGCTTTCTGAAATCCTAAATAGAATCTATGATTCTCACTTCTATTTTCATATAAAATCACATTTCATTTAGCACTAATCAATAGGCATTCACAAGTATAATTGAAAGATTAAAACTAAGTAGACCTTAAAAACACTGTTGTTTCTATGTAATGACCTAGCTTTGGTGCAGAAATGTTTCTGTTGATGATAAATTATTATTTCAAATGCATGTTTACACTTGCGAAACATGCAGGTTCAAGATTGCAATTTCTGTAAAATTACGCTACTGGTCAAAATGCTGGCCTCATCTGACTTTTTGGCTGCATAAGTGTTTGTTCGGATAAGATGTTCTTAGACTCTGCTTCCATTTTCGTGAAATGCATCAATATGTCCACATTGATAACATTTATGGAAATGTCAACATTATAAATCAACAACTAGGTCAGACACATTTGACCAATTCCTCTTTTTGTAAACACTAGCAATCACTAATGACACAAGAAATGTTCACTTGTTTTGGGTGTTTAAGATTACTCAATATAAATCACACACCTATGCAGGCTATAGATTAAAATTTGCTAAATATGCTTAGAATTTTGCAAAATTATCTTTCGCAAGATTAATCTTTTGGCAAATAAATTGGTGAATAGATTAGTAAAAAAAATTAATATGAAGGCAAAAACTTCGCTTAGGTTACATATTTTGTGAAACTATAGAATTCACATGTGGCGAAGCTCAACACTACATAGGAAGAAAACAAATCTGGACTCTTTATAGTTTAGTGCAGAAAATATAGTTAAGTAGATTGAAAAAACAGGTCAAGAGGCTAGTTTCTGATTCCTTGACATAAACTGATCACAAGCAATTTGTTTTAATTACAATAACATATTGAGCAATAAATGGTGTGATAAATATACAACCTGTTGTAAAATACATTTAAATATAAAAAAATGGTATACAATGCATAAGTCAACTGCATCAAAAAAGAAGTTAACTTGGCAAACAGACAAGAATGCACTGGTCAATGGTTGAGGTGATCTAAAAATTGAGTAAAATAGGTAAAAACATAGGCATGTATCTGGAAGACTTTAAATCTATCTTTGAATCTTTACCATCACAAAATTGTGTATAATTAAATATTCAATCACTTATACACCTGTTGTTTTACATTAAAACAGAATAGTAGTAGCATGCTTACAACATTACTACAATTGAAGAAGCATTGATTGCATACTTATAGCTATAATACAATATAATACAATAGTCAGGTATGAAAATTAACAAATTCGTAGATGATGTTAAAAAAACTTTTGCCCAGTCTGGTGGAGAATAGTAGTATTGTGATTGGATGCTATTATATGTACAATTTGTTTGATACAGTTACTCTATAGATCCTTTTCATGTAACTTACACTGTAGTACAAAGTTGAGTCAGTTACAGTCTGTGATGTTTACTGTTACATTAAGTTTGATTATTGTTGATGTACTCTCAAAGCAATTCATTTTTTAATTGTTCAGGTAACTGCATGCAAAAACGTGTATATATTAATATGCTTCATGTATGAATAACAAAATGTAGTTATAACTAACAAAACATAATATTAACACATCAAATTGAATATAGAAACACAAACATTCCTATGCAATAAAGTAAGGTCTGTATCATGTACACCCTGTTAAACAATATCTGATTGAATACGAACACATCAAAAGAAGTTCTCTCAAAGCAGGCACATTAATTTATAGAAGGTTATTCTTTTTACAGGCAAATAAACAACTTTGGTAAAAAATATTACAAATATAAAAGAAAATTTGATAAAGCACTTTAAATTGTGTTTATTAATTCGCTAATATAAATAAAAAAAAAAAAATACAATAAAATTCGAAACAACTTTTGCAAAATGCATATTGTATATAATAAACTTATAATAAATAGATTGTCATTGTGTCTCTATCAGTAAACTCTATTTCTTAGTTGAGTGATTAAAACTTTTGTTGAGTGAACATACAAACATTTAAACATACACTGTATGTAGTTATCATTATTATTTACATGAACATATCAAAATAACAATAGAACAATGACTACACTGTACAAAAACAAAGCACATGGCAGGTGAAAATAAAAATAACACAGGTACTAAATACAATCAGTATAAGCACATGTTTTGGAATATGGATTAATCTCTTTGTATTTTTCCTTAGAAGCATTAAAACTTCCATATCACATGTATGACTTTGAACCGATAGATCTGGGCTAGGATTGGAAACATATTTTTGAACTTTCTTGAATCTGAAGCAAATGAGCCTATACAATGTGTCTGGCTGACAACGCTTTCCCGAGCATCTCAGAATTACAGAAATGATGATTGTTATTTATTAAACTGACAGGTGACATAACTCACCTAAGAAATCAAGTAATAAAAATTGCTGCCGATGTTTGCCAACAGTTTGCCTAATCATCCAGAGTACCACATGCATTCGGTTGGGCTGGTCACCTTTCTTCAAGCCTATTTTGTTACAAGTGATTGGTTACCTTAATACTAAGATTGTCAGCTTTGTCCCAGAAAAAAAAAACTTCTCTAGATCCAACCAAGCAGAGAACACACTTCAATAGCAAATGGTAACTTGTTAGCATTTGACAACTTCTTAGGAGAATTTTTTAAAAACTGTTTTAAATTGATCAAGGTTAAGAAACATGCATTTATGAGTTCATTGAATAATATCTAAGCATACTATCTCTCCAGTCTATCTGGGGCCATAAAGAATCTAAGTTATATTTACTGACTTAAACTTAGAAATTTTAGTTAAATCTTTAAATATTTCCTTAGATATAAGAAAATTTCTTAAATTTTATTTATTAAACCATGTAATCTAAGAACTTCAAGGAAGTTTCTTAGTTAATTAAAAAAAATACCTAGGATTCTTTATGAATACACAGCCTGCAAACTACCCAAACATCATATCAGAACTTGACAATTTTTTGTCAGAGTTGAGCCCTGAAGTGTCACAGGGAGACCGGGTGTTACAAGGTTTTGTTAATGAAAATGTGGTAATTCAGTTGAAAATTGGGACCAGAAAATTCATTGAGTATTGATAAATTAATGACAGCGGAAATTACATTAAATATAAACAAGTCACTGTTGGGACCATTTGTTTTCATAAGTGTAGGGAAATTTACTTATCTCAGGTCCATATAACAAATTTCTACTTTATGTTGTATATCAATTAGCTAGAACACAGACAAGTAAAATATTTACAATTATTAGTCATAATCTCATACTGTAGTTAATAATCAGTCATCAGTCATTTTTTTAATGGTTACATTTTAGTGTGTATCAATAAATCATGCACTTAATCATTTTAATTACGTCATAACTCAGGCATGCATGTTAACACTTGTGTTTCTCATAATTTGTCTTGTTACTATTGTTAAGCGTTTGGTGTGTTTGATTTATGTGTTTTTTTCTTGGATGAACACTAACCACATAATAAAAACAGGTTCCACATAATAAATATACATTTAACAATGTTTCTTTAAGTTTGTTTTGGTTTAAAATATTATTAATATCTCCACATCATTTAACATCTGAATGATGTCAATATCAATATTGCACTGGTCTCAGACTTATCATATGCAATTTTTTTCACCTTGTAGATACAAAAACATGAAGTAAATCCAAAACAATAACAACTTTCAGAAATAAGACACTTTGAAGAAAAAAATCTTCTTTTTTTGGTCAATTCTCAGAGAGTAATTTTTTCACCTTCTATCCTAATTCATAAATCTGGTATGAGTGCAGCTTTTTTGTTAAAAACAGCTCCATCTGTTTAATGATAATGCACAGTCACAACCATAAAACCCAATTTACAGAAATCAGAAATGAGTTGATTCAAGCACCTCATGATGTGTCTGCACAAGGTGATTCTCGTGGTGGGTCTGCAATATGCTCATTATGTCTGCACGATTTATGACCTGAAGGAAGTGCTGAAGGTTCTCAAAGTTACTTGGCAGACATTTGCCCTTGCGTGCCTGCCGGATCCAATGGATCAACAGCACCTTGGTAGTGAGTTCATTGTATGTGTAACAGAAGTGTTCAACAATGCTCACATCCTGGGCCTCCAATCCTGAAAGCACATTGTGTGAATTGTGAATGCGTTAAAAAGGCCTGTAAATAGTGTCATTAAAATGTTTACAACAAACCTACTTACGTACAAGTATCATTTTAAAATGCAAAATGATGTTTTCAAAAAAACAAAATAAAGAAAGTAAAACTACAAAATAATGATTGTCTAGATCTTTACAAGACAGTTCCCAACCTGGCTGATTTGGATCTATTCTAATTGTTATTCATACAGGGAGCGTCCGTTGCCGAGCAGTTGTTGCTTAGTTGTAACTCCTTAGCTCGAGTCCTGGTCGGGGCAGGAACTTTCATGTGGGGAGGTTTTCCAGCTTACCTGGTGTGCCAGTGGTTCTACCCAGATACAAGGGGACTTCCTCTGCCAAAAAATTAGCTGGACGTAGCCTATATGACCATAATTGTGTTGGTGTTATGTAAAAAAAACACAACAACAAACAGCAAATCATACCTAATCGGACAAAAGTCAGTTCTAGACTTATGTTATTGTTACCAAAATGCAGTTTTAAGTTACCAGAATACAGTCTTAAGTTACCTATATATTCTGCCAGGTTCTTCCAGTTGTTTTCTGAGGGCACCAGACTCAACAGCACCTGTATGGACACAAGCTGCTCATAGGACACATCAAAGCAGTCCTGTATCTCCTGTAGCATGAGGCATGTTTTGGGCTTCTCTTGAAGGATTGTCTGTATAGTTAGGCTCAGCTGGAAAAAAATATATCCTGATATCATATGCAATCTCACGTTGATTTGTTGTTTTCTTTGTTTGTTTTTTCAAATACCCCACAGCAAACAATAATGATCATTATGATAGTGACATCCAGCTACTTGGGTGGAAGAAGTCCTCAGACCCAAATGTCTGGATAGAACCACCGGTGTACCACAGGTCAGATGGAAGACCTTCCCACAGTAAGACCTTTGCCCAGAGCAGGACTTAAACTCATACAGTGAGAGGTTAAGTAGTCAGAGGAGTTACATGTTGGTGACTACCATCACGCCACTGGCAGCTCACATCTCATGATGCATTATTCTTAAGGTAGAACATGAGCAATGCTGCACCTCCAGTAAGCCTACACTGCTTTGAGGGTTGTTGATTTGAATTTTACTTTTTTCCTTGACCATTATTTTTGTATCATTCATATAAAATTTAAGAAGAACAATATATTGTTTTTTATTTATGTTTAATCAATTTACACTATTTTTATATTTAAACTCTAAAAAATCAAATCATGAAAAGTGATTCCACTTAGTCACAGGCAGCCATAAGTATTTAAACACAACAAAACAAGTCAATCAAGTTGGCCAATACATTATAATCTATTTTAGTTTCGAAGAAAATTTCACAAGGAGAATCAGCATAAGTTCTCCGAGTAATGTTTATTATTTAAAATTGATTTGATTTTTCTTCAGTGGAACAGATTGTTTAAAAAATTATAATTATACAATCTATTGAAATGATAACAAAACAATGTACTAAAACATGGCCTAAGACTTACATCCCCTCTCCAATAAGGGTCATCAGGTGTTGAGATTCCCCTCCTAATAGTCTTTGTAGCACTTTCATTATCACCCACTGGGATATTCAAACGGTTAGACAGTCTGGAGAATTAAATAGAACATTAAATAAGTTCAAAATACAACAGTATTGTCAGCTGGAAGACCTACTTACACATTTTTTTGTCCAAACTGGGTGTTAAACCCAAGTGTTGGTGAGCAAATCAACCCAAGTGGTGTGAAGCTGGTGTGAGTCAGCACAATTGGTGAGAAGCTGCATTATCAGTCAACTCAAGTGGTGAAGGGTTGAGTTATAAGCCAACTCAAGTGGTGAAGGGTTGAGTTATAAGTCAACTCAAGTGGTGAAGAGTTGAGTTATAAGTCAACTCAAGTGGTGTGGGGCTGAGTTACAAGTCAACTTAAGTGATGTGGGGCTCAGTTATATAACTTAAGTGTGTTTGTGTGTGGGCGGGGCTGAGTTATCAGTCAACTTAAGTGGTGAAGGGTTGAGTTACAAGTTAACTTAAGTGGTAAGGGAATGTGTTATAAGTCTACTCAAGTGGTTTCGGGTTGAGTTATAAGTCAACTAAAGTGGTGAGGGGCTAAGTTATAAGTAAACCAAGTGGTGAAGAGTTGAGTTATGACATGGAAACTAAATGCACTTACCATGTTCTTTGGAAAAAACAGAAGTTTGGGTAACCCATGTATAACTTCAGTCATATAAACAATTTCAAACTCAACAACCATAAATAGAATGATGCTGTATAAAAATACCTTTTCACCTTTGTACTTTTTTCGCCAAAAGCTGTCACAAGACAGAACAATATTTCTTAAGTCGAACCTGGGCCATATTTCTCACTAAATCCATGCTGGACATATAAAATTTGATTATATCAGTAGGCTTTGTCACTAGGAAGATATGTGAAATATCATAACAATCTCTTCCCTGGTTTGCGAGACAAGATTGATCATACTTGCATACAAAACATTAACCTGCATTTATCTGTACTGCAGATTTCTCAGCTAAATCAAGATCACATTTCTCACAAAATATAAACCTAAACCTTGAAAACCTGATTATTTCAAAAGGCAGGATAAACAGGAAGACATGTGAAGTATAACTTCAATCTATGCACTGGCTATCAAGATGTAATCTTCACAACACTGAAGATAAGGAAATAGCAGATAACTGCTCAAAATGTTTCAATTAGTTTCATACAATGTAAAGTTTGTTTTTACACTTTTCTATTACTGACATACCTGTTGTACTTTGTGTCCATGGATCGTTTCTTGTAGCAATGGTCATACCAATTCTCATGGTTTTCAAGTTTGTTAAAGTCAACCTCCTTCATTTCTTGGCTCAGCCTTGATCTTCTTTCCAACTTTGTTAACATTCTGGTGAATGGAATGTAGCCTGTGTTGATATAAAACCTGTAATATTGAGAGTCTCCATGTACAAGCTTACGAAATGTCAGTTCCTGTTCCATATTAATGTACAAATGACTTGCTAGCTCTTCATCCCAAACTGAGGAGAAACTATGGGACCTCATTAACTTGGATAATCGTTCAGGTGTCTCAGTGTGAGGTTTATGATGACTGAGCGCCTCAGCCAGTTTGTGCGTGAAGGAAGCATGGGGTATGGAAAGATTGGAGCAGGGAGGAGGTGGTGGGGGCAGTTCATCATCAGGACCAAACAAAGTCTTGACCATCGTGTAGTCACAATCAAACTCATTGCCAAATGTGTTATGCTGCTGGAAGATAGACACAGGTGTCAGTGGAGAAGTACCAGGAAATGTTCCGTTATCACTGACTTTGCTTTTACAAGGTGATGGAAGACCTGTGTTTTCATTCATCTCATTGTTGTTAGGTTTAGCAGGACTGTCTGGCTGCTTCTCAATAGCTCCCTGATGTGTCTCACTGCCACGGGGGATCAGATTTGGTAATGAATCTGGCACGTCTCTCTTTCTCTTCTCTAACGTTATACTCCCACTACCAGAACTGAGTACCTGACCATTACTTTCACTGTAACCCATCTGATGTGGCCGAGGGTTGGGTGGCAGGTGATCTATCACTGGCGTATTGATAATCTTCACTGACATATTGCCACTGCCTGATGAGTCGGTATTATTATTGACCGGGTCATAGCCACACACTTCTGGAAGGATGAGGTTGTCTGATGTTGAACCAGGATGCCTGTCAGAGGTACTAAACTCACTATGCCGGATGTTGAAGTGGGCATTGGGTCTCGGCGGGTTATGTGTGGACCTGCGTTGAAATGACTTTAGACATGTCTCAATCTGCAGGCATTGTGTAGTTTGGAAAATATATGTCTTTGTTAGTGCAAAATCTGAAATGAAAAGTTTTTAAGTTTTGGCAAAATATTTAAGAGTATCTAAAAACAAAGCTAAAACAAAATCATCTTGGCTAAATATTAGACCCTATTTTAAACTGTGGAAAAAATATATAGTGCAGTGAATAACACTTATTTAAACCATTTACACCCTTGCTGAAACAAATGCTGTACATGCTAAAAGACACAATAAATCAAAATGTTGTAAGTGTATTTCTCTCGTAAACAACAGACATATACTCTGAGTGCCAATTCTCAAAAAAATTATTTTCTACACTTACCCATATAATATACATGCACAATTAATTTCCTGCTTATAAAACACACAAACTCATACAAACTTCACTAACTTACACACTTGACACAAACTCACACACACTACACTAACTCACACACTACAGAAACTCACAAACCCATACACAAAACAAACTCACAAAAACTACCAAACTAATCCACACTACATTTACACACACTAGACTAACTTTTACATACTACACAAACTTACACACATCATACTTACTCATACACACTACACACACTCACACACACTACACTTACTCAAACACACTACACAAACTAACACACACTACACAAACTCAAACACACTACACAAACTTTACACACACTACACTTACACACACTACAATAACTCACACACACACTACACTAACTCATACTGCACTTACAAATACACTACTAATTGGGGCACCCATGATGGTAGAGTCCTCTGACAGCTTAGTCTCTCATTGCATGGCTTCGAGCCCCGACTGAAGTGATGGACTTAATGTGGGAAGGTCTTCCAGCTGACTTGCGGTATGCCAGTGGTTCTACCAAGACATCTGTTTGGGGTCTTCCTCCACTAAATATCTGGACGTCTACTAAAATGATCATAACTGGTCGCTGATGAATTTCAAAAGCAAAACAACAACAAAACAAAGACTAATTAACACACTACACTGACTCACTCACATGACACAAACTCATACACACTACACAAACAGTACACAAACTCACACACACTACACAAACTCACAAACAGTACACAAACTCATATACACTACACAAACTCATACACACTACACAAACTCACACACACTTCACAAATGCATATTGTTCCTAATCACCAGCTTCAAGACTCATACATCTCATGTACTCACGAAAGAGATACACATACTCTGTAGATGTGACTCCTTGTTGGTCCAGGATGGGTCGGTGACTGTGATCTTTACCTCCCCTGCATCCTTATTTGCAGTGACACTGATCTGGCAGGAACGAAAGCTGTGGTGGTGTAGGATGGTGTTGTTGTACACAACCACCAGAGCATACTTGCTGATCACCAGCAACACCAAGGCTCTCTGGTACAGATGCCCACAGTGAATCACACCCACCCGCCAGTACTGCAAGTCTCCTGTCAGATACACAACTCAATAATAATGGTTACTCAAGGGATGCCTATGTCCAAGTTCCTTTCTTACAGGATAAATTCACAATTTTAGGCTTTGTCAAAGAGAATTTTATGTTCCTGTTGTACGTGGAGCAGAGTATTGATTGGTTTAGAACTCGGCAAACGTCCGGGGGGCAAAGTCTTGGGGGGCAAAAGTCTGCTTTACCGAACTCCTCAGCCTCTCACCAAGTGGTTTCAATCACAGTCTGTTTGAACACACTAATTTGTTTGCCTAATCAGCTGGATATCAATGATTTAATCAAAATGAGTGTTTCATGATTTCTTGCATTAAAAGTAGCTAAACATAGATTTTGAAAAGAATTCTCAAAAACATGTCTCTTTACTTTATATTTTATTGCCTTCAAATTGGTATATATGTGCTTTCCTTAATGCCTTTGATGCCTGGAATAAAAACAGGTTACTGCTTAAATGTACAAAAGATTTTAGTTTGGGCATTTTGTTGTCCATATTTGGTTAAAAAAAGGTAAAAAAACAAACATATTTTGACTATATTTTATTTTTTAACTATCATAAAATGACACCTAATGTGCTACAAAAAATGGCAGCCTATTTTTAAAGCTAATGTGATTATCTGCCCTTGATTATATGTCACATTATCCATGATGCAGTGAGCGTCTTGAGTAAACCTGTCTAAAAGCTAGGCCAGCCATACTAAACAACACGTTTGACACAGTTTAAAATTTAAATCGTATTGTGTATGCCATTAGTCAAAACTTCTTAGATAATGACAGTGTAATTCAATGCCACAGAAATGTTTTGCCAGGCTTCAATGCTCATTTAAAACGAAACCAACAACTTTCAATTTATTTGTGTGGAAGGAGAGTTTTTTGCAAAATATCAATTTATGCGCTATCTCTCATTGAAAACGAAAGGTTCTAGTAAGGGGAAAAATCAGTATGTCATTTATGAAACAGTTCTTATTACATTTTGAAAAGTGCTTTTTTATCAACCCCCAGCTCCTGCTAAGAAACAGTAAAATAAATATAAACATAAAGGGTAATGATTTGCCCACTTCCCTGAAATGTGCACATAGGCTTTACTAATGATATGTGTTTGCTATAACCTTATAAATCAATACTAAGTACACATTCTTCGATTTGTATTAATGGCTTTATTTTTTCAAATTTATTTTTGTTTTCTTGTTAGTCCATTTATGTGGAAAATGAAGATAATTTATTGCTTGAAAAAACCTCGGATTTTTTATTGTTATGTCTGAGGTTTGTCTTGCTTGGAAGTTGAAAAGTTTCAGCACCGCATTTATCATCAAGATTTGTTTTTATTTTTGTTTTAATCTGATATTACTCAAAAAACTTTGTTTGAACACAAAACAGTTTTCTTCAAAATTCAGCCAAAACACAGCCTATAGAGCCTATGGAGTTTGGTCGGCACAAAAGGCTTCCATTTGTCAAACAGATCACAATAGCTGATCTTACTTGCCCAAAGGTTGCTAAGATTCTTGACAGGTATTTCTAGCAGGTCATGTGGAGCGAAGGGTCAAAATTTATGTGTCAAAGGAAAATAAGCGTGTACAGATTTCCATGGATCTGTAGATCCACACTTTTTTAACCTCCAAAATCATCGTAAAACAATTGGTTACAAAAGTAAGAGAGCACACTGTTATTCTTATAACTTCAATGAAGAAAAGGGGATTTACAACACAAGTGACATTTTCATTTTATTTGACCTTTAAAGCCTATACTGATTAAATATTAATCTTTTCAGTTCCCCTTATTGTTGTATATTAACTGAACTTTCTAGGCTTCTTTAGAGAACTTATACTTATGTCTCCAGAATGTTTTATAGTCAAAAAGGAGTTTAAAAAATTGTTAGGTGTGCACATTTTATTTTGAAATTATTTTCCCTCCCCATCTTGGTTTCATCATTGTGTAAGGCATCACAGATAAAAGGAAGAGTAAACTTATCCCTCCTTATATTTTTCACTGTCTGAACTCAGGTATATCCATTGAAACTTATTCAGTATGCAAGTCGAGGTGCATTTCTAAGCATGCTAGGGCCATTTATTGTAGGGTTGTTAATGAATATTTGAAATTCAGATATTTTAATATTAAGTCAATATTCGAATAGAGATCTTGGGATTCAAATACATTATCATTCTTATTCACTTTTGAAGTTTGAAGTCAAATTGAAAGGGCATTTCTATAATTGATCATATTGCCTCCGAACGGCTGGCGATATGTGATTGCGCTCACTCTAGTTTAGAGGTGAGGCCATGTCATCTGATAAAGAATTGCCATCTGGTTAACAGCATGACATCCCTTCATGGCGCACAGCCCCTTCTCTGCTCCCTCTCCCACCTAGACCCAGTCACATTACCATACAGCTGTGGAAAAAGTTGCCAATGTATAATCAAGACACAAGTCAGTTCAATACTGGGGCAATCATTTACCGTATTTACATAAGACTGACTCTACCCAGCTTAGGTCGGGATCACATGTTATAAATGCAATACATTATAAAAGGTTATACTTTTCGATGCTGCTACCACACACTCTCTCATAATGTTCACACATGACATTGTCTGAACCTACCTTCCTGTATGATGTTGGAGTGTATCACTTGCTGCAGTTTAAGCAACGTCAAGGCGGCATGTTCATTTCCTTTCTGGACAAATGGGACCTTGACACACTTGCCAGAACCATCTTCGTCCTCTATTTCAGATAAATAGTAAAACATTCACACATTTATCAAGTACTCCAAGAACTTGTTAAAAATGTCATTTATTACCAGCATCATTGTTAATCTGTCTGTCATGAATATCTCAATAACCACTGCTGTCCCCAGGAACAGCTTACATCCTTTTAAAATGTGATAACACTCAGCATTCAGAGGGCCATGGAACAATCCCCCTTTTTATGAATATGCTGTCTACCCGATAAATTTGTTTACACTCTGTAGGCCATAGGACAACTCATCTTCATATGACAATGGGATAATAAATGCATTTGTTATTTATTTACTGACCATATATAGTTTATAAAGTAAATCAGCAGTCAAATGGTTACTGTATCTTCCATGACAACTTTAATGATTGTATCTAGTGATAGGACCTGACATGACTTTCTGATGAATAAATAAGTTCAAATAATGTCATTTGTTTAAGACATACACAGCATTGACTATATCAGGATCATTAGGATAATGTCTGTTATTTGGGGAAGCAGAATACCAAGATATATATCTGGTGCATTCCAGATCAGTTAGATTTTTTTGCTTTTGTTTTTGCTTAAGCTACATCTCATGTCTCACAAGGTATAAACATTATTGCAATGTCTAGATAATATAAAGTTTAGGAAAACCCCAGATAATTGTCCAAGTAACCCTAGCTGCACAGCAGGTCAGCTAAAAGAACTCTAACAAGAAGGTTCTTGCCCAGACCGAGACTAAAATACAACCACTGAAGAAACAAAGCTGTAACAAATTGTTGGACCTACCCACTAGATCATGGGCACCCCACCAGAAAAAAACAACTCCTCACAGAGAACTTTTTAAAGTCCACTAAGTCTTGAGGAGTTACCAATTGATAACTTTATTGGATGGGACAAAGGCACCTTAGCAACAAAACAATTAGGAAGAACAGCAAAGCAGCTGACACTACAAAAGTCAAGCATGGCAAAGGCTTGTAAAAAAAAAGAAAAAAAAAAAGCCACCTGTGAACCAGATCATGAGTAGGCGTGTGTACACAAGACGGTTATCATAGCGGCGTCTGAAGCAAGGAAGGTAGCAGTCTGAAGGTTGGTCTTCTTGAAGTTCATCAAGACACATGAAGCACAGATCTTGCTCAGTAAACTCCAGGTTCATGTCAAACTTGTGCTGCAGACCTTTGATATCCAGCTGATACACTACATCAAACAGAACAGGTTCATCAATGTCATAAGAAAAATATTGATCACTAATTAAATACGCTGATAATACAATTTCTTTGCGATATCTAGTTGATAAAATAATAAATAATAAAACTGATTTTGAACATTACCTCTATTGTAAGACTGCACTGTACAAATCATGAAATTTTGTGCTTTAAATGTTCATTCTTTCCAAATCAAATCAAAAATTTTAACTTATTTAGGCCATCAGATTGAAATGTTATTGCAAATTAATGTATTTACCTGGTATCAACATAAACATGTACATGTAAAGAAAGAGAGAGAGTTAACATTAACAAAGCCTCAATGACAGAAAAAATACAGCTGAATTTCCATTATGTAAAGTTTGGTCTAATGAAATGAATGGATGTGACCAACAAACAGTTGATAAGTTTAACAATTACACAAAGTGTCAATGAGTTTTAACACACCCAAATCTGACACAAGTCTTGCTTCTGCAGTTATTTGGTCTGACTCTCATCAGAGTGTTAGTGATTGCGCATTTGTTTGTAGACTGTTGAGTAACTAAAGGTGTCAAAGGTAGTTGGCATATTTGAATCAGGATATTACTTGAGTAATTAAGTGTCAAAATATATCAGTATGGCAGAAAAAAAACATAAGCACACACTAAAAAATATGTTCTAGATGTATCTTGTAAATACACCTGAAGAGTGGAAAATGTGCTGATTTTTAACATTTTACTGTGCTTTGTGTCCACTATTAGTTAATTAACAATATTATAAACTTCATGTGATAATACTTCCTGCTACATTCATTGTGTATTATTTGTAAAATTCAATGCAGAATGTAACTAAATACATAAATGCAGTATTAAAACCATGCTTATTGATTATTTTCCCCAGTTATATCTGTACAGTATTGTGCACTATGTTTTCTTTGATGTATTAACATATGTGGAAAAAAGTTTTTACAAAACTATGCTTATTGATACTCTAGCCAAACTGTATGTGCACAACAAATTAACAACAAATAGGGATTTGCCGGCATTTTTGCAGATAATGTGCAGTGACATTTCTATCATTATAGCACAGGGGTACTTATGAGGTGCCCACTGGGACTGAACCCAAAGTTTAAAAACTGTGTTTAATTACTATTTGCCCCTGTAGTATGCATACTAAAAAAACAGCATC
The DNA here is from genome assembly GCA_007844125.1 of Sinonovacula constricta. NCBI lineage: Eukaryota > Metazoa > Mollusca > Bivalvia > Cardiida > Solecurtidae > Sinonovacula > Sinonovacula constricta. The sequence goes on from CM017555.1 coordinate 31,954,798, forward strand.
ATTTAACATCGCAGATCTACAATAAAGTTGAATTATACACAGCAGGGTAGATGATACATTTATTGGGACCCCATGTAAAAAATAATAAGCTCGAAAGAATACTTTGAGTGGTCTGACCCTACTTCAGATGGACAGGATTCAACTGTATTTTTTATTGCCATGGTTACACTATTCAATCTTCATACCTTTGCCGCCATCATCTTCCAACACTACTGGACAAAGCAACCTTCAGCTGCAAGATCAACAATAAAGAAGTGTTAAATGCTTAAAAGGTATTATAGTTTGAAGGGAGATTATATGCTAGCAGTCTGGTTAGCTGTCTCAAAAATATTTAGCGGTAAAAGGCCTCATTGGCACAACCTGGACTGTGTGCACAGTTTTCTCTTTGTGACACTAAAGGATATTACAACTTAGATGCATTTAGTGATGCAACAGAAAAGCAGAGAATGTTTTAGTGGACAAACGCACTGACTTCGTTTCAACCAATCAGAAGGTGTCAATTTATCTTGGCTTCGAGACCGAGGAATAGTAAGTAAGAACAGGGACATGGTACACAACTGAAGTGTTCAAAATCATCCAATCAGGAAGCATTATTTAGCTTGTGGCTTTACATAGCTGTAATTAAATTCATATCATGCTAAATTCGTTAGTATTTATCTTGGTAATTTGCTGACAACTTTATGCAAAGGTAAAAAAAAATCTGCTAGAGACTGCAGCAAAGAGTGCAGATCTTGCCAAGACTGCTTCCAGCCTCACTATTTTCTTACTGGTTGATCAATGCCTACTTAGCTGGTAAATAAATGTAGTCAGGTTATATGGACTAGGGGTGACTACTGATGCAAAATTTACTATCACGATAGTTATCGATAGTTAAATCAACTATCACGCAATAGTTAAATCAACTATCACGACAGACTATCAATAGTCAGCCCTACTATTGCGATACTATCACGATAGTGGCATATCTTTAACAAATGATATTATAACAGGAAAATAAAGCAATATAAAATACTAGGGCTGAATACTGATGCCAAATTACGACTGTCAAATCGGGCATATCATCTTCAGTTTAACCTTGTCTAACTTTTGCTTGCTTTTCTTCTCTAAGAAAGTGGACAAAAACACCAATATAGAGCACGTATAAAAATATATTTTCAGATACTGAAAACAAAGACACATAGAGCAATGAATTATTATAATTATACGATGTTACAACATATAGAAAGGACAAACAAACAATTTTAGAATGCAACTGCTGGGTAGCAAAACATCCTAGACTGGGAGAAGTGAAACATTGGGTGCAAAATGGTAGGGTAGTTAAACATCCGAATCATGCATTATATAATGCTAGAGTAATCTATCTTATCTACAAACCAGTAAACATGCGTCTTTCGACAAAAGTCTGGAAGATATGAGCCCGAAAATGGACATGAAACCTAGATAATAATAACTATCATCACTATCGAGTTACTATAGGCAATAGTTATTGATAGTTTAAATCACTTTCGACTATTGTCACCTATGAAATCTCATTGTATTGTTACTATCGACTATCGTTACACCAGTTATATGGACTAATACATTGAGAATACATGGATGGAGTGGTTACTGGGTATTTGTTTGTACCCTGTTCAAACTGTCTAGCCTTACCTTACGAAAGGTGCCATTAGTTCTCTCATAGAGCACTTCACTGAAGAGAGGCCTCACAATTTTGCGCCGGGGACTTGACATACTTATATCCTGGCCATTACATCACTCATGGTACCTTTAAACAAAAGACTATCAAAATCAAAACATCAATTGAATAAAACATTAAAAATAAAAATACATTTTATTGCTAATTATTTAAGAAGAATAACAGACAAGACAGACTTTTTAGTTGTCTGTTGTGGTTATCATCTCACAAACAGTACTTCAGTTATTTGGAGATAGTGTTACTAGAAGCAGATATAATACTGCCTTCATTAAGATTAAGGTAAATGTCTGGTTTATAGTCTTCTTCTACGCTGATGGCATATTCAGCCAACTTCACAATTTTACGCCACCCCCGGTCGTTGGGTATATTCATAAATCCTGTATCAGCAGCCGAGACATATGGTGGTAGGTCTAGGTCATTAGGCATGACCAAAATAACCCTCGCAGGTACCCATTTATGCACCTGGGTGGAGTAAAACAATTCAAAGTTACTTTCTTGCTCAAGAAAATTAGCGGCGACCTGACCAAGGATGGAATCTCGGACCCCGTGATCCTGAGTCGTAAGTCCTACCACTGGATTATCTTGCTCATCACTGCTTATATAGCATGTCATAAATACCTGGCATCATACCAGAACCTGTCACAATTTCACGACACCTGGTGGACAGATTATGGAACTATCCTTATATATGCTAGAGTGTAAGAAAGGGAACTATACCACTACCATTGTAGAGGACTTAAGTATGTTACAGATGGGATCAAACCAGGGGCCTCCAGTACCTGGAGCCGATGCTATACCTGTTACACTACTAGGTCTGGTTTGACCTTTTGGGTATACATGATGTGATATTATTACAAAAGAGTTCCTATCATGATGTGTTTGACCTTGTGATGGTCACATTTTAGGGCACTGCTTATATCACTGGTTTCGGTGACATTGATTTGTAAAGCTCTTAGTAAATTCTGGAATGTTTGAATGGGTGATACAACTGATATATTCTGGAATATTTTTACTATTATAAATGGGGTTATTTTCTTATTTTACATGAGACCTTTTTAGACCTTCAAGACTTAAAAGACCTGCCATAATTATAGCAAGTGTCTTAAAATAACTGCAGCGTGGGAATATGCATTTGGATTAAAACTTGTGTATTTAGAAAATTAAAGTGATAATATCACCTTCTTCAGACCTTGTTTTAAATTTGGAAAGGAAACTATTCTTTGATCAAGTAAGTGGACAACTTTATAAGGACTTTGGTTTAATTGCTAAATGATTTATTGTAATATTTCTTAATTAATTAATTTGCAATAATTTGTTCCATGTTTGTTTAATAAAATATATTGTGTTGTAGAACTTTTGCTGGCTATTAATTCTGTTGCGCGATTGATTATGACAATATGCATGCATTAATGCTTAATATGGTTATCTAAATAAATACAAAGAGTGGTTTTGACTGTTTCTTTTCTCAAGACCTAGTGTTCTGCAAAGAATTCAAACTAAGGGGACATGTTTAAAATAAAGGGAACAAAGAAATTTTTATAGGCCCTAAAGATTACAAAATTAAATAAACTAGACCACATGCAGTAATAAAGTATTATCCTGTTAAAATGCTTACAACAAAAAAAGAGAGTTTGATTTTTCTGGGATAATATTTTAATTTTTTAAAAACTTAAGTTTTAAGGTTCTGCATTGTCTGCAGATTTTGAGTAATTTTGCAAGATAATGTTGTTGTTTTAAAAAACACCATTTTCATTGTAGATACCAAGTCTTATTTGTCTTTCATGCACAGATAAAGCTGCTTTTATAGTTTTTGGTATTTGCATAAACGGCTGATGATTGTTAACAAAAAACAACTATAAAATATGTTTTCCATTTGTTTTGTTTTTCAAGATTGGAAAACTCTGTTGTTTATAATGTGATAAGCGTATGCAGTCTTAGACAAAACCAAGTGGACCATGGCCAGAGTCCAACTAAATCTCTGTTGTTTAATGAAATTTTATAAGTTAAATGGACTAATGGTCCACCATAAGTTTAAGCCAATAATTTTCAAATTCTAAATTGTTATAAAAATATACATACCATACTAAAGTAAACTAAACAATACTTTATAGCCTTTTACTGAACCCTGTCACTGATAACATCTCTGTAAACTTACCAACCATTGTTGTCAAAATGCAAAAATCATGTTGGTCTGCTCCAGCAGATATTGCATGCTTGGTGGACCGAAGGTCGAGTATATTTAAACTTCTTACGATATATCTCATAAACTTCTTATCAATGTTTATTGGTCAAAAATGAATTGCAACCTCATTTTGTGAACACATTAAACAAAACTATTTAAAATCTAAACATCATAAAGAAAAATTTACTGTATTTTGGCTCAGTAAACTAAAGTATCTGAAGCAAACTAACTGGAAAATTTTAGTTGACTATTACCATTTTTGCCACCTTTTTTTAGTAATAAGTTTCCCCTATATTATATTCACAGCAGTATCTTATCTCTCAATCATAAAATTAAACAGAATCAACATGCTGTTTGTTGTTTGTGTGTTTTGTTGTTGTTGTTGCACACATAATAATAATATACATTAAACTACAAATTGTCTTGAAAATATTGATGTCAATCATTTACCATCTAAATTTCAGACTGGGTCAGATTGGAAGGTAAAATTGGTGGGATAGTTGTGTACCTGTGTGAATATATTATAAAAAAGGAAAGAGAAAAGATTAAAGGAGCATGTCTTGAAATAAAAAGTAACAGGTGAAAGCACTAAAATCAAAAGAAAATAGCAATCAATGAACCATATTTTGACATTGTTTTCAACAACCATTCAAGATTTGTAAAAGAAATCTGTGGTTTAATGAATTTATCAGTTTTTGTTTGTTTTTTGATGTTGTTTTTCATTGTCAGGAATTACGGGAATACGTGTCGAGTACGTGTCGTTTAACAAGTAACTTTATTATTAAAGCGGAAGTAAATTAAAATGTGTTTAAATGAATTTAAAAACGGTGCCATGGATACTGTCTAGTGAAGCACTAATGAAACATGCAGATAAATACCGGGAAAACTTGTTCGTCGACTTTTCTATTTCTGACAACTGCTGTGTGCACAGACGTTTAGTAAAACCTTAACGCATGGTCCAGGGTAAACAAACACTTATAAATTTGACCTACTTAGGACAGGAAGTCAAAACAAGATGGTTAGTTCACGGCTCTTAATAAAATATCGTGTTGCACGGAAATGAACCTTAATTACTCCAACAATGGAAATCTCTCACCATATTTTAAAAATTCTTATTAATAAGTTATTATTGTAATTCGGGAGGTGGGAAGAGTCAAAACTTAACGTTTATATTTTTACACGTACATTTTACTTTTTACCGACATGCATTTTTTGCTAAAACACTCACGCATGCGTGCTGTCAGTATTTACTCACTGTTACACGACCACGTGCACAATAGTCGTGGAGTTTGAGTCAGGGACACACCAATACAGCCCTCTCCAACCACACACACAAAATAATAATCCCTAAACACAGATATATTTAAAATTGTTTTAATTATATTGATTCAATTCAATAAGAAAGGGTAAAAGTTCACGGTGGACCAAGACACACATAATGGTTGTTGTACTTCTTGTTCTTAATAATGTTGTTGCCATAAAAAGATAATAACAACCGTTTTCATTAAAAACTGGTCTTTCAGGGGGTAAACACACAAAGAAAAGCAAGAGCATACACTTTATTGTAAAACTTTATTCTTAAGCCAAATTTAAATGAATTGATGTTTTGTGAAATATCTATAGGTAGATCTTTGCAATAATGCAACCCATGGCATCACATACTAGAAATACAAACTTCCAACTTGCATAGACCAACAACAAAATATACCATGTGAAAATAGAGAAACCTGAGTTTCATTCTGTATAGCTATGTGAAATTTACTATTTGTACTGTTACTATACCTGTCTAGGAGACCTGAACATATATGCACAGACCCAGAGTGTGGTTACCAATGCCCTCATGGTTGTCAAGGAAAAGGGATCTGTTTCTTGTTCTTCAGCTATTAATGAAATTAGTTTATAGTTACCTTTATTTATTTTATAGTATTGTTTATTAAAATGTCACGTTTATAGTTATAATAACTTGGTGCTGACGGAAACAAAAACTTAATAACATGTGCAAGGCAAATACTAGTAAGCTCATGAAAGAATAGGCCTAACCATGTTAGTATTCAATTGTTAAAGTGTTTGTGTATACACGCTAGTTTACCATACAATAGTAAGAGATGCGATTTATTGTGAATGACAAATATGTTTTTAATTTATTTTGTTCAAGCTAATGGTTCAAGGTATACTTTTCTTATCTATCTTCTGTTATTGTTAAATGCCTAATTTAAATAAACCAAACTTCATCATGCAAGTATTTGCATAATATATAAACGGGCAAATATAACTGTGCACAGACATGAATAGTGTTCTATATACCAGTCTTCAGTGTAGTAAAATTACTTATACCATTTTTTGTATCATGCAGATGTAATGTGTCTGTCTTCGCATGAAAATACTACATTCTCATTCCTTACATGTATACCGGGCCTGATAGCGCAATCGGTAGAGCGTCGGCTCCAGGTACGGGATGCCCCGGGTTCGAACCCGGGCCGCGACATGCCAACGTCGTAAACAAAATGGTAGTGGTATAGCTCTTTTAATAACGCTCAAGCAAATATTATGGTAGTTCCACGACTGGTTGGGCCAGTGTCAGGATAATGTGACTCGGTTTGGTATCATGCCAGGTGTTCACGGCATATTATATACTGTGAAGGCAGCACAATATCTGCTTCAATTGGACACCGTCTCCAGATAACTGAAATTCTTTTGGGGGCGGGGGATGATAAACCCAGTAAACAAACAACAAACAAACACGCATTCCTTACACTTGCATTGACATTATTATTGTACAAGTTTCAAACAAGATATTTTGGGGGAACGACTTTTGCCGGATGTGAAAAGATGCTTTTGTGACGCATTTAATTTTCCCCTTATAAGTATATGCGAGAAAAGTCACGTTTGCCAACATTTGCTTTTTCGCGATTGCTCAGTAAATACCATTTACGCAAGCAATATTGCCCATTATAAACCTATAGAAGCTCCCAATGGGCTATATATATAGAATAGGCTTTTTTCATTTGAAAAAAGAGCTTTTTTAGTGCATGGATTTGTTGTAGATGCTTTAGCTCGTGGTAACATCTATTCCATTGGTCAAGTGAAAAAAGAGATAAAATAACGCCATCACAAGATCGTATACTCATAACCCCTTTTAGCATGTTATGACTTGGAATGTTTTGTGATTTCAACATGTCTGGTTTTACTGTCATGACACTTTAAAAATAAATCGACGTTTTAACACGTACGCGAACAAATACGGTTTTTGACTGTTAAAGTTTACTTGTAGCCGTTTGTTTTCTGTTGAAATACAATGTATTGTACTTTAAGATGTACTTTGGCTCAGTAAGTCGGCCTGACTTTTTCGACCGATAATATATATTTTGATTAAGTTGTGGAAGACGTTTTGCTGAGGTATTAATGATTGGGAGACTTCATTTTTCAACAGAAGATTCGGAGAGCTGTCTTGCGCGCTCCAGTTATGGCCTAATTATAATTTATGAATTTATGTTTTTAGAAACGCATTTTATTGTTATCTCATTTGCATCTAGATTTAATGAGCTGATCATATTAATGTTAACATTTTATGATTTTGTCCAGTACGAGATTTTAACCTAGTTTCCTATGTCTCACGTCAAATCCTTGAAATGTGTAGAGCAACTTTTTGTATCGCCGGGTTTTAAAACTGTATGACCTGAGGCATTTTGGTTAAATCAGTTCTTCTGTTTTCTCTACTAACGCAGCAAAACGGTATTACTTGGCCATGTCCCATATCAAGACATGTCTAGCTGAAAATATCACCGGACCGTGTCGCATGTTAGTACAATATCGATCTCTATATCTGAACTCTATGAGGGTTGTCATATTCCTACCCACACATAGTTTACCGAACACAATGAGAGCAGTATTGGTTAAGGCGTCATCATCATGTGACTCTATTTGTAATAGTCCTACTTCAACATAAGGGGGCAATTTTGAAATCGCCTCTTTCCCATTTCAAAATCGTGATTCACTAGATCTGGTGCTAATTCCAACCCGTGAGTACGTATATATTTTGTATTATTTTAAAATTATTTGACACAACGATAAGTAGATCTAGCGTTTGTAATTATGACAGAAAATGCTACAATTTTATAGACAATGAAACTTAATGCCCTTATACCCTCTTTTTCCAAGTCATAATCGCGGAACTCACTTCTACAGTATAGAATCGTAGACGTGCTGGTTTGAATCATGTTTGGGATTAGGAAATGCTTTAGATAATTAGATGTCGGAATCATTTATCTAGAGCTCTGTAATCGTTAATCTCTGTTTCAGTTGAAGATCTACATTCAGTATTAAGTGTTCTGTTCTGTTCTGTTCAGTATAAACTATGTATGACCATTATTCAGTAGTTATTATGTTGGAATGCATTGTTGTTTGGCCTTCTGTCTGACATACATACATGTATATACACTGGCCCTCAGCTTGTAGGTGTATTGTGGTCGCCTAGCTATATAGTTCTATTACTGCTTTAAGCTTATCTATGTAATTTCACAACTGGTTAGCCTATCGCCAGACTGTAATTGTGTGTGATTTCATACTGGGTATTAAACAGCATGCCGTCTCAGTGTCGGAAGCCCAATATCTGCTTTAAATGTCCACCGAATCAGAATAAGCTTAGAATTGTGAATGAGACATTAAGCCGGTGTTCTCTCAACTGTACAACTTTATTTAAAATAGCTAAGATCAAGTTTGAGAAATAGTACTTCGTTTATCAACATGCATTTTCGATAATAATAACAGATTAATAGAGAAATAACTATTAATTAATTAATAGTATTTATCTTATTGTTATTACTACAAATTTACTTTCACTTTTTCGCATGGCACTTTGCTTTTCCTGTTGAAAATACAAAACAACCTGGCGAATATGAACTATAACCCCATATCAAAATACACTGAGCCAAGTTCTAAAAGCCCGAGTAGGACAGTTGGGAATAAACCGTTAATACCCAGAGGACATGTACCAATGCTTTTGTGTGCATTGCATATAGGCTTATTACTCGTCATACCTACCGTAACCTACACACGGTAGCCATATAAGAACATTGCCCGTTGTATTATTTCTTGTAACCGGACATGGTATCGCATTCGGTCGGGCGACGGCTCTAGGCCCTGGAGGCATCGGATTAAAAGCCGCGACATTCCAAAGTCGTGAAAACAATAGTCGCATGGCTACCTTGCAAATTTCCAAGCATAAACAAGCTAGGTAATTCCACGAGTGGTTGGCCTGATGTCAGAGTAATGTGCCTGGGTGTGGTATCCCGTCAGGTGTTCCGCGAATGGTTTGCTCACTGTCAGGATGATGTGGCTGGGTGTGGTGTCCTGTCAGGTGTTCCACGACTGGTTGGTCCGGTGTCAGGATAATGTGGCTTGGAGTGGTATCTTGTCAGGTGTTTCACGACTAGTTGGCTCGCTGTCAGGATAATGTGGTTGGATGTTGTATCCTATCAGGTGTTTCACGACAAGTTGGCTCGCTGTCAGAATAATGTGGTTGTGTGTTGTATCCTTTCAGGTGTTCCACGAATGTTTGGTCCAGTGTCAGGATAATGTGGCTTGGAGTGGTGTCCTGTCAGGTGTTCCACGACAAGTTGGCTCGCTGTCAGGATAATGTGGCTAGGTGTTGTATCCTATCAGGTGTTCCACGACTGTTTGGTCCAGTGTCAGGATAATGTGGCTTGGAGTGGTGTCCTGTCAGGTGTTCCACGACAAGTTGGCTCGCTGTCAGGATAATGTGGCTAGGTGTTGTATCCTATCAGGTGTTCCACGACTGTTTGGTCCAGTGTCAGGATAATGTGGCTTGGAGTGGTATCCTGTCAGGTGTTCCACGACAAGTTGGCTCGCTGTCAGGATAATGTGGCTGGGTGTGGTGTCCTGTCAGGTGTTCCACGAATAGTTGGCTCGCTGTCAGGATAATGTGGCTGGGTGTGGTGTCCTGTCAGGTGTTCCACGAATAGTTGGCTCGCTGTCAGGATAATGTGGCTGGGTGTGGTGTCCTGTCAGGTGTTCCACGAATAGTTGGCTCGCTGTCAGGATAATGTGGCTGGGTGTGGTGTCCTGTCAGGTGTTCCACGAATAGTTGGCTCGCTGTCAGGATAATGTGGCTGGGTGTGGTGTCCTGTCAGGTGTTCCACGAATAGTTGGCTCGCTGTCAGGATAATGTGGCTGGGTGTGGTGTCCTGTCAGGTGTTCCACGAATAGTTGGCTCGCTGTCAGGATATGTGGCTGGGTGTGGTGTCCTGTCAGGTGTTCCACGAATAGTTGGCTCGCTGTCAGGATAATGTGGCTGGGTGTGGTGTCCTGTCAGGTGTTCCACGAATAGTTGGCTCCCTGCCAGGATATTGTGGCTGGGTGAAGTATCCTGTCAGGTGTTCCACGACTGGTTGGCTCGCTGTCAGGATAATGTGGCTGAAAGTGGTGTCCTGTCAGGTGTACAGCGATTGGTTGGCTCACTATCAGGATAATGTGACTGGGTATTGTACCCTGTCAGGTGTCCCACGACTGGTTGGTTCGGTGTCAGGATAATGTGGCTGAAAGTGGTGTCCTGTCAGGTGTTCCACGACTTGTTTGTCCAGTGTCAGGATAATGTGGCTGGGTGTTGTATCCTATCAGGTGTTCCACGATTGGTTGGTCCGGTGTCAGGATAATGTGGCTGAGTGTGGTGTCCTGTTAGATGTTCCGCGACTGGTTGGTTCGGTGTCAGGATAATGTGGCTGGGTATTGTATCCTCTCAGGTGTTCCACGACTAGTTGGCTCGCTGTCAGGATAATGTGGCTGGATGTGGTGTCCTGTCAGGTGTTCCACGATTGGTTGGTCCGTTGTCAGGATAATGTGGCTGGGTGTGATGTCCTGTCAGGTGTTCCACGACTGGTTGGTCCGGTGTCAGGATAATGTGGCTGGGTGTGGTGTCCACTTAGATGTTCCGCGACTGGTTGGTTCGGTGTCAGGAAAATGTGGCTGGGTATTGTATCCTCTCAGGTGTTACACGAGTAGTTGGCTCGCTGTCAGGATAATGTGGCTGGGTGTGATGTCCTGTCAGATGTTCCACGATTGGTTGGTCCGGTGTCAGGATAATGTGTCTGGGTGTGGTGTCCTGTCAGGTGTTCCACGATTGGTTGGTCCGGCGTCAGGATAATTTGGCTGGGTGTGATGTCCTGTCAGGTGTTCCACGACTGGTTAGTCTGGTGTCAGGATAATGTGGCTGGGTGTGGTGTCCTGTCAGGTGTTCCACGACTGGTTGGTCCGGTGTCAGGATAATGTGGCTGGGTGTGATGTCCTGTCAGGTGTTCCACGACTGTTTGGTCCAGTGTCAGGATAATGTGGCTGGGTGTGGTGTCCTGTCAGGTGTTCCACGATTGGTTGGTCCGGTGTCAGGATAATGTGGCTGGGTGTGGTGTCCTGTCAGGTTGTCCACGATTGGTTGGTCCGGTGTCAGGATAATGTGGCTGGGTGTGGTGTCCTGTCAGGTGTTCCACGACTGGTTGGTCCGGTGTCAGGATAATGTGGCTGGGTGTGGTGTCCTGTCAGGTGTTCCACGACTAGTTGGTTCGCTGTCAGGATAATGTGGCTGGGTGTGGTGTCCTATCAGGTGTTCCACGACTAGTTGGTTGCTGTCAGGATAATGTGGCTGGGTGTGGTGTCCTATCAGGTGTTCCACGACTAGTTGGCTCGCTGTCAGGATAATGTGGCTGGGTGTGGTGTCCTATCAGGTGTTCCACTACTAGTTGGCTCGCTGTCAGGATAATGTGGCTGGGTGTGGTGTCCTATCAGGTGTTCCACGACTAGTTGGCTCGCTGTCAGGATAATGTGGCTGGGTGTGGTGTCCTATCAGGTGTTCCACGACTAGTTGGCTCGCTGTCAGGATAATGTGGCTGGGTGTTGTATCCCGTCAGGTGTTCCGCGAATGGTGTGCTCACTATCAGGATAATTTGGCTGGGTATGATATCCTGTCAGGTGCTCCGCGACTGGTTGGCTCATTGTCTGGGTAATGTGACTGGATGTGGTATCCTGCCAGGTGATTACGGCCTGTTGTAAACAGTGCAGGCAGAACTGTATCTCCTTATGGATAATCTATTCGTATCAGGACATTAATAGGACGACTAACCTTACAATACATAACAAAACAAACAAAAACAGCTCTTGTACCTATGTTTGTCAAATCACAAAACATAGAGTGAATGGTGTTGCGACGCCCTTAAATCCCTATGGTATTAGCATTTGATAAAGTTGTTGCAACTGTATTTATTCTTCAATGGCAAGGGCGTAGCTAGATTGGTTTCGATGTTAAGTGTTAATGCTGTTTTTTTTTGTCTCAGGACCCGGCCCTTTGACACCTCTAAAAAACACGGTTTTAAACAAACTTTTATTTGTATATCCTTTTCAGAGAAACATTAAAATTGAACTGATTAAAAAAGAAAAGAAAAAAAAAGATAACACCAAAATACAATTTAACACAATCTAAGTGTGACCAATGAATAGTCATTGTAATCTTAATTGTTTTGCGTAAAACTACGAACAGATTATTAAATGTGTCACAACAATCACAGTTAATTGTTAATCATTAATAGATCAGCCTGGACGCTGATTTGAAAGTACACTGTCAGAATTGAATTCCATTGCACAAAGCTATCGAAACTATAGAAAAGTTGAATTGAAAAGTAGGAATAATGTGACTCTATACTCCTTCTGAATTAAATACTTTGATACATTGTATGTTTTGAGCAAACGTCATTTGTCGCATATTGTAGAGTATCAATACCCGTGTGGTCTTCTAAATTAGTTATAAACTTTTAATTAATTAGAGAAAGTCACGTAAACATGTTCATATTTAAGCACATAAATAACACTTTTTGACTTATTTTAAAGGTTAAATATTTTAACTAAATAACGCTAGTCTAGGTAGTTAAAGATACAATATCAAGCACGCTATTTGATATCGTCCGTAACGATTTAACGATATTAGCGAACCCTAGATTGCATTCGTAACCACCTGACTGTATGTTTTTGACATGATCCCTTATATCTCACTTAATCCAGTCAGCCGAAAAATAATTAATTAATATCAATGACAAAATGCTTCCAATGTAAAGAATTCGACTAAGTAAAAATGTAAATATCTAAAAAAGTGATTTTTGTTTGTCCATTCTATAATCAATTGCTCCGTTAAGATACAATAAGTTCTATAATTCCCCTACTGTTCACGAGTGTGACCCAGTACGGCCCAAACGACAGTACTCGATCCCTTATTAGCTTAATCGTCATTTTATATATGTACGGAAGTAAACCGATTATGTTTTAGACAGTTCTAAATGGTGAAGGCGATCAAACATGTATAAGATTAAGATTGATGGAAAACACATCATCCATCAAGCCGCCAGATCAACTGATTTTTTTACATACGTTATGAATCAAAAGGTCTGCATGAAGAGTTTTGGATTTGTTTCTATTAGAAATTTTGCATTTGGTCAGTATAGGTAATAGAAGAAAACTTCATGATGCAGTATTGTCATGAATGTAATTATGTCAGTCCAACCAGACTATATTTTGGAAATACTCAAATTATCACATTGATGCAAATTTATGAGCACTACATTTTAAAGGTGGTATCCGACAGTTTGTCTGTTCTATATCAAATGTATGTAACGGTAACTTAACCCTGTTTGGGGGGGGGGGGGATTTCGGCTTAATATCTGAAAACACTTATGCTTAAGTCCTAAACAGACGATTTCTGAATTGTTAGACAGTTCAAATTATGAAATAATCACTCAATAAGTAAATCTATAAATAGTCACGATGTGGATTTCTGATAAAAATATTTACGCCAGCCTGTCTTACTCGAATAATGATTGAACGTAAAAGTAAGTGGTCACGTAGTTTGCTTGGTTAAAAAATAGCTAACAGTGCAACGTGGCTCAGATAGGAAGTACATATGTTCGTGTCAGTTAGGGTTTTATGTATTACTCTTTCACATATATGTATGGCTTAAATACACAGCATTGTGGCCTTTCAGTGAACTGAGTACAGGAGGTCAGCTTATTCAACTGAATGAGGTGGTCGATTTTGCAATGCCACGTGTTTGGTAAAGGTAAATAAAGACCGCCAATATTCCAATATTTAAATAAGTACTTTGTAGATTTACAAAGCGACATGTAGTGAGCTTGCAGATAGATAGCAAGAGTATAGCAAAGTAATAAATGTAGTACCATGGTAAGTAATATAGGCCACTTAGGTTAACATATTTTATTTTGGACTAATTGTAAAGAAGGACTAATATAGAAGAATCTTTTTTTTCAGGTCTTGTTCTCACCACCCTGTCTAGTCCACGATGTCCAGCATAATCGAATAATCGTAAGTGTCCTTGGCCAATTCTCGCTTTTAAAGAATTGTATTAATGGCATTAACAATAATGTGTGTGAATATTTTCAACGTGGACGAAATCAGAAAATAGATGTTTTAGCCTCTAACCAAGAATTGTACAACATTCCGTTCAGACAATGAACATCCGTAAATACAATCTATTTAAAACACTTATTTCAATGGACATGTCATACAAAAATAAACAACCATATAATAATGTTGTTTGATGACTTTATATGGATAAACTTTGTTCCAAGTAAGTGAACTGTTGATCCGGACATGGCTAGAAAATAGGGCAAAGAAAATCGTCCCATAGATTAAATCTATTAGATTTAAAAGAAAAGCATCAAAGGCGACCCTAAAACTGGAACAGTTACACAAATCAAAATATATGTGAGGAAGTAACAAAAACATATTTGAAAAGTAATTGTTTTTATTTGAAAGTTTTAAGTAATTATAAATCTCTAGAAAAAATATGTATATTGTTAATTCCTGAGACCATAGAGTGATATAAAACAAAATAAAAAGCAAAACGGACAGCATTTAATAAGTTTTAACGTGTGCAGAAAAAAGTTGCACACATTATTACAATTAAATATAAAACTTAAGTGTTCGAGCGAAAAATGCACGTATGCAGCAGCCTCACATTACACAAATCATTGTTGTTTAAGTAGTATTCTTCTGGAAGATGTTTTTCCAGTCTCTGTATCATATTTTCTATTTTCAAAGTTGTTGTGTATGAAAGCATTTTGTGTGTCTGGGTTATGTATACAAACCCAATGTTTATTATATCTCACATTTAAATTGAAATGGGTGAAGACAAACTTGGAGAAACAGTAAAAACAGAACCATATGGCATGTCCTTAATCCCGATGGAACTAATGTTGTAACAAAGCAATGTGATTACCTAAGTATGTGCTACTGTGGTTTTTAATTACACACTGAACTGATATTAAGAATACAACTTAACAAAAGTTGTTGTCAAGTGAAATTACGTAAATTGTAACGCTCATGCACGTCGCCAATAATTTTGACGGCATTTTAAAGAGGATCCTTACATAAATACACATATATATTACAGACATATAATGTTTGGTCCATGTTTTGCGAGTGTGTGAATAAGTGTGTGTCCTTACGCGGATTTTAGTATTTTGTTACAACGATATTACCACTATTTGACAGCTAAACAAGATATGCAGCCTACAATACTAGAATTGTTTAAATTTATGTAAAATCTATTTTAGACGTGAATTGGATTTCCACTTTATAAATGTACGATGATGTCGAGTCTAATGTTCAACAGTTCCCGCTTTGAATGTATTTTGAAACATATTCATCTTTATGTTGTAATACTGAGGTTAATCCAGTCAAGTCCTATAGGTCCAGGAATGTATGACCAGTTCGAGGGCAGGTAGTCTCTACTCGTTTATGTCTAGATGGTATGAGTCTAAGTCCAGTCATGGGACTTAAATTGAAATGCACTTTAGATATATAAGTGGTCTTATGGCCTTGATGAAACGACTTTTGCTTTCAAACGAAAAAACTGGAATAATATAAATTCATAACGCGTTTGTAATCATGGCAAGCATCGGCTGTTTTTTAAAGATTAAAATGTAGTATTAGCTTCCTTATTAAATATCTTAGGCCAGAATCTCATAAGTTCTCAATAAACAGTTTATACCAGTAATCAGTGACAGAAAACGTTCAAATATAAAAAATAAATAGAATTAAGAAATCGATTTTATAAATTAGCATTATCTCACGGTTATATCACAGTTTTGAGTTTTTATGGGCATTAAAATATTTATTTAAACACAAAAAAATGTATCACATGAAAATGATTTATTTTATTTAGGAAGGTTAAACATTAATGGTGTAATTATATTACACTAAACGCAACATAACTTTTCGATCCGTGTGTTAACAGCCGTTTACCCGCCCCCACCCGGGGCCGCCCAACCCATGCAGGGATACTCGCAACCCCCCGGGTACGGACAACCCCCCGGGTACGGACCGCCCCAGGGTCAAGGCTACGCAGCGTTCAACGCACAAAACAGTCATGTGACTGTCATCGCTCAACCACACAATATGATGATGGGCAGCGGATGCAAGTCTTGTGTAAGTATGACTCACAACATCATTGGAGGACTTGTTTAAATATTGCGTCGGAACATATAGCCATTAGGTTTGGCTTCAGGATTCGCGCGATTTCATGACAATACTAAACTTAACATTTGCTTCAATAATAGTTTGCAATATTTCTCATATTGTAAAACATAGTTATAGAAAAACGAAAGACGAAACTGAACATATCATGGAAAAGTTGGTAAACAAAGATTCTGCTGCTAATTTTAAAGTACTAGTAGTCTCGGAGCTTCCCGAACAGCTTTCGCCTGTTGTACTTTCTAAATGCGATGTACGTGTTTCATGAAAAATATAGAAGACCATTTTCAAAAGACATAATTATTAAATGCAAGCGCACACAATATGGGTCAACTTTTTATCGGAAATGTCAATACAACTTCGGGCTGTCAAGTTTATATTATTAAATGACGATACGAAGATTAGGTTTGCATGTGTTGCATTGTCTAGTTAGTATTAAACTGCTAGTGTTTGTTCCCCTCTTTGTTTATACTTTTGATTTCTTAAAGCTATTTTCTATCTGTGTTTTATGTTATCTCAGCTTAAAATTCAAACCCTATTGCTGAAATGCTTCTAGTATATATTGAAACGCCAAATGTACCAACGTTGTGGTTCGTTTTAAAAAGTATACACACGTATGAGAACTAGAAGAAAAAAAAAACGATTACAAAGAACTAACGTAACAACCAACTATAAATAACTGACACTATATGAAGACATACAAATAAAAAGAGAAATAAACAATAACGGACAAATGTAAATGTTACAAAAGATGTTAAAACACAACAAAAAATAATTTATTTAGTATCGGTTATATATGTAGCAACATAGGGACTTAAGATGTAATGGTCAACCACCTTGTTTTCCCTTGCAGGGCGGAGGACCGGTCGTAGAAGAGATATAGCCAACTTGGCCTTATTCTAGCGATCTGTTTCTTTCCATGTGGAGTAATCTGCTGTTTGATGATGGGGACGGAAAAGAGATGTAGCCGTTGTAGCGCACTTAACTAATAACACGAGCAAATCTCTAGACTAAGAGATAAACGATAGACTATGCAGATAGACATATTTTTTTAGGAAATTACAATAAAGGACTTGTGTGGAAATTTGCAAGTGAAAAAGGCTTCAAGTGTAAAAATAACGATATAATAAGGGCAAGTTAGATCATTTTAATACATGATATCCAATTAATTGACAATTGTTCATTCAGGTAAAATGTCAAGACTGAATAAATCGGCAACATCGGTGATGCCCAACATAAACATATTTTATATTGCTCGTGAACTTCGGGGATATAATAATTTTATCCCTTATTCGTGCATCTTTCTTGAAAAAATACCCACAAACTGAACCGTGCATGGACGCCCAGTGCTTCAAAAACACAATTTCTATATAATATTTTAGGAGACAAAATAAAAACAAAACATTGTTTTGATTACATTTGACTTTAATATTTTTGCATTGTTGTAACGATTTTTTTTTTTCGATTTTCTTAGTTGTCTTGTGACACAATATTATTAGAACGCATTTGGCAAACATTGATGAACATTAATAACGCTTAAGTATATATAAAGATGAAGACTTATCAGATTATATAATAAAACATAAAGTTGATAAGAAAGGGCAATTATAATGATTAAGACTTATCATTAAAGTACATTTTGCAATTATGTTGCCTCTCTGTTTTATTAATACACTTTATAATGATGTTATTTTTCAGACTGTATTGAAATATGACACATTCAATGCCACCTGCAACAATCCATCGACTAAACAAACTTACAAGCTATAGACCAAAGAATCGGATTTAGGCTGGTGGTTGGGAAATGGAAGCGAGAAATGTTTTACACTATATATGCTATTAAGGTGGACTGGGCACAACAGATATACTGAGCATTGTCTGAGTTTTGTACACAGTTAGTTTTGTACAGCCTGATAGGATAGCTGCTGAAACTATCACAGTTGATTTGTTGAACCTATTTGAACATGTTTACCCTTTTAATATTGAACTGGTTTAAATTTAAAATAATGAAAACATAAGAACGGTTTTCAATGTATATGCCGTTAGAAAGCTCATCTCTCTGAAACACTACCCACCAGTACAGGTACAAATATACGAACTGTATGTACGTCATTAAAACAGTACCATTCAAATGATTTGACTGCGAATGGTGCAATGTCGGCAAAGAACGTGTAGCACGTATCACTGGACTCCGGCAATTAGACGATAATGTTTGCCCAGACCGTTTTAGATATATATAGTTATATTGTTGTATATTGATATTTTAAGTGTGATTTTTATGCTGTTGTTTTGTTGTTGCTGCTGTTGTTGATGCTTCATACCAATAAAACCAATCTTTTCTGATGTCTTTGTTGTTATTGTTTTAAAATCGTAATTCCAATATTTTATTTACAAAGTAATTTGAAACGTTTCCTTTAGACATCCGATTAAATACATCAATAGTAATTTAATTTTTTGGCTTATATTTCATTCGTATTTTCTTCTTTTTTTTCATATTTTCTCATTAATTATAATGTTAAAAAATCAAACATGTAGCTCGCGTAGAGCAAATAGTCACCGCTTCCAAAAGAAAGTGCATTTTTTGTGCAAAAATGAACTTGAACATCGCATTAAAGACGGTTTATGGGTGTTCACTTCACATCGTTCTTTTTACATTCATCTTTTCCTTATATGTTTATATATTACTCCTTTTATATATCATATTTAAAAAGAATATTGTCTATATTTTTGCAAATTGGTTATTTTCATAAATAAATATAGAATGATAATTACGGACAGTAAACTATTTAAATCCGCTTCAAAGTGGTTTTTAATAAGGTTAAGATATAGGGACATCTTGATGCTTTGAACAACAAACATGCTTGAGTAAACATAGGGCACGTTTCTTTTTCCCCTTCAAATCCATCCCAATAGAGTGACGTTCCGATAGTAGTCGACGGTAAGAACATTGTAGAATCGCCTCTGTACATGTATATAATCCCGAGCGTAAAATCTTTCTCTCAATGTATTTTTGTTGTGCTAAAAATGGACGAGTTATTTCGTGCATTCTTCTACCTTTCCGGCGTATTTATCAATAGTGGGAAATAATAGAGGTCATATAAAACTATGAATAAAGAAAGACTTTACTGCCAGTTGTAATTACGTTCGCTATATATATATGTCGTGTTAGAATAAAAAAATCCACTTGAACATTTTCTGCAAACCAAAGACTTTTCACACTCAATTTATTATTATTTTTTTATTTATTTTTTTTGGAGGGGGTGGGGGAGGGGGGTGCGATTGGGGAGATGGGTGGCGGGGAGATTTTAAAGAAAGTTAAATGTTTAAAACAAAAAGAGCTTGACACGTTAGGGTACATAAGTTAGTGAAAACAAAATTAGTTCTAAGTAAAAATGTATATTGAATGGGGTTGTGATGGATTTACAAATCCAGCAAACAGTAACACGGATGACTGGACTATTTTTGTGATCTCGGAATAAACGTATTACTATGCGTATTCACCATACAAATAGAAACTTATGTCATAAGCCAACATCAAATTAGTTTGAAATCGCCAGACTAGCCATCGAACTCAAATTATTTACTGTTATTCATTACAAATCATGCGAATTTTTATACTTTTGGAAAGCACGGGTACTTTAATAGACCTCGATACAGCAAAAATTTGTCATCACGAATAAGAATATCTGACAAAGTCCTATGAGCATTGCAACATATGCCAAACCCGGAAAAGGCACAGGACATGGGTATTCACATGAAAGACTAATGTATAAGTAAGAACAAATCTGTGATACGTCATTTAACAAAAAGAGCAAACCCAACAATTACCGCCTTGAAATGGTTATAAGCAGAAGGGACCGCCTGGGGATATTAACCCGGTTTTAGAGAGCTCTAATCTCACACTTCCTGATGGGTTTCTCAAATGCAAGCATTGAAAAGATAACCAATCTATTTGAATAAAAATGTCCAAGCGCTGACGTTTTCTTTGCTATGTTATGACGAAAGTAGTGACGTCATTAAAACTAATGTCCACATAGAATTTATAAGAGAGAGAAGTATTATTTAGATTAGAAAAACTACACTTGTTGATTGTTAAGTGAAATTACTATTTTTTTTATTTTTGTTTACTCAAGAATAGAAAATGACCAGAGAAGTGTAAATAGTTGTAGCATAATGTTCATGTGAAGATGGAACTGAGGAACAGAAGTCCAATGTCCATTAATGGAAATACACGTAACAAACCTTATAGGATGAATTAAATGACAACATAAATTACATACACGGGGAGATTTTTTACGACCGCCACACTGCACAGGTAACATTGATTACGAATAAGAATATATGACAAAGACATATTAGAATGGGTTAAATATCATTAAAGTTTCAAGTATCCATGCCAGAGGTTACCAGCCTTTCAGAACACAATAATCTCTGCTCTCGCGTAGAAGAAAAAGAGAAAGACATTGACGAACAAGATTTGAACGCTAAAGAATACACTCCATGGAGACAAAAAAAGGCTAAAACTTTTACTATTTATTTTAACGACAATGCCTGATGACTGTTTAATTAAAAACCACACAGAAATTTCCCTGTCTTACTCTACAATAAAATAGGGAACATGTGAATGGGCCGCCAGTTCAAAATTAATTCGCATCATCTTCGGTCATTTCCGTTAGGGCTGTGTATCTATCGAAATGATCGATACGATATTCGTATCATACAATATGGTTGATATCCTATATATCATATGGTAAATTGTATACGTCGTTAGGGAGATAAGTTATTGTAGAGGGCCAAGGTTATTGATACAAGAGTAAATGCTATAATAAAAAGGTAACATAAATTATGTTTCATTTTTTAGTAAAATAATTGTGGCTTTGTATGTGATGACTGTGTATAAAGAAATGAGAAATAAAAACAAACTACAGCCAAACTTGTATTAAGCAGGCCCCAAGAGACAGCCTATATAATTGGCTGCTTAGGACATGTTTGGCTGTAGTTTGTTTTGTATAATATTACATTATTGATTGTTTGCCTCTTATTGTGAGACTGTATGTTTACAAATACGTATTACACGTACTTAAATAGAAGACCTATTACAAAGTACTGTTCTAATAAATATTTCATACTACAACATAACTGCTTTTGGAATATCAACCTATGACTCAGAATATCAGAAGTGTCTCGCTAAATCAAAGAAAACATTTCTTAATTATCAGACCTTTGGTCATTTACGGTACAAGGTTTACCATTTTAAATTATTTACATCATATTTATACTGAGTGTAGATCTACCAAAATCTCAGTCATATTGTAGTTCCACAATTCGCCAAATATTGTTCATATATTCGGACAGACATGTTCCGGATGCTGCGTGTTTTAAAATATTATTTTAACAAAAACAGCAAGTAGTGTTATTACACTATTACTGCATTCCTTCACCTTTCTCTTTAAAATAACGCCATACTTTGCTTATCTGCTTAACGTCATTGAATTGTCTCGATGAAAACTAAAGCGCACAAAATGTTAATCCGCATTTGGAACACTCGGTTAGTATGGAATTTGAGCAAACACAGATATTGCAATTGCTAATCATGTTAGCTTCCTTTAAATTATATACATGTACAAAACGGCCGGAATATTTCACGATTTCGATGAAATATGATTGAGAAACTGATAAAAACCGGTACTCCTACTTTCTGTACACGTTTGGAAAATAACTCGAAGCTGATGGTAAGAGTGCACTGCGATTGTCGGTACGTGCTTCAGTCTTACTACATCAATAAATTGGCTCCTGCACATTTGCAGTTTAATTGTCAACAAGAAATGGCGCAATCAAATAGTTAAAATGGCATCTTTTAAACATATTCTCTACGGTTAAACACAAGTTTTCAGCTTCATCAGGGCTACAATATCTGAATAATTATTGTAAGATCTGCGTGGATCCTAAAAATAGCATTTGCATTTTATTTGATAAAAGGTCTATGAACGTGTGAATTTTTTAACACATTTCATATTTTTTACACATTTTTCATGTTTAATTTTGCATCATATAATCTTCGTATATCATGTCAGTTTAATTTATGTGACACAAATTTGACGTACATTTAAAAATAAAAGTTGCAGTATTTCATAATGTGTGTGATTTGCGGTGTTACCCCGAGAGTTTTTGGTAAACCTTCCTACACATTTCATTGTAACTATTTTCCTTTGTTTACTTTCTTTCACATTTGCAATAAAACTTACTTTGTGTTACCGAATCTGAAACATTATCGCTAAATTCAACAATGTTCAAAACTGAAAGCACTTAAATTTAAGCATCTGTTTCAAAAACTTTTGCATTTTCACACAAGGGAGTCATGAATGAATTTTAACTAACACATACTGTTTTCTTTGGATTGTTTTATTTCATTAACGAGACATACTTACAATATCTATAGCACTCATCACCATTATTAGCAACTTTGAAAGCCATTTTTCTTAAGAACCATGTAACCTTCTGAAAAATTTCAAGTTTATTTACGATGACATGCTGTTGCCGTGACCAAGCGTGTTGCAATATAAAACCTTACTCAGACAACTTTGATAAGTAAATCTATATCTTTCAACCATTGCCTTTTAATTGATATAGCATAGAAATGTAGCCCAAAACAGCTATATCACATGGGATACATAAATAGACTTACGTGTAATATTATCTCACACGATAAGTTCTCTGCAACTATAAGAATGAAATACAATAACATTCAGTGGGCATGTAATATGAGAGTGTGCCTCTACATGTATCATCATGTCGTGGCATTAACAGAGTAAACATTGGCTAACCCAAATTGTGTCACTTGAAATCGTCTATTGTATTTTGTAAATTCGTAATCCCATTATACTGCCATACCTTATATCTTTGACTGGAATGAACACAACTTATTTTTCATTTAAATAACCATAAAAATAGTTTACAACATAAATATGTTTATGCCATTTTGAAGGAACACATTTGGAGGTTTTAAATAACGCCACAGTTTGTAGTTCTTGTTTTATCGGCGGCGCCTGAACATTCTAAATCCACCTCGAGAGACCCACGGTGGCAAACCACCGCCCATCATTGGTGGCATTACCATGCCTGGGCCCATACCACCGGTAGCTCCACCGCCACCCATCCCGCCACCCATTCCGCCTCCCATTCCGCCTCCCATTCCACCAGTCATCTGACCGCTCATCCAATCCATGCCGCCACTAACGGGTCCTGGCATTCCAGGTCCTCCAATTCCAGATCCGCCCATTCCGCCACCAATTCCTGGCATACCACCGCCCATTCCGCTCATACCTCCGGGCATTCCGTTCATTCCCGCCCCAAACCCACCAAAACTTGCACGAGGCATGGTGCCCATTCCGCCCATTCCACCTCCCTGGATAAACCGCTGATCCAAATTAAGGTTCAGTGTGTCCATATTGGGTGTCATCTCTCCCTGTGGTTGCCTCCAGCCACCCATAGACCCCATTCCGCTTGGTCTGCCGCCACCAGTGCCAAATGCGCTACTTCCACTGGACTGTTGACCTTGACCTTGACCGAACGGTTCCATGAATCTCTGGCCACCGATATCGACGAAGCCTGGTTGTTGCTGACCAAAGCCGCCGGCTAGATCCTTGGAGAACCTGGTTTGAGGATGGTCATTGGAGCCAGGAGGGAGGGTCCTCATGTCGGGCTGTCCCACACCTTGTCTACCACCTGATCTTGTGTTGGGACATTCGGCATATGTGTAACCACTGTCGCATTTGGAACGATGGGGTTCACACAGTCCTGAAAGTAAATGTGTAAGATAAACAAATGAATTTGTTTTTAGAAACGCTTTGGTCTTTACACGCAGTTGAAATTAGTGCAAAAATTTATGATTTATATGTCGGTAAGCATGTGCATTTCATGGCTCTCTTTTTCAGGACGTCTCTTACAATGGAGAAAATAAATTGTATGCATACACTAATTTGGTGTTTTTAGTTAAAGCTGGATTTTCGATACCCGAAAAACACATATCAATGTCATCAGTATAGATTAAATAGCTGATATTTAGTGGTTCTTTAAAAAAATCAGTTTACACCTTAGAAATAATGTGAACAACTTCACCTATCTGGATAAAAGCTTTTAGTAAAATTATGCAGCATATACCGTGGTTAGCCATATTATTTTTGAAGTTGTGTAATATTAATGCAATAACCTTAGAGTATGTTTAGCTTTTTATGTTGAATGCAAATGCTGACGATAACTGAACGACAAATACAACCAAATTATAATTTGTCAAGAATAGGTTATGACATATCCGCGTTATTTGAAAGTGGGGGAGGTATTATGGCTACATTGTATTTCTAATGTCAAATTGGTCAATTGATATATTAAACACCATAGACATCTAAGTACTATAATATTAGACGTATCCAGTCGCCACTTAACATTCGTCCTTTATAAATAAGACAATAAGGAGACAATTTGTCAGACCGGCCCTTTGATCTTTCATCTAGCATTAGTTTATCTGTATGCAAAAAAGCTTGTGCAGCGGATTAATTTATTCAGTGAATCCTTTCATGCATATGTCAACATGTACACATTGCCTTAAATAACAGTCGCTAAGGAAACATCAAACGACCGACAATGAAACAAGATAATGTCTTCTGTCTATTTACATTCGTTCTCTAAATGAAACGGCAAATAAAATATGTTGTTTTTGTCCTCTTCTGTAATAATCAAGCACATTTCTGAAACTAGAAAGTGAACAAAGCTGGAGATGTTATCCCAAAATATAGCACTTTTGGATTTCAACTGACCTTACATAGTGCATTTAGATTAATGTAACCTATATTTTATGCATTTGGGGTCTTGAAACCTATGTTCATTGTATGTAGTGTAATTTATCCCTACCTGGGTGTCCCTCGGCTTGTTGTGGAGGTGGTCCTCCGGGTCTCCAGGTACAGTCAGGGTCTCCTAGCTCTTCGCCGTTAGTCCTGCCATCACCGTCCGAATCCATCCGACACACCGTCACCGACCACTGCAGGTTATGGTCTCTCATTGTCTGGGAAAAGAGTTATAAAAAGCAGATTATTAATTGAACCAATAAAATGCATGTAGTTTTATTCGTTTTACATATATTATGATCTGTAAAACTTAGAAGATTGTCCGGGTAGGATGACACATTGTGAACTCTATTAGACATGTAACTACTATAAAACAGGACATGTTGTCACACACACATACATATATATTTGTATTTGATGTCTGGTATGTCACGCGCATGAGACTAATCTGCTTCTTTACATGTATACTACTTTACATGTATACTACTTTACATGTATACTACATTGCATATATCCTACTTTACATGTATACCATTGAACATATATTCTACGCTCCTACATGTATACCACTTTACATGAATACTACTTTACTACACGCATGCCACTTTACTTCATGTATACCACTTTACATGCATATCACTTTACTACATGTATACTACATAACTACAAGTATACCACTTAACCACATGTATATAACTTTACGTGTATACTTCTTTACTACATGTTTACCACTTTACTACATGTATACCACTTTACTTCATGTTTACCACTTTACAGGTCTACCACTTTACTACATGTATACCACTTTACAGTTGTTGTCCTTGTTGTTACTGTCTGTGTTTGTGTTTGTGTGTGTGTTGTGTATGTGTGTGTGCGTGCGTGCGTGCGTGCGTGCGCGCGTGTGTGTGTGTGTGTGTGTGTGTGTGATTACATAAAAGTGAACATTGTTAATTCACGAGCAGTGACGAAAGTATCAGTTAAACCTTTAAAACACATTCCTGTTTTAAAGAAAAGTGCATACGTAGCAAGTTGATGAGCTAGCTATATGTTGAAGAATACAATTAATTAAGCGACTAAACAAAACTAATTGCTGTAAGTTCATTTTATTCCTTTATTCCTTTCAAACTCGCGTAAACGTAAATCACTACCTATGTATCCAGTACTATATTTGCTTATTTAATAATTAATTATAAATTTAACAACAATATGGCGTGATATGTACAGAGGCCATACGTTAATCTGTTTCACTTAATCTATATTGCTC
Source organism: Sinonovacula constricta (assembly GCA_007844125.1). NCBI lineage: Eukaryota > Metazoa > Mollusca > Bivalvia > Cardiida > Solecurtidae > Sinonovacula > Sinonovacula constricta. Next base: position 31,981,323 of record CM017555.1, read on the forward strand.
ATAAAACATTTTGTACAGAAATATTTTTGTAGTCGAAATGTTTTTACATTGATTATGAGAAACTACAAAACTTTTAGCCATGTCTGTGTTCTAACGAGTACTGTACTGAGGAACTTAAAGGTAGAGCAAATCCTCAAATTGTAGAGTACCATTGTGGGGGTTGAGGATTCGAATCCCGATATTGGCACACATGATCAGCTTTTTTTCTTCCCATTTCTTACTTTGACAACTTTGACAGTACTTTACCAGATTAAGAAGGAAAAGTGTAGTTTTTATTGATTATTCTGTAAATGAATTTTAATTGTATGATTTGTGCTAAATTTAATTACACATTCGTACATGGTATTTGCTATCAACAGCTCGCTGATTTTTCAATACAGCACTGTAAGCAGCAAAAATTGGAAAATCAGCCTTACATGTGTTAGGGTTGTGAACAGATAATTACATATTTGGGATAGTTTGAGTCAAACCAGTCTAGTAACATATTTGGTTGGTGTGTCTAACGCTATAATTTGTTTCCAAACGATACTCAATAGCGAAACACTTCTCCTAAAGGGAATATAACATGATATTGGGAGTTTTCTTATTTCTGAAAAAAAAAACCACCTTAAATAACCACTTTTTAAAGAAAATTATCTAAAATATCCATCAATTTAAAACTGAATGAATCTCTTTAATTTTGGCATACACATCTACATTAAAGTATCCAACACACCAGCTGTGCTAGTTTTCAAATTCTGTGTATTTTATTTCTCCACTTGCTTCACATTATTGTTATAACTAATAAATTAACAAAAGAGTGTTAAAGAGTGTAAAAGAGTGTTAAGTTTCCAGAATAGCCATCTTTTTGTTTAAAGCGCCTCTGTCTCTGCGGTGCATTGGACATCCCTGATCTTTCTTGTTAAATATTGTTCCTTAGGACGACGTACATGATTTGTGACTGCTTTCAAAAGCAAGAAGCGAAAGGGCTTGACATCAACATCCTTATACATAAAATTATTTAAAACTTAGACGAAATGCAGCGCAATATGAGGTCTAGCTGAGTGTCCTGTGAATTTTAATGAAAACAGAACACTGTTGGTCACTCATGTTATTTGTGAAAAAGCGGAAGTTCGGAAGCACGAGGATTTGACCCTGCACGACCTTGACTATTCGCGGTCAGTTGTTATGCAGGAGAAGAAGTAATACGAGTACAGAAGCAGTTATTAAATGTCGAAGGAAACTAGATTCACCAATTGTGACGAGGCATGCTTCAAATGTTAACATCAATATTGTAATCTATTTAAACTAGATGTCCAAGTGATTATATTGTGTAATGCAGATATATATGAAATGCAGATATATGAATGACCAATGCCGCGCAAGAATATCACTCAGTAACGAGATGAATGGGTAGAAACTGGGAACGAGCACTTCTTATAACTAGTGGTCCACTGATTATGCTTTATCTACAAGGTCGAGATAGTTGCGATATTCCTACGCAGGGCCTCATCGCCTTCTGTGAAGGTTGTGTAGAACAGATGTCAATCGTACCATCTCAGCATCTCAGTCTAAAGTTAGCATACACGTTCGGAAAATAATCTGCGCTCTTTGAATGTTTAGATTCGGATCACAGAGGTGTAGTGATTGCCGAAATATACTAACTGGGAGTTCATTTTGAACTTAGTGTATTCTGGTCTGGTTCAGTAGCACTCGTGGAATTTTTAGACATAATTTTAGTAAAAATGCAATCTTATAGAAGGTATTGCATGTTTAATAAAATAGTTTCTATTATCGATGTTAGTGCTTGTGTTGAAACTTTTGTCCCAATGTATAATATATATTTTATGAAAAATGTGTGTTATTCCGGTTGAAGACATACCTGCTTTCCAATGCGTTGAACATTTGATTTACCACGGAATAATTTTGACCATTATTTGCACACCTTTAGTCGCTTACATTGTTAAACTTAACCACCCAAATAGCGTTTTAATTATATAGCCTCTTAGGCTCATAAAATACCTAAAGTTATTATCTGTTGCCCAATGAATTAACATGACTATTTGTATTACAGCCTAAAAGTTTCCAGGATGACGGTTAAAGCTATGTTTTATAACCCTATCAATTAGTAGCACAATGGATAAATGTATTATAGCTTCACAAGTATACAGGATGATGGCTAAAGCGATACTCATGTAACATAGCACCATAATATGACAAGGGCAATGGCTAACGCGTTGAAGATGAATTGATAATATAATATTTTTCAAACTGATGAGACAAGATGCGATATACGACGATGGGTCAGGTCAGTCATTAATGTGTCCTTAGATGACAGGTTATTGTCATATGACATATGTTTTATATGGACCCCCTGATCACTACCGCCTGTTTATAATTATACACTAACACTATGGTCATAAATTACAAAATTAGCTCGTCTCATTACTAATCGGTCATAATGAAACAAAACCATGGTTAGATAAGTGATTTAGACGACCAAATCAGGAAAGGTGATAGGGACGTTTTGTAGTGATAAATGTAAGTAGTGAGTACTTCGAGTGTAAATTTTGCCCTATGCATGCATTGTAGTGTATTTCTTGAAAGATCGATGAGAAAATTGACAAGTGAAGTGATGAACTTTAAATTTATATCATGCCAAAGGCTATAAACTGTAAGTCTGGTTATTTGCAATGCAGTTGGAGTACGTTTGAGGTTCGATTCATTGTTTTTTATAACTTCCACAAGTCCAGAAATAAAAAGCAGTAGTCTACGTAGGACGAACACACATGTTCAAAGTACATGAAATCACATCAAAGCAAGATTCATTAACGAGTGGACTTTTTAATATATATTATTTGGACGTTATACAATAGGAAACTTTTAATATAGTACTATAAGAGAATTTATGTTAGTGTAAAACTCAATTATATTTTGCAGGAAAACATAATTGTACTTCAGGACAGGGACCCGTGGATAAGGGACAGACAGACAGACAGACAGACAGACAGACAGACAGACAGACAGACAGACAGACAGACAGACAGACAGACAGACAGACAGACAGACAGACAGACAGACAAACATACCGACAAAGGGGATGGAGAGACAGACAGACAAACAGAGGGAGACAGATAGACAGACAGAGAGGGAGACAGACAGACAGACAGACAGAGAGAAAGAGATGGAGAGAAAAGGCTATATAGTATTTATGGATTAAATACACATATGTCTATTAAATATGTTATTAAAAAAAGTCTCAAATTTTAGGACCCAAACAAAAAATAGCATGATCTTTTGACAGGTAATACTTAGTTCAATTAACGTCCAAACTTGATATACTGTTTGTCAATAACATCCAAACCTAATATACTGTTTGTCAATAGGATTTAGGATATAATGTTTTAAACGTTGTATTTGCTTTAAAAATGTCACAAAATTCGCCTGGCCAACATCCATTAAATGACACTGTATTAGTCTGGAGCGCCGATTCTTCTATTCAGCAACGAGGGTACCATACCATCTCATATTACGGTTGAGGTATATTTTAAGTATAGATGATTAGACCAGACTCACCTGTCCGAAAGCATTTTTATCTGGTGTGTAGTCTGGTCCCATATGTCCAACAGCGCTCCAAATTCCTCGACCACGACATGGGTGTGGTACAGCGTAACCGTTTGGGATCTCCTGGCGGAGACGACTGTAACCATATGCTGCGTCCAACCACACGGCAATTAGTGCCACGTATATCCCGAGTCTCCACATCTTTTGTTTGCTTGTATGTCTTTTAAACACAATTTTTATATAATGTTATGAAAATTTAATGCACATGAAAAATAGTTTCTTGTAGAGTCAATAAAATGTATTTTATTTATCTACATAAGCATGTAGTGGAACTCTGTTTCCGCTTTATCGTTGAGGCAGCATAACCGTTTCTTCCGCGACAAGACACGAGTTATGGCAAGCCCGTTAAGTAATGACTGAATGTTAACCTTCAACAAAGAACCATAATTAACTTGTGATGAGTGATCAGGCCTTGTCACGTGATGTCACGTGATTGTCAACTAAGACAAGATCGTCATTGTGGTCGATGTGAATCGTGATGTAAGCCGTTTGCTCTTAAAAAGCGCCAGAGGGCATCGACACACGATGGATGTGAGACCTGTTTGAAGGACGCTAAAATAAAAATAATAACTATTTTTACATTAAAAAGTGTATTATTGTGATAAAGTTTATGACCAAGCGCACTATAATCGCACTAAATGTATTGATTACTTTCGCACGTGCCTTCACCCTTCTGCGGATGTTGATGTTTAAAAGCGCAGGAGCCCACTCATCACATTGGTCTTATTGCTTCCAACCCTGGGTCAGTCCAGTGCATTGCAAATCTGTGTTCATTTTTTTTTCTTATATCTGATGACGCATTTGTGTACGACGTTCACCGAAGTAGATATTAACAGTGAAAACAACAATTTTCTTAAACAGGGTTATGCCAATATCACTATGCCAATGCGATTTTTTAACATTTATGTAAGTTAAAGTTATTACATGAAAAATCATAGGGCCTACATACAAAGTTATATAATATTATAGTATAGTATTTAGTAGGGTACGAGTTCCGGTCGGGAGAAAGGACTTAATATGGGAAGGTCTTCTGTGCCAGGGTCTGCGATTCTTCTTCATCAGAAATAGCAGGGCGTCGCTATAATGAAAATAACTTTGTCTCTGCAATGTAATAAAACAAACAAAAACAGATCAGTAAAACACTAGGACTTGTAACTTCAGTCAAAATCATTCGACAGGATTCCCGAGATGGCACCAGCCATGGAAAGGAACCACTGACTGACGTGTTTGGAACAGGTTTTTTATGAGATGTCCATGGCGGAGAGTTACAGTCGCTGACCCATAGTCTTGTGACCCTCAGCGTTGTAACTTCGGACCTACATCAGACGAGAATTGTTTGCAGAATATTGCCTGCTCGTTTTTGGCGTGTGTTGATGGCGCTTTTTGAGGGTCTTTTTGTCATTGGTACCACAATACCGCATCTAGAAAGATACCCGGTCACTTGACGCACAAGAGCACATGAAATGTTACATGTCCAAAGTTGCATCACCACCAAGTCAACCATTGCACCGTTTATACATGATTTATATTGTGTCGATTCGAAACTGTTCGCAAATATAAACAAAAACAAAAACATTTAACGCATTATTTAGAGGAACGGTATGATTATATGCATTCTAGTAACCACATTTAACAGTTCAACAAAATTATTAATTTTCCTTTCAACTTTTTTCGTTTTAGTTCAAAAATTAAAAAGAATAACTGACCGATTTTAACCAAGTCGCTTTAAGTTGTTGATAGGTCGGCATGAATTATCAAATTACAAAATACCGTATCCTTGTACATGGTTAATACTTAATGCTCAAGAAGAAGATTCGTTGATTTTATTGGCGTTAAAGTAAAATGATAGGATGACATTTATAAAGACATCTTGTCAGAATGTATTGGTGTGTACGCTTTTTTACATGGGCAAGTTCACTTGCTAAGATTGACGAGACTGTTCATAATGATCTATCACAATTGTTTCAATTGTGCACGTTTATCTTAATTTAGAAACAAACGTGATTAAACGGAAATAATTTCAGGTCATTTATCCGCTGATTGCCTTTTTGATACGCATTCAACCAACGAACACGATGAACATGTGTTGCCTTTTAATTATAACTGATAGTGCTTAACTAAGTGCAGATACATCTTTATTATTCTTAATTGGGAATTATACAATGCATATTTAAAGATAATATAAGCAAAATGGACGCAATCGGTTTCCTTTCAAAGAAGCGCTGTAACTTCAATAATCTGATTCTATGTGTGTTTTGAGACATAAATAACAACATTTAATTCATTACGTAAGTTTGTATTATCATTATCTTTAATAATAATAATAATAATAATAATAATAATAATAATAATAAAAATAATAATAATAGTAATGGTAGTAGTAGTAGTAATAGTAGTAGTAATAGTAGTACTGCTTCACACAATGTATTATAAGGTGGGGAATACTTTCACCTTGTACATTAAAGCAATTTATTAATTAGATATGCGATTTCGTTGATTGATTGTGGAGAACCTTTATAATTAGCAGAATACATAATAACACTCTTCACCTCTATAACACAAATCACAAACCATTATGACACCAAATACCAGATATTTAGGCAAAACAATAGACCTGGTTACACACTCTGGGGTTTGTTTACATGGACCTGGCGACAAGATAGTTGCCACTAAGGTAGTCATCGCTTTTGATGTCATAACAAGCTCAAAACAGGCAATAACTCATTATTTTGCACGTTAACTGTCAATCAAAACATGCTGTCACGTACAGGGAAACCTCAAGTGTGTGAGTGTGGGTTGGGGTGGGTGGAGTCAGGGGCATCGTGCTTAGATTTGCCTATTAGTTTGTTAAAACGTTCAAACTACACAATATATTTATTCAGACTTGCTGAAATTTATCGGTAATTAAGTGTGTTCAAATTTTTAAACGTTAGTTTTTCACGTGCTTTTCACAGCTTTACACGTCATATGCAAGCTTAACTTGCAGTTTTCTTAACTATCATCAAACGGTGATCAGCTGCTCTGCAGCTTGGAAACTTTACCATCGGATTGCGTTTCTGAACAGGGTGTGGCGTATCCAAAGGAGGTGTGGTGTATCTAAGGAAGCTTGAACTTGTTGAGAGCCTTGACCTACACAAGATACATGCCAAACATACTATTGCTGTAGGATATTGTCAGTTCATGGCAAGTCAACAAGCAGCTGCCATTATAGCTGCCATAAGCACAGCAGATGTGTGCCGACGCCAAAGTAACAAAAAATAATTATGAAACTATTGACGAACGTCTATATGTTATGACAGTAAGAAACATTTTAGCTTGACGTGTCCGAATCTTTTGCTTTAAGCATCGGATTTTTAAGAGAAAAAAAAACCCTCTCGAGGGAGTTCTAAGAGTACTAGTAGATTAATTGATCCCGATTATGTCTATATACCCACCATTAAACAACTTTGAAAAAAATATTCATTTTTACAATTCATTAAAATAAAATAATAACATTTAGTACAATGTCATAATAGGAAAGAAAAAAACAAACAAATAAAAACAGTGTGTGTAGGACATTTAAAAGTTCCCTGCTGAAGTTGTTGTTGTTAATTTTCTGTTAACCCTGTTTCAATAACATTATTTTTGCGAATAATAAAATGTCTATTTTATTGGATACAAGAAGCAATATGGATAGAGATACAAAGCTTAATAAAACCTCTTTTGCGACAGTTTCATAACATATCGGACATGCATCAAGCCAATGTTGCACATGTAAATGTAATGCATTCACTTCTAAGTAACATAATAGTTGTGTATTATAAACACAATTTGACCCGTTGTAGTATTTGAAAGTTGCAAGTTTCTTTTTACACGATCTTGTGATCGGATTTGTTTTTATATCATTATAGCACAGGGGCATTTATGAGGTGCTCAGGGACTGAACCCGGCCGGTCCATTAAACTGACACCGACGAATCTGGCGTAATGCTGTCCCCTAAGCTCGCGCGTTAGGAGGGAAGACACAACTACCAACTTTAAAGTCGTTGGTTTGACCCGGCCGGGGTTTGAACCCGCGGAATGTAGGACATAATCCCCTACGGACAAAATCCCCTAGTCATACTTGGACAAAACCCCTACATCACTTTTCCACTGGTGGACAAAATCCCCTACTTGCATAAATCCCCTACGGACAAAATCCCCTAAGTAAAAAATGTAGTAATAAATCGTAAAATCTACACAAGACAAGTACATCAATAATGGAAACACAAATTATTTAATTATTTATTTATTTTAGTTTAATGTGCTTCTGTATGTCCACATAATTCCTGCTATTTTTTTAATGAAAATCTGAAGTATTTCATGATAAACATTGTCAATAAATACTATTTTTTCTATGTAGGGGATTTTGTCCGTAGGGGATTATTTATACTAGGGGATTTTGTCCGTAGGGGATCATGTCATGTAGGGGATTTTGTCCGTTTTCTTGAAAATATACCTAGGGGATTATGTCCGCATACCGAACCCGCGACCTCCCGATCCGCAAGCCGACGCTCTTTTTTGTGTATAATGTCAAAATGGCAACCTATTAATGAGTTTAAATATCATTTAATTACATTTAACGAAAGTATGCTATACATTTATAAAATAATAATTGCGATAATCAAACTAACAAACGACGATGCTGTAGAGCTCATATGTAAAAGATATCGGGCGTTTCCTCTTTGGTGATTAGTTTAAATTTGCAAAATGCAGTAAGGCAATGTAAAATGGGGAAAATCTCAAGAAAAAAAAATGACAATAACAATGGTTCGCCGAGGTGCACATAAATTTACCTTTCTATGTGGATACACATATATGCATTTATAGCGGATTAAGTAACGCCAATCGTATGCAAACACATCGAGTCAGGCGCCATTCGTCAGGGGCGTGCCTGGGCTTACGCACTTACGCACGTGCGTACAGTTGCTTCCAAAAAATTGAAAAAATAAAAACGTCAAAAAGCAAATAAAAATCGTACAAAACCTGTGTTTGGCACTTGTTGTTAGCTGTTTCATTTTCTAAATTAGAGTTCTTTAACCCTTTTCCAAATTCTACAAATACTTCTGCAATCCTACCTGGCGTATTTCTGTCCCTTCCTGCTCTCGATGTACTGTGACAGTGTTTCTCCCCAGAATGCATCTAATGAATGCGTTCTAAGGAAAAAAAATAGTGCGTATACTCAAAGGTCGCCTAGGCACGCCCCTGTTCATGAACGTGTTCCGGCGTAAATCTGGACCTAAACAAATACTGTTAGTATTTTTAAATATCACTGAGTTTTTTTAAATTGTATATTTTCTATATATTTCATGATGTTTTAAAAGTTTAATACTTATGTACTACATATATTTTATAAAAGGTCATGGAATTTTAAGAGAGGCGCGTGTCGAGTCGCCCTAGTCTTAATCCGCACCTGCTTCCATATTTCTATGAAAGTATGAAATAAAACCAAAGATGGTCGTATTTATTTACATATTCTAAAATACTTGACACGTTAGTTCGTGCACTCGGAAATAGATATTGTGTAAGAATCGTATAACAGAGTGGTAATATTACCATTCGTTTATGCTGTATGTAAATTAAACACGGCTGTTTTTCATGACATTTAAATTCTGACTTGGTAGCGATATTTGTATTCATACGAACATCTGCATTAGCATGTCATGTTTCAACGAATTATAAAGCCTCGTCGTTTCCTTATTTATGACAAACTGTCACTAAAACGAGACATTTGTTTTGCAAAATACTCATGCAGTTGGTTTTATTACAATTAATTTCCTAAAAGAAAACCAGAGACAGGTGGGTGTAAACCAACGCCGAATGAGTCGTCATCAAACCCCATCAGCATACAGTCACATAGCGTCATCGGTAAGTACAACACGCCATGCTACGCTAATTAATAAGTAATTAACTTAAAAACGTATCAACACACATTTAAAGCATGTTATCATATGCTGGCGTGTTGTCGAATGATAACGTTTTATGGTCCATTGTCGTGCAGTCTGTTAAGTGGTGGTTCTACATTGCTGAGTTTTTATTGCGAAAAACTCGAGTAATCAGAATGCGTTTAACATAAAATGTAGCATAAAATGAATTTTATGTTAGCTTGTCAAATTCAACGTCCTTTAACAATATTTTACGAAAACAAAGAATGATCGAATTAAGAAAAGGTAAATGCTTCCACACCTGTAAAAGCCTACCCTTAGTACAGTGACCACATGTTCTTTGATTATTTAAGACAGATCTGATCAGTCACTGGAATGCACGTGAGTCATGAAATGGTGTAACCAAATAATGGAAATACGGAGCCACTTACTTCACGGACTGCAGTTAAGATAGTGCCAAAAGCGTAGGCTAAATTTATCTTTTGACCACGTTGTTTCTTTTTGTCTGCAGGACTTCCTAATCCTGTTCAATATGTGAAGATACACAAGGGTCCATACTTGTTAACATTTGAAACACCTCGGCTATTTTAAGGTCACAAGCGTTTCTGAACGTGCACGGTAAGTGCAGAAGATGGTGCGAATGACTTATTAGGGGGTAAATAAAAACAGTATTTTAGCTTCTTTTTTATCGCTTTTTTGTTAATGAGCCCCAACAAAATATGCCATAGAAATTAATAATCATGCAATACAAATAATATGTTAACCATACAATGACAAACTTCTTTAAGCAACTATTAAACATGAAAGATCAAAGTGACTTAATGTAGTGCAAATCTAAAGAACATTATGAAGAATCTGAACTTTAACACTACTGATGCATGATATACACAACATATGCAAAACTTTAACTTCTTGTTTTAAACAATTGAGACTTTTAAAACACAAGGAAACTCCAAATATAATGCCTTATCCTCTTTGCTTAAAGTGGTTTGGAAACAAATAACAGGAGTAGGCAATACAATCAAATATGTCACTTGATATATTTGACAAAAAATGTAATAGATGGGTCAATAGCCTATATTTAAGACTGATTTGACCCATTTTAGGCTCAGTGTGCTTCATTGCGACAATGTTGCTGAACTCTAGTTAATCTGTGATATATTGCAAAATTTAAAAAATATAATGTTAGTATTCAGGCTTACCTTGCCAAATACAGTAGTCTTTTATCAGTATGTTTCTCTGTTCACTTTGACAAAGTCAGATAGCAATATTGTCATCTAACTTATCAGGATTTCTTTAATAAATGTTCTTTAAGATAACAAATACAAGAAAACATTTCTATTTAAATTGTAACAAGTCATACAAAAATGATGGTCAAAATATTAAATATATAAAAGGTTGACCCTGAAGGAAATTAAGCCCTTGACCTCCAGTTTAAAGGCAGTAGACAGCCATTTAAGCCTACTGTTGATATTCTTGGAGGTGTCACCTTACACTTGCTCTAACGGTTAATGCTGCAGACTGTTGTACATTTTAAATAAGAAAACTTCAGCAACAATCTATTTTCAGCATACATACATGCAAGTTGGAATGCAGCATGCCAGCAGTGTGATGCAAACTAGTGTCAAACTTTCTCCTTCATCTCCCCCTGTCAAAGGCTTTACCTTGACATGGTGTTGCTTGTTATATCTCTCCCACATTCATTTTAATTTGCCCTCACAGCCTTCAGGCATAGTCATGTACAAACTGTGTAACAAAGTTTTGAAAGAGTGTCAAAATGTCCACAACATTTGTCAAAATTACAGAACTCCTCTATGACATGCACAACATTTCCTATGACTTTTGATCAAGATCAAGATCAATTTGAACCATCAATCCTGCTAAGAACATAAGCATTGTAAGGAAGCTGTCACTCCTATTTTAAACTGGCACTCTTCAGCCAATTTATGTCATGTTTTACTTCAATGTAAATTTACCTTCAAGCCCAAAATTATATTGTGAAGGGTTGCTGTGCTTAAAGAATGTCTGAAGATCTTTCTAAATAAAAAACAAATATCATTATTTATCATACATCTTTCCCTTTGAATGATAAAATCAATTTCATAAATGTTTTCTAATCATTGACAATGGTACTATACTGAATAAAACAACATGTTACAAACAAAAAGCAAATGTATCATACATGAAGTATAAGATGGTATAAAATAATATCATCGGTATGTTAATAAACAGTTACAGATTTATAAAAAGAAATCAAAATGAAAAATTGTAAAGCCAAATTGTAAAGTTTGTGTTAACTGATGATCCAATGTATATGCAAGCTAATATAGTCTACTATGTTGCAATGAAGAAAGAACTTTACATTCAATGGTTCTACTTAAACATTCAGAGACTGCCTTTAAACTGTAAATACACTATCAACATGGACCCTACTTTCTAACTCAATCTACTGGAATCTACTTCCCAACTCAATAAACCAGAACCCAGTATCCCCAAACCTTGTTTCGAAAGATGCATATCTAACAGACTCTGCACCTGCATGCCAACTTCTGTCCATCAAACGGACTCCACTTGGGCAGAACGTACATAAACCATTTATCCCTTATCATACTACACTATTATAATTAATGCAAAGTTTAAGTTGTTTGCTAACAACTACTTGCAAAGGTAATTATGCACATTTCTAGAGATGCAGCAGAGCAATTAGTGAATCCAGATCAGTAAGGTCCCTGTGAGAGCATGCTGATCTAGATCTAAACTATTTGTCTGGGAGTGATCAATTTGTGTTTAGCAGGCTAAGAGTTAACAGGATCCTTTACAATGCACAAGGTATTTAACATTCATTACAGGCTCTGAATGTGGGATTTATTGAGATGAAAAATGTTTTACCTCTGGTAACAAAGAAACACAGGGACATTAAGGACCAATGAAACAATGTTCAACAAGTGAATGATGATCACTGACCAAATCTGACTGTTTTACAAGTTAAGAGACTGTTAACACGAGAATTTTTTGTATTAACAATACACAAGATTCCATGAAAAGAAGTGTGTGAGGATAATACAATATTGTTGATGAGATGAATAAAAAAAGAAATAAATCTATGAAATGATTACAACATCAGAATAGAGATAGAAGACATAGCAGGAGAAATGGAAAATGGTGTTGCTGTCCTTGTTTGTTATTTAGTGTCAATGCACACAAATAAATGATAGGAGTGAAAAGAAGGCAGAACATAAATATCACAGAACAAAGCTTTGTCATAAATAAAGCATATCTAAATAAATCACAAAATCACTATTATTGTTCATTGACTCCAACCTTATTTCTTCATATATCAGCAGGAATATGTTGTCAATCTACAACATTATTAATTATTGTACAAGTAACTGAACAAAAATATACATTAAACAAAATTTTAATATGACCATGTGCAAGAACACCCCTCCTTATAAATACAAATGATTAAAGTACATGTGTAATTATTACACTTTTTCAGGTAAGTATACTTAGGAATGTTTATAATTATGAAGTCTGATGTAAAATAATTTATTTATAAATTGAAAACACTAACAATAATACATCCAGTTTTATACATATACATACTCCATCAAAACATGCTCCCTGAAATTAAGGGCATTTTTATTAAAGTTAAAATCCATGAATAATGAGATTTGCATAAACCTGAACCACTTAGAATGCTTATAGTACAATCTTTATAAATTGTACTGTATGCTTGCTTATACATACACATATGCAGGCATACCCCTACATACATCAACAAATATACTAAAGAAATTATGTTAAACATGTTAACACAAATAAGATACACAAATACCACAAAGGCTATAGCTTATGTGCACTCAAGCACTATGTGCATCTTGACTTTTGAAATCTAGGGTAAAAATCTTTATACAATGTTTATAATAATGGCCATCCCCATGAGTACACACATATTTGAGAATTAGTCCATTCCATCATAGTCAGCTGCAAGTTCGTGCATTCTTCTCTCATTATCCATCATGTCTGAAATGAAAAGTCAGACAATAAAACGAAAGTACACATATACATGTATGTATAATTCCTACCTAATACAAAAAAGAGGTGAGAAATAAGTTTCATCATAATCACACAGAAAAGTTATAAAATTAAAGAATAACCAACAAGCAAAAGTTCATATGTTTATAACAACAAGCACAACAAGACAAAACTAGTTTGCAATATTAAGATATTAAGATGAATTAATCTATGCCTTAATACAACCACATAAACATTAAAAACAGGTGGGAAAACAAGGACATATTATGTGAAGAATTTAAACAATCAAGTTTACGTAAACAAAGGCTTTAAAGGTGGTACCTGACACCAAAGACAATACATATAGTATAACTGACTAGTCTTGCTAAAACCTTACTTATTTCAATAGGTGAAATCCTATCTCTGCATACACAGCATAGTCAGCTATTATAGAAAAATCCAAAAGGAATTCAGAATTGTTTGGCCACACATCACAAAGATAAAGTGTCAATGAAAATTAATGTATTTTTCCCAATCAGATATGAAATCAATATTAAGAAGAAATCACCATTGTCTCAAATAAAAAAAAAAATAAGACATCACTGCAAGGTCAGATTGTGTATTTCATGACAGACAATGTATCATCATTGAAGTAAAAATTATCCTAATTAAGTGCAAGAAAATACATATGCTCAGTTATCATTAGCAAATTCTCAACAAAGTCAATTATTACTGTTACACAAAATTTGTGTTGTTGTTTTTAAAATGTTTAAATTCCACCTTTAAAACAGGAATTAAAGACAAGGCCACTGTAAATAACATGTTTTAAAAAAAACAAACAATATACAATACCACTTTAACAATATGAATGTGCTTAACATTATGAACCACAATTTACAATTTAAAACATCTTAACACATATAAAAACAGACTAAAAGTCAAACACGATCAACTATCAATCATTACAAATCGTTTAAAAGCATATGCATAGTTAACATCATCCAATTTATCATATTGTATCGCTATAATACAAGCTTCATGCATAATAAAGCTCAGAAGTGGCCATTTATCAAACATTCCAGATGTACAAATTATTTTTAAGCAGACAATGAGAGCAACAGCCACTGCTTTTGTTTTCTATCATTGTTATTTCTCCCTTAGGTTGTTACACATATCCTGCCACAAGCAGTTAAGATTTACTGACTTGTAACCCCCCAGGCTCTCACCAAGTGAGGTGGAGTACCTGTTAAGCTGGTGTTTCTATGGGAGACTATTTTGCTTCATCAATAATTAGCTGGATGTCACCAACATGATTATAGTTGTATGGATGCAATTTAATAATAATAATAATAATAAAAGGAAATCATACATAAATAATACTAAGAAAGAAAATTCAAGCACAGAATATATTAGGCTTTGCCATGCTCACAGCATTTATGTTGAATGAAGATGATTTTTGTTGAGTTTATTGTCTGATCAAGATTTTTTAGTAAAATATGATTGTACAGAGGCTGTTTACAGATACTGAATTATTTTTACTACAATCGTATGCTGGTATAAAATATCTCCCAGTCACATTATCCTGACACTGAGTTAACTAGCGCTGTAAAAGCATTAGTAGTCGAGTGTAAAGTTTATATAATAATTAATAATATAATAATATAATATTATTAAGCTTAACCAACACCATGGTAAAGCAACTTAGTCACAGATGGTCACATCTGCATTTTCTTTTTTCTCATAAAAAGCACTACTTTGTTCATCAAACTGAATAATAGTTTCAAATATTATGTATGCCTGATCAATACAGTATATGCGTACATGATGTCCTTCAAATGATTGCTTTGCTTTCAGACTGAGAGAATACAAATTTTCAACTATATTTTGCAATATAAAGCCTTATAATCTAACAAAGTGTTAAAAATACACATGCTGGAACCCATTGGTCTGCAACAGAACACAGATTCAATCTGCAGAGATGCATTATTTAAATGCACAGGAAGTGTGGTTCTATGCATAAAGTATATATGTTAAGCTGTCAATCACTTGAAAACAATCCTGACCACCAATGGCCTCGGAGCCAACCATAACACTTATTGGCAATAGCAACTTTTGTTATGTATAAATATTGTATGTCATATAATAGAAAGGTCAGTTTCCATTTCAAAGCATTGACCATATACAGTCGAACCTCGGTTAATCAAACTCAGCTTGTCCGAAGCTGAGGCATTATTCGATGTCATTGGTCAGTCCCGATTTTTTCTCTATAATGGAAAAAACCTCCAATTATTTATTTGCATAAATCAAAGTTTTGGCATTATTCCAAGTCATTTTTAGTCCCCAACGTACAGCTTTATTACATATCTCATCCAAAGCCCAATAGTGTCATCAGTTCACCATTGTGTATTGTCACCAGTCAAACTGTGAAGGTAGGTTACTCCAGTAACATGTTTGTCTTTGTTAATTAATTGGTTGAAGTTGTTAATTGGATATGTTGTGTTGATTAGTTTGACAATCAGTACAATGTATAATCAAGCAGAGTGAAAAATCATTTTAAGATTTACTTGTATTCACTCACACCAGTATTGCAATCTGTCAAGTTGGGTGGGTATAAATACTGACCGATATTGCCATCATATGTATTGAGAAATTGAAAGCATAGCAGGGTAAAATCTTAGGTGAGCCATCTGAAGAAGGACCTAGCAATTGTCAGATACCCAGATCAGCTACAATTTAAGACTATGTGATTTAATACTTAGTGCTTATAACCATTATGTAAAGTATGTTGCAGTTTTTTGACAATGATAACATGTTCACATAAATATTGACCATGCTTAATACATGCATGCATGCATTTTAAAATGTTATTTTGAAAAGAAAAAAAAAAGAATTTGTTAATATTCCATTCTTTTATTCTATTAAAAAAAAGCATTATTATATTATTCATGTCTATTATGGTAGATACATTGCTCCTTGCACATTACCGCAGATAACCAGTGTAATTCACAATTCCGGATTCCTGCTTGGACAATTTTGTAAGTGAAAGCAGTTTGGATTATTCCAACCAATGCATTGTTTGAAGTAAATCGGCGGTCCCTGACAACTTTGAGTAACCGAAGTTCAACTGTAATCTATTACAGACAACTTCTTGTTGGTTAGCATTCCAACAACTTAGCACTTTGAGAAATGAATTAGCATGCACATAATGTAAGAAATCCTAAATAAATGCTGAAGAATAATGATATACATACCAATAAAGTGAAAAAAGGAGAATAACAAGAATACAAAGGCACAAAGAACAAGTGCATACATTTTACAGACCTAGTTGCATTGTCTAAAAATAAAAATAAAAATATGCATGAAAACTAAAACCAACAGTATACCATTGAGTAACACAGTTTAATTTTTTTTATATTCTTATTACTCTTTCAAGAAGA
Source organism: Sinonovacula constricta (assembly GCA_007844125.1). Classification (NCBI taxonomy): domain Eukaryota; kingdom Metazoa; phylum Mollusca; class Bivalvia; order Cardiida; family Solecurtidae; genus Sinonovacula; species Sinonovacula constricta. Next base: position 31,998,282 of record CM017555.1, read on the forward strand.
TTCCAATTTATGGTACAAATTATACATATTGTTACTATAGATAATAAGATTATGTATTAAAGAGCTTATACAATTTTTGTTGTCAGACAACCTGTGCTACTGTTCGAAGCACTCAACACATTTAACATGTATTAATTTATATTACAATCAGCTGAGCTAACTGTGAATGCATACCGGTATCTTGATTATGATAACTGTGTGATAATAGGGTACCAATGGAAAAATGTATTCAAAATTGTTGTCATAAGATAGGTGCTTAACATTTGTATCATTGTTGCCAACATTGCAAATCATCAGTGCATAAATTAAGTTCAAATTGGGTTAGATGGAAATTTAAAACATAATCCAATAATTCAACTCATTTGAAATAAACTCCTTCACTTCAAGTGTATTCAGGTACATATTAAATGCCATGTCACATTTATCTATTTTCAAAGTCCATCTGTCATAACTTAATCTTACAAAAGGTCCATATTAAATCATATTATCACACAGGGGGAAAATAGTTTACTACAAGAGTGTTTTTATCATTTCAAAATGTGTATGCAAACTGAAGCACAGTTTATCTCATCTTAACCAGTTATGAGATTATTGACTTAAAAATGTTTGTTTTATTTTTAATTTTAAAACTGCTTATAACAGAGCAGCTTGGTATTTCTGCTAACAATGTTATGTTCCTGTATCCCTTCAAAAATTTATTTAGTTGTAAGAATGAGATCAGCAGAACACATAAAAAACAAGACTTCTGTAAAACATATCTGTACCCACCTCCACCACCTGCTTGGTTTAACTCATTGACCCCAAAACAAAAATCTTGTTCAAGGTTGCCTATGACCTTGACCATTGTGCTACTGACTCCAAAAGCAATAAGGATATTCATTATCAATGTCTCCACCAAGTTTGGGTCATGTGGGTTCATGAGTTTTCATGAAAGATATTGATTAGAAATTAAAAAAATACAATGTAGTGACCTTGAACTGTGAGCCTATGACCTATAAACCAGAAAGGGCCACCTACCAATCATGACCAACATCCGTACTATCCAATTAAGTATGAGGATTGTGGCCTCTAGATATCCACTGGAAACTGAAGTTATGTTTAAGGTTACAGACCACCAAAACCATAAGGGGTCATCACGACCAATGTACCTTCAAAAGTTTAGGATTGTGGGCTAATCAGTAACGTATTCTCTAGATAATGATTCTAAACAAAATGGTCTTTTGACATCTGCAGACCATTATGCTACATCTTAAGTGAGAGGGCATAATGAATAACACCATTCTGAAAATACTGTATTCGCTGAATTATTTTCCATTTATATGGCACAGGGTTCTACATTAAGGACCGACCAAATGACATTCACTAGTAGATCGGTGGTCCGGTCTAGCTAAGTCCTAGGCTAGCTGGACCGACTGATCGTGTACTAAATCGGACAAAGTTCGCCGAAAATCTGCCTATGTATGAATCAAAAGTCAAAAAATATTTTATAATGGTTAAACTTGGTCAAACTATTGATGCTTGACAATACAGTTTCTTGGGAAACCCGCATGTGCTATATTTAGCGGTATGTTTAGTAACAACCTTGACATGCGTTCACTCCTTGGCCGGTGTTTTCAGAACGAGGCTTTTTTTCCCCCATGCACTTCATAAATATCCAATGTCGTAATACTGATTGTTAAGTGGATACGAAGGCTTATTACTTCAATCTTCATCTAACTTCTTATTTTTTAATGTTAACGGAACTGTCCTTTTATTATTTATACTATTAAAATAAAAATGCGAGTATTCGACAACAGACTCTAATACGGTTTGTTTATAACACATTATACGCAGACGACACAAAAAAGTTTGTTTGCAGATAGTATGAAGAGTGTGGAGGATTTGTTGTCGGTACGAAAGAAAACATTGAATTTTAGAAAATAGTCTACCAACAAAATAAAATGTAGTTATGTTAAGAGTTAATAAGTTAAAATAACATTTCATAAAAAGCCGAGGATTTATCCGCAGTTGGCATATTATATATATAATAAAGGTACTAAAAATCCCGATGTTATACCTACTGTGCAATCTCACGTAAAGGTTATGGAGACTGCCCAAGTTCTCTCACCTATATAGGGCACGACTGGAGAGATGAAGAGACAAGAATTCCTGTGCAATCTCACGTAAAGGGTATGGAGACTGCTCAAGTTCTCTCACCTATATAGGGCATGACTGGAGAGATGAAGAGACAAGAATTCCAACAGTAACTGTCCAATTATGGCTTTAAGTCACTGTTTTCATACAGTCTCAACGACCTGTCCGGTCATCGTGTAATTTAAAAGCAATGCAAGTTCTTGACTGTAAAAGGGTCAGTTACAAGCAATGCAGTACAACGAAGGATTCCAGGGTTGTAACCGTCTGTTCAGTTGTTTTAAAAGGTCTAGTCATTTAGATATGGTCATACTTAACTTTCTAGTCATATAATTACCAATGTATGATACCCTATATTAGTCTAGAAAATTAAGTATAATCATACATAAGTTGAATTAATAGAAGGTTAAGTTTCATACTAATTTTCTCATACTTTGTTATATTGGTTTGTGGTTTGTTTTTGCAACACAATGCTTGAACTCATATAACAATTTGATTTAAGTATGACTTGTTTGTGTATTATGCGTTAAACATTTTGGTCTAGTCCAATTCAGGTCAGGTCTAGTAAGTTTTCTAAGTTACTGGACCACTGTTCCAGCTCTAAAAAAAAGTTAACGTCGAACCCTGTGGCATATTAATTTCATTTCTTGTATTAAATCTAGAAGGTACAGACAGAACAGAAATCATCACAGTTGCTGTACTTACTGTTTTCTTGGTTCTGAATGACCTCTCGCAATTCTTCTACTTCTTTTTGCAGGGTTTTATAAGCCTAGAAAGTGAATCAAAATAGTATTTCTACAGGAGTACAAGATATACATACAATCTTTAAATCTGAAATAACTAATACATGTAAACTGTAATAACTTAAGTATTCAAAGTAAAATATACAGCAATTTAATAAGGAATAATATTATAATACCTTAAGGTGGTATCCGACCATTTATTAAACACATGCAGCATCAGCAAACAACTGTTTTATGTTTTCTGGCTAATGTCAGATCGCACCTGTAAGCTAAGACCTCAAATAATTGGCAGAGAAAAATCATGTGAACTGTCCTTTTGACAGAATGTAGATAGAAGTGTGGATTATATTTGGATAAGTTTCAGACAATTATACAGCAGATGATTGGTAAGATATGTCATAAGTATGTATTGACAAGTTAATTGCTGTTTAAAGATTTTAAACTAAAAATCAAAATGTTAAATCTTGCCAATGAAAAAAATCCTTTGCATGATACCTTAGGTTATCTCGTCAGAAAAAGAACAGTTCTGCTACCTATAGCTTGCTAAGGGTTAAGATTCCTATTTTAGTATTCATTCTGCTGATTCTTTGTATTAACCAAAACAAAAATTTTAGTTATTAAGTTGCTTTCAAATACATTCAAACAAGATATTGTCTTAGCCACTGCAACAAATAGTGTAGGTCCTGATCAGATAGCCTCCAGTGTGAGCTTGCTGACTTGGAATGATATTATTTGTCTAAGCCTAATCATTTCTTGCAAGAGGTAGGATATGAGACTCACTGCCTGACATTGGTACAAGGAATCAAATTGTCCCTCCTCTGCCTTCACTGCTTGCTTCTCCTTCTCTACAGCCTCTGCAGCTTTTCGCTGCTTCTCCTCATTCGACAACATATACCCAGCCTTCACGAATATCTGACGCAAATACTTTTTATAACCCTGAAATATAAAGATGATTAAAAAGGTGTTAAATATATGTTCTTTTTATGTGTAGATAGTCTATACTGTACAAGACGTCAGATATGTTTTACAGAAGTTTTTTTTTTCATTATTAAAGCTTAAAAATGCCAACAAAGACACCAATGTTCACAACTTAAATATATAAAAATAAACTCATTTTACAGATACATGATTTTATTTTCCCATAAATGAAAGCACAGAAAATACTTTTTAAAGCACTGGATGATCGACAAAAATGTGACCTTTTCAACTGAGAATGAAACTAGAGGCTGACTCTTTCAGTCAGTAACTGGTATAAATGAAGTAGTTTGTGATGTACAATATCTCACAGAAAAGCAAAAGTGGTTCCAGCAATCAAAACTTTGTTCAGTCTAAGATAGTGGAATTGTTGTTGCCACCAAGGTTCCCCAATATGTTTATAAACAACAACGAACATAGACTATTTTATAATTGGGTGATGTTTAACAATTACTTTTTTTTAATATTAAAGATGCACTCAAGAAGCAGGAATATCTATTTTTCTTAGCCTTTCTTCTATGCCCCTTAAAAGAACTACTTAGTTGGAATTATTCTATATTTTGTATTTGTATTACATTACCTTAATAATAATAGCAACAAATTTCAAATCGTTCTATAAGAAAAGCATTGAAAGTGTGTCCAATATAGGTTTAAAAAAGGAAATGTAATCTGACGAACAAAGATGCCGGACATCCATTGAGTACTTTAACTTAGTGAGCTGAAAATATGATAAAAAAAATTGCCTTCACATGGACATAACATATGTTGCACCCTTTGTATTGCATGTTGACTAAATGTATCAAACAGTTCATTTAATAATGCAACTAATCTTTTAAGAAACTCATTTAGGTAATAATGAACAAATAACAATCTTAAGACCCTCGTGCAGCACAGCTAACTAGGGAGAATAAGACCTGCTTTAACCACGTGGTTCGCTGTTGCCAAAATCGGTACATTATATACGTGGGAAGAAGATGGAGTGGTACAAATCTGTAACACCTAATAACCACTCGCAACAACTCGGCCATTTCTTCCAAACAGACTTGTCCAGATACCACCAATGAGTTACGAATGACATAACTACAACAACTGCCCTTTGCAAAATTTCTAAGGCATTCCATAAAGTGTGCCTGTGCTTCAGTGTGGATGCCAATGAAAATAAGGGAAAATACCCTACATACATCTATTACCTTCTGAGTTATTTCCCCTCGAGAAAGTTCTCCCTTCTAAAAGTCCCCATTCTGTCTGCAGCTTGTTCACTTAGTGTTGGGTAGACCTAGCATTGCATGTTTATGGCAGACATATGGGGTACTAAAGTTCAGATGGTAGTTACATGTTGTGGGCTCAGTAACATTTAGAACACGATTCTCTTTTCCACAAACAAAGAAAACCTGAAAAACAAAGAATAATTAGTATCTTTGGTCAATTTAATGAAAATGGGAATCAGAGGGTCCCAGTGGGACCATGTAAGATATTTTACAAAATATTATTTTTACATTAACAGCAAAACTGTTGTTGTTTTTTTAAAGTAAAAATCAGAGAAGAAGTTGTATTGTTTGAGTTAAATATGTCTAGATCTTTAATTCTGTGGTAACTGAAATCATTCTGTATGCAGTGGTTCTAATGTGAATTGAATGGCCAAATTGTTAACTTAATCTATGAAAATGGCATAAGCACCTTGGTAGTTCTTTGGAGATTACCACATTTGTCTCCCTCTCCCATCACCATGGCAACAAACGTGTTGTTTACAATTTCCCACTCTTGCCAAACACTGCAAATATGTGTAGATTATAGTTTACAATAGTTATATATAACAATAGAATATACAATAATAAAAGATAGTAATGAGTTGTATTGAGGAGAACTAAGAGACTAATATCAAATCCACAATCATTAGAGCATGTTAACATTTTCACCTAGGTACTAGAGGTCGCAGGTTTGAGCCTGACTGCAACATAACAAAGTCATTACAAGTGAAGTTGCATAGCTCTCTTGCTAATGATTAAGCAAATATAGGCTTAATTACATGACTGGTCAGCCTGGTGTCAAGGATGTGTCCTGGTGTAAGTATCATGTCAGGTGTTCACAGCATGCTATACAAAATGAAGGCAGCACTGTATTAAGTAGACATTGTCTCCAAAAAGCTATTTACTATGTTGGTGGGATGATAAACCCAACAAACAAATAAGCAAACATCTTTACTTTAAACGATGCATTCCGTCTTACAATCTTTACAACATAAAAATTTGCCTTTTGATAATATTTTAAAAAAATGACCTGGTTAATTATATTGAAAACAAAAACAACCTAAACAGCCTGTTCAACTTACTGTTTAAGAAAAGTAAATACAAGAGAGAAAACATTAAACCCTGAACAAGACTCACACCACAGACCTCTATTATACCTGTGGAGTGATCTACAGCTCAGCTTTTAAGCCTCTGCCAGTGAATCTGCTAAAGGCAGATAATTATCTGTAGCAAAACCCAAAACACTCACCCTAGTATACCACTGTATGGGTTCCATCTTAGTGATTGCTCATGTTGTGTGGTATTGGAGAAAGGACACAATTCATATTTGTAACTGAAATTAAAAGTGGGGGAATATATCAGAATCATAAAACAGCAGCAGCAGCAAAAATATCAGCAGGATCATTATCATCATAATAATAAAAATCCTGATTATGACCAAGGTAAAATCAATGTTTTAATTGTGTGAGTAATTAGTTTACTTTGTCCATAAATGTTTTTGAGATCCTGTTCAATTTACTTACGTGCTGTCTGTTTTGGAAAAACATTTGCCAACCAGTCGATGAAACAAATCTGGGCCTGAGAAATTAGATGGTTTAATTCTCATCTTCAATTTATTATCCTCTGAGGTACCAGTATTGCCTGCAACCTGATATTGGTTCATGATTCTGAAACAAGAAAACATAAAAACAGTTTTCGAGCCTGAGATTTAAAACTAGTTATCTAGGCAATAAAGTGTGAGTGTATCTCAATAGCCCCTTTGTATTTTCAAATAACTTTTTCTTTTATATATGACAATTTAAAAGAAGATTATGTGGTTGAAAAAAAGAGAGTAATACTATTAATGCAATTCTATATCTTTTCTGGCACATATCTTATCAAAAAGCATTGTGTTGTTTTCAATACTAAAATTGAAAAAAAAAATCATTTTTTTTTAACTTTCGGGAGTGTGTCATACTGTAAGAGTCACATTAAAATATGTTTTATACCACAAACCAGGAATAAGTAAAACTGCATGAACATAATGATAAAAAAATATTATCCAGGAAGATTTGATATTTTTCTACCAGTAATTAAAACAATGTTATTATACCCACCATCAAATGAGCTTATACATATTTTAATTGCTGGTACTTTTTATCATTATAAATAATCAGGTCAATAAATCATAACTTAAAAACCATGCAAAGCCAAATAGAATTGAAATGTTAACATACCCATAATTGGATGGTTCATCTACAATCTTGATGCTGTGTCGCTCTACAACAGACATAAAAATGTGTTCTTCTCTATATAAAGACTACTTATTGCTGAAGCTATCAAATTAAATAAATAATTTATTTGTAAGTTTATTACTACGTAATTTGTGAAATCAAAGTATCATTGATGTCAATTAATCTGAATACCAGGTGGGGATTTCAGGTCTCTTTCCATTTTAGTGATGTTTGTGCGTAACAATTAAATCAGCACTTAATGATAGAATTTAAGATCTTGATTTATTTATTCTTTTAAAACTTTATTTATAAAGACCACAGATTATTGGACTACTGGATCAAAAAGCTTAATTAATTGCCTTATAGCTGACTAAGCTAAAGGTGGTTACCATCACCAGTGTTGTGTAAGCTAATCTAAATGAGATGACAAAATAGGTTTTTCTACTCAAAACTTCTGACACCCAAAGGTACTTACAACATTACAAGTTATGTAAGCGATATTACTCCTGCCAAAATTAAAACAACAACAATAGCAACAGCTGTCTTAAAAGTTTTTTTTTAAACAACTTAAATGCAATGCCCAATCCAATAATGAACATTTTTACCAATTATAACTTTTCACACTGACACAGAATGAATTTCACATTTCAGTTGACATGATTTAATATTCATACGTAGCTATTTATAGCCACAATAGTATAAGCAAACTAAGTTTATTGTTAAATATCCGGATACTGGTTTATCCGAAGTATAAGTAAAACTTAAAAATATTTACGTATTTATAAACGTTTAACCAGCTATCCTAATCGGAAGATGAATCAACGCACAAGCAAAAAATCCCAACACCGCAAATGGTTAAGTGTGGTGTCAATTCTTACCTGCCAGACAGACGCAAATAAATACAAGGACATTAAAAAATGCAAAACAAGTAATGTTTACGTAGGTCGCCATCTTGAACACGTGCATTACTCAGTTACAACCGGTATAGTTTCCGGGATATGAAACGGTATTCCGAAAAAAAATGTCAACACATAATATGAGTCGTCAAGCAGATTCCGTATAAGGAATTTCATTTTTGTTGGTGTTTTTGTATATGTTGTATACATATAATAGTAAAACAGAAATAATGATGATGATATTGTTGTTGATGATGATGCTAATGATGATGATGATGATGTTGTTGTTGTTAATGATGATGATGATTATGATGCATATTACCTTTTTGATACCGATAGAGGACTTTTTTAATAGAATCATTGGGCTCGTAATTAAACTAAAACAGAAACTGTCTGAAGCCTATGTGTATGCAAATTCAGAATATCGGAAGCCATAAACATGTCATGATTGTAATATTATTTTAAGTACTTGGTTCTAACTCTAGGCTGATTGTGCTGAACATTATATATGTATTATGTTAAACGATGGTCCAAATCAGACTGGCTGCAGTGTACAACCATCGCTGGTAAAAAAAAAAATAAAGTAAGATAAGATATATACTCTTGTCCTTTATTGTTATAAACCGAGTATACATCCCAGCAAAGTTATAAGGAGGTCATACATAACAGTAGCATAACATGTACACATACATCTGTATTTTAGAGCGCCTGTGGCAGAGCGGTTAGAGACTTGTAACTCCTCAGCCATTCACCGAGTCCCGGTCTGGGCGAGAACTTTCATGGGCGGGGTTTTCTAGCTAACCTGCAGTGCGCTAGAGGTTCTACCCAGGCATAAGTCTGGGGTCTTCCTCCACCAATAATTAGCAGGACGTCGCCAATATGACCATAACTGTGTCGGTGCGATGTAACAAAAAAAAAACAACAACAAAAACACACAAAGAACAACAACAAACAACAAAAACACACAAAACAAACAACTGTATTTTATACTATACTGTATGAATGACAATACAACTGTATTTTTTATTATACTGGATAAAGGATTTTACTTGAAGGTTACCAAAACATAACAACAATATGTTTATATCATATGCGTGCAGACTAGCTTTTAATACACAAATTCCATATTCAGATCTTAAATAAGCCATACATTGAAAACAACAATTTTAAATGTATCTGACTCGGTGTTGTAAGTTAACATGATTAATAATAATAACAATAATAATAACAAGAAGAAGAAGAAGAAGAAGAAGGAGAAGGAGAAGAAGAAGAAAAACAAAAAACACCTAAATTTCCAATGGACACTTTACGGTAGAACAAACAAAATATAACTAAGTTTTTTCTAATATAGATCTTTTCTCTGAACTATACATTGGAATTTCGGCACATCAATCAAGCAAAGCGTTATTAAAACTTGAATCAAAACGTACCAGACTTTGCACACATTATCAAACTACCGTCGCGTTCCAGTACACTGCTTATTTGAATTTTAGAAAAAAAATTACTACAATTGCAAAGCATAATATAGCTGTGTTTAAATGTTCGAAACAGTAACATTTTTGGGCCAACGAAAAATTCCTTTTGTCCATTTTATCAAAGGCCGATAAACGCACTCTCATATTTTTTTTTTCAATGCGGATACATCCCCTCTTGTAAATTTGCCACATTTTGCAATAATGTTTATTTGGTTCCCACAAATAAGTTTCGTAAAAAACACTTATAAAAACATCGGATATTTTCAACTCCGTCTTCAAGTTATATTTTAATTTAACTTGCTGGAGTCATTTTGTCTGCTTTTGTTAACTTTTGATTTTGTCCACCTATTCTAAAATAAACGGAAAGGATTATGTCCGGGAGGAGTTTTGTGCTACAAATGCTAGAGCTATTGCCACTATTTGTGTTTTTATTTTGCTTTGATATAACTTAAATTGCATTTTTGCTCCATTCTATGTCAGAATAAATCTCAACTGATGTGATCTCAATATATTTTCGTAATTCACAGCAAATCTCATTGTTATAAAACAACAAATTTCTTGTTCTCATCTTTTAACCATTTTATCATGACCTGAAAAAGTTAATATCCGACCTTTTGGACCATTTTTTTCTCTCAAAGAACTTAATAAATTATTGTTGCCTGTAAAGATCTCGCAAAATGCTGATTATATGTCCTACATCTATGTAAAAAGAGAAGCATATCACATCACTCGTCATTACAAATAGGTATTTCCTATCTAAGCCACGCTGCACAGTTAGCAATTTTAAACTAAGAAATCCACCTGACCCGTAACTTTATATAATCATTCGGGCAATCAACTCTGACGTCGATGTCTATGTTTAGCAGAAATCACAATCATGCTTATTTATAGGTTTAGAAAGAATGGGCATGTAATGATTTATCTTCACGAAACTGCTCGAAATAGATCAACTGTGTCCATTTTGAATATACATGTGGTTTGGTGTTAATTTATCAAATCGATGGTATTTTAATGAAATATTTAAATAAAGATCTTGAATGATTTATTAATCTATCAACTATGGTCACTGAGACTGTAAACTCCCGCCCAGTCGGGATGCACCCAGTACACGTCATCATGCGGCCAGCTCGTGCTGTCAGATATATCCAATGATTCCCATGTCCCTATGGCTACAGCACGGTATCCTCGACCGGACAGCATGTCTGCCAAGCTTTGGATGGATTTGGCGGGACACGACACACCGTAGATACCCCGGGACCGCCTCATACGACCCCACTCTGTGAGGATATAAGCAACTCTGTGGGCGCTAAACAACTTATGGGACCGTTCCATTACCCGGCATTCATGGCCTTCTGTAAAAAAGCAGTTTCCGTTAATAAAATTATGAATATAAATTTTAATGTAGTACAGCAGTACGGCTAATAACATTATATGTCTTGAACAATGACTGAGATAGCACGTGTTGCATCTTCAATTTTAGGTTGCTGTCTGCATAATATACTTAAAAGCAGTTTTACGAAACCGATTGCTTTTTTATAATGATGAATAAAACAGTGAAGTTCCAATGAATACTTGCTTTCTATAATTAGACTTAAAGATGAACTTAAAATGTTGTGAAATCTTTAAATATACAGACATTGGACAAGATTGTACAAATGGTCCGTCCACTTTATCCCCATTTTAAAAATACTGCTGTTCAAACGAGTTACTTTATTTCGTTACTAGAATCAGCATTAGATTAGCGTTGTGGGTTATGGCATGATTTAGAAGTTATTCTCTCTATGATCTAAAGGCAACGCAAAATGCACTGCTTGTCGGAATGACACAATGAAGGCGGACTATTTTAAAGGCGTTCGACTTCGAGTAAAGGAACCAAAAAACGTACCTACGTCTATTTTCAGTATAACGTCTCTTGACGTAATAAGACTTGTGACATCATCCAGGCAAATACTTCTGACTAACGTGACGTTTTGACTCTCGGAGAACTCTGAAGGTGCTAGCAGGCGATGCCCCCCTTGGTTGTTGGAGGAGAGTTCGAGTCTCGACCACTTGCGGGCGTTTGACACAGCCGCATTGAGAATCACGATCCTATCTTGAACATTATTAATCACCACAGCCTCTTCCAACTTGTCCACGTTCGGTCGGAATGGTTCTACGGATATTGTACGGTGACCCATGATTGACGCTAGAAGACCAAAGTACCCAACATGGGCCCCGATGTCCACAAACGTGGAGTTAGGAACTGCCTTTAAAATAGATTGAAATAACTTTGTCATGTTTGGTTCCCAGAGACCGGAAGATTGTAGTTGTTCGGATACATAAATGTCTTGCCCAGGAGCATGAGTACATATGATAAAACTAGGGACAGTTGACGTAGGAATACAGCGTGAGGAAATGCTGGCGTTGTACTTTGTTAGATTTCGTATTAATGACGTTGCAACCATGTAATCAGCAGGCGAAATGATGACGTCGACGCCGGCCAAATGCAGACTGTAGCAGATTAAGCACACTGAAAAAAAAAGAAGATACGTTTTCCCTTTAATTTTTAAAATGCAATATATCCAATAAAAAACATTTTAAAGATTGTTATTATTTCTTTTAAATAAATATCTTTGAAACAGATCAATATAAAACACTTTGTTGATCAATTAACTAAATTTATATTAATATACATTTAAAAATATTATTAATAAAAAGTAACACACGCCATAGCTTATGGCATACAGCTTTTGCTAAATAACTTAAAGAATCATTGCTTACGTAGGAAGTTTTTTTCCCAGCTGACCTGCGGTGCGCCAGTGGTTCAACATTTGTCAGGGGTATTCCTCCACCAAAAATAGCTGGACATCTATATAATGATCATAATTGGCCGATACAATGTAACGTTATTAAAGAAACAAAATAAAACAGCGCTTATACTTTTTTTTCCAATTAGGCAAATATTATGAATGTTGTCAACATAATTTTATATATTTGTACACCTTTTCATTAAACTATGTATTGTAACTTTATTGCCAGGAACGCTGAAAGGTTATACAGAGAATTAACAAAAAACAAAAGGCAAAAACGTGTTCTGCCACAATTATAACACTTCTGTGTTGGGCTTTCCCCACGAGATAGCTACAACAAACAAGAAAATAGGACAAATAACCATCTACGTAGAATGGCATTGCAATATTATAAATGATTATTTTAGGGGTTATTTTCAAGTTTTCGTGTTAATAAGAAATTTTAAACAAGAACAATAAACTGTCAACTATTGACGTATGGGTGCACAGAATTTAGAAGCGTAAAATAGACACAGTAGAATCAGTTTTGATATCATGATAAATGGGGGTGTCGCTAGCTCTACTATAACCTTATATAGCCTACTTTAGCGATACATGGCTGTAACTGACGACATAACTCCACATGTCTCGTGCGTATTGAGTTGAATGTGTGGGAACAATAATAGAAACACGTGCTTCATGGCGAGTTTAATCATAACAAGAAAGCACGTTCGTAGAATACATGTAAGTAACTTTGAAACAGCCTAAGTAAGAAAATATGTTCAACGTTAATGGATATTCTAAAACAAAAACGCACAATCCAACAAGAGATAAGATTTAGTTGCAGCAGCCTGTCTACTTGTATTATTTTGATGGGTTGTGAGTTATGCTAAACGTTTATGCCATCTGTTTATAATCCGAATCAGCATACACAGAACTGTGCTTGATATTTGATATCCGGTTGATCTGATGTAAATATAAACATACAGGGATTAACTAAGTCAAAATAACAGTTACTTAATTTCAGATAGGATTGTTTATAATACTCGAGGACTCAAACAAATAGAAAGGCGGAAGAAGCAGAAGGAGCAATAGCTATAGTAACCGTAGCATTGGCATTAGCTGCAGTAGTAGGTAGTAATCGCTGCAATAAACTTATTAGAAGTCGTCGTTATCGTAGTAGTAGTAGTAGTAGTAATAGTAATGGTAGTAGTAGGAACAACAACAGCAGAAGAAGTAGTAGTAGTAGTAATAGCAGTAGTAGTGGTAGTAGCAGCAGCAGCAGCAACAGTAGTAGTGGTAGTAGTAGTAGTAGTAGTAGTAGTCGTCGTCGTCGTCGTAGTAGTAGTAGTAGTAAGAGTAGTTGTATAGCGAGAAAGCAAATTCGTCGTCAAAAGTTGTACACTATCCATTAAGTAGGACCATCATTCTTGATCATTCACCACACATTGGTTCACCAGACACTCAAGTTGTTTGTGTATTATTCGTCATTATTCGTTCTTTTCACTGTCGCTCACTCTGTGAATACACAAAAGCTTTAACGAATTGTTTCCGTTGTGGTTGTCGAGATGGAAGAGTCTGAGGAAGAACTAACACTGAGTATATAAAATGATCCATTCCTAGACTAAATAGGACTCTGTTTATTTTTTAACATTTCTCGGGTTCACATATTAAAATTATGTGCAATAGAATATGTGCCTACATGAGCAGTTGCCTCTAAGCTTAATATCAAATGTAAAAATAGTAGTTTCCTAATTATAACTGCAGAGTAGAGGTTAAAGTTCCTCATCATTGACTCACACATATATGTTCGTGTTCGAATATAAAAGCCTCATTTTTTATTAACGACGAAGTGCTGCAATTTATTAACCGTCTTAATGCCAGTACTGGTGATATTCTTCCAAATTTCAATTCCGGCTTTTTACCTTTTTCACTGTAAGCATTGCTTCTCTAAGAAATGGACATTTTACTCTTCTCCTTTGTCGGACCCCGGACTTCAAGACATGGTTAAGTTAGATAAGCGCATAAGTTCTATTTATCTTTCATCTTTCTTAAGTATCCACAAAGGAAATGGCCAATAAAAATATTTTCAGTTTGCGTTCGTTTTAAAACAACAAATGATCTGCTCGGGATACAAACCTTGAAAAGAAATTTAGATACTGCCCTGCTCAAATTGGAGTTTTCTAGTGAGGCGGGGGACGGGAGCATTGTGAAGCTGAAATAGTGTTTATGATATGTAGTGGATTTCACATGCGTTATATTAACCTCACAGTAGGCTAGGCCAGAAACTCTAAAAATTTTGGCAGTGTTAAACAGGTACCCGAAATTAGTTTGGCAAAGTCAAAAAAGGCAATATGGCGGGGTCACAATAAAATTCAAATGTGCAGATCCCTAAATTAACTAGTTACAATCAAGCATCAGTACATCACCGTACAAGAAAATAGGCATGCTGAACCTAAAGTGATTATCGCAAGATAAAATAGTCCATATCCGTTAACGCCATGAGTATAAGGTGTTTTAGCTCATGTGAGATTATGTTTCAGGTTCATTTCCAAGTGGTTCGCATGGTTTGTATGATTTGTATGATTCCTAAAGGGATCCCCAAACATAATTTGCTACAAGTGGCCATTTTGTGTACAATTATGTCTGATTTCTTTACATTTAGTGTGTGCTCCATGTTTTGCAAAAGTTATACCTAATGTCCGTTATTCTCTGCACGTTTGGAGGGGAAATAGCTACGATGCTATGTCATCAGCATATGATAGAATGCAGCTTTTGAATAAAATATGGACAGCAAACCCCACTGTCTTCAATGCCCCGGAGATGCTGGTTCGAGTATAGGAGACAAAAAAAGAGTTAGATGAAACGCAACCTTTTGAAACTAATTTCAAAACTGCATTAGGCTTAGATGCTCCACATTTCTTTAAATTTATTGAACAGTTCGGTCCATACTGTTAGTACTACTACTAGTAGTAGTAGTAGCCATCGTAGTAATAGTATGGTGGTGGTAGTAGTGGAGGTAGTTGTAGTAGTAGTCATTGTAGTAGTAGTGTGGTAGTGGTGGTAGTGAACATCGTAGTAGTAGTGTGGTGGTGGTGGTAGTAGTAGTGTGGTGGTGGTGGTAGTAGTAGTGGTCATCGTAGTAGGAGTGGTGGTAGTAGTAGTAATCGTAGTGGTAGTGGACTTGGTGGTGATGGTAGTTGTAGTAGTAGTAATCGTAGTAGTAGTGGTCTTGGTGGTGATGTTAGTGGTAGAAATAGTGGGGTCATTGTAGTAGTAGTGGTGGTGGTGGTAGAAGTAGTAATAGTAGTAGTTGTGGTGGTGGTAGTAGTAAAAGTAGTAGCAATAGAAGTAGTAGTAGTAGTAGCAGTAGTAGTAGTAATAGTGGTATTGACTTACCAATCAAAACGTATCCAACACAGGCAGTTTTTGTTTTTTTCATTTTGTTAGCACAATCATTCGGAATCACGCTTGACAGAATCACGCCGGTCGGAATTACGCTCAACGAAATTAGTCTCAACGGACTCACTCCCACACAAAATCACGATCATCAGAATCACGCCTGCCTGCACATCACGCCAAACGAAGTCGCGCACATCAGTTGCCGAGGCCGTACGTTGTTTGTGGATTTTGGTAAACTAACTTAGCTTTCACCTGTACGGCACAAAAGGCACCACAGAAACCAATACCTGATGTAGGCATGTGCTTCTGTATCAAGTAGATTATATATGTCGTGCTTTGCCCCTTACAAAAAGCATTTTAGCAAAACAAATGTGCCTGTTTTTGGCACTTTTCGCCTATTCTTTGTATTATTTGTGCAGAAAGACAGAAGCAGACGAAGTATAAAAAAATCCACGAACTGTACGCACGACCAGAGTGCAGCAGGTGTGCTTCAGTAAAACACGACGGCTCTAGACGGTAAATTATGAGCAACACTCATTATATTTGAAACGTCTTCAATCGCAGCCAAGGAAATGTCCAATTTTTTATTTGCCTTCTGTCTTGTTTCAATCTAGAGCAGCTGTGATTAATGATTAAAGTCATCTTTACGCTAAATATATCAATGCAAGCGTGCCGAAATGGTGCATTAAAGGGGCATAGGAACTTGTTGCGAAAAATAAAATAGGAATATCTAAATTAAGGCAATGTATTAAAATGACACGTTTGTGAAAAGTTACTGTTTTTCTTTTATAATGAAACAACATCATCATGATCATCATCAACAACACCAACAACAATGTACACAAATGGTCTTTTGTGTAGTTGTTTGTATGCTATTCTTTAGATAAAACCTGGCAAGGAGCGAAGTGTTCTACATTATATACGTTTTGCCCTTGTCATTCTTAATTGTACATTTTGTTATCGGAAATTATTAACAATCACCACCCAAGATGGCAGTAAGACACGAGACGACAACAATAACAACAGCATTATAAACATCATCGACAAAATCCGGTGGAAATCACCGACTTTTATTCTTTAGGCAAGTCTTAAATCTATGTTAACACATATATGCTATGTTTTTATTTGCATCTCTTTGAACATTCTTCTGGTCTCAACCATTTATCTTATATCCAAGTTCGACCAAAGATCTGAATGGTCATGACACCATTTATAACTTGCAGTGATATAATGAAAGTAACCTGATCTAATTATTAATATTAGTTCACATCCTGTCTTTAAATCTACTAATACCAATTTCATGAATAGCAATCATTTATTTTTTCTCATATAATGGAATCAGTAGCATGTAATGCTGTGTTCCTGATACGCATATTATATGTCACATGTTTTAAAATCCGACTGAAACCAGACAAGTCGATTATTACTTGAGGATGCATGTTTTGCCAGTGGCAAGATGTAATGAAGATATGATACTTACATTCCTTCGTTTATCATTTAACTGAAATAAAAAACAAGATGCCAGTCTGGTGCCAATCGCTGTCAGTTATAAGTTGCCATAAATTACAGTAAGCCTGTCTAGTGCAGCTTTGGGTAGAAAGAAAAAACAGGCATCGTGCAAGGGTAAGCTTTATTACATCTTACGCCATCGTCATCATCATCATCATCATTATCATCATCATAACCCTTATCCTCCTCATAATAATATCATCAACGTCACTACTTTTTTATTATAAATGCAGGACAAAACAACGTATACAAAACACCAACAAAAATGATATTTCATCATCATCATCATCATCATCATTATCATCATCAACATCATAATTATTATCTCCAGCAGAAGCAGTGTGTGTATACATACTTTAAGAATGCAAAATGAGTATAATTAAGTTTTCTTGTCTTGAACTGTCCGAGGAGGTAATATGAAAGATCAACGCATTTTGTCTTCTTGTATATATTTATGGTTTATGTATGTTATAAATATATCATATCCTGTGTGTAATTACAATTTTGCAAATAAATAAATCAATCGTAAAGTAGCCAATTAGAAACTCCAAAGCCAACACACACGCACGCCTGCACATTGAAAATATGATCTGAGACGTTGATCTACATTAATGTTCGAACCAAGAGTAGCTCTTCACAATTGCTATGCATCAGAATGCCGATATAATGATGTGTACACAGACCGCGCTATCTCTCTTATCGGTGATAAATGTTGCCCTGTGTGATGGTAAACTAGCTCATGTCTTCGTCCAATTAGCCTTGGAACCTCAGTAACAAGTTGAAGATAAGACAAGAGGTCTCGTGCCAACAATGAATCATTAACATTACTCCGATGCATCTATGAAAACATCTGAAGAAAATGCTCATTGCGTGAAGATTTTCCGTCATCATAGAAAATGCTCGTGTAGTGTCGATTTTCAATTATCAATTATAAAAACACCCCAAAAAACAAAACCAACAACAAACAAAAGAAAACAACAGACAAAACAAAACACAACAACCCCCACCTCAAAACAACAACAACAAAAAACAACAACAAAAAAAAAAAACAAAAAAAAACAACAATGTATTATTATGTTTAAAGATCCTTTTAATACGGGTGTATCCAACTGTTTGAACCTTCGGATGCAATGTGAACGTACGAACGCATATTTGACAGTCCAATGTTTGGAAGAAAAGTCGCATTGTTTATGTGCGTTTTTTAAATTGCAACCTTTTAGATAGATTTTGTCAGTGCAGTCATTGCTGTGTAGACCGTATAAGCACCGTTACTCTCCCTACAATGACGCAATGACGGTCGTTTAATGGACCAACTTAAATTGCGCAACGTTGCAAACACCACGTTTTGTTGATCAAAACCAACAAATAAATCGTCGAGAAGAATTGTAACGCATTGCCTGCTGTCCATACAACGCATTACATTTTAAAAACACGAAAACTTATACTGCCACTAAGTAGATCCTTAAAGTGTAGGGTACAGAGCGAGCGCTAACACGCGAGCCAACTTAGTTTACATATATACAAATAATTATGCTCTAACTTGCCGAAAAGTGTTGATTAGTTGGTAAGGCGACACTTGTAGTATTATTTAGATAAAAAAGCTTTATTTATAGTGTGATTAATTATTGACAAGAAATAAACCTTAAAATATGCGACATTGATGAGGCTCTAATTAACCGAATATATATTAACCGAGTCTTTGATCCTAGAACATAAGCGTGTAAAAACCGAAACTCCATAGGATTAGAAAAAAAAAAGTGGAAGAGGTAAATAGATTAAAGCAATAAGTGAGCAAATAACAACGACATTTGAAATGTTATGGTTTTTATTTGAAAGTTCTCAGTATATTGTAAATCCCGAGAAAAGGTATGTGTAAATTATAATCCTGAGGCCATATAATGGTTTAAAACAAAATAAAACGCAAAATCCGACATCATTTAAAAGGTTTTCATATGTTATATATTTATGTAGAAAAAGTTATTTATTATAATTAACTATAAAACTAAAGTGTACAAGAAGAAAGTGCCCATGTGCAGCAGTTTCACATTACACAAATTAAGTATTGTTCAGATAGTATTTTTCTCGAACGTAGTATATTGTTTCTTTTTCAGTATCTTATTGCATATTTTCAAAGTTACTTTGAAAATTACAGACACGCAAAAATAAATAATAAATATAATAATAAATAACTAAAGTAAAACGCCGTTTACCGTATTTTATCAGGTTTAGAAAGTCCGCAAAACAAACTTTTCCCCATGTGCAAATTTCAGTGAGCATTCCATGTATAGGCGTCGCGCTACAGCGCATCGCCAATGACCCACAAATGGACACCACACTTTCTCAAAATAATCGTTTGCAGGATTTGCAGCTGAGTATTGATCGAACAAGTTAGACAGTAAAGATGTAATCATTGTGCTTTGACGTACACTGACATTGGGTTCATTTTATTTAAATAAAATTAATCATGTACCGACTACTACATCATCCAATATTTCATCCCGACAACAACATAATGAGTCTGCTGTGCATGAATCCCCGGGTGCTGTGGATATCTTTTCGAAAAGGTGATATAACCTTTTAAATTACACAATTCCTCTTGCTGTATAGTGTTTTTTTAAATGCTTTGAACGTGATTTCATTTTATCACTTTATCCCCTTCTAATCAAAGCCACATTACAGAGGCTTTCAATGTAACGTCACGCTATCTTTACGATGTTTTAACTATAGACAATCCTTTCTTTTCTCAAATGATCCATCTGATTAACCCTCCAGAACTTACCCTTAATATAAAGCAAATAACTGACATTTAAATGCAGCATGTCTATACATTGAGATCGTAATTTCAAATGACAACGTCTCTACTAAAATCTTTGACAAGAGAGTTGATTTCAACATTAGTATTGTAAATTATCCATACCTTGATGGTGATTCACCTCGTGCTACCTCCTATGGTATTTACATACCACAACTTACAAGGTTTGCACGAGTTTGTACTAAAGTAGAAGATTTCAATACTAGAAACCGTTTTATTTCTTTAAAACTGCAGCAAGGCGTTCGTTTTCACAAATTAAGAAAGGCGTTTTAAAAATTCTTTTTTTGAAATGATTGTATTGCTTCTAAGTATAATAGCAGTATGAAAACACTTATGCAGAAAGGTATAAGCCATCCTGCATTTTATGAAAATGTTTTATACAAGTTAAAGAAAATCAAGGGTCTCAATAACTTTTCTGACCACTTTACACAACTTATCAGAAAATATATTGCTGAGATTTACAACCATGGAATTCATCGTTGCTTACTGCATTGTTTATAATTGACCATTTTACAGTCAAGAACTTGCATTGCTTTTATATTACATGATGACCGGACAGGTCGTTTAGATTATATGAAAACAGTGACTTAAAGCCATAACTGGACAGTCACAGATGGATTTCTTGTCTTTTCATCTCTCCAATTGTGCCCTATATCGGCGAGACAACTTGAGCAGTCTCCATGCCCTTTACGTAAGATTGCACAGTCGGTATAACATCCGGATTTTTGTTCCTTTGTTATATAATATATCAACTGCGGATAAATCTTCGGCTTTTTAGGATATGTTATTTTAAAACTTATTACCTATTAACTCTTAACAATACTACATTTTTTTTTTGCTGTTTTGGGTTGTTTCCTAAAATTCGATGATTTCTTTCGTATTTTGTACATTTCACCTTTGACACTTTTGGCATATGACGTCATGGCATTGTATGACGTCATTAAATTGTTCTTACTATATATCAGCGCTGGTTTATTTCAAACTTCTCTTGTATTTGAAAATTTAAGGTTGCCCTGGTTTTTTTTCCTACTGTACATACTGAACAAATGTTGATGTTTTTTTTATTGCTAGATATTTTGTATGTATATAAGTTCATTGTATCTGTTTTAACTCCCGATGCAGGTGCTTACTGTTAGCTGTTTCACTTTGGGATATCTTTATTTACACTGTTTGTTTGATAAAAAAAAACCTTCAGGAAGTGCGAGGTTGGGGCGCAAACCAGGTTTTAGCACCCCAGTCGGTCCCTTTGCGGACTGACCGTTCTAAGGCGGTAAATGATGATTTTCGTTTTCTTTTTGTGTGTTTTGTCTTGTCTCTCTATGTTTTTGTTACATTTACATTTACTTTGTTTCCCTTTGTCTAGAGGGAGGTTAAATTTAAATATCTGTGGAATTTTTAGGACCTTTTCTTATTTATCTAGTAAATATTTTTTTCGGCAGTCAATTATTTTGCGTTACGTATTATTTTAGCAACATATGCAACAATATTTTGATGACTCTGCTACAAAGGACTACAAACTGCAGGCCAGATATAGCGCCGAACTAGGCTTGATTAAAAACTATGTTGCATATTCATGCTTTCTAAAAACGCCCCGGAAACTATGATAAATAAAGTTCTTAAATGTCGAACGTGCTGGTGGCACGTGCTGGTGGCAGGAAGATAAAGAAATGTTCATTGTATGGCTATTTACACCCACCAGTGGAGCTACAGTTAGGGAGTACACATGCACTACATCTTTTATAATTACACTTAGTGAGTGCTGAATTATCCAACACCTGTTCTTAAATAAGTACCAACGTTGACATACATACGATCAATGGTGGTCATAAAAAAATGTTGCAAATATTCAATATCAAGATCGCATCGAAAGAAGAAAATACCCTCTTACTGGACTGGATTCGTAAGTCGTACAAATTATGATGTAATACGATACCATATCATAGTTATCCATACGTACACATATTTTGGAATTTTTTTCCGCCATTAATTGTTCTAAACAAAGATACACAACTTCTTACGTACTGAGCTCAATCGAAGATTGAAGAAATAGCTGTTTCAAGGAAAGGAAACATGGAACAATTGCATTTCATGTTCATGTTAGGGTAGGGTAGGGCAAACCTCGGGGTAAGAAGCCTGCCGTAAAAATCTCCACCATTCGTTTTCGATCTGACGTCACAATGTTGTCATTACCGCAGAAGATATTACGTTATGTACAGAGACAGAACAGAAAAGATCAATGTCAACAGTAGGAAGAAAATACATATGTACTATCTGTTATTGATTTTTGCATATTTGTTATTAATTATTGCGCATGATCATCCCACCGTAGACGAAATATGTACGCATGTTGACATGCAAACCTTGACTAGTCTTATATTACACTAGAATGTGATTGTTACGAAGTACACATACATATTACTAAGGTCGACGCTATATTCAAAAGCCTCGAGTTTATCAAGGGTCCATTTTGGGGCAAGACGCCCCTCATTGCATCGGGAAAAAACGCCTACAGGAGGTGTCTCGTCCCAGCTCAATCATTAATTGTTTTAGTACACAAATAGGTATCCGTTATTTATAAATACATGTATTTAGTTATACCATTTAATTTATAGATCTATGCAATGCGCGCGAGTGTGTTCTTTCTTGCGTTCATTCATCAGCATTTTATTGCATCCATTCAGGCATTATAACTTACTATGTGCATTGTTTATTTTTAGAAATGGTTCGTAACTGTAAGAAAAAGACAGAGAGAGGTTTGTACTGGAAGAGAAAAACTCACTGCTGCCTTAAAAGCCATACGAAAAGGAATGTTTCTTAAGACAGCTGAATTCGGGATTCCTCCTCGTTCTTTACGAAGACATCGAGATCTGAAAGTGAGACAACCGGGGACTGTTACCCTTGGTAGAATAAAAGCCGTGCTGCCGGATTATGTTGAGAAAGAGCTCCATGCTCACATTAAATACATGGAAAATAGGTTTTATGGACTAACAACTGCAGACATAAGGCGGTTAGCATTTGAGGTTGCGGAGAATGCCAATATTATAAATCAATTCAATTAAGTGTCTCGTATGCATAGAAAGGACTGGCTGAAAGGGTTCCTGTCAAGGCATCAAGATTTGCGGCTTAGAGAGCTAGAAGCCACAAGTATTTAAAAGCTTGCTGGTTTTAACAAAGGTTAAGGAATTCTTCGAAGCTTACAAATAACTTCTGACGACTACCTCACCAATTCGTCCTAGTAGCATTTGGAATATGGACGAAGCTCGTATCACCATGTCCAAAAGCCAGTAAAAATAATTGCTACAAAAGGTTATCGGCAAGTAGGGAAAATGACCAGTGGAGAACGAGGATTCACCATCACTTTCATTTGCGCAATGAGTGCTGCTGGGGTACATCTCCCACCGATGTTTATTTTCACAAGAAAGCGAATGGTTTATACGCTCATGAATGGTGCACCCCCACAGTCAGTTGGACTTTGCAGCCCTAAAGGATGAACTGACTCAGACCTCCTACTTTAATGGTTAGAACATTTTGTGCAATTCACAAACTGTTCAATAGAGTCACCTCAGATAGTCATCTTGGATGGCCACCACAGCCATAAAACTCTACAATCAATCATCTATGCTAGAGAACATGGCGTTCATCTACTTACCCTACCTCCTCAAAGTACACGCAAAATGCATACACTAGATTGCACATATTTCAAGTCATTGAAAACTGCATACAATGCACCCACAGATAGCTTGGTGGTTTCAAACCCTGGAAAGAGAATATCATCGTACGAGTTGGCAGCCATATTCGCAAAAGCATTCCTGAAGTCAGCCACACCTGAAAAAGCTTTCCGTGGTTTCGCAACATGTGATCTGTGGCCATTTAATGAATACATCTTCAGTGATGATGGCTTTCGTGCTGCAGAAGCCACAGAACAATACCATCCAACAGGTCACAGCCCAAACAAGGCTACTCAGTCAACTGGCATGGCTACATCCACAGACGGTCTCCAGTCTACAATGCAATCTAACAACATGGCTGCATCCACAAACGACGCTCCTCAGTCTACAGTGCCTCCTAATAGCATAGCTGCATCCACCCGTGAAGGTCTCCAGTCTACAGTGTCTCTTAACAGCATGTCTGAATCCACCAACGACGGTCTCGAGTTTTATTTGCCATTCAGTGGTGCTACATGTCCATCTTACAATCAAATGTAATGAACACATTCAGTAAAATTAGGCCAGTGCCAGAATCCTCAACCAACATAAAACTACTATTCATCAAATTTCTCCACCACCAAAGTTATCAGAACCACACTCTAGGAAGCGCAAGGCCGAACCTGCAACAATACTATCTTCCTTACCATTTAAGAAATCGTCGGAGGATAAGCAGGATAAAAAAACGCATAAAGGAAGAAATGTTGAAGCAAAAGAGAAACTTCCAAAATGTAATAAAAATAAAAGGTCATCTTCTAAAGAAGAAAGTGGAAAGGGAAAGGGGAGAAAAATGCAGCCTGTACAGTAGCGACGAAAACGAGGAATGGCCGTGCATAATTGCGAATCATTCGCTATTAGTCATGGTGAGGAAGAGTGGGTGCAATGTCAGTCTTGCCTGAAATGGGCTCACGATGCATGCTCCCCTGGGTATGCAAGATTTGTGTGTCCAAACAGGGAATCCGACGATGAATAATCTTGCCATTTACTTTGTTTGTAAGGTTGTTATGTTTATTGTTTATTTTTCATCTTTTGCAATTGTTATTAGCTGGAAAGAAGCCGGGTTTAAGAAAAGAGATATATGAGAAAATGTATAATAGTCAGGACATATACTAATGGATTTGTATAGATATAAGCAGTTATTCCCTACAAAGGTATTTTCTTACAGTAATTGTCATAATAAGATGTAATGTTTTTTTCAAATAAGATTAAATAAAAATATATATCATAAATAACAGTCCAGGTTAAAGTTGTAATGTTTTACTACCAGTACATGCAGTATAAATCATTTACTACATAGGAGACAAAACGCCCCAGGAGGTGCATTTTTTACCAAAGGTGGGGCAAACGCCCCTTTTAAGATAATGAAAAATTTGCAAGAATATTTATACATTACATGCATCATATAAAGAAATACTAAGCTAATATGCACACACAAAGGAGGGTTAAGCTAATATGCAGACAGCTTATTTAATTCCAGGTTTTATTAAGCTGAGCCTGAATGAGGTCATGAACTTGTTTACCGCTTACAGTAAAATTCAAACACCTTACAAATCAACCTAAGATCACAGGAGGCTATCTGTTACAATGACCATCTTACATCAAACATAGAGATGCTAAGTAACAGTCAGATGTGTCTGATGTGTCAGATGTGCCTACGATTAGAATCTATTTGGTCGGAAATACTAAACAGACCTTCGAAAATAATACAATCGAAAATAATATAGTGATAATATACTGACAGTTATGACTAAACAATCAAATGAATAACTCTGAGTCAAACTACAAATGGAAAGATTTATGCTTAAATATCACAGCAGTATACACAGTATCACACAATAATTCTTGAACTATACGAGAGTCGAGAACGTTTAAATAAAAATATGACAGCCCTATGAGCATTGCAACCTATACAAAAAATTACAAAGGCACAGGACAAAGGTAATCACATAGAAGCTAAATGTAAAATAACAAATCTGTGATGAGAGTAAACAGAGTAAACCCCACAGCTATCGCCTTTGAACGGTCAGTAGGCGATATAGACCGACTGGATTGCTTAAACCGGTTTTACAAAGCTCTAACCACGCACGTCCTGAAAATTTCTCAAATGCAATCAATGAAAAGAAAACCGATCTGTATGAATAATTGTTTTAAGCGCTGACGTTTTCCTTGACAAGTTATGACGAAAGTTGTGACGTCATTGACAAATAATGTCCATATCGTGTTTAGAAGAGAGAGGTATTATTTCGATTAGAGGAACCACACAAAAATTGTTGATTGTAAATGAAAATAAGTTTTGTTGATTGTAAATGAGACACTTTTAATCAAGAATAAAAATGACTAGAGAAGAGTAAATGGTTGTAGCATCCTGTTAATGTGAAGATGGAATTGAAGAACCAAAGTCCAATGTCCATCAAAAGAAATACACGTAACAGTCCTTATAGGATGAATTAAATGACAATATAGACTACACGCATAGGGAGTTTTTCGACGACCCCCACACTGCACAAGTATCATTGTTGTGATCATGAATAAGAATATACCACAAAGTCCTATGAGCATTACAACCTATACCAAAATTTGAAGGCACAGGACAAAGGTAATCACATAGAAGCCAAATGTAAAATAACAAATATGGACCGACTGAGGTGCTTAAACCGGTTTTACATGAATTTAACCTCGCACTTTCTGATGGAATTCTCAAATGCTAGCAATAAAAAGAAAACCGAGCTATGTGAATAAAAATGTCCCAGCGCTGACGTTTTCTTTGACAAGTTATGACGAGAGTTGTGACGTCATTGAAAAATAATGTCCACGTGTGTTTAGAAGAGAGAAGTAATATTTTGATTAGAAGAACTACACAAAAATTGTTGATTGTAAATGAAAATAACTTTCGTTTATTTAAATGAAATGAAGTTTTTGAATAAAGAATAAAAAATGATCAGAGAAGAGTAAATTTTTTGTAGCATCCCTTTTCATGTGAAGATGGAATTGAGGAGCCAAAGTCCAGTGTCCATTAAAAGAAATACACATAACAATATATATAGGATGAATTAAATGACAACATAGATTACAAGCACGGGGAGATTGTCTTTACGAGAAAGGTTCGAAATAAATGTTAGGCAACCCCAAAGGCATAAACATGCAAACAAATGGGACAGTAATACTCTACAAGCTCCATACGACATCTGAGTCTCAAAAGAATTTAAATCTGCATACATCGTTAACAAATATAAAAGCTCTTTCTTATTTCATTTAAATTTTCTTTGTATTAATAAATCAACAAAAATGCCAAGCTAAAAACAAAAGTCAAATTTTGACACTATAAAGATACAAATACAACATTATTTGAGGGATGCAAACATTTACCGATTCTTTGCATGACAATAAGCTGCATGACCGCAGTTTGCAAGTTTTATATGAGCTTCAATAGATTATTGAATTTAATTCACCACCAAATAGTTTCACTCGATCTTCGAATTCAATTGAGGTTTCATTAATTATGATAGTGGGAGACAAAGTATGGGTCATTTTTCGACAACTAGCGCTTGTGATCATGATTAGCCTGCATCCTATTGAAGCTAAACTAGACAATTTCTGTTTGAAATGTAGACATTAAAGTTTAAAAGTTTACGGTGTGAAAAGATAAGGTATTGTCATGAGCATAGTTATTCAGAGAACATATTTGAAT
Source organism: Sinonovacula constricta (assembly GCA_007844125.1). Classification (NCBI taxonomy): domain Eukaryota; kingdom Metazoa; phylum Mollusca; class Bivalvia; order Cardiida; family Solecurtidae; genus Sinonovacula; species Sinonovacula constricta. The sequence goes on from CM017555.1 coordinate 32,025,844, forward strand.
AAAATAGAATGTCATTTATAAAAAACAATATAAAACAATAAAGGCCCAAGAACAAAACCATGAGGTCCCCCTTGGAACCTTCAGCCCATCTACTGATCGTTTTGCGAATGTTTATTTGTCTTCTCTGTAATATATAGCCTAATAAAAGTTTCATAAAGTTTTCGGACAGTCAGTATGCAGAAACTTGGGATAGTTTGCTTTTGTGGGGTAAAAATCGAAAGCCTTTGGTAAGCAAATTTCTGCAGATATGCATATTGATTTTTGTCCAAGGCACTTGTTCAGTCCTCTAGTATTCTAAAAATTGTTGTTTGTCCTTTTCGAAAAGCAGAGCACAAAGAAACTTGTCAAAGACATTTTTGACGTGTTCTGACAGCTGAGAGGAGAAAACTCCTTTAAAGTATTTAGGAAGTTATTAACTATGTAGCCTGTAATTAGATTTGTTTTGTGGATCATAATCATAAATAATAGGAAAACGTGTGCTTTAATAGTCGGCGTTTAATCTTTTACATCGATACATTGAATAAGTAGGGATACAAGGCGGTAACTGATGTACCTATTCATAATCACAACAGTGTTACTTGCGCAGTGTGGCGGTCGTAAAAAGTATCCCCGTGCATGTGATCTATGTTGTCATCTAATTCATCCTATCAGGATTTGTTACGTATATTTTCTTTTTGTCAAACTTTGGACTTAGGTTTATTTTACTTGAAATAACAACCATGAACAGGCTACTACAACCAAACATTAATATTTCCCCCTTAAAATTGCATAATGTGTCTACTGTACATTTGTCTAATGGTGCTGATGATATATTTTCTAAAAGAGTCACTGTCAATATTTCACCAATAAAATTACACCCGTCTTCCGGGGTTTATATTTCTTATTCGAGTAATGTATTTCTTCGACAGTCATGTATTTTACGTAACATTTCTAGTAGTAATGTAAAGAATACCCCCGCACAAATGCAGAATGGACATAGTGTGTACTTTAATATCTACAAGTGTAATTATAAAAGATGTAGTACATGTAGATTCCTTAACTGTAACTCCACTGTCAAGTCTACTGTAAATGGCCGTACATTTAACATTTCCTTACCTTGTGATGTTGATTGACAAAGTAACAACATAATTTATGTTATAACTTGAAACCACCCTAACTGTAAACTGCAGTACGTTGGGCAAACGGGGCGGGCGCTCAAAATTAGGTTTCGAGAACATTCATATAAAATCCGTAACGCTCGTCGTTTTAAGAACTACCTTTATAATCATTTTCTAACTTCTGGACATTCTTTAAAATATGTGAGCATTCAACCTTTACAAAAAATTGTTTTCGATGACGATGTGTCTAAAGGATTTAAATTACAGGCCAGATACAATGCCGAACTTGATTGGATTAAAAAACTTCAGACTCCATATCCACTCGGTCTTAATGACAATATTCACCAGGCGGGCAATATTTCTAAAAAATCCGCAAGCGCAAACGCCGATCTCATGGAATTAGAAAAAATCATAATCTTAAACGCAGGTTTAGGAAAAATGTTTCTATTCAAGATCTGAACACACTTTATATTCGATCTGGTATTCATGCCTTACTTTGTACAGTTACAAATCTACCTTTGAAATCACTAGTTATTTTGGACAATGAGGCAGATAAAATATATTTACGTACTCATCCTTTATATGAGGTGGCTTCCATCATTCAAAAGTATAATACCCATGCTTTAAGACCTCATATTGATAAACAGTCTCAACATAAACGACATTTCATGAAAATCAAATACATTAATAAAGGGATTGACTTTATCAACTTACCTAGTATCTTTCGGGACAAAAATATCATCAATAAAATCCCAAGTTACTTCGAAAACAAAGAAAACCCAATGATTTGTTATAAGTACAAAAAACCCATTAGAGGTCTTATTTTTAATTACAACCAGACTGTAGCAGACCTTAACCTGAAAGATCCTTCTCAAGATTCTTGTAACTGTTCAACTTCACCTTTCTGTTATTTACCTTCTGGCCATATCATTACAGGGGATTTAAACATCGTCGATGACTGTAAATTAAGAAAATTACTCTTTAAGGGTCCGAAATATCGCCTGCCTGATGAAATAGATTTTGACCTTTGTTGCAATGAAATAGCTGATGCAATTAATCTGTTTGCCGATCGCTGTTGTAAAAGAGAAAACACGGATACAGTAGCACTCAATACTTGGAAGAAAGCCATTTTTAAGATAATAAATAATCGCATTAAGTTCTACCGCTCCCATCCTTCTAGTTTACCTAAGAAACCTTTTTATCACTTAAAACATCTAAAACAGTCCTTTCAGAATATTCACGATAAATTTGTACTTGTACCGGCAGACAAAGCTTCAAACAACATAATTTTTGTCTGACGACTATAGTACAATAATGTACTGAGTGCCGAGTTATCCACCACCAGTTCTTACTCTAGCTCCAACCTTGACTTTCAGACAGTAATTGACAAACATAAACAGATATTGCATAATTTTAATATCAAAATAGAATCTAAACAAGAAAAACTTCCTTCACTGTACTGGATTCCTAAGCTTCACAAAACACCATACAAGTCACGATTCATAGCTAATGCCAGCTCTAGCACCACCACTCACTTATCTAAACTACTCACGTCTTGCCTTACAGCCGTTCGCAATCACGTAGTTAAATATTGTGAAAAAGTGTATGAAAATTCAGGAATTAACATTTTTTGGTCTATAAAAAATTCTTCAGAAGTCTTGGACAAGTTTCGTACTTTAAACTTTCATTGCTCTGCAGTTAATACTTATTATTTCTCTACGCTGTACACTTCTTTACCTCATGATTTAATTAAGACCAAATTGATTGCTCTTATTGAGAAAACATTTGCTCGAGAGCAACGTCTATAAATTGCATGTCATGAAAGTAATGCATTTTTTACCAACACTTTCTTAGAAAAGTTTACTATGTGGACTTGCTCGGATGTTTGTGAAGCTCTACGTTTCCTCTTAGACAATATTTACATAAAATGCGGTGACACTTTATTTAGACAAGTAATTGGTATTCCTATGGGAACCAACTGTGCACCATTGATTGCAGATTTGTTTTTATACTGCTTTGAACGTGATTTCATGTTAACTTTATCCCCTTCTAACCAAAGCCACATTATAGAGGCTTTCAACTTAACCTCACGCTATCTTGACGATATTCTTACTATAGATAATCCTTTCTTTTCTCAAATGATCCATCTTATTTACCCTCCAGAACTTACCCTTAATAAAGCAAATAACTGACATTTAAATGCAGCATTTCTAGATATTGAGATCGCTATTTCCAATGACAACGTCTCTACTAAAATCTATGACAAGAGAGATGATTTCAACTTTAGTATTGTGAATTATCCATACCTTGACGGTGATTCACCTCGTGCTACCTCTTATGGTATTTACATATCACAACTTACAAGGTTTGCACGAGTTTGTACTAAAGTAGAAGATTTCAATGCTAGAAACCTGTTTATTTCTTCTAAACTGTTACAGCAAGGCTTTCGTTTTCATAAATTAAGAAAGGCGTTTTCAAGTATAATAGCAGTATGAAAACAATGATGCAGAAAGGCATAAGCCATCCTGCATTTTATGGAAATGTTTTATACAAGTAAAAGAAAATTAAGGGTCTCAATAACTTTTCTGACCACTTTACAAAACTTATCAGAAAAATGTATTGCAGACGGTTACAACCCGGGAATTCTACGTTGTACTGCATTGCTTGCAATTGACCCTTTTACAGTCAAGAACTTGCATTGCTTTTAAATTACACGATGACCGGACAGGTCGTTGAGACTATATGAAAACAGTGACTTAAAGCCATAATTGGACAGTTGCTGTTGGAATTCTTGTCTCTTCATCTCTCCAGTCGTGCCCTATATAGGTGAGACAACTTGAGCAGTCTCCATACCCTTTACGTGAGATTGCACAGTAGGTATAACATCGGGATTTTAGTACCTTTCTTACATATAATATTCCAACTGCGGATAAATCCTCGGCTTTTCATGAACTTTTATTTTTTAACTTATTAGTTCTTAGCAATACTACGTTTTATTTTGTTGGTAGGTTGTTTTTAAATTTCGTTGTTTTCTTTCGTATTTTTTACATTTCACTTTTGACACTTTTAGAACATGATGTCATAGCATATTTAAATTGATCTTGTTATATATCAGCGCTTGGGCTGTTTTATTTATTTGTTCTTATAATATATCAGCGCTTGGGCTGTTTTATTTGTTCTTATAATATCTTATAATATATCAGCGCTCGGGCTGTTTTATCTGTTCCTATATCTTATAATATATCAGCGCATGGGCTGTTTTATTTCAAATTGATCTCTCGTTTGGGATTTTTGTTTTTACGTTGCCGAGGATTTTATCTACTGTACATACTGTACATATGTTTATAGTTTATTTTGTTGCTAGTTGTAATGTATGTATATAAGTTCATTGTATTTGTTTTAAACTCCCGATGCAGGTGCTTACTGTTAGTTGTTTCACTTTGACGGGATGTTGTTATTTACACTGTTTGTTAGCTAGAAAAACCTTACAGGAAGTGCGAGGTTGGAGCGCTCCACAAACCAGGTTTAAGCACCCCAGTTGGCCCTTTTGCCGACTGACCGTACCAAGGCGGTAACTGATGGTTTTTCTTTATGTTTGTTATGTCTCGTCTCTGTGTTTATTTGTTTTTCACATTTGAATTTACCTTGTTTGCCTTTGTCTACTGGTAGATAAATTTAAATATCTGTTAGAGTTTTGATAGGACCTTTTCTTATTTACCTATTATGTCTCGTCTCTGTGTTTTTGTCACATTTACATTTACCTTGTTTGCCTTTGTCTACAGGTAGGTAAAATTTAAATATCTGTAAAAAATTGGATAGGACCTTTTCGTATTTACCTATTATTAACTTTTGAGTGTGTGCGGATAAAAAACGTTCTTGCCACTTCTTCATTTATTTGTTTCTGAACTTCAGTGCCACGACCAATTATGATCATTATATATTCGTAAGTGTCTGGTTGTTTTCAGTTAGAATGATGTTGTTTTTTTCCATTTGATTTCTTGGAAATATTAGGTTTTTGTTTAATTGCTGAAAGACCTTCTTCAAAAAAATGTTTTCAGAGATATAACAAAATGTGTACAAATTAACAGTGTTGCCTATAGTTTTGCCTTTTTTTTAATTTGTCCATTTAGGATACATGTGACATAGCATTTTCTTGGATTTTGTTTTACGTGCAGCATATTTATCTTTTACTTATATTAAATTCTTTTTTGAATTGCTTGTATTTGATTGATATCCCATTCAGATTTCCTTTACATATTCCATTGTTTAGCTGAATAGATTGACGGTCTGAGATAAAAATCTTCGATGTGCAATTGTCTATAACAAAATATTTGTTTTTGGAAAGAAGTTGTAGTTTATACGAAAATTGTAGTTTCACTTATAGCTAACCACTATACCTGTCATAAATGGACCTGTTGAAAATGAAAGACACGATATTAAAAGAATATAATGTCTTTATTAAGCAAATATTACAAAAATCACATAAGCACATATTTAAGCATTGGAGATAAGAAAAAAGGTAAGCTTTTAAATGTTACTGGCTGGAAAAATAGGTACTTTTCATTGTTACCTCTGGAGTTATAAACTAAAGAAACTAATAATTGAAGATGAAGTAAAACAGGCATAAACAAAACCTGGCCAAATCTGATTATTTAAAAAAATCAACATTTTTTCTAAACACTCATTTCACTGCATGTAAGAAACATTATGTGATATTTGACCAATCTACTTGTGACATGTACTTTATAGCACAAACGAGTATTTGACAAGTGGAATTAAATACCTCTGATTAAATATTGTAAAGGGAGATAATGCAAGACAATCACATGAAGGCAGAAAAAAGCCTTGGTGAACTTGTAAAACAGTGATTTACATTATAACATATTATTTTAAATAAATCAAACTTATATATTTCACAGTCATTACCCTATGTTTAATGATAATATTATAAATAATAAATCTGTATTACTTCAGAGATGCATTCTAAAGTAAACTGTATACATGTAGACATCAAAATAGATTTGAATATATTCCATATAATGTTATTGGATTATATTAAAACATAATTTGCCATAATTCTCTTTTATAAACCAACATACTTGAAATAATATCCAATATTTATGGTTGGATAAAATATGTTACAAAGAAATACTAATTGATTTACGAGAGAAATTTTTGGAAACTTGAAAATTTAAACTGTCATGTAACAATCACAACATGTACAGCCTGCCTTCATTGTCCATTATACATATGGTTGCAGATGCTTTGGAGCACCAACACAAAGCAGTTACTGTCGCATTACAACTATTTACATATAACTACAAATATATTACTAATAACTAATAAAATATGTAAATAACAAACAACATGTGCTGATATGTGAGATGTACACTTATATTGTCAGAACCTATATAGACATTTTGAATAAAGCAAAAGGCTGTGTAAAAGTCAATAAATTACATGATTTCAAATTATTACCATTTTTTAAAAGGACAACCTTTTGATTATTGCTTTAAATATTACATTTCAACATTTTGTAGAGACTTTCTCCAGGGACTCTAAAAGAATCCATGCATAAGTAACACTTTACACAAATTGATGGATCATCTAAAATTAAATGCACATTGGGCTCTTATTAACCCTTTCGCTGCTAAGCTATTTTCCAAGGAAATTTGAGGAATTTTCTATAAATTTCGTAAGAAAATGCCATATGTCAATAATAATAATAATTTTGGAAGTCTTATAGATGGATATGTAAAACTATACATCAACTCATTAGAAAGGTAATTGAATATAGAGTTATAAAATTTAATAAATATCAGGTCATATAAAATGTTATGGACTTTCAAAAATAGAAAAAAAAAAACAAGAAAAAAAACACAACTTTTACTTTTATCTTTAAAATTTCACTCCTACACATTCAAAAATATGAATATTTTTAAGAAAAACACACACTGTAAGATTCTGTTTCAAGGAAAGTAACTCTGGTCATGCCTTTATAGGAAATAAGCAATGCTGTAAACACTTAAAAATAATAGTATACAGGACCAGGACAAACGGTGTACATATAAGATCATTGCTAGTGGTTAGAAATAGACATACACTGTACTTCGGGTAGCAGTGAAAGGCTTAAAAAATACACTGCCAAAACCTCACAAACCACACAATTCTACTAGCCTGCTAAGCATTAATTAATCAAGCATAGACAAAAAGTGTAGATCCAAATCAGGTAGCTCCTACTGGGTTTTATCTGAACAAGATCTTCATCATTGCACAGTCTCTAGCAACCCTTCTTGTGTTACCTTTGCACAGGATTGTTTAAAAAGAACACCTAAGAATTTGCATTGTTTATGAATAAATGTAGCAGGTAAGGGTTTAAAAGTAAACAAAAATGATAACAATGTGCTTAATATATAAGTGTATATCAATAAAAGTATAAAATATAGTAATTTGCATTGATTGATAATGAGTAAGTATCAAGTAAACAGGAGAAACACTACAGAACATGGAATTATACTGTTTGCATTGTCTCGTAAAAAATAATTGTGAATATTTCACAAAATATAATGATATGTATAATAAGGCAACTACTTTAACATGAATATAAAATAATTGCATTAAAAAATTAAAATAAAAATTTAACAAGAGATATAAAGCATCAAAACAATGTTTGAACAAAGCATCAAGGCACTTGCCAAAATCACTTTCATGTGTGATTAGATGTATTGATCACTCCAAGCCTTGTGGGGCTACATGTTACCCCAAATGTGTAACATGTGCTTTGCAATTGAACACAGCATTTATGCAAGCACAGTATATGAAATCAGTCAAACTTCTATACATTTTAAATAAATGTGCCATTATTGTTCTTCTTATTTAAAAAAATGAGAGTTTATACATACTTTTAATAGAATATATTATTACTATATATATGTATAGGGTATACTGTCCTTATTGGTTCTCTTACACCACTTGTTATTTATATGTAAGGTACAAAACGATAATAAAATGCTTGTATTACACTGTTTGAAATGTTGCAATTAAATGTTATTAAATTTTGATAAAGACAATACAAGACTTTTTATTAAAACTTATTTACATGAAGTTTTGAACAATAAATGACATATTTAAAACAAATGTAGCAATAGATACAAGACTTTTTGTTAAAACTTATTTACATGAAGTTTTGAACAATAAATGACATATTTAAAACAAATGTAGCAATAGATATAAATAACAGCAAAGATTTCAGCTTTAATTGAAAGTTTGCTATTCTTTAATACAATGCAGCAAATATACCTTTTCTAGTCTAAATTAAAAAAAACATAACATTTATATATTATGCTCTGAAAACAACAACAACAAAAGTTTAATATTTTTCATTATGATATAACAAAAATGATCTATCAATACTATCTTGATGATAAAAATATATCAAATAGTTTTTATCCTTATTTTAGCATCTAATCAAATAAAGTAATTTTAACATCAAAGTTTTCATTTTTTTTAAATATATTATTTTCATAAAGAAAATGCAACGTATTTTAGAAAGAACATAGCCATCTTTTTTGTTTGGACAGCTACCATAATAACAGGCCTCCTTTCTTGACAGAAATTCTGGTATATTTTCATGTAAAAAGATCAGAAATCTTAGCTTTTATTTGCTAATACATTCAAACTAAGATTGTAGCTTATAATCTACATACACGGCCAGTACACAGAATATAAATCGACACAGAATATAAATCTGACAATATATTATCATTACTTATATATGAAAACAGGTCATTACACTAGATATAAAATAATCACAAAGAGTTGTGAAAGATCCCAACAATATGAAATGCCAAGTCAGTTGTTATAGCAGTAGACTTTGAACAGGTCATGATTTAGTTGTTTCACTGAGAGTAACTTGTCTGTAATTACAGTTAGTTTCTACAAGTAGATAATTTAGGTCCTCTTGCAATTTGCAGAAATAAATCCTGTTTATGTTTAACAGACAAATAGTCATGCAATATTTTCCCTTTGTAAAAGTGCAAGTTCTCTACAGTTCTTTTGGTGCATGTTGCAAATACTTTATCTATCTCATAGTCTAGAGATATGTTATATTTAAAGATACATTGACAGTTTATTTTTTATATCTTTCTAAATGTTTGCAAGATTTTATCTGTACATCTAGAGATATGTTGACAGTTTGTCCCAGTTGCCTGATGGTTTGATGTCTGGGTCCATGGAGTAGGCAGAATTACTGAATACATAGGAAGGCATGGTAGCCTTGGTTGCTATCTGACTTGGTGTGTCACTGCTGTACTGGGCACTGGAGGAATCTGTGCTGACCTCATCCACTGTGGTATTGTCAGTCTGGTCCTGGGCAAAGTTCACAAACACCTGGAAAAGTAGACAAAAATACAGAAATGTATGATAAGTAAAATAAAAGTACAAAATCATAGTGAAAGATTAAATAAAAAACAGAAACATTGATTGTGTTAATTCATACTGTTCGCAACTACACTATTATAAATAGATTTAGAATGGCTTCCAGCTATTTTTGGTGGAGAAAACCCACCCAGGGAAGAACTACTGATACACTGCAAAGGCAGCTGGAAGATCTGATATTAAAATGAATGCTCCAACTGGACACCATGACCTCAGTCAATGAGAACTGGAGGGCTATGAGAGTGCTGATGATTCATCCTATATTTACATGTAACAATAGTCAACTGTTGTCTTAGGGTATTTTGAAATGATAACTGAAAAGTGATACAGTCATCGTTCAGTTACCACAACGTCAAAGATAAGAGAGTGTAAGTAAAGAAATAATCATGCATACAGTATTGCTTTAGTTACCATAATGGCAAGACAGTGTAAGTCAAGAAATATTCACCGATACATGGATAAGTCAGTGCAAGTCAAGAAATACCTGTTGATACATTCTTGCTTGATGATAAGACAGTGTAAGTAAAGAAATACTGATACAGTTTTGCTTTAGTTACCACAATGGTAAGACAGTGTAGGTCAAGAAATACTTGTTGATACAGTCATGGTTTAGTTACCACGATGTCAATGGTAAGACAGTGTAAGTCAAGAAATACTTGTTGATACAGTCATGGTTCAGTTACCACGTCAATGATAAGACAGTGTTAGTAAAGAAATACTGATACAGTCTTGCTTTAGTTACCACAATGGTAAGACAGTGTAGGTCAAGAAATACTTATTGATACAGTCATGGTTTAGTTACCACGACGTCAATGGTAAGACAGTGTAAGTCGAGAAATACTTGTTGATACAGTCATGGTTTAGTTACCACGATGTCAATGGTAAGACAGTGTAAGTCAAGAAATACTTGTTGATACAGTCATGGTTTAGTTACCACAATGTCAATGGTGAGACAGTGTAAGTAAAGAAATACTGATACAGTCTTGCTTTAGTTACCACAATGGTAAGACAGTGTAGGTCAAGAAATACTTGTTGATACAGTCATGGTTCAGTTACCACGATGTCAATGGTGAGACAGTGTAAGTAAAGAAATGCTGATACAGTCTTGCTTTAGTTACCACAATGGTAAGAAAGTGTAGGTCAAGAATACTTGTTGATACAGTCATGGTTTAGTTACCACGATGTCAATGGTAAGACAGTGTAAGTCAAGAAATAATCAGACTTTAAATCTTACAGTAGTGATACATTCAGATCTTAAATATAATAAAAGACAATATCTTGAAATTCACAAAATTCTGCAACAAAATAATTGTCAATTTTACTAAAGATATTTATTAAGCAGAAAAACAATATAACATTATCATATCCATAACATATCCATGTGGTGATGCAATTCATAACTCCTGTTAGCTAGTCAAGTTATAGCTTATTATACTGCCTATGCTGAGATAGACATTGCAGGTACTTCTTACCAAGTAAATAACCATTCCTACTTCAATTCCTACTTACGGTGTCTAGTGTAGTCTGAGAGACTGAGTAGTAAAGGATGTTGTATTTGGCCTTTTCTCTCTCCAGGATCTCATAAATGTCAGACACGGTCATGGAACTCCGAGGCATGTCCACCTGTACCACACTTCTGTGTTGGTCCTTTAAGAAAACATAGATATTTACTTAGATTGTTACCCAAATAACCAGACAGATCCTGTGAAGGAGCCAGCAATGTGTCACTATCCTCAAAACCATTTATAATGCCTGTAGGACTTTCCTGTTTATGTGTTACACACAACATGGAAATAACTATATATTAGGAAGTACATTTAGAACGTTTTACAATTTGCATTAAATGTTTTCAGTGCAACAACTTCAGTCAATTATTCTAGTCCTTATAAAAATATACATACATGTACAATTAAAAGAGACATCATAAATAGTGTAATACAAACAGTACATCCTAGAAAACTATACTTTTTAAACCCATGTGACCCAGATATGAATGCATCTAAGTATAAAAGTAGCCTCTAGTGTGTTCAAAATGTTTTACTAAAATTGAACCTATAGTGACCTACTTTTTTACCCCTTGTGACCAAGTTACATACTCATCCAAAGAACATTCTGACCAAGTTTATTAACAACTGGATCATAACTGAAGCCTCTAGATACATGATGGAGGAAAGGATATCAGAAAAGATCAATTTAAGCACATTGTGCTCAGATGAGCCAAAATTTAATCTGACATGTATTTCAAAGAGAATATAAAGTAAGAATTAAAGCAAAAACGAAAAACACAATTATTACACAGTTGAAAAACAGGTTTAAATAAGCTTTAATATCAGTAATACATGTCCTCCAAGATCAGAAAGAGTGATTGGGATGGGATGGGATTTGCCGGCATTTTTGCCGATACTGTGCCGCGACATTTCTATCATTATAGAACAGGGGCACTTATGAAGGTGCACAGGGACTGAACTGGCCGGTCCATTATACTGACACCGATGAGTCAGGCGTAATGCTGTCCCCTTAGCCCCAAGCATTAGGAAGGAATCCACTATTACCAACTTTAAAGTCTTTGGTTTGACCCGACCTCCCGATCCGCAAGCCAAAGCTCTTCCACTTGAACAATTGCAGCAGGTAAAAGAGTGCTTGTCTACAATGGTTCTTTTAAGTTTAAGGTATGAAGGTTATCACATCATTAGATATAGTGGGTCCATGATTATCTGTCTTCTGCACTGATAAAGTTAATCTCCTTTAATTTATGGGCCCACTCTATAATCACTTGCACAAATGGTTCTTGGTGACTGAAATACCAAAACCCTAGTGTGACCTTTTTATGTCATTTATGTCTATCAGTATTTAATTGTGTTAAACATTGCATAGCAGCTGGATTTTTACCTGTCAGATAACATTTGGCATGACTTAAAAACCTTAAGCTCTAGAGAGCTCATTATTCAGAGGATGCATAAAAAACAAACATGAAAGACAACAATATATAATTACAAAATCATGTTTATTACAGTTTGGGTATTTAAAAAGGAAAAGTGGGTTAAAAGAAAATTTCAATCCAACATTAAGAACTTGTAAGACTGGTAAAAAGATATCTTATTAGATTAATTAATTATAATACAAACTGATGCTTACCCTGAGACTTGCACCAGGGAAGTGGTTCTGTATCAACTCATAGATACCGGACCGTGATGTAGAGAGTCCCAAGATGTTCAGGGTCACTGTATAGCCCTGGCCATACCTGAGAAACACATTGCATCAATATGATCATGAGGGTTTTAAGGTACACAATTTTAACATACCAGGGACTAAATCCTTTACTTGCTGAAATCACCATTAGAGTGCAGGTATGTGGTATGTTAATAGGGTGAATGGTGATTCCTACAAGTAGAGAGTTAAACAAACCTAACATTACGGAATGAAAAAAAATGATTTGTTAGCAAAATCAAAGAAGCTTAACAAGTTGAGATTAAAACTTAAACAAAATGTAATAAAAATGAAAACAAATAAAATAAAACTACATACTTCTGTTTGAGATGTTGAGAACTGCCAAGACATTTGAACTCTCCATTGACCATGATGGCAATCTGGTCACAAAGGTTGTCACACTCCTCCATGCTGGAAACAACACAAAGTTGTTTTGCATTTTATTGGCTTTAAACAATTAATAGTACAAAAGACAAAAAAAAAAAGTATATTGAATATATTGTTAGTAATGTAAAGTGAAATTATCTAAAGGGAAGCAATATAAAGAGAGGGTCAGCTTTAGATGTGTCTGTTAAAGGTGTCTTAGATCATATACCAAGAAAGTAAAACAAAATGTTGTATGTTAGTGTAATCTGAAACAATAGTTAAAACTCCAAGACAAATATAAAATAGCATAAAAGTATAAAATAATTTATTTAACACTTTTATCTGCAAATAAATTAATCACTTTATTTATAACATATATATAAAATAATTAATATACTAAATAACAATTATATTGACCTGTGCGATGTGAGAATTATAGCTTGATCATTGCTCTTGGCTGCCTGTAGACAGTCCCAGACCATTCTCTTGGCTTTTGGGTCCATGCCACTGGTTGGTTCATCCTGGAATGGATATATAGATATGAGTAAGGTATAGTTCAGTTGAAATACCATATACACCTACGTAAATTTTTTAATTAAAGTTGTAACAAGATTACAAAAGGGGAAAACAGAAATTATAAACACATATTATAAAGTCTTGTGTAAATGTTTTGTAATTTTTTTTCAGGGCCAAAGTTTATTGACAATTCATTTGATAAAGTTTAGCATGGCTGGGTATATTTTCTTCTTACATAAAAGTCAAACACTATATACATTTAAGGATGGTCAGTTGGTAAGCTGTAGTTTCGATGTCATACTTGGTAAAAAATGCTGTTATGCTTGTATCTTTCTAATAACCTTAAAGAAAAGTATCTGTTGCATAGAGAACAGCAACCATAGCGTTATCATAAGACTGCTGGCACAGTACAGTTTGTTCGTTAGAAAAACAACAACAACTAAACATACCAGTAACATGAGCGGGGGGTCACCCAGGAGAGCTATGGCCAGGGACAGCTTCCTCTTCATGCCCCCACTGCATGACTTCACCACCTTGTGCTTGAAGACATCCAGTTGTAGCATCTGTATTACCTTGTTGACAGCCTGCAACATATTATGATATATAACAAAACAGCCATATACATGTATGTTATAGTAATTAACACAATGCAGCCTTCACCTTTATCCTGTAAAGGTAATTGATCAGGCATAGACAAACTGCTGGAAGCTGTTTGATAAGGACCTTACCAGTTGTTGCAGGTTCTCACAATATTACTCCTTATCTTTAGGTTTAACAAGTTATCTAACTTTAAAAAGATATTTTTACCTATATCATCTAACCAATAAGTGTAGAGAAAGAAGATCATATTAGGAGCTCAGTCTACAGTGTTGAGAATATAGTTTTCATGTGGGTTTTTTTTATGTTCTAATGAAAGCTATAAATCATGATGTCATTTAGTATGGTGTTTATTACAGAGGATCTGGTGTTTAAAATAAAATTTATGTAGACCTTTAAATATCAGAACAAGTGTTAACTTGTTTGTATGGTCTTAGGACTTTGGACAAAATAGGGATCTTTGTTCTTTCCCTGGACACAATGTCTCAGTCCTTTTAATGCAGGTGTTTGATCTCAAATGTTCTAGGACATGAGTTAAAAAGCTGCTCACTTTACCAATTACCAAAGACTGTTTGATGCTTATAAAGGTTTATGTTCTTAGGACTAACCTCCGTTCTATCTGTGCCCACTAGTCCTTTGAGTTTGGCATGGAAGAATAACATCTCCTCCACTGACAGAAACATGTCTAGGGCTTCATCCTGGGGACAGTAGCCCATGTTGTGGCCCAGGTTGGTTGATCCCTCTTTCAGGCTGATAAACAAATGTGTATCTAATAAAATCTGTCCCCATGTTTGAGGTACATTGAGTGTCAAGGTTCTTGACATACAAGGGATAAACATTAAATATGACAGTACTGAGAAAATTAAAAAGCCTAAAGACAATAAATCAAGGTTAAAAGAAAAACACTGCAATCTAATGCTGGAGAACACCTACTTTAGTCTGGAGTAGGAAATTTGTTTCTGTTTTGTTTTTAAAATACATCGTAGTGACCAATTATGATCATTTAAGTTACTTCCAGCTATTTTTTGGTGGAGGAAGCCCCCAGACAAGTGTCTGGGCAGAACTCCAAGAGCACCACAGCACAGCTGGAAGACCTTTCTACAATAAGTCCTTCACCTTAATAGTACTCAAACCCATGCAGTGACAAGCTTAACAGTCAGGGGCGTTTCAAGTTGGTGACTCCACCACTAAGCTTGGAGTGGTCCAGGAACAGACATCATAAAAGGTCAATAAAACAAACAGTTTACAAGATTGGAAATAATGAAAATTGTGGTGTCTAATGTTTCTTCATTAACAAACTTACAGCAAACATTATATCAGTAGCAATCATTATAGCACAGATGAAAATAGAAGTTTAGAAAAAAAATTATCACATACAAATAATTTGACACAATTATTTGCACATTACATTTCCTAACTTACCTCATCCCTAGCAGTCTTGCAGACCCACCATCTGGCTGAATGGCCCCAGAGAGTATATTGAAGGTTGTTGTCTTGCCAGCTCCATTCACTCCAAGCAGGCCAAAACACTGGGAATACAGATGAAGCAATGTAAATACCCAAAATAAATTAACCAAGGCAAAGGCAGGGACAAATCAATTGAGTACACAAATAAATATACAAGAAACATGGCCATGCCACGAAACCAGGTTTTTAACGATTTAACAATTTAATACAAATCAATAAACTGTTTTTCTTTTTTTAGTAGTGACCTTGACCCGACTGGCCTAAAATCCAAGCTAGGTCTTCATGCAAGCTTGCTATATTCAAAGATTCAGCAATGTTGGGTTTTTTCGAACTGAAGTTATTGACCGGAAACCGTTTTCTATGTTTAGTAACAGTGACCTTGACCTTACTCTGACTGGCCCCAAATCCAATCCTGAGCTAGGTCTTTATGCAAGCTAGCTGTATCCAAAAGTTTCAGAAATATTGGTTTATCCAAACTGAAGTTATTGACTGGAAACTGTTTTCTATTTTTAGTAACAGTGACCTTGACCATGACCCGACTGGCCCCAAATCCAATCCCAAACTAGGTCGTTATGCAAACTTTCTATATCCAAAGTTTCAGCAAGATTGGTTTATCCAAACTGAAGTTGTTGACCGGAAACCCTCTGTGTGACGCTGCCTGGTTAAAGGGTAATTATTTACACCATTAAATTATCCTTAATTAAGTTAGGTAAGGACAATTGTCACAGAGTAGGCACAGGCACAAGGTGGCGCTCCCAACACAGAAATAAATATTTCATTTGTCAACTTATATGTGAAGAAAAAAATGTTGAACAAATATTTGATCAGCTGTTGACTTTTATACCTGATTTCCAGCCACACCGAAGGTCAAGCCATTCACTGCATGCACCTGTCGCCCACGACTGGAATATACCTGCAACATGATAATAAGACAACAGATTGGTGCACCTCATTGCATATCAACACTTGAATGTACACACACACAATAAACAAATAAACAACCATTAATACTCAGCTAACTATATAAAGTTTATATGGAAAAACTTGACAAGTAACATTGGACAAGGCAAAATGCAAGCTCCAAAAATTATTTAAAACACCCCAGTCGGTCCTTTTGCCAACTGACTATTCCAAGGTAATAACAGCTGTTTTGTTTTTATCTATTTCTGTTGTGTCTCATATTGGTGTTTTTGTCACTTTTACAATTACCTTGCATGCAAATACTTTATCTAGTGCAAGTTTAAATTAAATGTATAATATGTTGCAATTCTCATAGGACGTTACCAAAGTTTTATATTCTTTATATACAGTTAAGTTGAATGAATGCACTAATGCCTGCTCTGATTTTTATTCTCCAACCTCACTCTATCAAGAAAAATGTCAAATTATGTTATTGAGCTATGTGTTTGTAATAATGAGAAGTATGTGTTATACCAATCTTTCAGGAAATGAGCATGTTCACCATAAACAATTTGTGTTTTCTTTTAAAAAACACAGAGAGTGTAAGTTTCTGAATAATAAGTTTCTTAGTCTAAAAACATGAAGCTTTAAATAAAAAAGTAAACCTACTAAGTGTAACTATATACCTCATAATTCTCATCAAAAAACTGATACCGGTATGTATGTCATCATTTGAATAGTCATATCTAATGAGTATCCAGTTGTTTCTTTGTTTGTTGGGTTTATCACCCCATCATCATTCTTTCAGCTAGACTTAGACCATGTCTGCTTGAAGCAGATATAGTGCCTACTCCAATAGTATGCTGATAACATTTGGCATGAAACCACACCTGGTCACATTTATTCTGACATTGGGCTGACCAGACTTAGAACTTACCTTATATTTGATTTAGCATTAGCAGTGGACCTATACCACAATCATTTTTAATATATCTGGTATGTCACAGCCTAGACTTAAGTCTGGGGCTCCCTGTAACTAGAGCCGGCACTCTACCAATTGCACTAAGACATCCAGTAGTGTTGGGAAATCAGTTGCAAATCAGAATCGATCATCAGTTGGAATCAGTTGCCACTTCCGATGTGATATCACCGATTATAAACAGTATATTAATCTACGCAGTGTTACGTCTACAACTGTTTTTTTAGTAGCTTACATAATTACTCCATACTATAGTGTACTTGCTGCCACTTTCTAGAACACATTTTGGTGTTTCAAGGACAAAATACAATTTTTTCACTTGCTTTCTATTTTAATATGCTCATGAATCTCACGTAAATCTCACAGGCTGCCATTTTAATATTCACAGTGATTTCCCTTTACGGCCAGATAAGTCTAAAATCCTTTATTTGGAGTGCGTCCGCACTCTTCTGTTAATCGATTTTGAAAGAATGACTTTGATTACCAACATCGAGAAACTTTTACACGCCGCTAATTGATATCTTCCGATCATTGGCGCATCACTAATGTCTCTTCATCTCTCCAGTCGTGCCCTATATAGGTGAGGCAACTTGAGCAGTCTCCATACCCTTTACGTGAGATTGCACAGTAGGTATAACATCGGGATTTTAGTACTTTCTTACATATAATATGCCAACTGCGGATAAATCCTCGGCTTTTCATGAACTGTTTTTTTGTTGTTTTTTTTACTACGTTTTATTTTGTTGGTAGGTTGTTTTCTAAATTTCGTTGTTTTCTTTCGTGTTTTTTACTTTTCACTTCTGACACTTTTAGAACATGATGTCATGGCATTATATGCCATATTTAAATTGATCTTGTTATATATCAGCGCTTGGGCTGTTTTATTTATTTGTTCTTATAATATATCAGCGCTTGGGCTGTTTTATTTGTTCTTATAATATCTTATAATATATCAGCGCTTGTGCTGTTTTATCTGTTCCTATAACATCTTATAATATATCAGCGCATGGGCTGTTCTATTTCAAATTGATCTCTCGTTTGGGATTTTTGTTTTTACGTTGCCGAGGATTTTATCTACTGTACATATGTTTATAGTTTATTTTGTTGCTAGTTGTAATGTATGTATATAAGTTCATTGTATTTGTTTTAACTCCCGATGCAGGTGCTTACTGTTAGTTGTTTCACTTTGACGGGATGTTGTTATTTACACTGTTTGTTTGCTAGAAAAACCATCAGGAAGTGCGAGGTTGGAGCGCTCCACAAACCAGGTTTAAGCACCCCAGTTGTCCCCTTTTGCCGACTGACCGTTCCAAGGCGGTAACTGATGGTTTTTCTTTATGTGTGTTATGTCTCGTCTCTGTGTTTGTTTGTTTTTCACATTTGCATTTACCTAGTTTGCCTTTGTCTACTGGTAGATAAAATTTAAATATCTGTTAGAGTTTTGATAGGACCTTTTCTTATTTACCTATTGCCAATAGTCAGTAGAATTTTTGTGCCAATAAATGATGTACATGTAGTTTAAAAGATACTAATTGTGACTTGGAGAACTGGTGTCAAATTGTCTGCCAGGTGAGTTTGACCTACCTTATGGAGATTGTTGACAACAATCATGTCCTGTTTACAGTTCCCATTGACAATCCTCATGCGCTCCGTTGTGACATCTGCATCCTCATAGGAATCAGAGTCATAGTGGGGATTACTGTTGCTGCAAGCAGTGACACAATAATGATCATTACAGTGAAATTTAGCTATTATTGGTCAAGAAGGATCCTACACAAATAGCTAGCGAGAACCAACAAGTCAGTTACAACACACTTACAAAGTCTGCAGGCCCACTTGGTACTTGATCCAAACAGTGAGGGACTGAGGAGTCAGAGAATTTGCAAGTCAGGGGCTCGCCCTGTCCTAGTTTGAAAGGACTTTACATTGGTTGACAGTATACATCAACAGTAGTATGATAACAAGCCTTCGAATTAGTCAATTTTAAGTAACACAGACACTATAAAGACAATATAAGGGTTTAATGCAGACTAAATCATAGCCTGATTTTTATTTATTTTCCTTTTTTGTTTGTCTTATATAAATTATTACCTATAATGTTGTAACTAACAGTTTAAGCTTTTACACTTGAAATTGATCAACACAAATCAAATTACAACCTGGATTCACTCATTGAAAAAGAAAACAATGGAATCAGCTACTTATCATTACTAATATCTTGACCAAGTTTGAGGAATGTGGGTTTAGGCATTCATCACCATAGTGACATTAAAGTCATCCTGCTGAAAGTCACTGTGACATTGACAATGTCATCGGTCATGTACTTGTCAAGATTAAGCAATGTTCCCTACCAAGTTTAAAAATTGCAGGTTCATGTATTCTCTTTATATCGAGCAAAAACTAAAATGAATGTTAACTGGTCACTTTGACCTTTGTGCCACTGAAACAAAAACAAATAGGTGTCATCTATTTATGACCAATGTTCTCTAATCTTACATGGTAATTTCCTTTTGGGTTTATCTCTCCGAAAGCTCCATCAAAATCCTAGATACATAGGTCGAATTCAACATAAAATAGTTTGTATACATACCATTTGATGTACACCTTGGATTCTAGTAGGAGTACTAGAATAAAGAAGACCAGCCCCCTCTATCGCCATGGCAATCATGTTCCAGCCCACCAACTCAAGACTGAATGGGTCGATGTATGCATCAGTGTTGAAGCGGGCAAAAATGTCTGCCGTCACCTGATTGGTTATCATATCAATAAAGCCTCCTCCAAGAGCATAGGGAGGGAAGATGAGGAACACATAGCTGCAAACACGCTGAGCTTCACCCAAACCCTGAAAAGTATGTGTGGTGTTTGAAGATGAGAGAGTTACAGTTTGGGATTGGGATTGGGATATTTGCGTCTAATGTTTCATTTTCAGACCTGGACATGACTATTTACTATCCAATGCTCAGTGTAGATACTACAAGGGGAATAATTCTATCTGGGAAATAGACAATTAAGTGTATCGAACTCAACTTCAGTGTAGCTGGAAGGAATTTACAAAAAGGGACCATTTACACAGAACTTAACAGGATAGTCAAAAGGCAAGCTTCAAGACTCCTGATTGAACCTGATGGTTCAAATCCTTGCATCATTTATTTCCTCCTTGAAACAAATTGGTTCCTGGCTTGGACAGTCTAGTCATGCAAAATGCATCTAAATGATATGTATCTCCCAGCTGCTACACAGGATTTATTTATATATACCCAATGACTAGAAAGAAAGCAGTTAAATTGGCTGAATGAGTAGTGGCTTAGAGGCTGACTACTTATGTCATTTAATTGTGGCATGAATTTTTAATCAAACATGCTATTTCAAGCTCAACTTCAATTGAGTTTAAAAGTCTTATACAACTAAAAATCCCAAAGTGAGTACATATTACTGAAGAGACTTACAGTATCCTCTCCTCGGAAGAAGTTGAGAGTGAACATGGTCATCATGGTGGTTATTCCGATGAAGATGAGAGTACAGAATAAGGTGAAGAAGGCAGCAGAGGCTACCTTGAATAGTTTAACTGTACAATACACCAGGGGCAAAGTACTCCAGCTGAAATAATCATACAAGTGGAGAAACTGTGTCAGTGAAATTATCATTTTTTTCCTGTTTTGAAAGAAAATAGAAGACTCATTTAATATGTCTTGCCAATAAAAAAGAGAGCATGAGGTCTGCTCAACTACTTCCAATAAAGGTTCAATAAATTTCATATCATTGTAGTTTTTTTTTCATAACATACATATCACAAAAGTATATACTTTCTTCTATGGAATGTGAAAAAACACATTTACAAAAAAAATTGACATAATGTGAGCTATTCAGCAATGACAGTATGGCATTCTCAGCACACATGACTGTCAACATTTGCAGTGTCACAACAAATATGAAAATGAATTTTTGTCTTAATCTGATAGATAATGACTTATTTTTATGCTTAAACTTAGAAATGACCTTTCTGGTGATGATATTTTATACCAATATAAATATGACGGAGTGAAAATGTTGGAGGAACAGTTTCAAGTTGTTCAAGAGTTGACTAAACATGGCTATCTCTTCACTTTAATGGACAATGGTGATATTTCAGTCTCTCAACATATACATATACCATGACATCATCTTATAAAATATGTTCTTGAAACTAATAATATTTCTCTTGCATGTGTAGTAATATCATACACATTTACTGGTGTCTCTCAAAGAAAATTTCAACTTATTGCATTCTGCCATTTGCTAATGCAATTTGGATTCCGACACATTTAAATAAAGTTCTTTGGCATTCTTTCCTAGATGGCAACTCACAGGCATAGAATGCACATTTTGTTTTGATTTCCTTAAGTTTGTTTGCTAGTTTCCTAAATAATTTTAAACTTAAAGCAGGTGGTATAAGCATTATCATGGTAGTTAAAAGAGATGGAGCTATCATGCATAAAAATAATTATTTTGCTTTAAAGTTTAAAAAAACTTCTATCGTATTCATTATGTTGATAGAACCAGTGGGCAAGTACACAAATTTCTTGGTACAGTCCTAATACTACAACCAACATTAAAATAGGCATCAATATTGATTGAAGTGGTGAAAACCAATCCGTGAACACAATAACACATTCATTAATTTTTATGTGCAAAGGTCTGCATTGATGAAACATTTTCCAAAACTAAATTCTTGCATGCTACAGATGTCAATGTTATCTTTTTCTTTTTTAAACTTCTTCATCTTCTTTTACTGCTCTTTCATTAGTTTCTGTTACTGGGATAAATCATTTATTTTAAGCTACTGTAAAATTATAACTGTCATAGTTTTGACAGTAACAATAAGGTAAAAAAAAACTTTAAAGAGGGAGTCAAGACAAAAAATCTTGAAAACCTACCAGTAGAGCAGCAGCATACAAATGACTGCTGAGTCATTGTTCCTGTCCCAGAAGGATGCATGTTGAAATATTGCCAGGATACCATAGGATATGGCCACAGCAACACACACCAGGAACTGTAACGAAAGCAAAGTAGTAGTATTTTGTAAAATTTTTAACAGACTTAAACATATTTTATATTATTTCAAATGCAGAACTATTTACATCATAGAACACATACCCCTCCCACCACCACAAAGAGGTAGTCATACTACAGAGGTGCTTAAAACATTGTGACATCAAGTCACATCTATGAGATATTATATTAATATAATTATAGAAAAAATAAAATAATATCAACTTCAAATAGGTATGATTCATTAACAAATATAGCAGATGAACAGTTTATATAACAGGTAGAGCATGCTTTGTAACTCACAAGGTCCCAGACAAGTGCTGACATCCAGTATGTGAAGCGACCAATGCCACTGACAAACTGTAGGTGTTTCTCTCTTGTCACATTCTCATTGACTAGGAACATGGATGCCCCCACAGGTATGAAGGTGAAAGCCAGCATCACAACAACAGCAATCCCAGCATCCACTGCATTCTGTAATCTAGGTTACACAAGAGACACAGATACCATTGGGATAAAATGAAAATGTAAGAAAATAGTGTAAAATATCAAACAATTTTATGTCCGATTATCATAAAGTATAGTAACTAGTAATATTGTAAAAGTTTCTGCAAGCACCCTTATAATCATTTTCAGCACAATATCATTTCATATAACTTAGCATTAAAAAACTAAAATAAGGAAGTTTCTTTTTGGAACAGTTAGATTTCTTATATAATTCTGAATGATTTCGCAGATAGAACCCAAGGCATCATTGATTTACCATTACTTAACTTGTGGAAATACTTTCCTACTTTAAAAGAACTTACAATGTTTCTCTTGACAGTTGTTCTTTGTTGAAGAGGAATGGATGGTTATACACGCTGATACCTGTAATAATAATTTAACCATAGAGATCGAATAGTAAAGACATCTTATAATGGAAATTTCTAGATTAATTATTGTAAAATGTATTTACACTTGTGTCCTTCTCAGATCTGTCTGAATCAAAAGTAAAAAGAAAATTAAAGGTCTACTATTACAATGAATCAGGCAAACATGCTTAAACAAATAATGTCTATATAAAAAATAAATCCTACTTACAGCTAAAGACAAAGCCTTTACATTATTGTTAAACTGATGTAGTAAAATATGTGTAGCTTTATTGTTGCCTTACCATACTGATGGGCTAGGTTTTGTTTTTTTCCCATTAGGGTCCGTAGAAGTCCGTTACTGTATGCATTGTAGAAGGCTGGGAGAGCATGATGACCTTTGTTATTATACCATATCAAACTCTTTGTCTTGTTTGTGTCATCAGTAAAGGAAAATCCCCCGTATCTGTTATAAAGAATTTGACTGAATGAACACCACATTTATAGCCTTTAAGCTAGCTAATCATAAGTTGATCTGGCTAAGGAGGATAGAACCATTCCGGTCAGCCAGCTCTGTATAAATATTAAGTATTACTTATGCATGTCGTTGTAAGAATTTGGCATTGATTATAAACCCTAGTGCAGTAAAGGTTAATTATGGTTCGGATAATCGTCCCACTAATGGTATTTCAGTTATTTATAGACAGTTTAGGGTTAATTCTTCAAGTTTTCATAGGATACGGCACTTTTGTCTTACTATGTGTTTTCATATATTGTATTGTGATCCTAATGTTGACCTATTTGTAACAGGACCAAGTATAGTATGTCTAGACAGATATCTCTCATTATATCTATATATACCTTATATTTCCCATAAGCTCTTACAAACACTTTTTTAACCTGCATTAATCATGCATGTACTTAGACATCATGCAATCATCATGAAAAACCTTCCATTGAAAGTTGTCATCATTAGTTATCATCATTATCCACTGAAGGTGCCATCTTCATCATTTAGTGATTTTTTTTTCAGTTGATCTCAATTCTTGTTAATGGTGTTGCTAGAAAGAGCTACTATGTGAAGCAGAGTTAGAAGTGAGATTAAAACATTACAAGCACCACAATCTGACCAACCTTTTCTCTATGAAGTCAGTGAAGCTAGTCAACAAATAATCTTCAATGTCTTCATCTCTAAGGTCTTGTAGGATCTCAGATGTAGGCGTAACTCTCTCTCTTATGGGTCGCAGCTTTCCCTTCGCATGTGTACTTGAAATTGTCACATGTACATGTACGGTTGTTTGACATATCCATGCTTGGATAGCTGTATTGTGCATCTGGCTGAACACACTTAAGAGGGGGGCTGAAAATGTTTGAATTTAAAAATGTAGTGAAAATGATATTTATCAAGATAATGTGAAATTGTCTCAAGTTCACAATACAATTGTTAGACAAGTCATTGCTTGGGCAGATAGCTGGACTTACAGCTAGCTGGACACACTTAATGGGGGCAGGTGTTAATAAGGTGTATGCTATGTTTCAGAGATAATACTCATAACTACACATCAATATCAATCTTTTACATAGATTTAGAGATACTCTAATGAAAACTTAAAAGGAGTTAATGGTGCAAAAATTAAAAAAAAAGAACAAAGGGCAATATGTCCATAAGAATTAGAAAAATAAAAATAAGACAGGCCTATTAAATCCAAGACAGTCAGTGCAAATCCAGGCTAACTTACTTTCATGCACAACTACATATACCATGCATAAATACCATGTACATATAAAAAAATTCCAAGGAGTAATAAAAGAAGTATTATAATCACAAGAAACTACTAATGGACAGATATTTGGACAGACAGATGGCACGACAAGTGCCATAACTATCACAGGACCCTTCAGTTTTGGAAAAAAACAAATAACACTAAATTCAAAATATATTTGTGTAGTTTAACACATTTACTCAGTTACATAAGTTATAGGTATTCAAATGGAATTTTTTTATTTTGATTACTTATTCCACACATAAGCCAATTTAATTATAGATATAATATACTGATTAAAAGCTAAAGAATATCTTCAACATACATGATTACTTACTGAAGCTAATTAAGATAAAAATGATTACCTTTGTTCCATTCCATTCATACAGGATGTCCCTAGGCCAGGGCTATATGTAAATGTATCCAAGATGCCATCTGCAAGAGGGTCTGTTGAGGCTTGTCTGAAATTCATCACACTTACATACAGGGTCAATAAAATACCACCGAATCATAGAAATAGCAGTTACATACAGGGACAATAAAATACCAGCCACTGTGTGATTATAGAAATGACAGTTATATACAAGGGCAATAAAATACCAGCCACTGCTTGATCATAGAAACCACAGTTTAATACAGGGACAATTAAATACCAGCAACTGTTTGATCATAGAAACAACAGTTAAATACAGGGACAATAAAATACCAGCAACTGCTTGATCATAGAAACCACAGTTAAATACAGGGACAATAACATACCAGCAACTGTTTGATCATAGAAACCACAGTTTAATACAGGGACAATAAAATACCAGCAACTGTTTGATCATAGAAACCACAGTTAAATACAGGGACAATAAAATACCAGCAACTGCTTGATCATAGAAACCACAATTAAATACAGGGACAATAACATACCAGCAACTGCTTGATCATAGAAACCACAGTTTAATACAGGGGCAATTAAATACCAGCCACTGCTTGATCATAGAAACCACAGTTTAATACAGGGACAATAAAATACCAGCAACTGTTTGATCATAGAAATCACAGTTAAATACAGGGACAATAAAATACCAGCTACTGCTTGATTTTAGAAATCACAGTTATATACAGGGGCAATAAAATACCAGCCACAGCTTGGTCATACAAATCACAGTTGTAATTTAATACAAACATGTATTAAACAAGTTCAGGAAAAGTACTAGTAAGTGAGCCTATGATGAGTAAACTATCATTTTTCCTAGATGTATATTTGTATCAAATGACATTGAGTGTCAGATTCTTTTTATCACATGATTTTAGCCGGCAATATATGATTTTATGAAATTTTAACAACAATACTTGATGAAATAGTGGTATGAAATGATCTGCATTATGATGTCATCTCGATGTCATCAATCAAAAAGATGTATTACACTAGTGTAATATAAGAAAATATGTAATGGGTGTACTGAATAGAAAAACAAGGGGGGATCATGTGATAATAAAATCATAATAAACATTACAATATAGATCTGAATGAGACATACTTGGAGAAGACGTAGCTGTCAGGACCATACATTGCTGTGGTGATTAGACGATTGGGAGCTTGGGTGTCATCTGGACGAATGATATAAAGACCATTAGCAACCAGGAAAAGAGCCAAGGGCAGCAGTAGCATTGTAAGGAACATCCTCCAGTTACGACGGAAATGGTGGAACCGCTTCACCAGTAAGGCAGCAAACTGCTGCAGTCCCAGTCCACAGCCTGTTTCACGTTTCTTTGATAGCAGGCTATTGGAGCTTTGTGATCCTGGATCATAGATAACTGCTTATAAGTGAGTGTCAGAAACCAATCTTGTATGATTAGTGGCAAAATATACTTGGTTTTATCTTTTACTGAAAGACAATCAATAGGAAGTACATGTTTACTGTAAAAGGACTTATTGATATATTATAAACTCACAACATTGAAGAATTTTCAATTGTTTATATTCATCTAATAAGAGGTACTTGTACAATAATAAATGTCAAAAAACACCATAACTGACCAAGGTGTAAGAGCTGATAACTGCATCTGGCAAATATTATTAATTACAATTAAAGCTGCATACAAATAAAGATCACATTTCCATTTATAACATAAGGCCACAGTTTAACAAAATATATTTTTGAAGTACCTGCAGGCTAGAAACTTACCATTTGCATCAATGGTTTGTTTCCAGTCTCCATTTTGTGCTGTGTCAGGGGCAGTGTCAGCCTCCCCTTTCACTGAGTCTGGGGTTATGGCCAGTCCCAGGTCACCTGTCCTACACACCTTCAGAACACCTGCAGATATTAAACACATTGAATCTTTTCTGATGTTTCAAATATGCACATTATTTTTACCAAAATAACATGCACAAGATACATCCAAAACTGAGATAAAACTCATTTTCTGAGATGGTAGTTCGTGTTTGTAGTATTAGATAGTAATAGCCTACTGTAGAAGTCCCCAAATCACATACTTGGATACAACTCCAATTAGGTGCCAGATTGCCAGATGCTGATCCCCAAACATGAAGACCTCAATTTCACATACTTAAAAGGTAAATTTGCATCAGAAGTCACAAATTGGTGACGCATGTTATATATCAGTCGATTCATCATTATATTGGTTATTGGCAACTTCTCTGGCATGGTTTAGCCATTATTTACCGCTGAAATTAAAAATAACCAGGATTTAATAAAGACAACCACTAGGATTTACTCCACTTGCCTCTTCTAGAGTAGGATCTGAGATACCAAAGCTGACAATGTGCAGAGCTTGTAGATTGGCTTCGATGTCTTTGAAGAGCAATGAAAATGTGCTGGCATCATTAGAGGGCAGCACAAATGTCATGTTGTTGCCCACAATCTGCTGAAGCCTGGAACCAGGGATGTAACGTTTCAGCAGACTCAGCAGGGGAGATGGGTCTGAACCTAGAGCAAAATTACAAAATATGTTGTTCTGGAAAGCATTTGTCAAAATACATACTCAAACTAAGGGGCATAAACAAAGAATCAAAGAAGTAAAATCAAACATTTTTATTGATCAAAATATGAATGCTTAGGTATTTGTAAAACTAGCATTATGCATTTAATACTATTTGAAATGTCAAACACTGGAAGACTTTTTAAAGACTGGTATGTCACTGCTTCCAGTTGAATCATTTGTATCCAGAAACTGGATGCAGATGCTCCACTTACTACCAAGGCTGGTCTACCTGATAACCAACCCCTGATGGTCTGGACTTTTTAAATGACTTAACTTTATGGGGTTTAAAAACAAATCATCACAGAAGGCAAATGACAGGTTTTACAAAAAACAAAATCATAATCTATAATTATGGTTTTAAATGTGGTGTGAACATAAAATGCTGACTCTCTATATTACATTTAACATATACTCTTATTCTTTCAGCCTTTGACCTCCTTTTCATGTCTTGTACATTTCAGTTTGTTAGTTGGTAAACATGGAAAAAATATAGATTCAGCTCACCTTGTTGGGTGTGGTCACCAACCACTGTAAGTCTATGACCATTAGCCAGGTGCTGTTTCAGAAAAATTGGTGAGCCCTCACAGAGTAGTCTCCCTTCATGGAGGACAGCCACACGGTCACTGATCATGTCAGCTTCATCCAGGTGGTGAGTAGAGAGAAGAATACCAACACCTGGAATGAATAGCAATGCTCCTTGTTGTGCTCATTATTACCAGGTAAATTGAGATGTTAATATGTTCATTCAAATTCAAGTGTAGTATATAGTTAAAAATAACAATTTCTACATTGTATCTCTTACAGCATTGTTTCAGATATGTATAAACATATATATACATCTGGTTTATAGAAGCTTATAACTAAGTTGGTCTATACATTTATTTTGTATTATCACAGCATAAAAAGATTGTTGTTTCAAAATAAACAATTTATTGTAGTTACTGTGGAAAAATGTAGGATTAATATTAATAAGAGTGTTCATTTTTTAGTTTTTAGTATCAGGTAATTAGACATGTCAAGGTATGCTGCATTAGAATCAAAATCTCATAAAATCTGTTGATATAATGATTTATTGTGAGATTGCTATGAATGAACAGTGAGACTATATGCATGTTAAAAAGAAATTTTGTTCAGTTTCTTTTATTTTGAAAAGAATTCATCCAGTATGGAATACTTAAGTATTCACGAGATATCCAGGTCCTGTTCTACAAATAAAAGCTTCAAGTACATGTCATTAAAGACCATTGCTTCTAGTACAAACACTTTGTCACTTTTCTTTTATTAATTGTAACATTTTACTTGTGTGTTACCTTTTAGCAAGTGAAAGAATAATAAACCACACCCCAAATATCATATGTTCTCAACACTATACTCAATTCAGTAGTAAATCATTATAAATTGCTTACAAATGAAAATTACATGCAAATATACAGAAATTCTATTATGGGAAACATTATCATTAGCAGTTATAAAGGTGGTAAAGAATTGTACCTTATACTTATAACAGGTGATTGTTTTGCAGATTGTTAGCTTTTAGGAAAAAGCATTGTATGGAAATTCATATCATTAACTTACGGAAAAAAGTATTTCCCATTCTTACACCTTAGTGTGTAGCTAAAGGAAAATAGAAAATGAAAGAAAATATAACATGCATATGCTCCCAAAGTCATGCATGTTCAATGAGGGAATTTGATGAATTGTCTCCCTTTAATACTCCCTCAATGCGAGTAGGTCCATTAATTTGGGTGACTCGTTATCTATTCTCAATCTTGGTTATTCTGGATTCTAGAAAATAGTCTTATAAATACTTTGCCAGATTTAGAAGTCATATTTATGCAAAAGAAGTTTCACTGACAAGGGAGACAAATTGAAAATCATCAATTTCCCCATTACAAATATATACACCTGCTTATATGTTTCATGCATAGCAATAAACATATAAAAGCACATGCTGGGAAAAAGTATCAAAAAGCATATGCTATATTATACAAGTTATAAAAGTCTAATATACATGTGTTAGTAATTGAAATGAAGCATAATATATATTCTAGCACTAGGCAATAAAGATAACATTTAGTCAATATTACTGTATGATAGTAAATACAATCTCCTGGTTGTATCTTATCTTGCTAAGCACATATTGATCAGGCATGGGCAAACAGCTGTTAACTGTATTTTCAGGATTTGCACTGAGCCTCTAGCAATATACCTAAGCACCTCCATGTAAGGGGAGGACTGAGCCTCTAGCAATATACCTAAGCACCTCAATGTAAGGGGAGGACTGAGCCTCTAGCAATATACCTAAGCACCTCCATGTAAGGGGAGGACTGAGCCTCTAGCAATATACCTAGGCACTTTTGCACCTCAAAGTAAGGGGAGGACTGAGCCTCTAGCAATATACCTAAGCACCTTTGCACCTCCATGTAAGGGGAGGACTGAGCCTCTAGCAATATACCTAGGCACTTTTGCACCTCAATGTAAGGGGAGGACTGAGCCTCTAGCAATATACCTAAGCACCTTTGCACCTCCATGTAAGGGGAGGACTGAGCCTCTAGCAATATACCTAAGCACCTTTGCACCTCAATGTAAGGGGAGGACTGAGCCTCTAGCAATATACCTAGGCACCTTTGCACCTCAATGTAAGGGGAGGACTGAGCCTCTAGCAATATACCTAGGCACCTTTAGCACCTCAATGTAAGGGGAGGACTGAGCCTCTAGCAATATACCTAGGCACCTTTGCACCTCAATGTAAGGGGATGACTGAGCCTCTAGCAATATACCTAGGCACCTCAAAGTAAGGGGAGGACTGAGCCTCTTGCAATATACCTAGGCACTTTTGCACCTCAATGTAAGGGGAGGACTGAGCCTCTAGCAATATACCTAAGCACCTTTGCACCTCAATGTAAGGGGAGGACTAAGAAATTGTATGGGTTATTAACATATGTCCCATGTGTACATTTAATTTAGTATCATAAAAGAATGTTTGTAAAAATATATTTCTATTTTTATTTCCAAAACTACCAGCAATTTTAAGTTTGGTTGAAAAATTAATTAACAAAACCAAGCATATAAAAGCATACAAAAGCCTTGCCCCTATTTGGAGTTCTTGAATATGTTATCTCCATTGATCTAGCATGATTAAACACAAAACCTACCTCTATTTTCTTGATCTGTAGAAGATGAAACACAAATGATAACTATGCTATATGATAAACTACACATATTTGTTAATTAAGCTGCATGAATGTTGTCATTGGAATGAGAAGTATCAGTAAAAAGCACCTCTGATTATAATATATAAGCAAAAAAAGTTATATACCAAAGCAGATAGGAAACACAGTACTTATATCAGAATTAAATCTTTAGCACACATGTGCTGAAAGTACACTACATATAATCTGCCATCTAAAAGCTACAGCTTTTGAACATTTTGTATTATGGTCTTTGTCTCAAGGCAAACAAAGAAACATAGACTTTTATGCCATAGATGGTAATTTTAAGTCATTATTTGTATTAGAAATATATTGCTGTGGCATATGTCTGAATGTTACATATACATGCATTTATATGTGTAAATAGCATGTCAAAGTTTAGCTTTGATAAAAAATATGTATTCCAATCATGTTAGTAAATAAGTTATATATGAAAAAAAAATACATGTAAAACAATATAACAAATCATATTTCACTGTCAGCTTTAATTATCTATAATTTATACTGCAATGACTAGTTTACACGACAATATTCCCATACCTGCTTTGCGTCGTAGGATCAGGTTCCAGATTGCCCGACGTCCACTTGGGTCCACTCCACTGGTTGGTTCATCAAGAATGACTACTCTAGCTCCACCCACAAATGCCAGGGCCACACATAGACGGCGCTGCATTCCACCAGAGAGGTTTCTCACCAGAGAGTGGCGACAATACCACAAGTCAACATCCTTCAGTAATCTAAAAGTTCAAAAAATGTATGTTAACTTATAGATATTCAGCAAAATGTCTTCTTGCAGTATTTTCATAATTAATAGCTTATGAAACTATGTATTTGTATGTGTATAACATGTTTCATGAGCATCATTGGATAATGCCTTCTGTTCTTACTTCCATTCAGCCATCAACATACTTCCAGTTAGATGAAATTATATCTACAATATTTGAAAGCTTATGACAAAATTAGAGGTGTATATTTGTATGACTTGGTTAAGGTTTTGTTTTCAGATAAAGACAGACAACAACATCCAATTAGTAATTATAATAACTATTACACATGAGAGTATTCCCTCTTTTCTTATAAGTGGTGACAAGTCACTATTATTGAATTAAGAGTGGGTCTTTCATACACACAGTTACACAACCTGTAGTAAATTTTATCTTATCATTTGATAATTAATATTAATTGTTTTGATACATGAGGAAGTTCTGAACTACAAAATATCACAAATGTTTATATTTAATTACATCAAATAAAACTATGTGAAGTTGCCTAAAGAGTTGTTGAAAAGAGACTGAAAAAAATGTCTATTATACACCCAGATTAACCCACATTTTAGACAACCAGTAAAGGTCCTGTTGAAAGGTAACTCCATTTTGTTGAAAGTACCAACCAACATTGGATATAAAAATACATTTATTTACATAAGACCGAAAGGGAGTACATACTGTCTGACTTCTTCCTTTGCTGAGGAGAACATGGTGGAGGATTTCATCTTGCTGTACAGCTCCATGTGTTCTTTCACTGTCATGCTGTAGACAACAATGTAAAAAAAAGTCTTTTTATATATATCTTTTCAAGAATATTGCAATAAGGAGCAAGCTCTTACTTCCATCGTGGTTCTTACCATCCAGGGTAAATCAAGTATCCAGGTAGACAGAACCTAACATAGCAGAGGATTTTATCCTGTTTGTTCTCATTCAATGGCATTCAATTTATTGTTTATTTTATTAAGCTCTATGATCTTGTAACTACATAATATACAAACTTAAAAGTGTGAGCCCAGAAAAGTGTTGTGTTTCTACTGGTCAGGGTAAAAAATGAGAAACAGGCATGATCTTGAAGAACCCATTATTGATCTTTATTAATTTATTATACTTACAAATCAAACAGTGCATTATGCTGAGGACAAAGACCAATGCTGGTCTTCATGCGCCTGATTGGTTGATTGAACACCATCACTTCACCCTTAGTGGGCTGCAGAATGCCTGATAACATGTGCCTGTGGATAAACGACAAATATATAAGAATATGATTTTTTTTAAAGAATCAAATCAACAAGATAATACTGGGGTAAGGTATATAAATATTAACAGTAATTATAAACCAAACAAAACTCTAAAGTTTCAATTAAACAAAACAAAATAGATAGTAGTGAGATACTGGAAATGTTGGATACAGCATGAGGTATGGTAAATAATCATCTTAAATAGCAGTGTAATGTTTATGATTTTACGATACAGATTACTCTCAAGACAAGAACAATCTTCAAGAATTAACTAAAAAGAATGTGCTGAAAGCACGTTTTAACAAAGGATCCATGAAATAATATTTTTTAGTATAACAGAAGACATGGTACAGTGGTTAGAGTAAGTATAACAGAACACATGGATAAACCTACATTGTTGTGGTCTTAGCTGCCCCATTGTGGCCAAGGAGGGTTGTCACCTGTCCACAATGGATGTTCAGGTTCAAACATTTCACAGCCAGTGTGTTGTCTCCATACATCTTGGACAACCCTCGCACAGACATGGCTACTGGATGGTCTGTCACAACATCTTCTGAGAAATGGTCTGAGTCAGAGACAATATAACAAAAGTAATATATGTACAATATGTTGCAATTCATTATTTACATATCAAATCAGAAAATAACATTTTATAAACCACCAGTTTTATATAAGATGTAGTAAAATATGCTTTCCTGTGGTCAGTATTAAATGGATCAGATGCCAAATAAATCTTTTTTTTAATATAATGTGAAAATGATCTTAATAAAAACACTCTAAGAGAATATAAATATTTCATTCCTTAGCATCACACTTTTCTGCCATGGGAGAAAGCAAATATTTCAATTTCTGTCAGCTTTTTTCTCTAGCACTCACCTTGGGTAGATAACCTTGAAGTTCTATCTGTGGAGTTCCAACAGCCCCAGTAACTAGGACACACAGGAAAGTACCAGGGGGCAGCCACACCATATTTGCCTTAAACACATCAGGTAGCCAATTAAACTATTGTATGTTAAAACGTGTAAACCTCATTACTACTCAGGACAAATCATGCTAAAATTTATGACTGACAACAAACATCACACTCAACTGTAATGTTCATAGTACCTTAGCTTTTAAACTGCAAGTGCTTTAATAAATATTAATTGACAAATTAAAACAAGCACAGAAATCTATTTACTAATAACGATATATAAGGAAAGCCTGTTAAGTTCATGGACTATTCTTAAAGAGCAATTTTGATAAAATATAAATAAACAATTAAATTTATAATTTATAATTTATAACCTGCAATCTATAAATCTGATGAAATAAAGTAAACAAGTCACAAATTTGTAGTGCTTAAGATAAATCTGGCTTAAGCACAGAAATCTGGAACATGCCACATTAGGGGGAAAAAGTCACAGTTGAAACAATTATTGTTTTTCTTATTAACATGAAGTGATTTATTTTCAAATACAAATCCACATTACAATTGATTTCTTTATCATTCAAAGGTGCCCTTTTAGTTCATGAGTTAAAAAGATTTGAGCATTTCTGGGGAGCCCATTTAGGTAAAACCTGTGATGTACAGATTTAATAATATAAAAAGTTCAAACTCAAACACTTTTCTGATAAAAAAGCCATTTTGTATGCCTTTGATGTTATATAATAGGCAGTTAGACAACTAAATATTAACTTGCTCCTTATGTTACACATCCAATATCATTCAAAATTAATGGAAATGATGCCTAAACATCACAGATGACAGTGACATAAATGACATTTACTCTTTGAATTGAATATGCAGACCTCATAACTTGTAGAATTGAGTATTAAATCTGTAGCATGAAAATGGATGGTTAAAACACCAACTCACCTGGTTTAACAGTGCGGACATACCAGCCTAGTATCAGGTATATGCCTCCATCAATCAACATGACCATGCAGGTCCAGAAGAAACTAAAATCATCGCCTGTGATTGGACTATCCTTGACATTGTCCCACTGCATACCGATCTGCTGCTCCTCAAACCTTGCGATGTACTGGGAAGTGAAACTGAATGCAGTCGTGGAGGAGAGGCACTGTAGACAAAAACACACAAAAAAAGTTTATTTTAGAGTTCTCAAAAGTTGCTTTATACCAGTATGGAATACTGTGGTCAAGCAGTATGTTTCAGAGTTCCAAAAAAGCTATAGTGCCTCATTGGTTTAGACAAGCAAGGAGCTTGACACTTTCTTCCACCTAAAACCATTCCAGATTAGTAATAAAAAAATAAACAGGCATTTCTGTTAAGTAAATGACATCTCTATAGAAACAGAGACTTGTTTAAATTAATTATAGGCAAAATTTCAATATACTTACTGCTAGGAATTTCTGCCAGAACTTCATTTCTACCTCCATGGAGAGGAGAACAGCAAAGGGCAGAAAACTGATAAAGTAGACAATCAGTGTCGCTAAGATGGCTAAGGATTTACGAGTGAAGAAAGCACTCACAAAGTACCTGTAACAGAGATAATTCAGGCCTAATTTTCTAATTTTCAGATCCTAAGATTTTCTTCAGAATTCACATAAAAAACATTAATTCTGTAACAAAAGTAAACTAAAACTGAGCCCATATGATAAAGATGCAATTTTCTTTAAGTTTAAGATAACTCCTTAAGTGGATGGACAGTAATAACTTTAATGTCCCATCATCATTCTTGGAATGGCAGATTTTAAATGAAACATCTTGCCACAATATTAACTGGACTAATCATATATGTTTCATATATTTACAAACATTAATAAGAATATTTATGATTTATGTGTAACTATGACATTCTCCGACCTACAGGTACATCAGGGATTAGATCATTTAAACTATCAAAATATAATTTTAGAAAATATGTGAAATTAGATATAAATGATAAAAAAACAAGAATGGAAACACCAAGCTGTCACCACTTACACCATCATGAGTGTAGAGAAGATGAAGTCGAGAAAGTAAAGGAAGATAATGAGCATGTTGCTGTAGATGAAGATGTTGCCATAGCGTAGGATGATGGTCTCCAAGAAGGCCACAAGGGCCAGCATGATGAACGTGACAAGAAACCAGGCCCACCAGTTGAGGCCAGATTTCATGCCCATAGCCTTCAGAGTCTGTAAATAAAGAAAGTGTAATTTGAACATATAAATGCAGAATTCCAGTCAAAGTGTTCTGAAGGAAGGATAAGGGAAAGCAAATTGAATATATGCAACAGTTACAAAAATCCATACAATAGGATGTCAAGAACAAAGCTGACATCCAACAGTTTATTAGAATTGTCTGCAGTTAAATATCATGTCACTATTGGTCAAATAGAAAAAAAGGCAACAAAGAACAACATCCCAGTGCAGTCTCACCTCCTCTTGACCATTCTCCCTGTCAGTAGACAAGAGTGTTGACAGCAATGGCAATACCTGCCACCATTGCTAAGGTCATCATCACAGGTAACAGGTAGGCTGAGAAGGCATTCACAAACCTAAAATATACATTTCAACATATCATTCAGGTAGTAATTGTCAACAAACACAAAATGCTTTAACAAATAATACTTTGTCAATATGTGCAACTTTTTCATCATTTTACTACTGACTGATAACAAAAGGGCAATTTCTATTTACCTAAATGTAGATATAATCAGTTGATCAAGGTGTTGAAAGTTTTGTTTGTTTAATCATTCTACTAAGGTAATAACTAATTCAAGAATAATTATATAATTTATTAAAATTATTTCAGTACATACGTGTCTGTCTTGTGACATGGGAAAGGGAACTGTTTAGTTGCCACATGTGGGAAGGAGGTAACTCCAGTGTGTGAGGTGATGATAGCCATATCAATCATATCTTGCAGTTGGAGGAACCCTCGAAGGTAGCGGAGATCCAGTGCAAACTCATCCTCTGGCTTGGGGCGCCAGAATCTCTCCTTGATGCGAACAGTGTGCTGCACATTGTCAATGTCCATACGGATCTTGTAAGACATGTGTGGTGGCAGTGTGGTGTCAGCGGCACGTTTACCACGGGAGCTGGCGTCCATGTGCTCAAACACAACACCTGTTCACAGACAGAGTAATACAGACAGGGTCTTCCACACTAGGTAATACAGCCCAGTTAGAACCATGGCTCTTACACTATGCTTTCAAGATATATATGCTCTCTAAGACCACTTTTTGTCAATTAAGAGAAAAAAAAAAAGGGTTTCTATACTATGCCAATTTTATTACACAATTTTTATATGAATTGAAAGTTGTTTAAGTATCCCAATTTCTCTGTCAGTAGTAAGAAGAGCTAAGATTTTAAACAATAATTTAGACATGTCATATTTACTTAAAAAATAGGATTGTTTGAAAATTATTGAGTTATAATACTTGTACATTATATTATGAATGAATTTTAATACATCTACACAAACTTATCATGAATGACCATCATCATATTTAACTTGAATGGCATTCAGCCTAAACTTTAATAAACCTTAACATAAACCCTTTTAAAAGCAGCTAAGCACAAGTTAAACAGGACAAGAGAAATGATGAAGATCAAAATAATTCAGCTTTCCATTGTTGTGGATTTACTAGCTCTATTATATACCTTCTCACATTTCTACTTTTGACAAGTATTTAAAACAAAGTAGGAATTATTAACATTTCTAACAAGATAGACAAGTAGAAACATAGATGAATTGTACAAAATATACACAGTAAAACCAATGAATAATTTCTACATTTTAGGTAAAATTATTAACAATGATTCAATTAGAATTTTGTTAAAATTTACATCATGCTAAGGCATAAGGTCTCAACATTTGTAAATTTCTTCCTAAAAATATACAGTGGTAAATTCAATGAGGTCTTTCATTACAAATAATGATCATACAAATGACATCATCTACTGTTGGATGATATCATAAATAAAAGGGAAGTCAATCCAATAAAGTATAATAAAAAAACACATTGTACAATTTACAACTTTACATAATTTGGTAATACATTTCTGGTTTTGCACGATATATCAAATTAATATGCACAGTGTCTTCATATGCTAGGTAAAAAAACATATGGTTAGATTTCTGCACATCTGAACACAACAGTGCAATATCCTATAATATACATAAATATACAAAAATATATGTGAAAATTATTTCTCTATTAGGGCACATTAAAGGTTAAATGCACCTTTAAAATGGAAATTATTAGTGTTCTAAGTTAAGGTTGGGTTTAGATGAGACCCCTGGTTTGTGTATCATAAGATGTAGTACTTTGGATTTAGATGAGACCCCTGGTTTGTGTATCATAAGAAGTAGTACTTTGGGTTTAGATGAGACCCCTGGTTTGTGTATCATAAGATGTAGTACTTTGGGTTTAGATGAGACCCCTGGTTTGTGTATCATAAGAAGTAGTACTTTGGGTTTAGATGAGACCCCTGGTTTGTTTATCATAAGAAGTAGTACTTTGGGTTTAGATGAGACCCCGGGTTTGTGTATCATAAGAAGTAGTACTTTGGGTCTAGATGAGACCCCTGGTTTGTGTATCATAAGAAGTAGTACTTTGGGTTTAGATGAGACCCCTGGTTTGTGTATCATAAGATGTAGTACTTTGGGTTTAGATGAGACCCCTTGTTTGTGTATCATAAGATGTAGTACTTTGGGTTTATATTAGACCCCAGGTTTGTGTATCATAAGAAGTAGTACTACTAACCTGCCATGAACTTATTCTTCATGTTGTATTTCTTGGCCTCCCTTTCTAGCTCCAACTCTGTATCCATTCCAACAAATCTGTTCAGGTCCAGACAGTGCATGTAGTCAACTAGCATGCCAGCCCCATTACCTAGGCCCTTAATCAGGTCGGAATTGGTGTTGCTGAATGTGTAAAGCAAGTCCTGAAGGTCCTCGGACGATACCCCACCCACCTGTGACACTAAGCTCTTCATCACATCACTCTCCAGGATCTCCTGTTGCCATGATAACAAACATCTATTTTAATATATCTGTCTGTAAAACTGTCACCATTCGTTTTGTTCATCTGAGTTAAATATTTGGGTTATATTGCCTTCACATATGTTTTATCTCATTAAACAACATCAAGCTGCATGCACAATTTAACAGGCATATCAGTGTTCTTTTATTAGTCTTTAAGCATTAAGACTAATTTTCTTTTAAATACATCTCTTAGTAGCATGCTAGAATTATTTTTTATTACTTGCATAATTTATATCTCACTAACTTTTGAAGTTGTCTTGAAAAAGCGACCAAGCTTCCAACTGATTCTAAACTGTTAAAAAAAACTGAGGCAGTAATATCTGTACAATTTTAATATATTACTCTCATTAACATAATAAAATAGGACATATAAGAGTGAAAGATGATTTTCAATTTCTATGTAGACTTAATTCACTCTAATTAACTTCAATTGATCCCATACCTCTATCTTTGATTGTTT
The DNA here is from genome assembly GCA_007844125.1 of Sinonovacula constricta. Taxonomy (NCBI): domain Eukaryota; kingdom Metazoa; phylum Mollusca; class Bivalvia; order Cardiida; family Solecurtidae; genus Sinonovacula; species Sinonovacula constricta. The sequence goes on from CM017555.1 coordinate 32,065,702, forward strand.
TAATGTCTGAGAGATCTCCTAGGACAATGGTGCCATCTACCCAGTCATTTGCTATGGAAACTATGTCAGCTATGTCTGCAAATGTGGAATTCACCTGAAAAAGTAGAGGAAACATACAAATTTTTTTTTTTTGGTAAATGTTATGACACATGGATTTGCTGGTAAATGCTATTTGAACAAAAAAAAATTAACACAAAAGTAATAATAACAGATTTAAAAAAAGAAAAGAAAAGAAAGCTAGCTTGCTAAGAAAGTATATACATGGCTTTGGCCGATAGTGTAGATCCAGGTCAACCAGCTCCCTCTGCACTATTTGCTTATGAGCCTATATCAATATGTCTAGGCACCTTGGCATGTCAATATAGAATAAGTCAGGTTTATTAATAAGTATAGCAAGCTAAGGGTCAATTGGATTGGTTATAACAAAAATCCTGCACACCTTGACCATAAGCTGTTGAATTTCAGGTGTATTTGGGGTATAAAAGATTTTCCCAAGAAGCAGAGGTTTCAAGAAAGCCCACACAATTGGTCCCTCTGTTTTTGACATAATATCACGGTACATCTTTCTACAAGAGTCATCTGAAAGAAACAAAACAAATTCTTTTGCTATACGATTATTCAATTACAATACATAATTTCAAACACATACAGTAACATTCAAGATAAACCATATACCACGTCTTAAAGGATCATAAAATTTTGTACAATTTGATGATACTTGTATCCAGTTACAACAGTCAGCAAACATTAATTAAATGATTACTTTTCAAAATAAAAAATATAAAATCCTATTACCAAACAAGACAAATGATTGTCTAGTTAAATGTAAAAATCTCTTTACTTGTAGAGATTACAAATGTATGTTTTTTTTTTTTTTTGGAAAGTTTTAGGACATCATCATTTTACTTAGATTACTCTAGATTAGAGATAAAAAGCTGATTTAACATCAATTTGATGCACTATGTTTTATAACTGTGATAAACACATTCTTGCTTTTTTCTTCAATAACCTAATGGTCAGCAATATCCACAATTAGCATAAGGATGGTGCATTACAAAATTACTTTGGGATTTTTGTTTTAAGTGCCATTAGTTTGTTTAAATAACAAAATGGCTACAATATTATTTTCTAACTTAACTAAAATTTCAATGAGTGATGGCATACTTTGATTGCTTTTATAGATTTACCATGCTGGCAATGTATGGTAAATGGCATTGTAAATAAAAGCAAAAAGGATATGCAAATGTTGTTCAACAGGAAACAGCATATTTTCCCTAAGTTCCATGTAGACAGTGGGAAATCATCAATTTTAGCTAAAGATCTTAGGGAAAAGAAGACAATCAGTCCTCAGATGACTTGACTACTAGTGGCACAATCATTTCAGGAGTGGAGAACTTCTTTAATGTTTATCTTTAATAAGTAGGGCCTTGGACAACTATCAATTATGGAAGAACTAGTGATGTTTCAGAAAAAGGTCAAAGATCACCATGCCATCATGCGAGATCTTACCGAAATTTGTGACATAAGTACTGCCACCAGACACAAGCTTAATGTCTTTTATGTGTTTGCCTGCTGCATGCCGAAACTGTACAAGAAAAAACATTTCTTTGAGAAAAAGTGACTGGTGTGTCAGCATAAAACTTAATACTTTAATTTTTTTACAAGGAATATGTGCTAAACGGTTTTGCACAGACTCAGCTTTTTAATTACATGGACTATAAAATTACCATAACATTCATTTCATGTTAATATCTTTAGTACATCTTCATCTGCAAAGCCTGCCTTAAAAATTACCAAAAAGCACTTGTGGTATGTTTTTCAAAACATAGACTATATAATTATCATTGTGTCTTCACTTTGCACATTATAAAGACTTGTTTGAACATAGAGACATGGACATACGAGGTAGTTCATTCATCTCTCTGTGCTGGGAGGCTGTGAGATCTGTGTCAGGCAACGACTGTACAATGTTGAACTCATCCTTCACCTCTGGAAGTGCATCTCCACACAACAGGGCTGTCAATGTTGACATGTCTGCACTACCTGTATTATATAACCAATAACCCAAGATTAAAAATCTATGAGATTGAGTGCAAGTTCCTTTTTTAAAAACATAAAAAAAGTTTTGCCACATAATATTATACTAGATATTGGTCCATTATTGATTGTTATATTCATTTTATGTTTTTTCATTTAAAAAACATATGAACCTATGAGCATGTTATAGTCGGAGGATTTCTCAGTGGTTTACATAGTGAAGTAATATTACTTTTTTCCACACATTTTACCGAACTTTCTCCCCAAAAGTACAATTTCGATGCAAAAAGTGTCCAAAATAGTTTGAAAGAAACATGGGAATAAACCCCTACCCTTCTGAGCACTTGCAAGGCTGGCTACAGCATTGGGAATCGATGCTGTATAATTATCAAACTGTTTCATGATGGCCTGAAGATCCGTGGAGGCAGCTTTCAGAGCCTTCATGGAGGCTTGAGACTGCTCCTGTGTGATGTTGTGACTGCGTAGGACAGCAAACATGTTGTTGGTCACCATCTGCAGATATAATTTACAGGTAATTAAATTCTTACACAATCAATTTTACATTTACACATAAAAGAGTAATAACATAAAATTTCTTATGACCTATAAAAACCCCAGATCTGAAGAAAACTGGTTTAATACACATTATAAATGTAATTAAAAAAGAACATTCCAGATCATTCAATCAAACAGTTAATGATAACTTCCTATCTGCTTCTATCTATAAGCCAATTTGTTTTGAATGAAAAGTCATGTAAAAAAATCTTTCATGTCACAATCATATATTACAGTATATGAACCACTTACATCATGGACAAGATCCCCAACATCTAGCTGCTGCATCAGCTCCTCTAGTATCTGTGTGACTGTCTGATTGTCTAGGGCACAGAACTTTTCACTGAGGTAATGAGCATCTACACCATTTGCATGGGGCTTGGTCAATAAAGAGGCAAGCTGGGTACTGTTACACACCCACTTGGTCAGGTCTTGTTGAGATGAATTGAGCAGCTGAAAAAATGACATGAACATAGCAATTTATGAAGGGTAGTACATTTTGTACTTATTCTGATATACATCACTCTCAAAGAATAATAATAAAAATCTTAGCCTCCTTATCAATGAGATATAAATATTTATCAGAATTTCATTAAAGATGTTTTGTTTCCACATGGTATCAATATTCAAGAGGATCTCAATAAGTAGTTGTGTATGCAAAAATACCTTAGCTTTATTTTCAAGATGACATCTCATGTGGAATACCGTATAAAAATTCAATTATCATTATTGTACTTCTGGGCTTTGTGAAGTTCTTGTTAGCCAAATACTTCATTCTTAAGAGCCTTGGCTTACATGACTTATACAGTTTTTAGTGTACTATCTTTCTTTGTCACCTTAGTGTCAGTTACATATCTGGGGATGGTTATCTAGTAAAAACCATTTTTGAACATAATGCCTGTTCTTTATTTCACTGGCTCTAATGCAGGTGTCACATATTTTGATTTATATCAAACAACAATAAACATTCATATTCTACTGTTGTATAAAGTCATTAGTACCATCTCAAAGCTGAGACTTCCATCCAAGATGGCATCTGCTACTTGGGCATCCAAGGCTAAGATGCCCGTGAGGTATGCCCTGAAGACAGCAGGGTCCTTTACCAGGTCCTTGATCTGAACTGAAAACACAACAGACACAAGCTGTCAAAATTATATTGAGCACTTGGTAAAAAGTTATGTATACAAAAGTTACAATGAATCAATATTATCTCAGATTTTAAATAACAAAATGTTAAACAATCAAATTTGTAATATTCATATTTCCCTCCCAGTGATGTTTTTGACATTTTATCTTGAAGATCTTTTTCTTTGGTAGGGGATGACTTAGTGAAATTCAATCAATCAGAAGCTTACATACATTCACTCAACCATACATTTTGCAGTAAAATATATAATGCATATTTTTTTAATTTGATCCCAAAGTAAATACCCAAAAATTAAATAAAAACATACAATGACCATGTGTAAGCTATATATTAAACAAGACATGCACACAAGTAAACTTACCCTGCTTCTTTTAATACCTATAAGCATACCACCCCAATTCACAAAGAAATATGCAAGGAAGAATTAAAAAAAAAAAGTTTACTTACTATTGTCCACCATGAGCCTCCTCAGGGACTGGAAAGCAAATATTCCATCTGCCATCATCCGTATGTCAGAAATAACAGAATCTGTCGATGCGCCTTCAAAGTTGTCCAAGACTTTGTTGAAACTGAAGACATTGTAAAAAATAAACTTTCTTAAAATTCTTTTACAACACACAGTATTTTCGCTATAAGCACTAACTGAGCTTCACATTACTGAATTACCTTGACCTGAAACAAAGTGCATTATGGGATAATGACATTAGATGAATGGTATAAAGAAAATAACATAACTACAGCGACTTGTTCATAGCTGGCCAAATTTTCTTTTTTTTATCCAATAAGCAAAACTTTCTTAATCACAATGAATAATGGAAAAATATAACCTCTGACTACTAGATGTGTAGATACAATGTGAACATATGTCCTTCAGAAGATTATGTTGTCTTTAAATTGGGAGAATAAGGCTACATTCCAATTCCCTTAAGTACAACAAGCTCCACATTGAACTAAGTTCATTTTTAAAATTCTAGCAGAGACATCACCCACCTTGCAAGCAAGGCATCAGGGCTGCTATCTGTGAGGAGCAGCTGTATGGTTCTCAGTAACTCGCCACTATTCTGAAAGGTTGCCAGATCTATGGACTGAAGTTTGGTTAGAACATCTGCAAGCTCGGTCAGACCTTCAATATGGCTGAACAACTCACTGACGTCACGATTCAGGTTGACCCAGAACATACCAGGGTCAAAGCTTGGGTCTTGTAGCTACAATGTTCAAGACAATAATATAATTATGGCAATTAAATAACAAAAGAAAAAATAATACAATGGAGAAAATTTATTTCAAACCTGTTAACTATGTAAGCTACTGACACAATCAACACAAAAAAAATATATCTGTAGTTTGGTTGGAATTTAACAGGAGGAAGGTTAATTTACACAATTTTATACATATTGTTATTAATAGTTATAAAATGGCAAGGACTGTGTCTTGCTTTTCTTGTACAATATTGTGTAGCTGGGCCAGGTGCTTATAAATGACACTAGCACAATTTATGGCATTCAAACCAACAGGCCCTCAGGGCCTTAAATTTGCCAGGCCAGCTATCATGAATTAACCCATCACCACCATATATATTTGGTCCTAATATCAAACAAGAATATGTTTGAGAACATAACTAAATGAATTTTGCTTTTATTGTTTACTTAGTAACACATATTCTTTAATGGAAAGCACCACTACCAATTTCCCACACAGTACAACAACAATTTAAGCAAATAAAACAAAAACCAGAATAAACAGTCCTTGCACCACAACCCACAACCCACAGAATAAATAAAAATTGAAAACAATGTATACGTTAGACATCAAAAGCATACTGGCCTGAAAGCTGGGCAAACTGAAGCTGAGTGTCAGCTAGTATATAAATATTTTGCAGCACCATCAACACCACTATTATCATAAACAACAACAGCAACAAGTATGAGTTTGACTCACCTGAGATGAGAGCTGGACAAAATTGAGCAGTTTGTCTGCTAGTGTCGCCGCCAGCTTGCGTTCATCCCCACACAGACTTAATACCAGTGGCATGGTCTGGTTGTCCAGTTGCAGCACATTCAGTAAGTCTCCTTCACATACACCTGCTAGGAGAGCCTCCGATGTCAGGTTTTTCTGCATCAGAAAAATTACTACAGGCTATGAATACAGTTAATATAAATGCCCTGTAACATGTTCAAAAGTTCTCTCTTAACACCTTGGCCAGGAAACATGAGTGAAAAGGTTCAAATTTATTCTATAAAAGGTATTTAAGAAATGTCATCCCAACAGAAAACATAGAGCTTTTAACATAGGGAATCTTTCTATATGTGTATATGTATATATACAGCAAGCACAGTTATGAAGATAAAAATAATGGAAAACTTCAATATCCACATCATTTTCCAGCACAGCATTAAAATAACATTTATCCAAACAGAAAATAAGACTCCAAACATTACAAAAAGCTCCACTTCTGTCAAACCTTACTTAATAATTTCAAAAGTATAATTTAAAAATATTCCAACTGACCATGTCAACATCTGTAAGGTTCAACAGTGCCATCAATGACTTCTGACCAATGTTGTAGGACTCCTCAAAGAAACTTTCAATTGTTGTTAAATTTTTCTGAAGAGATTCTTGAAGCATCCCCAATGCTGAAAAAAAAAATGTTGAGGTGTTCATCATTTTTATTTATTTTAGTTTCTTATTTCTCAATATTTATAGTTTCAATATTTCTTAATAAGCATTGAATTATCCTAAAAGATGCTAGCATTTCCAACATAAAAATATGTAATTTTTATAAAAAATCATAACATTTTATTTCCATCACATAACACCTTTTCTAAAAGAATGCTAAGTGTTCTACAATCATGCAGATGAAGTGTTCCTCCACACATTTTTTAACCATTTTACTTACTATCTTGTTGCTGATTGGCTGCTTTAATTTACATTCACATCATATGACTCTCTATCTTGCTGCTGATTGGCTGTCTTACAATCTGATTAACTTGCTTGTTGATGATTAGCTGTTTTTTAATAATCAAATTAATTGGACTTACTATCTTGTTGCTGATTGGCTGCCTGGATGAACTCCTCAATAAGTTTGAGAATCTCCGGTGATCCTGTTATCGTTTCAAGGAACTTTTTTAGGTTAGGATCATTTAGAACCATCAGCATGTCCTTACCGAATGTCAGCAGCCTGTAACAAAGATATGACTATAAACATGGCTGAAAGTTATTTAGAAGTGACTTGTGAGCTAAGTAAAGGTTCATGCACTTGTCTTATCACAAGAGACCTTAATTCCAAGTTTGAACAATCAACCTCATAGTGACAAGGCTGTGAATACAAGTAGGTGGCATTGCAAGAACATACCATAACAAAAAGTTAAATTGCTATAACTAAAAACATACTACACAAATATCATTAAGTTTTCTAACTTTATTAATAAAATATTGATAAAGCAGTCAATAATTTTTATGTTAAACATATGTTTTATCTAAAAAATATGTTTGTACAACAATTAGGTAATAGTTGACAGAGAATAGTTTTGACAGAGGACCATTCAAGCAAGATCTATTAGAAATATGAAAGCATTAGTCCTTTTAGTTTCTAAGCATAGCATAATATTGCACCATAACAGCTACATGTAACTTATAAATCATCATTTTTTAGATAAAGAGAAACATAAATTTGCAACTGATAATTCAAAAATGAAACTTAAAATATAGACATAGGCTTATCTTAACATGGTAGTTGATGCCCTAATTTATCTAGAGATTCAGTTGTTAAAGGTATATAGATATAGTATCATCTTAAAAGAACCTTAACAGGTGATATTTAGTACATTTTCAGGCTATATTGGTGATTTACTTACAAAATCACTTACCAGACATATATTCCATCCTAAACTTTAAATGGTTCTATCAGTACCTTATCAGCAAATGAACCCAATTTAAGATTTTAATTATGGCTTACTGAGGTCTTGTTTAGATCTTACTTTAACTCAAATATCTTATAATGTTGATAACATATTTTAAAATCATTTTTTCTACTAATAAATTAAATTTATCTGATTTAATCATAAACTAACTACAAAGAAGGAAGTATGTATATCTAGCTGTGAGTGCTGTTGAAAATTTACTTAAATGCATCAATCAATAAGTAATAGAGATTGTTATACACCTACAGAAGCCTTAAAATGGAAAAGATATGGTTAAAATAAGCATAATGGTTGATTTAGTGACTTACTTGAGATATCACTTATGAGTCCCTCAGATGCCATAATAGTTTCTGTGATACACTCAGTTAAACTAGGCTTGAGACTGGTTAGCTATCATACCAAAGGCAGGCCTCTAATTGTGATGTGAGACTGTTTGTGGATGTTACCAGGGTGTCACAAGTGAAAGAAATGTCTGTGGTATCACCCATGAACTTCTCAGCAATCTGGAAAAAGTGGAAGAAATACATTCTCAGAAAATGAAGGAAAGAATGGGAAGAATTAACTTCTTGTACATGTATGCAACCTAGAAATATAATGTATGTTGTATCAAAACATAATAGTTTAAAGTGGATAAAACCTGATATTTATGAAGCATTTAGATAAGAAGTGTTCAGAAGTTTACTTTATAGAATATATGTCAGCTCTAAATACATTTTATGTAAGGTGGGCATTTATTACATGGACTGATTAAGGATATTAGTTATCCAAATAAAACAAAGCATAACAAATACCAAAAACAAGTTTACCCATTGTAGCTTTTCAGGAATATGGTCATTGTTGAGCCTATGTACCAGTGCACTCAGGTTGGCATACTGACCTTGGCAAATGGCTGAGTTCAATTCTGAAGAATTTAAATGAAGAATAGTGAAAATATTTATTTAAAATAGTTATGACTGATATTTACATCTATTATACCACATTTGGTTCAGTTTTGCGTCCATCATATGAATCTATTATCTTAATGAGCAAAAACAGGATGCTAATAACATTTTCCTCCCATTTTTTCAAAATAATCCTCTTCTTATGAAGAAAGTTCCGAATAAATTAAGGACCACAGAATATTATGGCAATAAATAATATGTACAAAGCAAAAGCGAATATTCAGGTTGATTATGGTAATAAGCTACTAAATGCTGGTTTAGACTTTTCTTCCATGTGACAACTTAACACTTATCTACTCCTTTTGTTAGCATCCAATTCCTATGATTATTGTTTTTCCATATAAGTATATACAAAGCTTGAAGTATTGCTTGACTTCAGGAAATAGTGAAGAAAACAGTGGGAGCTGGCTAATCTGGATCTTCATCATTTGGTTAAGTTTGGTCAATTTGGCTACCAAGTTTTAACTTTGAAGTTAAACTTGTAAGCAAAGTGTATCTTGGGCTCTGTAAGTGTTGAATGGCTTACCCAGTTGTACAGTCATGAAGGCATTAGACATGGCCATAAAGTTAGTAAGTGTATCCAGGACTGGCTGAATACTCAGGTACATGGAGGTCTGCTGCAGGTACGTCATGGTTGTATGACAGGTGGCACTGTGAAATGAAGAAATAAAAATGACATATACATGTAGCTATTTTAAAGAAATATATTTATTGTTTCATATATTTTCTTATTTTCTTATTTACAAACTAATACAGTAAAAATTAAATTTAGATATTGATGTAGCTTTTGTAGCTTTTGTAGTATTTTATTCAAAAATTTCAATCTTAAAGCATAAAAACTTGGTTTTTTCTTTTACACATGAAACTAGCATGAAATCAAAGTCCTGAAATGCAGATAAAAAAAAAACTACTGTTAATTTATTTATTCTGTTCCAATTTTTGCCTTTCTATGACTTTAGACAAGAAATATTTAAGTTTTCACCTTCTTACATGTATAATCTTGGATTTGACTAAAGTGCTTCATGAAAAAAGCAACAACATTTGTTGCCATGTAACAACATTTACTGTCATTAAAATAGAATAGAAAATACACAAAATAACATGTAAATTATCAAAAGAATCATCAGTCTTACATTTCTGCCCCTATATTGTTGCCACCTAACATCTCTAGTGCCTGAAGGATTGGTTGGAGCCAGGAGTCAAGACCAGCAGGATTAACTTCACCAAGGGTCAGAACCCGACGCAGGATCAGCTCTGTGTAGTAGAGCAGGTCATGCCACACATTTTCAGACTGTGTACCATTCAGGGCCGCTGATTGCAGCTAGAAAATAAAGAAGCAATCATGGCATCAGCATTAATGATAAAGTAAGGTTCCAGTGTGAGAAATAAACCAGAAACATAGGGATGTTTATTCAGCCTTTAAGTTATAATGAATAGAAAAAAGACACTGTCAATGCAATGCAGTAAGAATCCACTTTAATTTTGAGAAACATGTGTGTGATATCCTATATATTACATAATATATCATACATTCATAATAAAAATTTTGAAAGGCAAATCAAATATCATCATTTATTATTCTTATTTCTGCCAAATCGCATTATGGTTTGTATGAATCAACAGTACTGTGAATATCAATTAACCTACTAAGAAACTATGGGAGTGCATTAGTATGTGTTAACCAATTGTCATCAAAGGGTCAAGATCAAGAACCTAACAATAAATCTACCTCTTCGAAGAACTTGACAGCTTCAATCTGGTTAAGCATAGTTTTCCAGCTGTGCCTTCTCAGCAAGGGTAAGCCTACATAGATCCCTCTGGATCTGGGAGCCATCCACACCCTCTGGGAAGGTGAAGGTTGCCAGGAATAATGTCTCATTACATACAGTGTCATTCAAGGTGTTGGATATTATCAGGCCAATAAACTGCAGAAGAAAATATAATATCAACTAGTGAGATTTATTTGGATAATGTTTTGTCTATGAAATGCATGACACACTTTTGGACAGCGATGTAATGCTCAGCAATTACTGGTGACAAAAGTCACTATAAATATATATCTAGGTACACATGTGCATTGCAGGTCAGCAGGAAGACTTACTCACATGACAAGTTTCATCACATCTATAAATCCAAGTGATATAAGCAGAGAAATAATGTGTCAGCTAATTTTTTCTTTTTGGCCACTCATATTTTATTTGGGAAATAAAGGGAAAGAAGTATACAATAAACAAACATGCTCATTGCTTACTTCTGTTTTCTTATGAAGGATTCTTTCTTTATTTTATTACTTACAATAAATTAATTTCGAGCATAATTTTCTGTCATTAATAGATATTTTTGTAAACTGAATTAACATTACAATTTATATGAAAATACCTATAAAAACCTGTATCATCCATGTGTTAATCACATATATAAACCATGTGTAGATTCCTACAATATTCATGCACCAAGTAGAAGTCAATGTACCTTTTGGGGGTGGCAGTGTTGCCACCATGAGTGCAGAGGCGGTATCCATGCCAACCATGGACTGGAGAAGTTGGGCAAATGCCTCAGGGTTGGGCAACATGTCTGTCAGGCTCAACGTTGTGTTGGAATCTGATGGGAAGATTTTTTGTTGTTGTATCCATACAGATATAGACTAACTTATTTTTAACAAACAAACAAGAATAGTCAAAGTATTTTTAGCACTGTAACGGTGGGGTTAGAATTTCAAAATCATCATTAACATTTTTCAAAGAACACAAAGGATTACAATCACTATCATCTTTCAACAAATGATTCATAAAGTCTTACTTTTGTAGTTCTGTATTACAGGCACTTAAAAATCCGTCTATAACATTTTTTAACATATTAACAGTAACTTTTAAAGAATGCCTATCTCAACTGATGTATCATGTTGATTCCATAGATATATTTGTTAATGAACTTGCACTACATTGTAGTTCCCCTGTTCATTGACTGCATGATCATACTATGTGCCTCCAATTTTCAGCTTGCCTCATTCTGGATAATGTTGCAGAGGACAATACCCCCACAAAATTACCCACAGACTAACAGTCATATACCAATATAATGCATAATCTGATAAATAACATCAAAACAACAGTGACTCGCATGATCTGACATTTCTACAGTTGTTTTTATTTTTGCAGACTACAAATTCGTACTTTTATTGATTTTATTACTATTACTATACAATTTTAATCATATTCCTGTAAGAAATGTTTCATTTTTCTGATATTTTTGTTTGTTTTCAAATTTTCTATATCATTGTTAAATAAAACTTCGGAATGTCGCGATCAGCTGTCCGGTTAGCTCAGTCGGTTAGACGCTGCTACTTAAGTTTTCAATCCTGCAGGACAGAGATCGAAACCGCTCTCATCCTTTTTTTTAATAGCCTCTTTTGCTCTATTTAACCAATTTTTATATTATGGACATTTTTGGGGTGACCACAAGCATAATTACGGGATCAATGAGTTTCGTTCTCGTAAACATTCCTGATGGTTTCGTCAAAAAAATAGTCTGGCTTAGAGCAGGTGCGCGAATATCGGTTGATAAAGCTTATCTTTATCACACGGGTTGTATTAACCGATATTTACAGAGATGGTGGGATAAAATGCATAATCTGATAATTTGGTGATTGCTGAATAAAACCACACAGCTGTCTAAAGAAAACATGGCAAAGGAAACATGGCAAAGAAAACATGGTAAAGAAAACATGGCAAAGAAAAGCCTTGATAGAAATAATGACCCATGGGCTCAGCTTGCTCAGAAGATGATAAAAGCAGGATCAATAAATCAACCTGAAAAATTGTAATTCTCTTACTGTTGGTACAGAACACGTAAGCATTTCTAATTAACTAATTAAATGGCCATTGTAAGAGTCCCTTACCACTGAAGGTTTGTATCTGATGGTAGAGAAACTTCTCAGCTGCCAGCACCACCTCTAGAACATCCTTAATCTCATCCAGCACCCCATTACTGTCCAGCTGTCTCAGGAACATCATTAAGCTGTAGACAATAGGGAAATGTGGAGGAATTGTAATCCATATACAATGTAGACTTAATGCAACTATAACAGCACACATCTATTTGTAAATAGTATTTAGGGGATGTTGACAAATAAAAAACTGGAAAACATATATTAAAAAAGAAACACATAAAAATAGAATTATGTACCTTTTTTCATTTCTTCCCCAACCTTAACCAATTTCCCCCTGTAGACTTTAATATTAAATCAATATAACTAAGTTATCTTTAAGTAAAAGATATGAAAAAATATACAGAAAATGTACTTTTAGTTGAAAGCTAAATGTAGAGTGATGTCAGCCATACAAATCTTACAGAAGCCAGGCTCGTTTAGAGTTTATGATGGAAGGTTGTTTCTTCCCCCCCATTTTGAAGACCAATATTGGGTCATGTTCCCAATCCCAAAATAGTATGTTTTGCTTTGTAAATTAGTGAAATATAAAAGCAGTTGAATGTATTATTATTATTCGATTTTTGGTATTTCTATTTGATATATATATAATACAGTTTGAGTCTTTCCAAGATTTTTTTAAAATAATGCAAAAACTTTCCAATTCTTTGGGTTGGGTCATGTTCCCAAAACAGTGAGTAAAAACTGTGAATGATAAGTCTACACTATGTATAGAAAGGTTGGAAGCTACCTTACCCCTGTTGTGAGTTGTCCAGTAAAAGCTGCTGGTTGGACTCGAGTGTTGGACCCAGTTGTTGTACAAAGTCCTCAATGCTGCTCATGTTCATCAGACTGACTGACCTGGTCAGACTCAGAAGAGCATCTGGGAGCTGCTGCCAACTTCTGGTGTAAGGCATCCCAGCAACATACATAAACTGGGTAGGCCAAAGAAAAAGAATTAGTAAACACAACCCTATCCATAGGACTTAGTTGCAACTTTATTTAATTTACTTAGGCCAAATATCTGATCCATACATGTCTTTAACAAAATCTGCCAAAGAAAATTTTTCTTGACTCTTTGACTGATTGACAGTATGGTGTAAGTTTGAATTTTAGTACTTGTATGCAAAACTTTAATCTGCATGCAAATATTCACCAGCATTTAAACCAACTTTGTGCACTATTTCTCACAAAATCAGATCTGCAAGTATCAAACTCTATGATATCAGTTGGTAGGATAACTGGTTATTAAGATATAATACTGAAATAACTTGAAAGCACAAATCCAACCTGAGCCTTATGGTAACTGTACCAAGTGTGTAAGCAGACAAGATTTCTTGATTAACAGATTATTACAATCATGTAGTCAATAAAATAATGTCAGTATGTTCACCATTGTTTGGTTCAAAGAATATTGATTTTACTTTTATTAACAAGTACATAAGCTAATTATAAATGTAAACATATTCAAGATTTTAATAGCAACAATAATGGTTTTAATGATTTAAAATGCAACACAGAACAATAGACTTATGACAAAACACATTTTCTAAATAGTTTACAACTTAATACAAAGTTGAAGTCTCTTTCTAGTCGGTGTAATATTGCTGACATTTTGGTCTGTCTATTTCTATTTTACCACTTTAAATCCATGTCGCAGCAAAACATACATTCTTTTAAGAGCCTATGCATGTATTTGTTGATTTTTTTGGTTTATGTATTTCTAATTTATCAGTTAAAATCCATATTTTAGAAACACATATATATAGATTCCCTTACCAGTCCATGTATACTCCTGATATCCTGGTCAGTGTAGTTGTTGGTGAGAAGGGTGTCTAGCCAGAGGTGTCCCTCCACCCCACACAGGATGGTAGAGAGGTCAGTCAGAGGTCGGCTTGTGGTTACGTAAGGCACCATAGATACCAAGTTCTCTTTAGAACATACGAATGACATTACCTCTGCAATACTGCTGTACCATGCCATCTGCAGTAATAAACAATTAAGGATGTTGTAAAGTTATGCTTTAGTGACCCTGGTGAAAACAAGTCCCTGGATGGTAAAGAAACCTCATCACATACAAATGTAGCTGTATCAGGTCATTTATATTCAAAGATACTACAGTAAAACTAGTTTTTGACATAAGATATTGCCCTTAAAAGTGATGCAAATAATCATGACATCTGTCTGAAATAACAGATAGTTAACATTAATAATACATAATAAAGATAGTAATAGACAAGTAGTGTCAATAGAAATGACAAATAAACCTAACCCCACCAAAATTATGACCTTAAAAATGACCTTGACAATAAAATGACATTTACCTTTACAACTGCACTTGTAAATGTTTTGTACAATGCATCTTTAAGTATAAGTCTGATAAAATGGTTAAGTTTGATTGAAGTAGTTCACTTGAGAAGCCAATGATAAAGAATGACCTTAAAAATGACCTTGACATTAAGAGTTGCATATGTTAGTTGCAGCACATGTTCAAGTGTATTACTGTAAGATGGTGAAGTTTACTTGAAGTACTGTAAAAATACAATATGTTGGTCAAGACACAGATTCATATAGCAAGTTTAAATGACCATTTAATTTAGGACCTTTACCTTAATGGTTGCAATTATGGTGAATTAACTCGTAGTACTGTAAAAAAAATCAAAGTTCTAGTCAAGACACAGATCTTTATAGCTTAAATAGAAGTTACCATAAATATTACCTTGACCTTAATGGCTACAATTGTAAATGTCATGCATGAAACACCTTCAAGTGTATGACTAAAATATGACTAGTTTGTTTTAATTCATGACAAACTTGGACTTTATAATCATGTAATAATAAAACATATTCAATCATAAAATTATAATTGTGATAGTATATAATGATAAAGTGGTAATGAATTTTTTTGCCATTATAAAAGGGGAAATGTTTAGAGTATTACTATAATAAATTATAAATAGTACCAATTAATACAATCATAATTATGATTTAAGACTTAGAGACCTGCTAATGACCTTCCAGTTGTTACATTTCTTAAGACACTATCTGTTGTTAAGTAAGTTATACTAATGTATAATAAAAGACTAGAAGAGTAAAAAGAGGGTAAAATATGGAGGAAAAAAGAAGACAAGAGCATATGTTAATATTCTATTTTACTTACACTGTCCCTGAACTCAGCATAAGTGATCTTGTCATACCATCCATCAATGGACGTCCACATGTTAAGTAGGCTTAGTTATCATCTCCGAGTCCTCCAGAATGCCAGATTTCATCATATCTATTATCAAAAAATACAATGCATGAAACAGTTAGGATTTATTAGCAATTAACATTCTTCTAGTTAATTAGGTAATAACGAATCATGTTAAAATTTTATGACAAATACTAATTATAAGTTTTCTCTACTAATACCTATACGGAAAGGGGTGTATTGCTAGAGAATCAGAAGCAAATAGTGCAAATAATGATCAGACAACTCTCAGTGGCATTTACACTATTTCCCCATTCCTTATTAATTCATGCTTAGCAGGACACAAGTCAATATTATTTTATATGTTTATATTAAGAATAAATTATTGCCACCAGAATATGTGAGACAATCATCTACATGGAAATACAAGAAAACAGACAAGTATAATTCACAAATGAATATACAAGTAAATAACAATCCTGAATATATCTGGTTATCAGTTACATTTTTTCCAACCTGTCAATTAATCAACTTACTAAGCACAAGTTGCCTATATTAAACTTTTGTTTTTTATGACAGTTTTGTTCATATTAAAGACACAAGCTGAATTGTTCCCATAATTTAAAACCCAAATTGTCATGTCAGATAACAGTATACAATACAACAATTACATTATCTACTCACATTGTAGATACAATAAACTAGTGTCCAAATGTATGATATGTATTTCACACTGTTGCAGAGCTGGTAGGATATTGGAGGACATAAAAATGAATCTCTAGCATCTGTACCTAAGGCCTCAATAGGTTTCAAGTTTATGATAGCACAAACCTCTGCCATTATGGTGATCAGAACATTGTGGGTAATTGAAGATACATACCTTTAAGTCTGTGAGCAAAGTCTGCCACCATGTTCACCTGGACTATTGCCATCTGAAAGTCACTGCTATTGGACAGTGGGTTCAGAACTGATTCCAGGGCCGATACACTGAAAATGAAGCAAACAATAATGTTGTATGCAGAAATATGTCATCTGTGTTTCCATTGCTAAATGCTGTCTTTGAATGTTCATTATACTGACCTACAAATATCTAAACAGTCAAGATCAGTTTATTCATTCAAACATAACAAGACTGTTGATTAAATAAAATTTTAACACCAGAAATGTACATTTTAAAGCAAACCATCTGTATGCTATCATACATCAAACAATGTTACATGTTCAGTAACATTTCATCAAGGGTGCATTCTAATTTTCAAGCATTTATGAATCAACTAAATGGTAATGGTATATAATGAAATAATTATTACATAAATTACCAATCTTGTAAAGTTCATCAAATCCGAACAACAGTAGCTGAGAAATAGCACAGAAAAATCTCATGCGTAGACTGACCAAGTGACTGAGAGTTGTGATTCCAATATACATGTAGCACCCCCGCCCCCCTCTGATGAAGCACCTCAAAAACACCTCCTGTCTATTTTGTCTAGGTGGATCCCATACCCCCATGTTTTTTTGTGTGTGCATTTTTCTAAGTTGACAAACACCTCCTTAAAATTAAATGAGGACAAAAAATCCATAAAACTGACTTTGATGGAATTATGTAGTTAAAACATGTTTCTAATATTTTTTACACTTTAATTCCATAAGAAATGAGCATAAGTATGTAATAATTTGTCACTCTATATAAAAAAATCATATGAGCATTGATCTCAAAAACAATAGACAGACTGAATGAGTACTTACAGGAGAGGTCTAGTTGAGACTGCAGACAGCATGTTGATCAATATCCCACCAAACTCTTCTGGTGACATCTCAGTCATGGTGCCCATCATGGTGACAAGTGTCTCCACTTTACGGCCAAGGGCTTCTAAATCAACCAATACAGTTGGTGAACTCCAGATGGCCTCTACCTGTAACCAATACACCGAGCAGCTCATTTAAAGGCAATTCAAAAATATTGCTTTCAAACAGACCTACTATTTTTACAACTGTCATAAACTATCAAACTTCTTTGATTATATCAGAACAGTTCATTTATACAAAATCCAGGGCTCAGTGGAATGCATACATTATTCAACATTGTGGAATATAAATTAATTTGCTTAAAGGAAATGAAACAGGGTAGAAAATCAAACATGTAACTAAGCAAATGGACATATTCTTTGGTTTTCCTCCATGAAGATATGAAAACAAATGTACAGTCATATATTACAGTATTAGTATAAAAGGAAATTGAAATAAATAAAGAGAAGAGAAACTGTATTTAAATGATTGTTGAGATTACTGTCAAAGGTGTCCCCAGTTAGCCTTGGCTTCATCAATGACAATTCTACTCTAAAATATTAGATTTAGTATTTCTACCAAATAAAAAGACCTTTGTTACATTACTTTTCTATTTCTTGATAAGGTTATTCTTGAATTAAATAATATATCAAAACTTGCACTAAAACAGAATTGTCTCTAAAACCCCAGTCCAACATATACCATCATTGAGATTGCAGTCAAAGATGCTTCCCGTGAACCTTGGCTCCATCAATGGCAGTTCTTTTTACTGTTGTCCCAAGCATCCATATTTATAGCTGGTATACAGCAGTTTGCCTTTATCAAATACTATCAACAAAAACTTATCCATGTTTGGGGAATTGGGAATAGTTCTGCATACACACATGCTTTAGTCCTAATAATGATCTTTTTCAACACTACGTGAACTGTTAGAGAATACTAATCATGAAAAACTCACTCTAAATGTCCATCTTTTTCAATTTATAAATAAGCATTATGGGGATTTCTGCTAAAAATAGAAACTAATGTCAGAGCAGATGATACTAAAATACATGTAAAAAATCACATGGTTTTCTTAGTTTAAAAATAGCCTACTTGGCAATCTGGCTAAGATAGAAACTTAATGTTTGTCAAGCGAGGTTATGCAGCACTTTTCACATGGATGTAGGACATCCATAAACAGCAGTTTGCCGAATCTTTTCAAGTAACAAAAATTATAAGGTTCTTTTAGACAGAAAATCTGGTCTAAACTTTTGGATACTACCTTCAAATGTCCGATGTGACAATTACAAGGTCAACTTTTCCCCATTTTTCATCCATAGTAGTTCGCACAAGCTGCACAGAAAGCTATTTTAACAGATAGCAATGATTGTGAAGGAGTGTATACTACTAAACAATGTAAGACCTAACTCCTACCTTGTCTTCTAAGTATGAATTGATCAAACATTGGACAAATAGTGTAGATCCAGATCAGACAGCTCCCACTGGGATCTTTATGTCTAAGCACCTTTGCAGGTAGACATAGAAGGTGAATAAAATAGGTTCTGCTTCATAACAATGTATCTTGACTAGGTTAGAGATGCCATATACAGAGTGCAACCTACTTTTTCTACAAAAGATTCCATGGTCTGTGTGTGTCTAAGGACATTGGCCAGGTATTGTGGCTGGACACAAATGACCTGGGCCAGATTGGTTGAGATGGCCATGTCCTGTCCAGGGAGGGTGATATACTGTGAGAGTGTTCCTTCTGTACACAGGGTCATCAGCAGCTTGGGATCCTGGAATACTTCATGCAGCTGAAAACACACAAACAACAATATTATTATATCAATATGCCTTAAATATTAGCTTCCTATATATGTTCTTTAACTTAACCTTCTCAATAACTTGCAATCAACTACAAAGACAGATACCAGTAATCAAACATGCTCATCAAGATATGACCATATGCATTGCGGATCCTGATCAGACAACACACAGTGGGAACTGGCTAATTAGGACATACTTTATTTACATATAAATGCGTGATCGGTTGGCGCTAGGCAGGCAAGAGTAAAGTCAAGAACTTTTGTACTGAAATGCAAAAAAGATCATGCAACATTACAGAAAAGTTAAACAAAAAATATAAAAAATTATACAAAAACTGACCATACAACAAAATTAAATACTAGAGTTAAAAAGTTTATGATTTTATTAATGGCTTTGTTTACTTGATCCTGCAGCATTCATTTTTTTCTGGTCACACAGGATAAGTTTATCCCAAAATCCTTGTAAGATAATGCAATGACCATAAAAATAAAGCACTATTTCAGCTTTATAAATTAAATCAAATGAAGGATATTGACAGAACTGGATAAATATAATTCTATGGCTCACAGGAAGGGTCATTTGTTTTCCAAATATATCTCACAGCCTTTTTCACAGCCCATTATCAGGCATGGTTTAGGTGCTGTAATATTGCAGTACAGTGTTCAGCATAATTTGAGTTAATACACTGCAGCCAAAACTTGACCTTGAACAAAGTCCTTACTGAGAAAGGATACACAAGTAGGTTATAGTAATTGTTTATCCTTGCCTCTTTACTGCATTTAATTTTTAAGTTGAGAATAAAGATATTAAAAATTTATAATACTTAATATTTCAGAAAGTCTTCAAGCAAAGATATTAAATTGTTATACATCAAACATTTAACAACTTGAAAAAAAACTGTTTATTTATAAAGCATTTAATCTCATCAACATTTAAATTAAATGGATAGCTGTGATAAATCCCTGATCTGAAGCCAGGTAAGGATCAGTACCTTGTCCTGATCCAAAGTGTTGCTATTCTGGTTGGGTAGGTTGCTGACATCTGCTTCCAAGATATGGGTGATATTTGTCAATGCCTCAATGATGCTGATTATATCCATGGGATACAATGGTTGCTGTTCCACATCTGATAAATAAATACATATACAATTTGGCCCTTTCTTCATAGAATAGTTTGCTATGATATATTTGTGTGCATAAAAGTTAATTTAAAAGAAAAGTAATTTCTCCCAGCACACTTCCTGTTATGTGCTATGCAAAAGGGAGTAAACTCTTAAGCAATCTCCCATTAATTATATCATAGTTGCATCCCCTTAGTTTGTTCCTACATTATCCCTTTGCTTGCTACATTTACAAATAAGCTTTACACAATCTACATTAGATGCTTACAACTACATGAAAAGTTAATAAGAAATATTGCTAGAGATTCATTATCAACCGTGTGTAGATTCTGATCTGGATCCACACTATTTGCCTAAGCCTTATAAATACTTGCTTAGCAGGCAAAGAGTTAAACAGAGCCTGTTGAAGAAAACAGTGAGTCAGTCCACTCACCAGATGAAGAGTTAAAAGAGCCAATGACAAGGTCCATCACAATATCCATGGTGGCCAACACCTTGTTAATCTCCCCAGGGGAGCCCCCCAACAATGCATTGAGATCTGTAGGTGTGCTGAAATAAAGGTATATCCGTATACAAAAAAACCCAAAGCTTAATTGTTACATTGGTAATGGTTCATATGTATCCCTAGTTATTTGTTAACAACATTATACACAGTCAAGGTACATGTACTTACATTTCTTAACACTTATCTGCAAATGTTACACATCTTATATATTTTTTCTTATGCCTCACCTATCGAAAGTTAATAAGCAGGTTATAGACTAAAGAAACAAGGCAAGCCGCCCTAATCAAGAATCAAGCTCTGCTACACTTCAATAGTCTAATGCACTGGATGGAAACAAACAGCTTGAAATGTATGAAAATATGAACTCTAGAAGAAATAGGACCATACTTAAGAAATGATTATAATACTTTACTTGGAACAGATTTTCCAGCTTTCTACTATTTAAAAGAGTGGAAAGTAAAATTTGTTGGCAGACAAAACTCATTTGTCATTAAAAATAATAATATTTGTCCATATAATCTTTGATAAAAAGGGCAATTTTACTTAAAGACTTACAAGTGCACAAGTATTCAATCAAGCATGTTTATTGAGAAAGGAAAATGAAAACTGCTCACCCTGTTCCACTGGATGATGAGCTCATGAGGTACTGTGAAACAATCTCAAGGGCATTAATCCAAACTGAATCATTGAAGAGGCGTGGAAGAGTGGTGGGCTGGGATAGACTGGTCATTAGTTTCTCCACTGCTGACATCAGCTCTGCCATGTCTGGACTGGCTGTACTGTTCCACAGGTTTACATACTAAAAAAGTAAAATCAATATTTCGTTAACCATTGTTACTTGAATTGAAATTTACGCATTTTTATTAACATTGATCATAGTGTTTATTATTTTCAGCAAATTGGATGACGACAGGCAGCTTAATACAGAAAACCAAACTTGATGGATGCTTCTTAGTGTACTTGTGTCGCCTGCATTCTACATGTCACTTGTCTTTGGCAAGATAATACATGTGTTGCGTGTGTGTGTGTGTATATATATATATGATCAAATATGGGATATAACTAACATAGAAGAGCTAGAGTTATATTTATGTGCACTTCACATAAAAGCCTCAG
This sequence comes from Sinonovacula constricta, assembly GCA_007844125.1. Taxonomy (NCBI): domain Eukaryota; kingdom Metazoa; phylum Mollusca; class Bivalvia; order Cardiida; family Solecurtidae; genus Sinonovacula; species Sinonovacula constricta. The sequence goes on from CM017555.1 coordinate 32,087,752, forward strand.
TGGTTGTCTATTCCTAAAAATGGACTGAATCCATGCTACAAATAAATATCATGCTTCCAGGACAAGAAAGTTGGATGCTGACACTGTCAACTGACAATTGACAAATGAATAACTATGTCTCTGCCAAGATTTGCAGGTGAAACAATAAAGCAAAAACATAATTTATGCACTTACTGCCTCTGATATTTGCTGTGTTCTTGAGATGTTCTGATACTCCATTTCCAGAGCTGCCATGTTGATGGAACAGAAACCATTAAACCAGTCTGAGAAATTGAAGTCTGAGTCTGGTGGAGTGGTCATCAGATCTGCAGGGTTCCTCATACACAGGCTCTCCACACCTTGCATCAGGGACTCCAGGAATACAGAGATCTAAAAAGAGTGAACAAAAGGTTTCTGGTGAAAGGAAAAAAAAATTAAGAGGAAAAAGGTGGCAAAGTAAAAATAGTTGCAATAGCGCAAAGAGTGTTTTTCATGTCTTGGTGAATTGATACATGCTGATCATGTGTGGTTGTTCCTGTTTATTTTATTTTTTTCTCAGTTGCTGTTTGCTTGTTTTTTGTTTGAAGGGGAGAGGGGGTATTAGATGGCAACACTAAATGCTACAATCATCACAGTCTTGTAACTCTTTATATACATGTAGCACACCTTTGTTAAACTCCCATCTAGGGTGCAATTTTAAAGACACAGATAAAAATACACCCTGGATACAAGTCCAAAGGGCTTTATACAAAATTATATCAATAGATCTATATTGAAAAAAAGATATCTTTTACATTTCTACATTAGCAAAGGCACAAATAAAACAAAATAAAAAAATATAAATCAAGATATTCTTCATAAAAGATTATTAAACACTTAGGTGAAAAACCAGCAAAGGTTATTTAACAGTGTGTCTAACTGTAGATTGCAAATATAATCATCATGTAATTTCTCAATATTGATGAAAGCTTTTCTACCTTATGATTGTCATTCACAGAGGTGTAAGTGAATGTCTGTGCCACTTCTGGCAAGTATTGTATCAGTGACCACAGCTTGGTTAACTCTGGGTAGTCCGTGAACATTTGTGCAGGGTCAACATTTAGAGCTGTCAAAGATTATACAACAGAAGTTAATATCAACAGAAGAATCAAAATGGCATTGATAAAATGGTAATAAAAGGTTACATTTCTAGTAAAAAGGGTCTTATTTAGTTGTCTTTTAACTAAAGCAAATGCTGTCATGGTAACAGAAAATAATGCTGTCATGGACATATGCTATGGATAAAATCTTCAGGATAATTTCTGAGGTAATTCAGGAAAAAATGAATAAAATAATGCCATGTACTACTAGTGAGATGACTGTGTGTTAAAGCCCCCATGCCATGTACTACTAGTGAGATGACTGTGTGTTAAAGCCCCCATGGCATGTACTACTAGTGAGATGACTGTGTGTTGAAGCCCCCATGCCATGTACTACTAGTGAGATGACTGTGTGTTGAAGCCCCCATGGCATGTACTACTAGTGAGATGACTGTGTGTTGAAGCCCCCATGGCATGTACTACTAGTGAGATGACTGTGTGTTGAAGCCCCCATGCCATGTACTACTAGTGAGATGACTGTGTGTTAAAGCCCCCATGGCATGTACTACTAGTGAGATGACTGTGTGTTAAAGCCCCCATGGCATGTACTACTAGTGAGATGACTGTTTGTTAAAGCCCCCATGACATGTACTACTAGCGAGATGACTGTTTGTTAAAGCCCCCATGGCATGTACTACTAGTGAGATGACTGTTTGTTAAAGCCCCCATGGCATGTACTACTAGTGAGATGACTGTTTGTTGAAGCCCCTATGCCATGTACTACTAGTGAGATGACTGTGTGTTAAAGCCCCCATGCCATGTACTACTAGTGAGATGACTGTTTGTTAAAGCCCCCATGGCATGAACCACTAGTGAGATGACTGTTTGTTGAAGCCCCCATGGCATGTACTACTAGTGAGATGACTGTTTGTTGAAGCCCCCATGGCATGTACTACTAGTGAGATGACTGTGTGTTGAAGCCCCCATGCCATGTACTACTAGTGAGATGACTGTTTGTTGAAGCCCCCATGGCATGTACTACTAGTGAGATGACTGTGTGTTGAAGCCCCCATGCCATGTACTACTAGTGAGATGACTGTTTGTTAAAGCCCCCATGCCATGCACTACTAGTGAGATGACTGTGTGTTAAAGCCCCCATGGCATGTACTACTAGTGAGATGACTGTGTGTTAAAGCCCCCATGGCATGAACCACTAGTGAGATGACTGTTAAAGCCCCCATGCCATGTACTACTAGTAAAACTATTCATAATGATATTTTGTTCTCCAGGTATATTTCAAATGGATTAAATTCAGCAATAAGCAGTTTCAATTTCATCATTTAGTCAACTGTAGTTTATCTGGGATGTGTAAACTGGCACTGAAAACTAATTAACCTGCAGGTAATAATAACTTATAAGGTGGTGTCAAAACAACATAAAAATAAATGTCCAATTGTTGTTTACAAACCTGTTGTTTGTCTTAACAAAAGGATATTAACTTTCCTCAACATAGATCCTTATTTTGATCATTATAAATCATAAATGACAAACTTGGGTGAAACCAGATGATCAAAAATATCAGGGAAATATGTCTATCTTAATTGGTAACTGTCTGTACATTGGGGGACTTTCCTTAGGTTCATAATCAGTAACTGCCTGTACATTGGGGGACTTTCCCTAGGTGTTCATATTATGCGATATATTATAAAGTGAGATTTAGTGATTATTGTTCTAACTTGACCAGTTCAAATATTATTTTCTTTCAATCTTTTTTGTTGAACATGAAATTTGCATTTAAAAGTAACCTGACACCTTAAAATTCTGGAAAACAGGTAAAAACATTGACATAATGCATGTTTATTTCATCTACTATACTGGGTGTTTATTACTTAAAATAATCCCAATAATATAATAAAAATAAATATTGTTGAAGCATTTACATACCTATTCCTTTACTGACCATGTCCTGAACCACTGCCACATAGATACTGATCACATGGAACATCCCATTCAGCTGGGGGACTGAGGTCTGGAGGCTCATCAGACCTGTTAGGATCTGCTCCTGGATGGCAGGCAATATTCTGTTGTATGAAACAAAGGGAAACCATTTCTTATGCAAAGATTCTACCATCTTCAGACAACGAAATATCTTCAGAGATTATAGGTTCACAAAGAGGTGACCAGGTGTAACTTTAATCCAGTGTTTAATGTGGTTTAACACTTCTTCTAGCAAACCTATAATATATTTATAATCCATCAACATGTTGCTTTAAAAGAAATGCAGACTGTGTCTCATTCACGATTCCATATCTATGGGTCATGTAACTAAAAATCAGACAAAAATTATAAAACTAACTCTGAAGTAACTTGGCATCCATCTTGAGAATGGATCGGAACTGAGTTGTTCCAGAAAACTCTATCCTTGTTATAACATCTTGAAGACTTTCTATATCATGTCATTTTGAGTTATGCATATGTACACTTACTCAGCAGTAGAGTTGCCATCCATGTCCAGGCTTCCCAGGGCATGCAACAAGCTGTTCCAGATGCTGGGGTCCAAGAACCGTGGTACTTGGGTCTGATTCATTAAGCCTGATATTGATGCCATCAGGTGCTGGGCATTCTTGGTAATTTCAGTCAGGTTTGCTGTCTCAGTGCTGTTGGCAAAGCCTGCATACTGAAAAAGGGATAAAGTATTAACTTTAAACATGCACATAAACAGGTTTGACATTATCTTTACCTGGAAGCTTTATCCTAGCGAAACGTTCTATAAGCCTCTTTTAACATCTTTAAACAACACAATGAATTTACAAGAATATGATGTGCTACTCTTACAAACAGACTAATGACTACAGAGGAGGTTATTACACAGACATTCTTTTGTTACAAAAGGAAACAAGCTATATAGAAAATGAGTTATGTCAATAAATTTAACTGGAAATGTCATATCTCTACCATTTCTGAGATCAATTGTGTTTGTGTCAGCTCCATAAGCTCCTCCCCAAGGGCTGTTACATTCACTGAACACACTCCCTGTAACACTTCATCAAGGTCAAGATCAGTGGATGCTGGAACAACTAGAAGTTTGCTGGAGTCAGAGTAGCAGACAGCTCCTGTAATCAGGCCCTCAATGAAACTGGACACCTAGGAAATGGATACATTAGTTAAATATACAAATATAAAAATACATTGCAGTTACCACTAAAAACATTGTCAACTTAAAGCATGCTTTAATTACTAACACAAAGTCTGTTGTTTGTCATTATTTGTTCATTACACTTACATTACCATAATTCAGAGTATGGACAAGTTTAACATCAAAGTTTATTAAATATAGCAAAACAAGGGAAGAAATCAATGTTAAAAAATGAAAGCTAGACATACCTTCTGGTTGTTAGTGGCCATATTATAGACTAGAACTGAGATGATCTCTGGCATGTGTTCTACCAGCACCCACAATCTCCTCATCACAGGGTATGGGGATGTTCCAGGTGCAGGGTTCAGGATCTGGTCTGGTTACAGAAAAAAGAACTCAATATGAAAAAAATCAGGACAACTAAGAAAACTGGTTTAAATATGTATTTTACCAAACAATTTTGTGTCCATGGTGAAAAAAAATTAAATTTTAAAAATGTGGCAAAAAAATAGGAATTTTAAATAATGCTTCCTCTAGTCACACAATCTGTGGTCTCTAAAAATCTTTGTTCAGGCAGCTGAGATGGAAATGCTTAACATGATGCTTCTTTTAATAATATTTTCTTCCTTTAAAATCCTTTAAAACAAAAAACAACAGAACACATTGAAAATGGTACCCACTCTGAAGTTGGTCGGTCATGTGTGCAAGCACCCAGAGGTAAGTCTGGCCCACCTGGAGGAAGTGGTCTCCCTCCGGTCCACTGGCTTGTAGACTGGACATCAGCTGGTACACCTGGCTCTCCAGGCCTCCCACAGATCTGTAAAAAAATTATTCACAGATAGTCACAGGTGTGATACTGTTTGAACATAAGTACAGGTGAATCAGCTTGTAAACCTGGCTCACAAGTGCTTTGTCCAGGACAATTTCCAGTGTCACAGTTGAAGGTCATATTCCTTATCTTGTGATAAATATCATGTCCAGTGAAATATAAAATAAATAAGCAGAACAGACCAGACCTGCACACAACTCTTCATGGCTGACAAAGGTTAACACAAACACAGGTGAAATGAGGCTATGTATGGTACAGCTGCAGTTTAGATGAAGCACAAGTAAATAATTTGATCTAATGGCAATGTTGAAATATAATTTGATTACTGGTATATTTATGCTCTATGATATAACAGTCTAGCAAACAAGATTTTAACATTAATCCTTGGAATTCTTTTCAACACTATACCTACCAGTTGCACTGCAAATTCTTTAACTTACAATTCCAAGATGACAACCACATATTTAAACTATATACAAAGCAAGCTCCTGTGAACGATCTGAACTGTAGGTCATTTAACTACAAAAGTCTGTTTTAAGAATAAATACCTTTATTAAACATAAACTGATGGAAAGTGTTTTTTTTCAAAATGCTTACCCTATTTGAGTATTTGTAAGAGAAGAGTTCATGAGGTACTGTGAGACCATCTCAAGGGCATTCATCCAAACTGAATCACTGAAGAGGCGTGGCAGAGTGGTTGGCTGGGATAGACTGGTCATCAGTTTTTCCACTGCTGACATCAGCTCTGCCATGTCTGGACTGGCTGTACTGTTCCACAGGTTCACATACTGATGATTGAATAACAATGGTCATAATTCTTGATCTCTAAAATATTTCATCCACTTAAAAAAAAACCTTTGACTATAACTTTTAAAGTTTGCTTTAGAATAAAGTGAAGTTTAAATGGCAAATTAAAGAAATACAAGCCATATTTTGGAATAACTAAATAGTGTAACAAAATCACAAATATCAAAATATTGAAACCTTCATATTTATAGTTAAGATCTTGTGGAAACATCTCTACTTATTTTCAATGAAAATACAGTCAAACACTGAAATACACAACATGTCAAGTATTTGTTTACACTTACTGCCTCTGATATTTGCTGTGTTCGTGATATGTTCTGATACTCCATTTCCAGAGCTGCCATGTTAATGGAACAGAAACCATTGAACCAGTCTGAGAAGTTGAAGTCCGAGTCTGGTGGGGTGGTCATCAGATCTGCAGGGTTCCTCATACACAGGCTCTCCACACCTTGCATCAGAGGACTCCAGGAATACAGAGATCTAGAATGGGTAAAGGGAAATAGTTTAATTATGCAATGGGATTTCTCTTAAAACAAAAAACAAGTGTTCAGTTTAAAACTTTAAAACGTGTCTTGGTTTGTTTTTATTTAAAAAGATTACAGTCCAGTTATGGTCATTCAAACAACATTTATCTGTTATTGGTAGAGTGGGTTTAGACAGATGTCCGAGTAAGCCTTAGTTACATGTATGTCTTTGTGACTTTATAAAGATTATTCAGAAAGTCAACGTAGTAACAGTATATCTGATATTCCTTAAACTGTTTATTAATACTGCAGCAATAGCAGCTGAAAATAAGTTTTCTTACAATCCTGAAGGTGAGGAGCTACAACTAGCCAAATGTCATTGATCTTATGGTTTTATAATGAAACAAAAATATATTTTTACCTATCTCTGATAAAGCGTGTAACACATTAGTGCAAAAGTGACTCATTACCAATGAAAGTGCTCGCCTACCTTATGATTTTCATTCATGGAGGTGTATGTGAATGTCTGTGCCACTTCTGGTAGGAACTGCATCAGAGACCACAGCTTGTTCAACTCTGGGTAATCTGTCAACATTTGGGCTGGGTCAACACTCAGATCTGTATTAGAAACATAAAAATAAGGTAACAATTTTTTTTTATAGAAACATGAATAGGCCATAAACTGTCATGAAAACATGAAAATGAAGTCTCAATCAGTAATGTATACATAAAACATAAGACCACAACCTGTCATTGAAACATAAACATTAGATCACAATTTTTCATGGAAATATAAACAAAAGGTCACAATGAAAACATAAGAAAATGTCATAATCTGTTCTGAATATATAAAAGAAAAGACCACACTCTGTCAAGGCACAATTAAAATGAGGCCACAATTTTTCAGGGAAACATGAACATAAGCAAATGTCATGCAAACATTAAAACACAAGATAAAACTCTATCTGGGAAATAGGAACATATAATCACATTAAGTAAACATAAATTGGTAAATGTAACAAATGTGTATTTCTAACTACCACATACCTATTCCTTTATTGACCATGTCCTGAACCACTGCCACATAGATACTGATCACATGGAACATTCCATTCAGCTGGGGGACTGAGGTCTGGAGGCTTATCAGACCTGTCAGGATCTGCTCCTGGATATCTGGCAATATTCTGTTGTTTAAATAAAAATAAAGACAAGACTTAAATGATTTAGATTAGAATGCTATAAAATAACTTTGCCATTACCTCCATGCCAATAATCATTCCTTACACAAAAATGTCTTACCTCTCATTATCTTTACAACTTAAGACTTTTCTTTTCAATAGGTACCATAAAAGCAACTGCCACAATGAATAAATGGACATGAACAAAATGCATGAAGAACAAATGCCTACTCAGCAGTAGAGTTGCCAGCCATGTCCAGACTCCCTAGGACATACAGAGAGCTGTTCCAGATGCTGGGGTCCAAGAAACGTGGCACCTCGGGTGCAGCCATGAGGTCAGAGATGGATGCCATCAGGTGCTGGGCATTCTGGGTAATCTCCGTTAGGTTGGCTATATGGGTGCTGTTGGCTAGTCCAGCATACTGGATATGAAAGAAGACAGAAATAAACTTGGATGACAAAACAATAATGGTAGCTTGGTAACATTTGAAAACTTTATTAAGGAAAACAGTTTAAAAATGGTTTAGAAAAAGAAGGAAAGTTTTCAGTAATAAAGCGTGAGATTATTTTACCTGTTAAGTGAAGTGGTTGGTGTAAAATCTTGTGAACCATGTATAAGTGTTAACTTTTTCATCTTTAACTTTATACTTATACATGTTCCTACCATTTCTGAGATCATCTGTGTTTGTGTCAGCTCCATAAGCTCCTCCCCAAGGGCTGTTATGTTCACTGAACACACTCCCTGTAACACTTCACCAAGGTCAAGGTCAATGATTGCTGGGACAATCTAGAAGTTGGCTGGGGTCTGAGTAGCAGGCAGCTCCTGTCATCAGGCCCTCAACTAAACTAGGACACCTGGGAAATAATTAGAAAAGAAAGTTTTGATATATTAGTTTAAAGTAAAGATAAAATGCTTATTTCAATTACTTAACAGATTGCTGTCAATGTCATGTTAATTTTTTCTTGTTAACAGGAAAGTCAACAAATAGTAGTTAAGATACCTAGTACTAAATGGGTGCCTTCGACAAAAAACATCAGTCTCTTACAGAATTAGGTTCATGTTCAAAACCCCAATTTGTATGCCATAATTTGTTAAGCAAATTTTTAATTAAAGTTGACAAATGAGTTCTGTAGTTAGAATGTGTTAATACAGTATAAACACTTTCAAACAATGTAACATTATCAGGATGTAAACAGTTTGTTTTAATAATGCCTTTAAAATGATAACTTAAGGACTTGAGCTATAAGCCAAGGGCAAATATATACTCATACTCTTGTTCTTATATCTTTGTATACCTTTGTTATATCAACTAAGTAGAGGGAAGTTCAAAGTTGAGAAAAAAACATCAGACATTTGAGCAATCAGACAAGAAGTACAAAGAACAGTATATACATATAAAACACACATGCAGACAATTCAGCCATAAACTTCCTTCAAAACTGATGTGAACTGTAGAAGAAGTGTATTAAAAACTGATTTGTTCACAACAAAGTTAAAGTTTTAGAAGTTCAGGTTCATATAGCAGGAAGAATAGTAATTTGTCATCAAAAGTGACTCAAATAAATTAAATTGTGCAAAGGAAACAGTTAAATCTGAAACATCCTAACAAGGGGGCAATAACAACCGCAATAAGCATTTGGAACAAAATGAAAGTTTCAGATGCACAGAATAGAATTGTAGGAAAGCTATATTAAATTTTAATGGAAATTGATGCAAACTTCTGTAAAAAGTAGGCTGGCAATGTTTTAATACCACAGTGTGTTTGAAATGTGACAACATCTCCTACACTACATGCAGCATCAGTTTTACAAATCAGAACTATGGGTTTTATGGTGCCTTTGTTGGAATACAAAAAGTTTCTTATCAGTAATCAGTGAGTCAAAACCAATATTTAAGTTAATTTTGATAAAAATCATTTGGAATTATAACCTATTGTAATCTGCAAGTTGTGTGTTTGTGTGTTTTCAGAGACCTCTACACACATATACCGGTACTTTGTATACACTAGCACTTGCTTTTGAAATGCTAATCTCCAGCAGAATGCATCATGAAGATATGCAGGTTTAAGATGAAAATGTATTTTGACAAATTCATGATTAAAATACTCTTGAGGAGAATCTAACATTACACTGTAAACATCCTCTCACAATTATAATTCAAGATGCATAGGCTGCCCAAGTAATAAGGATAATTGTAAAAATTCTATAAAACTGATGAAAAAATGGGGATATAGACTTGACATTGTTTTTTTGCAAAAATAGCAAGTACACATATTTAATTAAACTAAAAATAACTGTGGGATTTCAATAAAACTGATGCGTAGTTGTAGAAGCAGCCCAGATAAGATTGTGTCCTTGGAGGAACAACCTGATTTTCCAGTATAAACCCCTAATCCCACACCCATGAAATAGACACATGTATGTATATAGTAACTCCTCTAGCACCCCATTATGGGGTAGTTGTTGTATTATTTACAAACATCTCTAGATAACTGAAAAGATTTGTAGATGGGATGTAACACCTATAAACAAACTAAACACTTTAGAAAGAATGGGACCTGTTATAATTATAGGCAAACTACCTTCTGGTTGTTGGTGGCCATATTATAGACCAGAACTGAGATGATCTCTGGCATGTGTTCTACCAGAACCCACAGTTTTCTCATCTCAGGGTAGAGGGATGTACCAGGCACTGGGTTCAGGATCTGGGCTAAAAGAAAGTAACAGAGGTTTGACATAAAAGATGCATGTGCTTTCTTACATGCAATTTGCTGAAGTTGAGAAGTGGCAGCCATATACTGGGACAGGTGATAATGAAATGCAAATAATACAAATACAGTGTAGTTGATTTCAGATAGTCTTACACTGAGTGGAAATTAAGTGCTCAAAAGAATTGCAATTCAAAGAGGTTCTTGCTTATGATTCATATTCAAATGCAACAATTTTTCCCCTGAGGTCCCCCACACAGGTACTTAAAACTTTGCTACCAAAGCACCCACCCTGTAATTGGTCTGTCATGTGTGCAAGGACCCACAAGTAGGTCTGGCCCACCCGGAGAAAGCGGTCTCCCTCAGGCCCAATGGCTTGGAGACTGGACATCAGCTGGTACACCTGGCTCTCAAGATCTCCAGCAGACCTGTAAAAGAATCATTTACAGATAGACAAAGGTGAGATATGATACAACATTAACCCAGGTATATCAGATGGTACGTCAGGCCCTCCAGACCTCCCCCTCCTGACTTGTATCCCCAGTCAATAAGGCAATTTGAAACAAACTGTTGTGCACTCTGGTGCAATGCAGTATAGGCAAAGTTTTGGACTTCACTCTGGGTTACTGCAAGAAAAACAGTTATTAAAGTAGAATAACATAAAAAAATCTTTAATCTGCCAAACTGTTGTGCACTGTTGTGCAATGCATTCTGGCATGATTGTGGACTGCAATCTGGATAAATGAAAAAAATCAAAGGGAATAGCATCAAATATACAAACATTTATAGGAGAGTAATGGCATTTGTGCAGAAAGTGGCATTACTAAAAAAGAAGAAGAGGATAGAGACAGTTCTAGCGCACTGCACTCTGTTTCAATAATATCTATCCATCTATGACCTTTCAACTCAATAGCTTTGATAATGTAGGAGTATGGTCCAGAAAAACATAAAGTACGAAAAATGAACTAAGGGTAAGAACTCCAAAATCTATAAAGTTTTAGGTCAATAGCTTTGATATTGTTGGAGTTATGCTCGGGACAAGAAAATTAAACAATGGGGAATAACTCTAAAATCATGAAGTGCTGAGTGATGGTTCTTATGCATTGCACTCCATCTAAATGAGACCTAGCCACCCAGGAAGTTTCAAGTCAATAGCTTTGATAACCTAGGAGTTATGCTCCAGACATGAAAATTAAATTAAGGGGCATAACTCCAAAATCAAGAAATACAGAGTTAAGGTTCCTGTGTACTGCACTCTGTTTCAATAATACCTTTCTATGTATCAAGTTTCAAGAAAATAGCTTTGATAATGTAGGAGTTAATTTTAATTAAATGAAGGGCAATAACTCCAACCTCATGACATGCAGAGTGACAGTTCTTATGCACTGCACTTCGTCTCCATCAGATCTATCCACCGATGAAGTTTCAAGTCAATAGGTTTGATAGTGTTGGAGTTATGCTATGGACAAACATCTGGACACCACCTGCCCGCCCAACTGTCTGCCCGCCCATACACCATGGGTGATCCCATTATACGTCGTGTCTTCGACAAGCATATAAAAATGTAAACAGGTAACACAAACTCAAATAAACTGTTAGGTACACCAAGTCTTCTAACCCCCATGCAGACCTTTATTACAGTCATAAACATGTGAATACAGGTAAGCTTTGGTACATAAACTCAAGTGCACCAGCTGGTACAACTGGTCCTATAGGCATCCACCGATATTCTAACACAGGTGAGATATGGGACAACAGAAACACAGGCGCATTAGCTGGTACCCCAGGCCCTCCAGACCTCCCCCAACAGACCAAGAACACAATCACGAAAAGCAAAACACAAGTGAGATATGGCGCAACATAAACTCAGGTATATAATCAAGTAGGTAATCATATATTCATTTTTAAACATATATAAACACTTTTAAACACATACATAACAGGTTGGGCATATGTAGAGTTGAGGAACTCCAATAGTTCTTGCATCTGTTGTTGGAGCTGTGTCATTGTGCCATCAGGGTCACTAAGGGGCAGGGTAAAGGTGGGTGGGTCTGTTGCTAGCCCAGTGACCAATCGGATGTTCTCCTCAACAAGGTATTGCAACATCTCATATGAGATGGGCGTGAAATCAGTTGATGCTGACATAAGCTTTATAAAAAAAACAAAAAAAGAGTTTTAAATATTCATTATTCTATAAATCTATGTCCTACATGACTGAGACAATAAGGCATTATTACACAAGAGGGGACAAAATGCAATAATATGGGATGTTTATTTAAGAAATGTTTGCACTTTTAACACATATTTTAAGTTATTTCTAGTTTTGTAATATTTTATTAACATAATCCTACATCACTATATTTACTAAAATGTTATTATAACAATATTTCCTAACAAATTAGTGTTGTATTTCAAATGTATTATTTTTTATTACAAAACAGTTTTTTATTATAAAGAAATTTGCAGCAATGCTTACAGAGTTAAGAAACTCTCCAAAGCCATCGAGGCCGACACTCAGTTCCTCCATGAGCTTGGTGAAGTTCAAATTGACCCCACAGGTCTGTTGCTGGACCTCTACAAGGGTCATCGGGAAGTTAGCCGGGAGACTAAACAGTTCACCAAACACAGGGGATGAACTGTTACAGAGGTTGGCAATGTCTACCATACCAAGCTGGCTCATCTGAAAGAATAGAAGAGAAAATCAAATTCCATGGTAATTTATTGTAATGGCAACATATTGAAGTTGGCAGGGCAAAATGTTAACCTTACTGAACTGGCTCATCTGTAAAAATGCAAATGGTGTGAAAATAAGACTTTCTACTATCTGATCCACAAAAGCATATTTTAAGCAACAGTTAACTTGTCTTAACTGACATGAGAATCAAACAATATATTCATGAGGAAAAATGTTAATGTTGATGTTTAAAGAACAGGTTAATATATATCTAGCACATTTAGCTTCATTCTTGTTTGTACAGACAGAATCTATTAATTTTAACATACTTAGTTCAGAATTTTAGGCTTTAAAAATAAAAGTGTGTGCAGTTAAAAATTACAGTTAAAAAAGTTAATATAGTATAACTACATTGTAGAATGATGGTTTTACATAAGGAAAATACCCAACCTTTTGCTGGTCCTGCATGTATTGTCTCAAATTGTGCATGAGGAACAAGTTCATGTCACCAGAGTTCTGCATCACAGCAAACAACTTATTCATCTCTTCTGAACCAAAGTATGACTGGATGTCAATCACACGCGTGTCTGGAACAATTAAACTAGTTAAACTCTTTGCAATTGCTGAATATTATCTCCCTGAGTTCTTCTTTCAAATGAAATTGATCTATAAAATCTTAAGTTTCTTCATAACATTTACATGCAATGGTAACTTACTATTTTGCTAGATATTTTTCAGCAAACAGTGCAGATCCTGATCAGACAGTTTCTAGCAAAAGCAGGATAATCTGGAACTAAGCTACTTTCCTAAGCCTGATCACAATATTTTTAATTCATTTTACTGCAACTTTTAAATAATTGTTATGAGTAAAGAGCTTAACAGCATCGCATAAATAAGCAAAATAAACACCTGGTAAATTATTCAGTGAAGATTTCCTGTAAGTTTTATAATGAATTTTAATTCAGGTCCAAACTTACGTCAAAAAATATTGTTAACTAATCATTGTTTTTAGTTAATGAGAAAAATGAAGAGAATATTACATACTGTTAAAGTTAGTGAGGTGTTTGTTGGCGAACACCATAAAATGGTAGGATATGTAAGCGACCTGGTGTTGTGCACGGAGCATGAGCGACACCAGAGACTCATCACCACCTGACAGGATAGGGGTTATCATGGTTAAAGCACCCATTATTCTGGAACAAACAAAATGTGTCAACTCTAACCTTCAAAACTTTTAAGCGAATAAACTCTTTTGTAACAGTTGAGTCATATTAATTCTAAACACAAACAAATTATTACTAATCTTGGGTTATAATATTTGTGCATTAGATAAAATATTATTAGAAATTAACATAATTATATATAATAAATATATATCATGTTTTAAGGTCTGACAGAAATTATACAAAATCTTCCATTTTCATACTCACTGGCTGATATTAAAGTTCTCCATATTTGCCAAGACACTGGCAAGGTTGCCTAATGACATATTGAGTCCTAACATCTCTGGCGTGAAGTTGGGTGCCATGAAGGTCATGAGGTCACTGCTTGTCTGGGTCAATGTGGTTAACACATCAGACCAGTTTAGGGTAATTGGAGGAAATGAAGTTGTGTTGAATGACATCAGAAGCTCCAGCTGTTAATATGAACATAGTCATAAATTAACAGTAAATAAAGGTTGCAGTTGTATATTAAAGCTTAATTGGTAATTGTTCTTATAAAATTTTAATATTATTTTAGTGGAGACATTTCCAAAATAAATGTTCTGAAATAAATAAATACCAAAACTGATGGCATCAAACTGAACAGTAAAAGTAATGCAATTCCTTTTATATTCATGTTAAGTGGTTCCATGTAATCTTTTTTTATATTAATTTAAGAATGTTATGAGAGTATACAAGAAAGTCCTTTTAAAAGTATAAATATGCTTTGTTTAGCATTTCTGCAGACTTTATTATTTACATTAATGCCAGTTTCAAGGAGACACAATGACACAAACACTTGTCATACCTCCATCAGGACTATTTTGAAATCTGAATCCTCATACACCTCGTTCAAGATCATTTCCCAGTCCATGGCACACAGCTCTTGCTCAAACTTGGTTGCCGCGGCGACCCCATCCAGTCCTAGCAGTCTGATGATACTGCCTGCATCCACACACAGGTTGGTGTAGTCTGTGCCAATCAAGAGACCCAGCAACTATGGACAACAAATACACATGAGGTGATTTTGTATTTATGTTTTTATTTGTAACGAATTTAATTAGGTTTTAAAACACATTTATGATGTTGCATACTTATTATTCCTACCCCTTGTCATTATAATTATTTTATTTTCTGTTTATTGTTCAGCTTATTGTGCAGACTGTTATGAGAAACTCTGTGCTCAGTTCAAAAACCCAACTCTGTTCAGTACTATGTTCTCATTTCAAAATCTAAATGTTAAAGATTGGCCTAATGCTGGGAAAAAGGTTTAAATTAACAAAATATGAGGTAAGTATCTCATTGTGCATCAAGATAAGTGTCTTTTTGCTCTGATAAATATGTTTTAGATTTTTTTTTTCAAGAATACATATGGCAAACTGCAGATCAGCTAAATGGCTCTTATTGAGTGGCCATTCCAATGCAAAGATTGCTCAAAGGTATGGAGTGATCAGGTGCTTACTGTTAGTTGTGTCACTTTGATGGGATATTTTTATTTATACTGTTTGTTTGATAGAAAAACCTTCAGGAAGTGCGAGGTTGGAGTGCTCCACAAACCAGGTTTAAGCACCCCAGTTGGCCCTTTTGCCGACTGACCGTTCCAAGGCGGTAACTGATGGTTTTTCCTTTTGTGTGTTATGTCTCGTCTCTGTGTTTACATTTACATTTACCTTGTTTGCCTTTGTCTACAGGTAGATAAAATTTAAATATCTGTGAAAATTTTGATAGGACCTTTTCTTATTTACCTATTGTCTTGACACAGACTACCAAGCTTATGTATTTTCTGTCAACTCGGTATAAAAGATAACTCACATCATGTGGCTTGTTTAGTTGCTGAGCACCAGTCTGTTGTATTACCAACACATTGATCTTTGTGCCAATCTGTTACATTTTAAGATTTATATGAAGTAAGTAACTTAATAGGTTACTTACATCCTGTGGTCTCATCAACTGCTGAGTGATAGCCTCCAGTATTTCAGGACTGGCTGAGGTCATGTTAGCTAGTTGATCTCTCAGGGTAGGTGAGAATCTACCAATGTATTCTAGCATACTGAAGTTTGCATCTGGGGAAAAGGAAAAAGAGGAGTTAATATAAACTAAAGATACATTACTCAATACCCCAGTCAGAAATTTCAGTCAGTCTACTAGCACACTGAACTTGGTATCTGTGGCTAAGGAAAGTGCAAAGATGATATAATTAACATGACAAGCTGGCATATAAAAGTATTTCTATTACAGCAGGCCTCATACTAGTAGGCTTCAAGTTTGAAAATATTTAAAGCCATAAATGAAGAGAGTTGGTGTGGGTCCAAAGCAGAGGTTATCAATTCTGAGTCAGTGATGAATCTCAAAAATTTCTGGTGCAACAATTTGATGCTTAAAAATCTGCCTCAGACATAAAACCCTGCCTAATGCACAACAAGGCACTCCAATGAATAGGGAATTTTAAGGTAGCTTGGATTGCTTGCCTCACCTGGCATAGCCTGTGCTGTCAGTTTAGCATGATGATAAAAACAATATCATGTTGGTGAAGGAGAGAAAGAGTAATTTGACCTAACCTTTAGAGTGTTGCAGGAAAGTGTGTAGCAGTCTGCTGGCTGCAGCATCCAGGTTGATCATATGCTTTGCTGCTGTCCACATGGGCTCCCCTTGGAGGCTATGGTCTACCATCTCAAATATCCACTTGTTACTGGAGGGTCAGAGATGGGTAATAACATATTGTTACCATCAAGTAGAAGGAGGAAGGGTGATTACAATCTTACCAACTATAGACTAAATTTGGACTTACCTAAGCTATTAATTGATGCCAAAAAGTTTTAATGACTAAAATTAAAGAGTTGTGATATAAGAAACATCTTGATAATTAAATTGTCAATCAGAAGCCAAAATGATTTTAATTAGATAAAAAAATGTTTTTCAGTTTCTGTGTATCTGTGTTGTTTGCAAAGATTCTACAAATATGTACTTTTAAAAGGAAAGTTTAACAGCATGTGCATTGTACACTACAAAGTTTGTGACTAAGAACAGATGACATACTTGATGATCTGTTCAGGTGTAAGGTGAGGATCAAGTCCTCTATGAGCTGAAGTGTTGACCACAGACTGTCTTCAGCCTGGGTCAGTAACTGGACTGGTCCATATTGGCCTGGATACGCTACCAACCGGACTGTATGCCCAATGTTGTCTTTCATCCGGAACCAGTCTATTCCCATGTCAAAGTTGTTGTTGAAGGATTTTTCAACCTGTTTAAAAGACATATGTATTTCTACTTAATTCAGGATATTACTGAGGACTGGTCATGAAAAGGTGAGCCAAAACAAAACTTCATTATTTCTGAATTGATGTTATAAATCATTTTAAAGAAATACTTTTTAGTCAAAAGGCAACTGCAAAGTATGTCAGATATCTGCCTAAAAGATTGTTTACATGATGTGTTAATTATATTTGCCTATTTATTTGAACTTACATACTGTACTTACATATTGGACAATGTCATATAAACATAATTTTATCTATACAAGAATGTCATGAAAAGAAATTTGTATCTATACAAGGATGTCATGAACATATTATTATATACAAGGATGTCAGAAAATATAATTGTATCTATACAAGGATGTCAGAAAATATAATTGTATCTGTACAAGGATATCATGAAAATATAATTGTATCTATACAAGGATGTTGGAAAATATAATTGTATCTATACAAGGATGTCATGAAAATATAACTCTATCTGTATTAGGATGTCAGAAAATATAATTGTATTTATACAAGGATGTTGGAAAATATAATTGTATCTATACAAGGATGTCATGGAAATATAACTCTATCTGTACAAGGATGTCATGAAAATATAATTGTATCTGTTTTAGGATGTTATGAAATTATAACTCTATCTGTACAAGGATGTCATGAAAATATAATTGTATCTGTATTAGGATGTTATGAAATTATAACTCTATCTGTACAAGGATGTCATGAAAATACAACTCTATCTGTACAAGGATGTCATGAAAATATAACTCTATCTGTACAAGGATGTCATGAAAATATAATTATATCTATACAAGGATGTTGTGAAAATATAATTGTATCTGTACAAGGGTGTCATGAAAATATAACTATCTGTACAAGGATGTCATGAAAATATAATTGTACCTATACAAGAATGTCATGAAAATATAATTGTATCTATACAAGGATGTCATTTAAATATAATTGTATCTATACAAGGATGTCATGAAAATATAATTGTATCTGTATTAGGATGTTATGAAAATATAACCGTATTTGTTTTAGTGTTCTTTATAAACCGTTTTAAAATAACTGACTCCCAAGTAATAATGGCCTATCTTCCAACCATGCAGTATACCAGATCTAAAAAAATCTTTTCTTTTCTTAATTTACTTTTAACATTTTTAGTCATTAAACTTGTTGTAATCATCATAATTTTACATTTTGAATATTATATATTTGTCATATCTTATGACTTAAAAAAGTTGACTTACATTCGCCATTAACTTGAGTGGATCAAAAGTAAGTGCAGAGTCTAGCACAAGATCTGTCCAGTTGGTGTGACACAGGAAGTCCCGAGCAGCCACAGCATCCTGGGAAAGTCTTTTGACAGAAAGGTCCATACACATAAATGTCATGATATCTGACTTGGGTGGGTTGTCATTCTGAAAATATATGGAAGGATGTAAATTTTACATTTTGATTAGATGTAAGTTAGGTTATGAAGATTTCTCAAGGTGACACATTTCAAAACAGTTTTTATGTTATTTAAAACATCATAAAAATAGAAAATCTAAATTTAAAAGACTGAAAGTTGAACAAATTGCTTATGGTACTATTTATACGGATTAAAAATATACCAGTAAAATTGTTGATGATTTTACCTGTAAGGACATGTTAATGTGATCATAGACAGCTTGTAGCAACTCTGGCATGGCATGTAGGTGCTGGACAAAATTTCCAAGCTGGCTACCATGGTCTAGTCATATCTATAAAGAGAACAGGGAAACAGTGTCAAAGATTGAGAGAAAGGAGCAAGCCTAGCACATTTCACATATTTTCATCCAATCCATATAGTGTTGGTTCCCATCTGTGTTGTCTTGATGTGACCATCCTAGCAAGTAATCACTATTTTGATTTTAGTCAAGATTTAACAAGTATTGTATCAATATCCTTAGTTAAGGTATATTTTATTAATATGGAGGTATGCAGTATTAACTAAGGTGAAGAACTAAAGTGACAAGTCTAAGGTTAAATACTATACAATCCAGTAAAAGAAAGGTTTTCAAACAACAGGAATGCACCTTATGTTCTGTATATACAGGTACAACTTCAGGCATATATTTAATTTTTATTTAATTAAAAGAAAACAACACTTCAAAAAACCTGTTTCAATTTAAGAAAAACAACAACATCTGCAACACAATTATGTTACATCCGACAGTTATGCCAGATTTTCTTCTCTCAAACAACCATATAAATTATAGTTAACTGAAAAGATTACACGAAATGCTGTTTATTGATGTCCTACATCTATGTGATGGAGTAGAATATAACACCACCATCATCATTAAAAAGTGTACATCCTATCTAAGCAAGGTAGCACAGTTAGCAATTTTTAAACTAAGAAAACCATGGGACCACTTACTTTAGAGATCATATTTTATCATCATCTGGTTAATTTGCTCTAATGATGTTACATTGTATCTATTTTTAATAGAAAGACCCACTGGGCTTATTTATAGGTTGGAAATGTAATGAGCAAATTTTCATGTTTTCTACTGTCTAACAATCACTGAAGTGTTCAAAATCATCTTTATTAAGACTAAAGCATGAGTTTTTGCAGAAATTATGCTCAGTCACCTAAGCATGAGTAAGGTTTTGGTAATTGTATATACTATAGGCAAACTGTTGGATATTACCTTTAATTTTTTTTTCCGCCTTTGTAAATACAGTAGAGGCAAAGTTAAATTAAGATGTACACATGCTTGTTGCAGAGTCACCATCAATGTTTAAACTTTATTCCAAATAAGTTATATTTAGGTCTTTTAATATTGTCAGACTAAATGTTAAGAAAATATCAAGTTTGTTACAGATTTAAGGTCAACTTACTGTCAACATCTTTTACAAGAGTTGTTGCAGACTGCAAAACTGCATCTGTCATTTGAATCACCATTCCAAAAGAGTTCCACATGTTTGTGTCTGACGTTTCCATGACCTTCCCCATAGAGATGACTCCAAGATACACACTGTTAAACAAAGATGGAAATCAATTACACGTATAAAACACAAAGTACACACTTTATAGCAGAAGAAGAATTTAAAGACAGGTACATTCCAAAGTTCTAATGGTAACTACATGAACTAATCATATAGTTCATGGTTCAGACCTCATTGGGATAAAAATAATTTAAATATATTAAAATAACATATTCTGGACATCTTTTAATATGGTGGAAGGGATTAATTGCTAATGCTATCATTTGACATACTTGGCCTCTAAAACATAAGCATTTCCTAGCTGGTACCACTCTGATGAGTATTGCATGATGGTCGGACCAAGCATTTTCTCCCAAGCTGCCTCCATGTCTGTCATGTTGCTAGAGATCCATGTCATTGTTTCATTTAGTCGCTTGTACATGTCTGCCATTGTCTTGTTGGTAGCTGTGGTAACGTCTCCTTGCATCATCAGGTCCATTACCTTCATAGAGGAGTTCATCTGAAATTGAAAGTTCAAACAATTATTGATTCCATTCAATGCTTTTTGTAAATAAACAAACAAATAAATAATAATTGAGAATGTTTGCTTAAGTGGATGGATGAGTTTTTAAAGAATTCATGTTTTTTTTTATTTAGATTGGCACAGTTTAATGTTCTTTTGTTCCAATTGGGAATTTTCAGTAAAATTAAGTTTAACATTCAACATTACTCTCAGGAATTATTGCAATGAAATTTTATTGAAAAGATCCCCCATGATAGGATTCATTGGAGAATTATGAGATTCACTGGACCTTCAAATAATGTTTAAGTTTTAGGGCTTAGTTAGTTTTCTCATTTTAGCTGGTGACATGGAAACTAAATTAGTTCAGAAAGGCAATGAGAACAGAGACCATTTCCCTTGTAAAAAAGAACAACACTCATACAGTTCAAACAAATCAAATTTCAAAAGCAATATACAAATAATGAAAGCACTTCAAGAACTGTGGTATTCACTGCTTCAGAAACTGCAACAAAAACTTTTGCAAATAAACTGCCTGACATTATTTATAGTAATAATAAACCACCCAGCTCAACTTACACATCTCCTCTTATAATGTCAGTGCACATAAGCAGAATATATATGGCCAAGAATCAAGACAGACTTGACCATTTAAGATGTAGTCACTTTCACCCTATGCTGGTTATATCATATATTCCATGTTTCACTGAATGCTGTATTTCTATGTGCTCTGAATGGTGGTGTATTCAGAACTTTTATTACATAACTTTATTTTGTGTTGCATTTATTATGCATTTGCATCCAGTTTAAAGAGGCTGGATGTACAAATATAAAAATTAATGGCTTTGTAATGCTAAAGAAGTTTTAGTTATGTTTCCTTTCATTTTGTTTTATATCTTATCTTGGAAATATGTAGAACTTTATTGTCATGCTGCAGACAGGAATTGTCTAAAATTGTCAAGTCTGTAACTTTTTGTATAAAGCAGTGACAATGCTTTTACTTATAATGCAGTAAGTACAAAAGTACAATTAAGTGTGTTCCTACCTTGTCCAGCATGGCTTGGTACCCAGAATTTGTAAGCACACCATCTATCTCTGCAGTGAGAGCTGGGTTACAAACTTGTGTCTGAAATCTGTCCACTGTGTATGCAGGCATCGACTCCTTCATTGACTCCAAGGATTCCAAACACACTGCCTCCATTGATGTCTCTTTGGTGATAATTTTCTGGAAAGTTTTAACATATGTTAGATACTGCAATTATTTATATATATACATAATTATATTAATACTTTAATCAATATCACCATTATAATTCTGTCAACAACAATGTAATACTTGTGGTTATAAAATCCTGTTAAAAAACTCTTGTCTTTGTTCAAAGTGTACAATGTATACTTTACTAAATTTAAAATTAAAGCTCTCAAGCTGTCTCTAAATGAGGAAACATGAGGAAACTGATTTAACATCATCATACTCTGAATACTTGACTGAATTCAACAGAAAAGCTGTCTCTGTATAATGAAAAATGTTGCTTAATATTAAATCAAACAAGTTAAACAGTCTTCAACAAAATGTGGACAATAAGTCTACCAAATATTGGTCAGTCAGTGCATATTTAACAAGTTAAATGAACCAATTCTGAAGATTTTGTTAGTTTGGTATAGCTTGGAAGATTGAAGGTCCATTGTTTTTAAATTTCCTTTGTAAAGACTATTAATGTTAAATAAACATCTATTATGTAAAATCTCCAACATTAATCACTCAATACCAACAACTGACCTGACAAGAAGTACATTAAGTCACTATAACCACATCTTTTGTGGATTCTAGCAGAAAGTTCATCACAAATTTAGTGCCATATGAAACAATATTTGAATTATGTGAATTATTTGACCAGTATACTTACATATACATTTTCTGTGTCAATTACAGTCTTTAGGAAGTCTAGTGAGTTGTCCAAGCCATAGTCCATAATAGTAGCCATAGCAGGTTTAAAGTATTCAGACTTGGCTAATGTTGTCTCTAGGTTGTTGTTCATTTCTGGAATTATAACATGATCAATGCATAAAATAAAACAAAAACATGAAATTTAATTCCTATTAAGGAATAAGAAAGAACATGAGAAGGATAACATGCAGAAGTCTATATACAGGTGTTTGTGACTTTTTAATTTAGACAAATAGAACACAATTACTACAAAAAAACAGCTTTAAAACCATAGTATGACACATACTCTTAGCCAAGTTTTCTTGACTAAGTACTCTTGACCAATAAATCTCGAGCAAGTCAAAATGATGGTTTCTAATTCTTAAACCACAAAACCTACTGCATTTAAAGGTACTCTTTTTTATTGATAACAGTTTTATTGACTTTGAAAAAAGTAAAATTTTAGCTATATAGAGCATATATGTTGCCCAGATAGCCTTTAAATGCAATTCTAAGGTTAATATTTTACGGAAAATATATTCTCTATAAAATGTTTAAGGACTGACCAAGGAAGTATGTCATAGCATCTTCCATCATATCCATAGCCTTGTCCTCCAACATTACCATCATGTTTGCTGTAGACTCTCCAAAAGTGTCCTCCATCAAAGTCCCCATGGTTGCCATCATTTTTTCCATATCCCTGCAAATCAATAAACAAATTCATACAAGGTGTATCTACTGTTAATCAACATTTACACCAGCTGGTCGAAACCAACTTTCTTGAGTTTTTTTCATTTAAATTTGATTTCTTTTGTATTAAACCACTATTATGCCATAATATTACATGGATTAACAAGAAAAAATCCCTAAAATTCATAACAATGCAGTCAACTTTCTTAAAAAATTGTAATGTTTGTTTCGATTTGGTCATTTTTCCATATAGAGCCAAAACATTTAACTAGCTTTCATTTTGCTTGTTGGTTAATTCATAACATGCTTAATCATGTTCACAATGTTAGAATAACAATACAAATGAAAATTTTGCAGTAAAGCCCAAATTGCAGTAAGTTAAAATAAATGAAGAAGTGTTTAAGAGCTGACTGTGTGTGCACACTGGACATGCTTTTTAAAATTTTCACATAAACACGTATGAAATAACTTTGACATCAAAGGAATCAGGTAAAAAATGTGTAATGTGTCCAAACCAATACATTCTCTGTAGAAGGTATGCTTGTTCAGTTGGGTCAGAGAAACTAAACAAATGGAAAAAAAACATGTAATGGCAAGACAAGCTCTCTGAGCACAACATTTGCCATGTCAAGTATTTTGGGTAAGTTTTGTGGGATTTACAATTAGCAGTGGTGGAAAAGTTGCAATCACAAGACTTTGAAGGGACTAATGAATGTACAAACAAATAGACAAATGAATTAGTGCAACATTAGGTGCCTATTGCCACTTCATGACAGGGACATAAGGGAAAACAATACTTACAAATCTTCCAGAGAAAGGCCTGTTGAGTTCATGATGCTGTTTAAAATAGGATAGATGCTAGTAAGGGGCAGGTTGGCCAGCTCATTCAGGACTACCTGAAGTCCAGGGTCTACAGAGGTACCATTCATCAATGACATCAACTGCTTCATCATTGTCTCAAGGTCAAGGTCACCCTCTAAAACCATGACAACAAAGTTCACAATGTTTAATAAAACATACTTATTTTTTATTTGGCATAAACAACAGAAGACATTTTTTGCTGGAGACAGAAATTATATTTATCTTAAAAATTTATGTCACCCACAAAATAAGGTTTTGTTAAAAGTAAATTTTATATTAATTCTTATATATAAAAACCATGTAACATTATCAATTCGTCAGATGATTTTGCAAGTGTACACACCTGTCATAACTGCTGCTCCATGGATTAGTTCTGTTATTGCAGTAGGGATACCTGTATCATTCAGCAAAGCCTCCATCATAGGTTCGATGATGCTATATATATCTAAGATCCTGGAAAACAAGTTGATATGTGGGCAAATTGTAAAGTACACAAATATGGCATATGAAGTTTACATATACCTGTATTTCTGAAAATGTTTTATCATACAACAGTGGTCATTTACAGGCTATCTCTACTTACTTTAATATGATTCTAATGCTATATAACATGATTACCTAGACATTTTGTTCTATCCCCAGTTATGAGTGCTCCCCTAAATACATGTATAGGGGATCAGTACCAGTCCACAGCTTATAACAAATGCATTGCTCCAATTTTTGGTTACTATTTCTGCTGTAATCTACATTATTTGCTAGCAAAGAAACATATGTTAATGATAGTATAAAATGCAAAGGTAATAGATTTTTTTATGTCTTTAAAACCTTTATTATCTGTAACTATGGCTAGCTTACCTGTTGAAGTCCACATTCTCCAGGTCAATGAGATGTGGGATAAAGCTGGATATCTGGCGGAATACTGATGGTATTCCATTGAGGTTAACTAGCCTCGATAGACCAGTCTTCATAGACACGTCCATAAGGTCAGCCACATCTCTCAGTAACAAACCATAATCAAAGGCACCGGTCATGTTGGCAAACAGCTCACCCTTTAAAATAAGGGAGTATGCATGTAATAATGAATATGTCTTTTTGAAGTATACAAATCTGGACGAAATAAATATTTTTATTCCTAAATGTTAAATTTGTGCTTCGATTATTGATGCAGAATACTAAATTTTTCTTGTTGTGCATTAACAATTACATTACAAAACATACCAGAGGTAAGTAATTGTATTTTATAATTTAATATCTGTTCATTTTCTAATCCACTCAGGAATTATATGCATACCTTGATTGAAAAAATTATATAAAAATTATAAAAAATTATACAAACATTATGTTTCTTTCAGTTTTCTTTTATTTCTTGCTCTAACCTAAACAGACATTTTCCTATGAAAAGTGCATAATTATACATGATAAAAAGATAAATATGTTATAATTAAACAAATGCATTAACATTTTATAATTCTTTATCTTTTTTTAAGTTGATCTATGAACATCTACATACAACAATACTTAATATAAACATGATGGTAACAACTGCTTTAAGATCAAGACATGAATCATTTGACATTTTTAATCATTACTTTGTCACTAATGATTTTCAACATGTGCTGTACAACAGATGTGGTAATTACTGAAACTACTCACCAAATGTATAACAAGATCATATAGCAGTATTGGTAAACATTATCCAAAGTAACTTAATGTTGACTGTTGGCATTCAGATGCCATCTGTTACATGTTTGTAGATGGGTATGGACAATAAATGAACTCTCTGTCAGATGCTATGCTCCTAACTACATGAATATCATTGTAGCTTCAACCATGCATGATTATATGTTAAAGACCTATATCATACTATATATTATAGTAAACATGTGATAACATAATGCATGGGAAAGTCACATGCCTTAAATAATATTATTTCAGTATTTTTTTTCCATTTTATACATTTTAATGAACAGCAATAATATGCATGTTGCTGCTTCAAAAAATCTAACAATGATTGAGTGTCATATAAACAAGAAATTCCAGAATGTCTAAAAAAGGGAAGGTTCATGCACTACGGAGTTAGAAAGACATATCAGACAGTGTAAACAATAACAATTGAATGAAAAGTGTATTGATCATTGAAAAACAAGATGATATTTTCCCCTAAATAAGAAAATGGATTAAAAGCATAGAGCAAAAACCAGTTTTATAAAATGCATTTTCCATAAAAATGCTTACAAGTCCAAGTTCAATCATAACATGTTCAGTCATGTTCTCTATAGTAGAATTTTAATACACATACAATTTTAGTGACAATTTTAAAATAATATCCAAATTGTATTTTGTATTTAAATGTAGAATTGTTGAGAACCTTTAGTCACTTTTCATATGTACAATTATGTTAAGACTTTGACAGCAAAGAAGTCAGGTAAAAAATGTGCTCATTCAAGTACACTCTCTGTAGAATGTAAGTTGGGTCAAAGAGGCTAAACTAGTGAAAACAATACTGTCATAGAAATATTTACCCCACTGATCGGTGCTTGTTTGAATAAATGGTAAAGTCAGAATTAGCACAAAAAGAAAATGGGAAGAAATTAGTTTTAATTTTTTCAATAAATAAGTGTGTGGTCATCTTGAAGAAAGAAAAGAATGTGCAATCGCAAAAGGTGATTATATGTTGCAGAATCGAGATACTATTAAGGGGCCATAACTCTGAGTTAAATGTTCAGACCGGAACATGCAGACGATATGTGTATCTTCTTTTGGTATTGAAAGTGCCCAAAGTTTTATTAATATCCAGTCAGTAGTTGTCGAGAAATAACGTGAAAACGAAATTAGGGCAGACGAGAGATGTGCGGAAGGACGGACAGACAAACAATGCCGAACCAATATTATACGCCTTCCGATTCCATCGGCGTGAGATAAAAATGTAATGGCAAATAGACTCTTTAAGCACAATATTTGCCATGTAAAATATTTTAGGCATGTTTTGTGAAATCTGTAATTATCTGTGGCAGGAGAGTTGCCCTCATTGTGTTATGCATATGTGTACTGTTTTAAATGGAGGGACACGGGAAATAAAAAAATAACTCACCACTCGGATAATATTGGCAATATCAAGTTGTTTCATCAGATCATTCGTGATGGTCGAGATCATATCATCATGTATGGCACACAAGTCATGTGACACCTTGGAAATGTCCGTTTCCCCAGAGAATATGATGTAATTCTGCAGCTGTTTTGGATCACAGACAATGCTCTTGAAATCTACTACACCACTAATCTCCAGTAGCTGGAAAGGAATTAAAATAATAATGTAAAGGAGTGATTAAATATTTTAAATACAAACCATGTGAATAAATTCATATACTTTTACAGTTTTAGTCAAATTCACATTAATACAAAACACACTAATCATGGTTGATTAACTGCATACCAAATACACCACATATAGCCCGTTCGGGGGGCATAATGTGGGAAGGTCTTCCAGCTGACCTGAAGTGCGACAGAGGTCCTACCAAGACATTTGTTGGGGTTTTCCACCGCCCAAATAGCTAGACTCTCTATAATGATAATTACAGATCGCTGCGATGTATTTCAAAAAAAGAGAGGAAAATTATGCATTATTCTAAATATGATCACCTTCATGTTTTTTTCCCATTACATATACACTTGAAACATATAGAAAAAAATAACATTACATTAAATTGTATCAGATATAAATCACAATCGTGATGGTAACTTAATGACATATATTCAGTATTATTTACTATTTGAAGTGTTCACTACTTTCCTTTTTTGAAGGGCCCGTGCTCCAACTCCAATGGTGATTTTTGACTCATAATTATAAGATCTTCAGAGTGAAACTAAGGTGAACCTGATATTCAAGAAATACCTGAGCAATATTTAAAGTGCTGTTCATCAAGGCACGTGCAGCAGCATCCGACAGTACGCCATACTTTGCTGTCAGGATATGGATGACTTCTTCAGGATAAGTGAAGAGATTCTGCAGCTTCAGTTTTTCATCTGAATATATTTAAAAAAAATATGTTATGGTGTGCATACATGTACTTCATTGGCTTACAATGAGAATAATAAACGATCATGATAATAATAGCATTATTGCTACTGGACTGTTTAACTGGTTACTGTTATATTATAAGCATGGTATATATAAATATAATGGAACATGGTGGTTAAGATTGTGTGTTCGGTCTGATGATCATGATTATGGTGTTTTCTGTCAGTGGTTTTAATGATGATGGTGGTGGTAATAAGAAGTTGAAGATGATGATAATCAGTAAGTATGTACCCAGTTGCTGCATGTTGGTCCCTTGGGTAAGGTTATTAAGACCCTGCACCATCACATTAACAGTAGGCAGGGCCCGGATAGCCTCCAAAGTGCTGGTCTTCTGTAGGACTGGACCAAGGTCTGCCACCAGTGCCTGAAGTCTGAAACCAAACTCTCGTAAAATATTACCTTGATTAATACATGTATTTATAAACATGAAATGCAGCTATGCATGTTTTATACAACTTTGTATATAGTCGAGTGGAAAGCATGTTATTTTTATTGATCTTCATGTATTTATAACTTTTGACTGTCCATTTCGGGACAGAGCCAATACTCAGGTAGACAAAAACTCTACTATATGTGAAAATGTATTGATCTTAATAATCGTTCTTAAACATAGCTGAGGTCTAAGCTGACATCTAAGTTGCCATAACCTTACTCTAGTTACTTTTGCTATCAAAGGTGTAGGGTTTCTTCCTTCGTATAGTGCTGTTCAAAGCAGCTTCTAAGGTGCTCATTATCATATAGAATGTCGCTTAGACTGCGAGGCGTATATCTGTTAGATCAAGAAGAGTGCATCAAAGTACATGCACTTATACTAGTCAGCCACGCAATTTTTGTCAAAAATCCCCCGATCACCGTGGATTTATTAGCGCGGAAAGCCGCGGATTTTCTACCCGGACAGCGAGGATTGTCCGCTCGTCGCCGCGACGCCGGTGATTTTCCGCTCAACCCAGCGACTTTTCACTGCCACTCTCCCCTCACAGCTTTGCTCGCCGATCACCGTACTTTGCTCTGCAGAGCGCACATCCGCCGCGATGAGTCTTGCCGAATCCTTGGCTAAGGGCAGATTACTTAATTAAAATAAACATATAAAATTGGCGTCATCTTCATACATTTAACTCAATCTAGGCTACATATCTGTATTGCCCTTATCTAATTATGTCTGACGAGTTAATTATCATGTTGAATATGGACCTTCGACTGCACAACACCGTCAACTACTATAACCTTAACCATGATTTCTTGCCACATATAAATCTCACTATATCCTCAACAGCGACGCGTAAACATTTATAAACGAACATCAAGGCCAACATCCAGTTGAAAGGTTTATAAAAACACGGGAGTCGCATAAAAACAACACATGAAACGTTCTTTAAACATTAAAAACTTTTCAAAAGTATGGCTGAATAAATCAAAGGCAGATATTTATTCTATAATTAAAACGAAATCAAGGCGACCTTTACAAAACGACAAGTCCATATGTGCTAGTGGCTTCTCAAAAGGGTTCTTATGTGTGATCGTATATACGGGTGTGTGAGTTTTGCGATGTTCCAATTTGGAGTGTTATTTTCCATTCCGGCTACGGGGACAAAGGCATTTGTTACGAAACCCTGTACTAAGGTGTCGGTCTTACTTCGCCAACGAATATTGTACCGTACCAGGGACCTGGGTGGAGCGAGAGTCAAGTAACATTCCCATTGTGTAACAGTTGTCACGTTTCTTTTACATTTATTAAAGATCTCTTATCCTTTATCCACCTGACCCTGACTTACCGGTAGGGGTGGGCGTGGTGTGTGTGTGTGTGTGTGGGGGGGGGGGGGGGGGGTTGGCCCGGACATTCCTCGTCTTTTTTTTGTTAGAAATCTCAATTCAGGCAATATTGATGTATGTTTGTTAATCATAAAATCTGAGGATTTCTTTCCTTATATGCAAAAGACAATGACGATAAATGTATTCCACTGTATTTAATGGTCATGGTCCAACACGAGGAGAAGTATGTGTTTCAGCATATTTTGGTGAAGAATTCGAACCAGTTATTAATAACAAAGTTATTTTGCCAAATGGTTGTTCTCGCACTTTTAAGAATTTACATTTATCAAAATACACTTCAAAACGCATCTCTAACATTTTTTTTGCGGAGGAGCAGGCCCCTGAACCCCACTGGAACGTATGTCACATTCGGTACCCACCCACCACCCCCCCACACACACCCGTGAAAAGTTCTGGATCCCGGCCTTATCCAATATGAATGTTAACTGAAACTACGCAAAGGGTCAGTGACCTCAAAAAGTGTTCTAATCAATGTAAGGTGTGTGCTTGACGTACACTTGAACCCATGGCATGAGAAAGAAGCACGCCATTCTTTCTTCAATGACTGGTTCCTTTTCAATATGCTATCAATGTCGCAAAATTACCTTGCAGAATGTGTCCATTCTATCAAATGTACATTTCACCAAATAGAATATGTCTCCAGATCGAGGTTAGTTCAAAATGGAAGGACTATACATGTAAATGTAAATATTGTAATAAGCTTATTTCGTTGCGGGACGGTCTGATCGTGATTAGCATTTTAGTGGAGGGGCTCTAGCAATATGTCCTTTCATTTGTGCATGAAGTTGTAAGGAAAAATGAAACGATCTAAACGAGTGAATACCAGCTGTGACAGGCAAAGGGATGAACGATAATTTGAATTACTGGATGTAACGAATATATATCAATTATTTACATTGCCCTTTACGAGTATAATGTGATAACATGTTGAAATAATCTGAATGGAAATGTCTTTATACATGCATATAAATCATTATCTCGTTCCATCAGAAACAATACACATGTCGTTATATGGGTCATGTTAACTCTTTGGTATCATATGTGTTTTAATAAAGTTGCATTTAATATGATAAAAATAAGATTGAATATGACAAAGAAATTTTAAATAAAACACAGCAAACGTTATTTTTCATTAAAACCTGTGTATCCATGAATGTGTTGAGACAGAAGTATAAACGATTGTACTTGATTAAAATGCCAATAAAAGTGTGTTTGTAAAACAGTGGGTTATCAATATTATATTATATTATAAAAAAATATATGCGTATAACAAAGTACAGTGTAAACGAATGTTAGAACGTAGGATAAGAAAACGTCAAAGCTTTAATAAACTGTATGCCATATAGGTGGTATCCGACAGTTTAGACCAG
Organism: Sinonovacula constricta; assembly: GCA_007844125.1. Taxonomy (NCBI): domain Eukaryota; kingdom Metazoa; phylum Mollusca; class Bivalvia; order Cardiida; family Solecurtidae; genus Sinonovacula; species Sinonovacula constricta. The sequence goes on from CM017555.1 coordinate 32,119,299, forward strand.
ACTTCTTTCTCTCAAAGAACCGAATAAATTATCGCTGCCTGAAAAAATCTCGTAAAATGCTGATTAATGATGTCCTACATATGTGAAAAGTGAAGCATAATACATCACTCGTCACTACAAATAGGCATTTCATATCTGAGCCACGCTTCACAGATAGCTATATTAAAACTAGGAAAACCATGTGACCTCTAACTTTATATCATCATTCGGGTACACCGCTCTGACGTCGATGTCTATTTTTCGCAGGCACAAATCCCGATCATATTTATAGTTTTGGAAAGAATGGGCATGTAGATCGATTACACGATTTAAACCGTCTTACAATTCGATTTAAGTTTGACTTTTTGAAGATAATGAAACTACAACCCCCCATCCAGAGTTACATGTATTTGATGAAGGCAAAATGTCGGATACCACCTTAAATAGGTGTTGCAATCATCTACGATGCAGTGCAGTGATTGTACATGAGACATACATATACACCCACACAAGGAGCCACAATAGGGAAGATATTTACAATTGCATGATCTGTAAAAATGATAAGTTAACATGTACTTTTCATGATTTTATAAAGGAAATTTATTGGCCATGAATTCTTAATGCATACTTGAGACGCAGTGCATTGTAAAATCTACGGAAGATATCAATGTTATGGTAATCCACGGGAAACAAAATATATTGTTTTAATGCTATTTTGTCAAAATTTAATACACCTGGCTGGAGGCCTAGCTGGTTGTGTCTTGATGAATTGACAATCGTAAGTCTTCAGGTAATTGTCATCATTCAGCCTCATAATTTCAAATTTACGTTAAATAAATTGAGCTGTACTTGTCATTTAGTTCGTAACCATTGAATAAAAATCATCTTGGTATTCAGACTGACGTTTACCATACGGCGGTAATACAATATTCACCGAGAGATTATCATAGCTTATATTTGTTTTGTTGGCCTTTTTATTTAATTACAGCGATTAAAGTATGGTCATTTAGCGTTGCTTAGCTACAATAAGTAGAAAAAGAACCCCCTTAAATAATATCTTTCAGACCAGGCCTCGTGTTCATAAACAAAACTTAAGTCTGATTTTGCAACTCAACTCAAAATCTTACTCAAAATCTGACTAAAGGTGAGTCAGATTTTTAAATTGGAGTTCACAAAATAACTCGACTCAATTACCAGACTCAAATCATTGAGTTGAGTTTGATAAATTGAGTCAACTTAAGAGGTATCTCAAATTATCAAATGTAACTCAAATATGGCCGATTTTATGGAGCGACTCCATCACCTAAACATTGCCAATATTTTGAGTTAAGTCTGAAAATTTATCTCAGTTGAGTTCGAACTTAAGTCGCTTTGTGAACACGACTCAAGTAACAAACTCAGTTGAGTCTGAAAATGGAACTTATGTCTGAGATGAGTTTCATCTTGAATAGAGTTGAGTTTTAACTTGAGTCTTTTTACAGTGAACATGGACCCGGGACTCGGAAGGGCGGTGAGGGGCGACTTTCAACTGTCTGTTCTAATAAAATGATGTAACATAACGACATAGGACGTAGACTAATTACCTTGCCTGAGCAGTTTCCTTCTTGTGTATACTCTGTTGCAGATTTACACTTCGTTGTTGATCGTACAGACGGACGATTGTATGAATGGGCACAAAGCCTGCACTTGGTAACGATCTCTCCGGGTAGGAACCTGAGTATAAGTGGAATAGAATGTGTCAAAAAGCTGTTATGGTCTGAAAATATCTTGAAAATATAACCAGTCTCTTGCAAAACATGTCTTTTGTGTTCCCTGAAAATAATAACCTAAGCAGTCTATAATTGTATAACACATTTTCAATTTGTATATGATCAAATCATACAAAACGTATACTGTGTACACAAGCTGAAATAATCACTAGATTTTTCCATCTGATTGACATGCAAGACGACACAAAAAATAAATCAACTAAATTTGATTTCTGAGTAATATGTAAATAGATTTTCCGAACGTTTTTGGTGAAATAAGATAGCATATTACATCTGTTTACTTTCCGCTGGGTTATACATTTATAAATTTATAATATGGCAGTCTCAACTCCTTTTAATGACATTTATTTGTACAGAGCCACACATGTTCTATTATAAAACATGCCTTCTATACTTATTAGTATATTTTACAGTTTCAGTCTCGTTTTATAACTTTAATTTGTACAAACCCAAACATGATTTGGTTCTGTTCAAAAACAGGTCTTTTATACTTATTAGTATATTTTACAAAAATATATAATTAGATCTCCGAAAATGTGTCTTGATCTTGAAAAGAAATGTTTTCAACTTCACAAAGAACAAGACTTCACATAAGCTTAAACTTGCATCTATATTGATTATCGATTATTGATGAATTTATATTACCGATAAGCATGAGAGAAACTAGAGAAATTCATGTATGGTTGAAGGAACGACGCAACAATTGGTTGATTCATTTGCGAATGAAAGTATAGTGAATGTAAAATATTTGCTCGTACTAATTGCACAAACCATCATCTAATTCCATTTATTTATCCCCAAGCCACAAAAATAATTACGTGTAGTAAGGAAAAATTATTAGTGTATCTATATTGCCGTCATGGTGGTAATTAAGCAAACGATATGTACAAAGTAGAGGAAATGTATCAAAAAGGTTTCGATTTCAGATTAATGTGAACAAGTTTAATGTTGTTTGTGTAACAACAAGGCACAAAATACTTACCGTTTTGACCAAGCAGTTACTTCGAGGCTTAGAACCATAACGGTTACAAATTTTCAAAGTTCTATTCTAGCAGTTAGAAGAACACGTACAATGTAAGTCGCATACCATTGCTTGAAGGCTTCATAGTCTTCACCCTGATTGATAATCATATTTAAGATGTTAAAAAATGACGTTTCGACGGGACTCTCCGCCGGAAACAAAACAAACTAACAAGTTGTACTTACATGTGCTGTGTTCCGTGGGTGGTGACCCCTGTCTCATGAGAACTACACCCACAAATATAATAACTGGCCATAGTAACTCCAACACTAGAATCATCTGGAACAGAAGAAAACAAGATCAACATAGAGTTATTTCATTGTTTTGTTCCGGCTTTCTCTTTCTTTGGGGCTAAAGTATATTATCAGAACGAAAATTTATCTTTTTTGCAATATATATATATGCAAACACTATATCAAATCAGACAATGACGTTACTAAAATAAAAGAAACAAGAACATTGACATCTGTTTAATGCTGAACCATGTATGTATATTTACATGGTGCATTAATAACGTTACTGAATGAAAGGACATAACATAGCGCTGTATTAACAGAAAGTATAAAAATGGAAGTAGATATTCCACAGAAAATTGCAGACATCAATGTACCATACGTGTACATGTAGCTACTTATTTATTTATAGTCAATTTTTTTTAAAATATGGGAGATGTACGTACCAGCAGATTTCAAAGTCGTACTAGCATTAACTTATAGTTTATTGTAAGTGATTCAGGGTCAACAATAGACAAATTTAAATGTGCAACAAATGAAAAAGTGGTTGGTTTATTTATCATTGGTTATAACGAAAATGGGGTTTACTGAAAGCAAATGGAGCCCTGGAACCATAATAGTAGGTAAAGGTAGGTAAAGTATGTACTTTTTATCTGTCGTTTCTATGTTCTAGTATGCAGTATTCTTAATTGCAATTTGTTTGTCTTTTTTTTCTGTCAACATGTATGACGATGCTAAGTTTGCAGCCAGTATTGGCCATTACAGAGGCTACCGAACACATTAAAAAGGTTTAAATTAAAATGTGCCACAGAGTCAGTCTCCATATTGGAGTTTCTAAACAATCAAGTTGCACTCAGAAATTAATTACAGTAGGAAATTTGTTCTATACCTGTCTAAATACTTAATGAATGTCCTTCAGATTATGTTGTGCATTGAATGCTCAATAAGAAGGTACTCTCTGCCTATTTTGTTGCGGGACATGGTTTTCTGTACTAGATATATACATGTATGTAGCTGTTGATTGTCTGTATTTATATTCATGATTAAAATTGCATTATGTAGTTTTCTTGTTGTGTAGACAATGTCCGTCTATGAGTACATTCAAATGATATTTTACTTTTCTGTAAAGTACTTTATGCCTTTACTACGTAGGATATAGAATTTATTTAAGCGTCATTAAAGTAGAAAGTTGTGGCACAGCACTGAACATTCCGGTGTTCTTACTCTCAGCTAGCTTAATATCAAGGACGGTTTACTGGAACTGCTACTTTATAATGACACATTGTTCCATGTTTAACTCCTCATAAATACGTGCTAATGAAGAAAACATGCTGTGTCGTCTAAAATATGACGATATACTTTGCTCAATTTAAAAATAACAAAAAGATATTTTCCTTTTTTCTATTTGGGGAATATATTTCATTTCACCTTAACATTTAAGTGTCCGAATTTTAACCTTTTCATTGACACGACAGCGTAAAGTCGTCCAAAATGTAAGTTAACTTATGTAAACCATAAACCATTCACTTGTTATAGTGCGTCCAGATCCCTTTAATGATCGGTCTACCGTGAAGATACAAATCTGTATCCTTCTGTATTAGTTATTAACCTTTACGTTGTACTTTTGTTAACAGCACACTGTCAAAAAGGTAGAAAAAGACCATGTATGTAGAATGATTAAGAAATATCCTGTTCAGAAAGCTTATAGCGGTAGCGGACTGATATTGATCAACATTATTTGCATAATCTCTGTTCTTATGTGAATAAATTCACACACCAAATCAAGCGGATCCAAGACCCAAGTGTTTTCTTCTCATCCCAGGTACAAGTAAGGCTAATTACAGCCCCATTGTGACATTTGTGAAGAATGGAAGGGGATCGCAAAGTAGTTCAAATTGCATGGTAATTATAGCCTTTTGAACAGCGTCAGCTTAACCCCTTTCACGTGCACGTTTTAAATGGGATTGAAAGCCACACAAATATTCTACTTTAAATCGTTGTACAGACATATGACCAGGTACGGGAGGCCCCGGGTTCGATCCCGGGCCGCGACATACCAAAGTCGTTAAAAATGGTAGTGGTATAGCTTCCTTGCTAACGCTCAAGCAAATATAAGGGTAGTTCCACGAAATACTGTTGGTGGGGCGATAAACCCAATAAACAAACAAACAAACAGACATATGAAGTTTGTTAAGATATTTTCAGAATAAGAAACTAAGTAACGTACATTAATAACACCACGACGAGCGCAAAATACGATTGAACACGATGTAATACAGAGCAAATCTCGATGGAACAAACTAGATCAAATACGAATTACGAAAAGTGACAAATTACAGAAGTAAAGAAGTATATATAATGAAATAAAATAATTGTTACAACGAATTACACAACAACTACACAACGAATGATTCAATGCATATGATATTATTGGCGCAGCAAAGCATTAAAGGTCGCATTCCAATTAAAATACTAATATTAAAGTATTATTTAGTACTAGTATAATAGCGTTTAACCGCAGAAATGAATTTTGCGATTCAGTAAAATTTTTCAGGTAACGATTTATCTACACTAGAAAAGATGATATGCAAATAAATGAAGAGGTTACTGATACATGTATCAATGTATCAGTCAATGCAACGAAGTCTGCGATTCAGTGAAATCATTGATTTGGAATTTAATCTACACTAAGATGGATGTTTAATTAATGCAAATTTAATATAGTGCCTAATCGATGCAACAACTAATGCGATAATGGACTACAAATAATGGACTTACATCATCGTACATTGACCCTGGCGTTGCCATTTTTCAGAAGACTCTGCTCTGTTGCAAGCTAAATACATTGTTGCGGTCATCCTGAGACCCTTAAAAGTTCCTGGTCGGTTACTTCACCCATGTATGTAGGAATGTTAATTAGAAACGTGTAAACATGTCGTCCTCTGATTAAGTTGAAAGCTGTCTTTATAGTTAGTGCAGTTATGTAATTAACATAGTTTCTTTAATTGAAATAAACATATAAATAAGTTCGTTTGTTATGGTAGAACAGGTGCCACGCTCAATTCCACTAAAGACTATCAGAAAATGTCATAAACTGCTTCGAAACAGGGTCTGTGTGTATCGAGAGGCGCAAGTAAATAAGTATAAGGTTCATGCACTGATGGAGTTGAATTTTAAGTTTAAGATTCACAAACCGACGCGTTAGTCATGAAAGAGCTGCATATTGTCTTTGAAAGAAAACATTTCTTTTTATGATAAAAATGAAGTTGTGCATTTAGTAATACTATTAATCAACCTTGCTGGCTCATTTTCAGTGGACCGTCAGTTCAAATCTAGCATAAATAGCCGCGTTTCCACATAAAAAGCTTGATAACAGTGTGAATGACTCCCACCCTGAATGTCTCCCGCCGTTAATGCGCATTCAATCACGTGTCTGTATCATTACCTGCAGAAATTGCCATTGCGATATCATTGTTTAAAAGGTCTTTACAAAACGTTATCTTTTCTAATCTTATAAAACTAAGATGCCTTTATGCATGTTCAATGTTACATGTTAATTCTTACGTCTTTTAAAAAAAATAAAAGTGTGTATAACAAACATATCATACCAATGAGAGTTGTTCGTTTGCTATGAATTGTTGCGATGTTTTATATTTACTTCAACATTACGAAAGTATGGACAGGCATATCTCGCCTTTATACATATTTACAATAATGTCAATACATTGTATTAATTTTGTATCGGCATTATAGTAAACATAGTCCTCAACTGTGCTGGAATATCATAAAAAACTATACCACCCGCTAGTTGATAGAAGCTATACATAATATCCTATAATTTAATAATTACCGATATATTACCGATATATTTCCCATATTTTACCGATAAATTACCGATATATTACCCATATATTAATCATAAATTACCCATATATCACCCATATATTACCCATACATAACCCATATATTACCTATATATTACCGATACATTACCCATATATTGCCCATACATTACACACATATTACCCATACATTACCAATATATTACCCATAAATGATCCATATATTACCCATACATTACCGATATACTACCCATATATTACGCATATATTACCCATAAATTACCCATATATTACCCATATAAAACGCATACGTTACTGATATATTACCGATATATTACCTATATATTACCCATATTTTACTCACACATTACCCATATATTACGCATACATTACCCATATATTGCCCATATATGACACATATATTACCCATACATTACACATATATTACCCATAAATTACACATAATTTATCCATATATTACCCATACATTACCCATTTACTACCCATATATTATTTACCCATATATTACCCATACATTACGCACATATTGCCCATACATTACAAATATATTACCCATACAATACCCATATATTGCCCATACATTACCCATAAATTTCCCATATATTACCCATACATTACCTATATATTGCATATATTTTACCTATATATACTATTGTCCACTGGGATAAAACTACACTACACTTTACTTACCGGACTTCGCTTCCGTACGATGACATTTTTCCACAGCAGTGCGCCGAACTGACGCAATGCGTCCATCTTAAGATGTAATCAATCTGCCCGTCAGCAGCCTCCTAGAACAAACATAAACATAACCATAATTGTAATAAAAATAATTGTAAAAGTAATAACAAACATAAAACATAACAATCAAAATAACAATGAAAATAACCTACATAATGATAAACATAATAAACATAAACATAAAAATAAACATAATAATAATAATAATAATAATAATAATAATAATAATAACCATAATAATCTGAATATGCTGCGAAGTATATGTAAAAAGTTACGTCTGTTTCGACCTCTGCTTTTTTATTCGTGTTTCTGATCAATTCTATCTCCAAACATACTGCTAAACAAACGAGATTTTGCACTTTAATGCGAGTAAACACTTGATAAACACGTAGTATGGGTATGTCGGAGGACAAACACATCTAAAAACCAGTCATTTATTGAAATGAATGAGATAGATATGTTTAACGTCACACAGCTGGCCTAGATTGAGACAAGCATGTATACACCTTTCAATCGATTGTTAGGGGGTGGGGGGGGGGGGTGGGGGGGGGCGGGGGGCATTCGGAACTGTAACTCAGGATATTTAAAGTCATATTGCAGCTGATCTTATCATAAGTGGTATAACCCAGTTATTAAAATTGCAACAACAACAACATCATCAACAACAACACTACAAAACAACAACAACAACAAAACAAACAACAACAACAACAACACAACAAAAAAACAAAAACAAAAAACAAACAAAAAAACAACAACAAAAAACAACAACAACAACAAAAACAACAGTCAAATAATAAATAATAGCGATTTCTTCAATGGTACATAGGCGTTTAAAATAACATGCATCGATTTATTTAAAAATCTTGCATTAATAATATAAATTTTCAAGATTGTTCAAAAAATGAAATGGAAAAGCCCAACAAACTAAAAGCAATTGGCACAAGAAGCTTAAGATAAATGTTTCAACAAACACAGTTAAAATAAATTATTGTTTTTTATAAAAAAAATGTTTCCTTTATCTTGTACGTTTATATAATGCATACAAAGTCATGCAACATTTTAGCTCAACCTTAGCTTTTTATCAATATATCATTTTACCATTTTATCAATATACCATTTCTTAAAAACAACAACAGAGAGACAAGTTGTACACTCTTTAATCAAAACAGATGGGTATGAAAAATGTAATTGTTATCTTGATTCTTATGTCATGTCGGTTCCTGTATATTAGCAAAGAGCATGAATGAACATGCATGAATGAACATATGCAACTACTTAAAGAAAGAAACTGAAAGTAGTTATCCAGAACTCGCGCAATTGTGATGCTTGCTTAGCAATCGATTTCACGATGTGCATGCTTAAAATAGTTCGACAATTTTATCAAACTAGGGTTTTTCCTTTTTTATTTTATACGTAATTTTTTACTGAGAGGTCTAGGAAATTAGTTCTAATAGAAAAGTGAATATATGTAAAGAAAAAGCGAATACATAAGATACAGTCGTTAATACAAAGGCAGCTACGCGTAGAAAATGCGACTGTATTGATTTTAAGGTTATCTGAGACACTGACAAATGACTTACTATATTAATGAATAAGGGAAATCGATTGGAAACACGTAGCTATAAATAATATGTCTATATAGATTGTTTGGATTCCTAAGGTGATCTCAGAGTCTAAAGAAACTCTCCATAGTGTTGGTGGTCGATGCTACTACAGGTAGTTATAGAGCGGACAGCTGTTGCTGATTGCAGGTTTTTCTGCTATTATTTTAATAACATCTATGTTTCTAGACAATGCTGTGATAAGCTGAAATGTCTGTCTAGGTGGAACTGTCATAGACCACCAGCACGAAAGGTCACAGTAACAAGGAATAATGAGATATGGTTGCCCGGGTAAAGTAACAAGGAATAATGAGATATGGTTGCCCGGGTTAAGTAACAAGGAATAATGAGATATGGTTGCCCGGGTAAAGTAACAAGGATTAATGAGATATGGTTGCCCGTTGAAAAATTATTAAGAATTTGACAGTTCCATGTTATCATTAATATATGCAAGTTTAATTGCTTTGGTAAGTATTCTACCGATTGCAAGACTTGTAGGCACAGAAAGGTCTCAGTGCTTCTGAATTCATTAGGGATTCTAATATAATAAATGTTCCTCAAAATATGTCGTTTAACAAGGGGTCTATGCCAAGTGTTCAAATCTTTAAAATGTAACATTTAGCATTTTTGCTTAGTTAAATGGTAATCTTTTATTCTGGTCAATGACTAACTTTAAGGTTGGTATGAGACAATTTTCTCACATGCAATTTCATTAATTATTGTTACCTGAACACTTCCCGCGAAATGCTATTTATTGGTGCCATATGTAGCAATCTATGTGGAAATAAAAGCATAACTCCCCGCTTGTCATTACATTTCCTATCCGAGGCACGACGCACAAATACTTATTAGTTAACTAAGAAACCTTCGTGACCACTTAGTTTTGTGATTATATTACATAATTATCCGGGCAATCAGCTTTGATGTCGGCATCTACTTTTAGCTGAAATCCCCCTCGTGCTTATTTATAGATTTGGAAATAACATTTAATGGGACATATTCGCGATGTATACTGTCGAATAAACATTATAATGTTATAAATAGTTTTACTTATACTAAAGTATAAGTGTATGCAGCTATCAGTCCTAATGTAAGATGTTGCTACATGTATTAGATATAGGCAAACTCTCGGATACCTCCTTTAAGTGGCAAGCTTTTGTAACTGATTCCGAACCAGGGATAGAAAAGGCGACTTTGGTTGAATGTGAATGCCAAAGGCATGGTAATTATCGAATACACTACTTGTCTTTAAGGCTGTGATCATAACAAAAAGGTTTAATAAAGAAAAAAAACAACAATTTTTAAATTGCAAAATCGAGTCTTTGAAAGTGCCGAGTCCTTATTTTAAGGCACGTATTATGTATAATATTAGCCCGAAGCTGGGTTAGGAAGGAATAGACGGCCTGTACTGCGATGATTTGGGGATATTAATTTGCGCTTTTTATATAATCCGCAATAATCGCAGAATTAAAATGAAATTGGGATTAATTATTTTGCTTTTCATTTGTTTTAATGATAAATTATATTTTTAATGTCAAAATTAGTATATTGTTGGTACACAATTAAAACTACTCCATAAAGTCACTGGTTGTATACAGTTTTGCATCTATCCTTTCTTCCGAAAATTAGTGCATGCCATTTCATGCAGTTGTATTTTTTATCAAAGGCCAATGCAAGCTTCTTCTTCAAGATGTACATCGTTATTGACGTCGACTATGGGACTTGATTCTAATTCATTAGTCTTTGTAGTGTTCATTGATGTCGTTAATCATAGCTACAACTGGCTCTTGAAAAATATGTACAATATCCATGTTTGTTATTCGATAGGAAATATCTGGCTTGCAGAGAGGACGGATAATCGAGTACAGGCAGTAATTCCAGGCATATACACCGACTTGCTTGCATTGATGTTGCCACGTGATAGATGCTCTTGCATGTTTGTCTCATTCACAGACAAAAGGATTGCATTACATGAAGCACCGAAGCAAAGTTTCGGTTTCTTTGTTGACATTGCTATTTGATTTTCGTAGAGTTTAAGTGACACGAAAAAAGGATAACACAATATAAACAAGAACGAAGCATGGTCTTGAATTTATGACCTATTGGTTACATACAAAGCAATCTATTTGCTGAGCCAATCATGTTGATGTAATCGAAGCTTTAGTTTCTTGTATGAAATGTTGAGCTTATGCGTTTGCGGTATATGATGTACCATGAAACTGTTTGAGTAAAATTGAGAAAAAAATCTACTTCTTACTAAAATTTAATCAGAGTGTTAAACTTGTAATCTTACTTTTCATGACCTCGGGACTAAAATATTCCAATGCTATGTCCCCAAATAGAAACAAGAACACCGCAAGGCTGTTATTATACATACGAAGGATACAAGTGTCCATTAATACGAGTCATCTGTGAAGAAAGATAACATATGCTGAAAAATATGCAACCTTGGCAATCTTACCTACGGTTAACTACATGCCAATACCAATTGTTCGTGCACGTTTAAAGAAACTTGGAAAGAATGGGCTATCCGCATAATACTTTGCTAAGAAAAAGGGCAATACCTCAAGAACTAATAATGCAATCGTCGTTTTTACCTTTACACACAACTAGATATTGTCAAAAACCATCCTTGCAAGTATAAAAAATGTAAGTAAATAACCAAAGAGGATTTATCCCTACCAGAATTAATATCAAAGAACAATAACTCCGGACGGAAAATTGCAATCTAAGTTATCCCACCATGCACAACTACATATCAATATCATTTTTTTTTTCAATTATGAAACAAATCAAAGGTAGACATTAGCCTCAAGAGAATCTGCTTACAGATTGATAGACAGACGAACGAACAGACGGACGATGAGCGCCTTGCCATACTACGACCCTTTAAGAGTATACAAAGACGTTCTGTCCAAAGAAACAGTGTCAAAGTCGAGGTCAGTAGGTGGAATACAAGTGTAGTTTTCTCAGACATCTGCATGTTAAATTCGCAACGAAAATAGCGAATCAACCTTGAATACAATTTGCTTTGTAACAACTCAACACCATTCATTCGCCACCTTTCTGATGAAATTTCGCAACAACCTATTCATATACGCCTATCATCACAGAATCAGCGTACCTTTAAAGTAATTAAATGTCCCTTCAATCAACGAAATTTACCTACAGAGAAGGTGCCCCTTACCTGTATTAAGATGCTATATCCAAGAAAGCACTATAGAATATATTTACAAAATCTGAACACCACACCATTATGCTTTAATATTCTCCGTGAAATCGATGGACACTGTTTTACCGTTTTGCTCATGTGTCAGTGTTAAAGGTCCCCAACACACCTGCCTAACTTCCGAAATATTTGCTAGATAAGCGTCTCACTTCAACTGATAATAGTCAAGAGTAGGATGCCACTATAAAGCTCAGCATATACTATCATTATGGATATAATATGCATCAGCCATGACGGTGCACTTGGAACAGTGTCGGTCCCGGTTTCACGAGATTGGAGGTGCTAAACCCAGTCTTAAGCATACGTACACGGTTTGAGAGAGAAAGTTTAGTTGTCGCTGTTTTTTTTTAAAGACTGGGTGTGTTGACTCGGAGCCAACATATAGTGTGTGGTTTAATATCAGGTCCAATATCAGATCACGGAGCGCTATCTCAGCGGTTTCGAATTGTCATCTTTCTGAAATGGACACAGCCACAATGACTTAAGATAGATGTTGAGGCGATAAACTATGACAAACTGGAACATTATCGTTGTCACCATAATCTCATGGCATGTGATAACGGTCGCAATGTCGGTTTATTTGTTGTATGTAAGCAAGTTTATGTCGCTTTGTTTTAACTGTGCGTCTGTCTCGCTTGCTTTCATCGCACTAGATAGTGTATGTGTCGCATGTCACCGGTTAAGAATTATTGATTGTGTGCTACTTGAAGAAGTTGTTTTTAACCTGACCTTTAAAATGACCAGCCTGTATTATTTTATTTATAATTACTAAAGACAAATAAAAATTAACTTATCGTACTTTATGTTTTATTGTAGTTTTTTCTTCCTGTTTATGTTTTGCATACAACTTATTACAGGAAATTCAATTAATTTAGTTGGTATCCGACAGTTTAGACAGACCCTTTCCTCAAAAAGACTGATTGTAAAAACAACAACACACACCCCAAAAAACTGTTTATTGATGTTCTTTTTATAAATCAAGTTATATCACCATGCGGGTATTCCCCGCCGACGTAAATAAGTATTTTGAAAGAATGGACATAACGAGCGATTTATGGCACGATATGTACTGTCTAAGAAGTCAGATAATATTGAAAATTTACTTTTACGTCGTAGTTCTGTTCTCTACAGTTAATTTTATGATAAACCGTCACATTTGTGCGAACGAGCCTGCTAAGGATCGTTTGTGAATATTGGTTTTACTATATGATGCATTTAGTAAAACATAATCTGTCTTTATTCTTGTTCTAGGATGTTAAAAGTGGAAACAGCTTGGAAAAGACAATTATCTCTCTAACAACCACATAAGTTGTTAAGTGAAAAAATTCCGTGAAATGTTGTTTATTGGTGTCAGGTACATCTTTGTAAAAAGTGGAAAATGACACCACACGTATCACTACAAACACGTCTTTTCAATCTGAGCCACGCTGCACAATGAGCCTATTCTTTTAATTAAGGATGTCACGTGACCACTTTCATTTAAGATCGTTTTAAATCATCATCCGGTTAATTCGCTTTGAAGAATGTATCTGTATAGCAGAAATACCTATCGCGCTTATTTATAGATTTGGAAAGAGTGAAAGTAAGGAGTGATTGTTTCACTATTTGTACTGTCGAACAATGGAGGAGGAATTGGAAGTTGTCTTTATTTGGATTAAAGCATGAGATTTTGCAGAAATTATGCACAAATCTTTCAAAACAAAGACATGATTCGTTTATTGTATTAACTTCAGACAAGCTGTTGGATATCACCTTAAAAGTATTAAGCAAAGACTACACCATTATAAACCAATGCATCGACAATATAATATGTTATCTAAGCATCTATAATAGTAGGTAAAATATATATATAATATATATATTTATAGGCCTTGGCCTTTAAAGATTTGAACTCGGATGGACGTACAAGAGCAATGTCTCAGATTGAAATTGCAATGAAAGTATTTTTGAACATAATAACAAGTATTCTCATCGGTAAATTATTTTCAAATAAAACAGATTGGATGAAAGCATGATGTATCCTAGATGGCTGGCCGAGGTAAGTCCGTGGTCCATGTAAGTATAGCATCTACCTAAAATTTAGTAATACACAAGCCGTACATATGCCATTTCTGCTTATGTCAAGATGCCATATTTGTAAAGATCTCTTAGGAGGCGCCAATTTAAGACAGTGTTTAAACACAGAATAAATCTTGTGTTTACTGATCGCTTCTGGTGAGTACACTGACACATATTTGAACATAGGATTGACACACTATTATAATAATGGCATAGGAAAACACAGGATTAACTCATATCAAATATGGGCCACAGAAGTACCTGTTTTTATAATGATGACTAAACACACATCGAGATGCTAAAACGAACGAGCCACACTTATTCCCTTGACACTATGTTATAAGCACAAAACAATAAAAGTTGTTTATGGCACGGAGGATTAACTAAAACAATAATGACTACGCCCGTCAACACCATAACATATGTTGAAATCTGACTTTGTTTATGCCTTGTACATATACATCGAAGCGACGGTAGTTTGGTCATTAAAATGACGACCTGGTACTTTTGGTGGAGGAAGACCACAGGCAAATGTCTAGGTAGAATCACCGGCGCACTGCATGTAAACTGGAAACCTTTCCACATTAAATCCGTCCGGAAATTGATCACACACTATGAGAGTCAGGCCAGGAGATTTACAAGTCAGCGTAGCTTTCACTCGGTCACGGGCGCCCCTTTTGAAATGTGTAGGCAAACTTTGCGAAATGTTTGTATTTAAGCAAAATTTTTTTCCCTTTTTTTTCGTTTCAATTATGCTTAGCGGTGGTTATCTTAATGGTGCTAAGTTGTTATTCATATAAATCTTTAAATTTTTCAGTTCTTTGTTAAGTTCTTAGTTTAGAAAAAAGACCAGTAACACATAAAACACAAGAGGCTCATGCTTATGGAAAGATATGGTGAAATGCCATGCACATAGCTACCTGCAGAAAACAGTTTCATAGACATTGCCCACAAAGAATGAAATCATGAAAAGATTAAACCTGCAATAAATATCTTATCCTTGTAGGGGTAAGGTGTATATTTATTGCCATCATCCAGTATGATGTTTTATTTACACCATGAAAAAAATGTAAGATGCTACATGAATTGGTTACATTTCTTTAGCTCCTTTACTTGGTATAGAACAAGTCTTGTACTGATATATTTCAAATCAGAAGTTCTTATATAACTCTTAATACTCGTTGGTAGTATCTGGGGACAGGATATTTAAAAACATGCAACGTTTTGTTCGTCATTTACCTCTTTACATTTCATGTTTCGTTAAATATATATAATGGTTTCTGCATTCAGTTGATAGACAAAACATGCATTGTTGTTGTTTGGATGACGGACTTGTCGCTACGCCATAAGCACTGACATTTGTTTAGTCAGGGGACCTATTGACATCAATTGAGAGACAATTCGTGACGAAAGTATTCTGGAATTTGTTATTGCTTTATATCAATTCGACATGTTTCACTTGAGCCATTTAACTGTTGCGATGTCTCATGGTGCAAACGAAGACACGTTGATAAAAATACATCTATATAAAAAACAGGTATTTTTGTACAAATAAATCCAATGGACAAAATTTTACAAAAAGAGTCATAACCAGGAAATAAGCATTGGTATTGAGTAGCTTCTTTGTTGGATATAAAGAAGTCCTTCGTGATTAAATTAAATTCTTGTTTTAATATTTGACGGTCTGTATGTGATAACATTTTACTTAAAGTCTATGGATATCGAAACTTCTCCAGCAGCTACCACGTACGATCTAGAAACACACTCTGTACCGGGATTGAAAGGAGTTCATCCCTAGCATTCGGAGGCATGGTTATACTGACTATATTGGTCGATAAAATGTTTGTATTGTGTGAAATTCCTCTAAAAATAGTATTAGAGTAAGATTCCCATATTTATATCTCCTTTTTCTCTTTCATCATTGACTTAACAATTTGTATTGATCTGACCGTCTCAATTTATATCGAGTCTCGCATCACAAGGTTTGTCAGGCGTGTTAGCCCCAGTAGCCAATACAGGTGGGCCGTGATAAAGTCAGGACAGACTGGGGGAAGAAGCCTAAAGCATGGGTCAATATACAACGGCTAGTTAGTATATTGGAGAAAAAGCAATGCTCGTATTAAAAGATACCTGTTCCATCAACCCCTTCTACCGTTCGATGACTGTAACCGAATACTGGGGTATACTTGTCGAATACACATCAATCCGAATTTAATTGTGTCCACGCCAACTTGCCCAAACATGACTTAAAAGTAAAATGTCAAATGTGTCGAAAGTAGCCCCCACCCCTACTAGGTACATAATTTCTGGTATCTATTTAACAATTGAGCTTTTGATTTCCAGACGGCGGCTAGCTTGCCTAGGCGAAGGTGGTGCATCAAAAGATACTATTGAGATGCTGCCGCAGCTTCTGCGTGGAGTGGAGCATCTATTAGCAGACACTGGCCAGTTTATTCATGCATTTATTTTGCTGCAAGTGACAACATGTTGCATCTTTAATTAAACCTGTCATTTTAATTATATTCACTACCGTAATGTTTATTAGAATTGAATTAAGCTAAATAAATATTCTCGGGCCAAGCTGTATACTTTTTTCTCGAACAAAGCACAGATAACAAACATCATCATCATTATCATCATCATCATCATCATCAGCAGCATCATCATCATTATCATCATCATCATCATCATCATCATCATCATCATCCCCACTGTCATCGTCTTTATTGTCAGTGATATTCATTAATTCATATATTATATATTATATGTGTGGGATTAGGAAGAAGAGAGTTGGCATTTCAGTCCCGACTGACCCGTCAGTTGACCCGGTAATTAAAGTGCAGTCACAGGTAAAATACAATTAAGGAAACAATTAAGATATACAGTGAAGGAAAGTATCATATACACCAGGCTACCTGCTTTACATCCATGTATTACCGACCATCTAAATTGGAGTAGTGTTATGCAATTTACTGGTATGATTTCTGACATATTTCAATAACGGGCAAGTGAATGAACCGGGCAGATCAGCTAAAAAAGCATTTTATCACGCCAATATGCCAATTATTGAAGTTTATTTTACCCTAACATGACAAAAAGACATACATGGAGTGTTTTGAAAGAATTACTTGGCAAATTTCCTAAAAATGTTCTAAGTATAAGTCGAATGTGAAACCTCAATGTTATGAAGCTCGGTTAATTATATCGTTGCAATTGTACATGTGACGGGCTTATCCTTTTCTGACTAATGATGGAATTAGTAGTTAGGCTTTAATAGACTGACTGTCGTTCATATCGCGGTCTATATAATGTATAATCTTCATAAATGCCACTTTCTGTAATAAAGCAAATGCCTTTGTAACACGTTCAAATGAATACCTAGTTGTCAAGACATGTTCCATATAACCCGATCAAACTTAATGTAGCGTCCCCATTACTACCACGAATGATGCAAAGGGTAATTTGACAAAAGATAATATCTGCTTACTTATATATACGTGTACATATTTTTTCTTTTACTTGACTCTCCTTATAATTATGATTACACGAATAATGAGGAAAGAGGTGATTTGCTGCAGCAATATTAAAATGACAAAGCAGTTTGTATGCTCCTTTTTGTTGTTCATGTATGACAGTAACTTTGTTTTTATGGCGATACCAATGTTTTACTTGGGAAAGAAGCCCAAACCAACCCAATAAAGTATCTTAAACACTCAGCTAAATCAACGTTTTCATGAATACGACCGTTTATGCTTCTCTGGACAATGCAAATGGTGTGTTATCTGATGGCTTTGTACTAAAATATCTTCAATACTAGGACGGACAATGAGTAGTTCAGTCATTTCTTTTATGTCCTTGACCGTTTACCTAAACAAATAAAAACTGTACATAATGGCGACTAGCGGTCAAACTCTGGGTCGATTTTAAATCCCTTAACACACATTAAGACGTTAAAGTAAGAAAATGTTGAAATGACGGCGGGTGAAAGATCAATCGAACAAGAATAGTTTCTTTGGTGCTACTCAAGAACGAGCCAAGTGTGAAACTGCAGTTGTGAGCAGAAGCAATATAACAATTGTAATGCATCGCGAATCTCCAAAAACAGGGCGTAAACAATCAACTGCTCTTCATGAACCTCAACATTTGTCAGAGAACAATTACGGACCAGAGTCACTAATGGGTATCTGAATGTGAATTTATTTTGAACGAATAGAATGCATTTAAATAATGTCAAATGCATACAAAGTATTTTATGAAAGAACTATGAGTTTATGGGTTGTTTTTTTCAGTTTCTCGTTTATTTTGTTTGTGTAGATCCAAATTAGCTCAGCCAAATTAACTCGTGCATAGAATTATATTCTTTACCACACAATTCATTTAAGATGTTCTTTCTTTCTTACTTGAAATAACGTAAGTAAGGTACACTGACATCACTGTTCCTTACCATGGGACAACCTTTCGCAGCACTACATTATTGTCGAGTAAAATGCACATATGTGGGATATTTTACATAATAAAACGTTTTATTTCTTAAGAAAGCATACATTAAATACGCTTTGCCATGACATTAAAAAACATCACATAACTGTCATGTATGTAACAAAATTGATTGCAATTTACAAACGTCTGGCTAAAAAAAAGCCTGAGGGTATAGCTTACAATGGGCGAAAAGAGCACGAGCTAATGTTGTACTATATTGTGTAATTGGTGTAGACAGTGTACGTGCGCGTTAGTTCTGTAACACAACTGTTAGTATATTTTTTTGGAATTTAAATCCATCGCACTTTGTGGGCATGTACAATTATATTTTGACAAATATTTGTAACCACAATTAGAAAGTGGCATTTTAAGCCGTATTTTTATTGTACTCAAAACAAGTTTTGTTCTGCAATGGAAGGTCAAAACTTTAGTTGAGTATTTCATTAAAATATCAAATCCATCATTTGCCAAGTCAGAAACTAGCTCAATGTCCCGAAGACAAATGACTTTCTGAAAGTTGCTGACAATTGAGACTATTTGCTTGCAATGGTGGCCTTCACTGAACTTGTGTTACCTTAGTCTTTGTCGTCGTTCTGCTTGGCGTGCCTCGAATGATTGAATAAAGATAAATTTTGACAAATACCCTGGAGTGTGGACATGAACCAGAAATCGTATTTTTTTAAGTCGTACTTCAGGTCAGATCTAACGCACTGATTTACATGTATCGATTGGATATCAGGCCAGTCACTCTATTAGCACATTCTGTCTTTCAGATACATGTAACGTATAAATGGTAATGTAATAAATGTAATATTATATGTAACTAAATGTTTGGCTGAATTTAAGAAAACCGTGCACCGCCGTTATTGTTCCGTTTAGTTAAGTGAAACTTTGAACGCCTGATAAACAGATTTACACCCTTTTCCATTTTTATATCTGTTTTCACAATGACATCCCTATTTGTTACGTAGTTAAGCTGAAAAAGAAACTTCTTGGGTGGTTAATTTAGCAAATAAAATGGCCGAGATATTCCGAAAAAGTCAAGTTGAACGAGCATAATTTATGAACGGCAAAAGTGAAATGTCTGTCTTGATGGTCCAATGATTACGTGCTATCCTCTCATTATAAAGTCCCAAGTTTGAATCCCGCCAGTTCCATTGGCAAATAAATCATTAAATGTAAACGGAGCCAGAAATCAATGGGTTTTTTTAAAAATTATATATCATTTGCATTATGTTAAATTTTTATTCAAGCCATTCTGGTAAGACTGCAATTTCAGATCTCCAAATTTGCTTCTAATTAAGGTATGGGTGAAACCACTTCCACTTCAGGTCTAATAACAGGCACAACGACAACAACTGGCACAGCTACAACATAACCATATATTTGTGGTCATGCGTTTTGTTTCGAACATAAATCTAAACTAACAGAAGATCGATTTGCAGAGTGGTTTTAAGAATGAATAGAAAGTTTAACTCTGAAACGTTGATTTTATGTCTCTATGTAGACGACGATACTGGTATACATTTGATTTTGACACAGCTAAATTATGCTTTATAGTCGTACTATGATTGTATGCATTGATTTTTTATCGAGATCACCACGATAGGCCAAAACGTCCACATAAACACAGTAGAATAATCATGATCAACAACATTATGCGAAGGGAATATAGTTACAATACATGTTTAAAACAAAAACAAAATCGCTTAGTGCTGATAAAGCACAAACATACCTGCGGCTTTATTAAACTTACTCCAGTTAACAATTCGCTAATGTTTTCACTATTAGTTTCAATCCAAATAACTCATCCACCGCCAGTCACGCCGAACCTTCTATTGAAAACGTTCACACGGTCCCTTCAGAAGTCTTAGCAATCAAGCACTGAGTAGGCGGCGACCAAGTGAACCATATCGCAGTCTGTACATTGCGAAATCATCGTCAGCGTCAGTATTTTATTCAAGACATAAACCACGACAAGACATAAACCACGAAAAGAAATTGCTGTTAGCTTTCGTACCCATCCGTCGTCCGCCAGTACACGGTAAAATCAGAATCTTTGCCTATGTTTCTGCAGATATAAATAGCATCATAATATCATTACAAAATATCATTACAAAATGGCAATAATGTAGGCTTACAGAGGTGGACAACTTGAGTCGCTGTAAAGGGCTGCCTTGAACGTATGCGGATTAAACTTGCGTTTTTGTTAAAAGGGCCATTTAAAGCAATGTAGTTTTTAAACCAGCGAATTAAAAGTAGACGAAGTTTTTATTCGGCGTAGCTGTCTAACCTCACTTTTGACCTTTTTAGAGGTTCTGACACAATCCAAGCCTGCTTGGCTATTAAGTGTCCCGAATTTGCAGAAATTACCTGCTGCATTTTGTAAAAAAAAACCACAACAACAACACCGAATTATTGCGCTTACTTTTTAATGTAGTATTACGTCAATATGTAGCCAATCGCTGTTTGTGACTTTCATGTACATGTGGCATATACTACCGCATGCGTAGTTCGCAGTCACTTACTTCCCATTGAATACATTATCGATTGTGCATTACCTAAAGTTATACTTTCTTGAGAAAAATGAGTAATATATTACTAAAATCCCTTTAAAGTAAATTATCTTGTACTTTTGTTGTGTTAATTCGCCTGTTCTTTCATTGCTATGTCCGCCAGTCGGATCTCACACAATAGAGGTCACTGGCTCTAATCGTGCATGCTGCATTTTTATGTTGGGACTTTTAAGTAATTTGTTTTTGTTGAGGTAAGTCTATTGATTTTATAATAAGGAAGACCTTGTAATTTAGCGGAACTTGTGAACTGTACGGAATAAAGACAACATGACGGACAATAACTTTAATAACAAACCAAATTACGACTGGTGAAAAGTAAGAACTCCAGTGTTCAGCAGACCGTGAGACCTGGCCGGAATAAACACATACCATTGTAGGCTGTATAGAAAGCCGATAACAATTGGTCTTGAACTTGACACAAATATCGTTTTAATCCACACTATGTTTACCACAGAAAGCTAGGCATTTAAAAGCATAGCTACTAGTGTGATTTCTCAAGGGTTCAAAAATATAGGTGTTTTCATCAGTTCTGTGTCATTGTTCTGACAATCCAGTGTAATATGTACAGTGTAATATGAAACAAGCGCGTCTGATATGAGCATGCCTATTTGATATGTCGTGTGTCAAAACGCTACAAACTTTCGCTATGGACAGACCCCTAGACAAACGAATAGTGAACCACAATTGTATAACAGGTTAAAGAAAAGGCATCGAAAAACGAACGTTTTCGCACCAGCAGTGAATCGGGCTCAATCGGATTTTGATTCGATTTAAACGATGAACAAATCGTGACAGGTACTCGCATACCCATTCTACCTTTTTAATTGCAGCCTTTTACCTGAAGTCGTTTTGCCTTTTTTACCTTTAGCCTTTTTCTAAAGCCCTTTAGGCTAAAGCCTCTTTAACTTTCACCAGGATAGAGCCTTTTATCTAAAGCCGTTTTTCCCATTGCTTATTATCTGCATCCTTTAACACTCTTAAACATATTGATATCTTATTATATCTTATGAAATGTAAATGCCACATGAATTCTCTTGATTTCGTTTTGTCAAGCATCTTCGTGATATGACTAGTTTGTGTACAAGTGCTATTGTTTGTTAACCTTCCGAATCATTGACCTTTCGTGCATTTCTTTTTGTTCCTTTTTTTATATATGTCTTTTTTTTTCCTGCATTTCTTTATTTTACTGATAATATACTTTCCTTATGATCTGCGAGTGCGTGCATACGTGACTGCTTTGTGTATGCTTATGGTAATTTCATTTTGTGCGCTAATGTATGCTTTGATCATATTTATGCGTTGCTTACTTAAAATCACTAAATGTATTCCTTCAAATGAAATGACCAACGTTCTCATTCTTTCTATCTAGTCCACCAGAACTCCACTCTCTCTTCCTGGCTCTCTCTCTACTTATCACTCTCTCTTTCTCCCCCTCTCTCTTTCACTAACACACTCTCACTTGTACTCTCATATTTATTGCCTCACTAATGCTGTCACGCATTCTTAATTTCACGTTCATTTTTGTTACATGTTCTTGCAACACTTCTTTCACTTTGTATATTATGTCAGTATATGTATTTAAATGTATGAATTCTAAATATGCATCACTGAAAAGTGGAATGAAGAGGGTATATATATATATATATATATATATATATATATATATATATATATATATATATATATATATATATATATATATATATATATATATATATATATATATATACGATTTACCTAAAGCCGTTTTAGCTTTTGCATTTTTATATAGCCTTTTGTACTTATAGCCTTTTACCTAAAGCTTTTTTATATAGATTTTTCACCTGTAGCCTTTCTAAAGCCGTTTTACCACAGCCTTTTGCCATGAATGACTTCGGATGCACGAACAACTGTTGATTTAACAACTGTCTTATTTTGCAGCCAGGTCAATCAAACCTAAATTGACAAATTTGATCTATGTCATTTTTGTAAAGAGGTAGATAATGGAAGGTCGAGTGTTGCTATGGAAACGCCGGGGAGATATGTCCTCTTCACTTTTAGAGTGGTGCTCCCAACAGACGCCGACTGTGATAATTGGCTACAAAAACATATCAGCCAAGTACTCTTTCCTTAACTAAACCAAAACAGCGAAGCCCAGTTAGAACACATTTACGACTGGATAAAATCTATAATCTGATTAAAGCGTTCATGCACATGTATTGAGATATACTAGGGATGATGGCGGATTATTATCAAATAGCAATGGCGAGAAAAAACAATCGATATATGTCGTTTTCTTACCTACGGCAAAACAGCAGCAGCAGTAGCAGCTGCGGCGATGACAGCAACACCAATAACAACAACAAGTGACGACAATAACGATACAACACAACCGTGTGCATTTTGATGTATTTGGTTTAGAATTGATTAAATTGTACTATTACAGACGTTATATCTTGTTTTACTTCTAAGTGAACAAACTACCCGGCGATCTGAGTGGCTCAAATGATCGGCTCATGGTGTGGGTTAATCACGGGTTTAAATCCCAAACGGGACATCTAAAAATGTTACATGTTACCGCTGAAGCGTCATTGCTTCTGCTAAGCTGTTATGTTTTCTTTTCAAGTCTAATTGAACTTGTGTTAGAATAAGTCTTAAGTATGCGATGTACTTGCAAGGGTTCACCATAGGCAATCACAGCGAATGTATCACTATAGTGCGTCGAGTTAAAAAGGGTATGCGCATCCCCACAGCAAAAAAAAAAAACAACAACAATCAAACAACAACAACAACAGAAACATCTGCAGTTTCGACAAACAAATGACAGTTGCTTTTTATCATTTTTCGAGTACTTTACAAGTATACTTTTAATGACTTGTATGTTTTTTAATGTAACCATTTTCAAATACACAAATATTTTTCGCTTTTCAAAGGCATTCCGCATTGACGCACTGTCTGTAGGTGTATGCATTGTTTGATTGCGAAATAAAGTAATTATGTCCAACAGTAAAAGCGAACAGCCAACGCAGTAAGACAAACACGACATTAAAAAGCATCAATTTACAAACTAATATAACTTAAATGTGGCCATTTGGGCTACAGTTTGGACCAAAGATTTTTTCCAAAATAACCAAATCAGCTATTGTTACCTGAAAAGGTCCCGAAAAATGATGTGTATTGATGCCCTAGATCTTTGTGAACTGCGGAGCTTAAGTCTAGACTCGTCATTGCAAACAGGTATTTCCTATCTGAACCACGCTGCTGAAATAGCTATTTTTAAACTTAGAAACCACGTGACAACACTTTTCGGAACGTGTTATATCGTCATCCATGTAGTCCACTCTGACTATTTATTTTTAGCAGAGATCACTATCAAGCTATGTATGATCTGCTGCAACCATTTGGTGTAAAAAATTAAACAGTTAAAATCAACAACACCCCGCGCAATGACAGTTAACACTGTCAGAGAACTATACTCTAATGAACACGACTGGACCCATGATAGTACAAAAGTGGAAATGTGATCATATCTAAAGCTATTTCAACACCATGACGTTCATGTATACTTCCCCTCCCGCACAAAATTAGTAATCATCACATGATAATCAGTATTTTAACTATGTCAGGCCAACATGAAACCAGCGCCACAAAACTTCTCACCTGGTTTATACGTACATGACCAAGCAAAATGTCCGGAGTGTGTTACTAAAGTTTCAAAATACGCAACTTAATCTGTTATCGGCCGATTTTGCACTTTGAATATAACTAAAAACTTTCATATTTGCTTTGTTTGTTTTTGCTGTTTATGGGTAAGAAGTCATAATAATTCTGACTATGTGGCCTTAGTAGCTTTGTTTTAAGCATAATAGAAACGTTTTAGTTATCTTATATTGATAATTGGTTTTGGAAATGCCAATGGGTTGTCGACACATGAAGCGATCGTATGTATAACGGTCATTATCGTTATATTTGTAAGGTAAAATGAACACATTGTTGCATTTCTACTACGTTGTTCTGTTTCTTTTTTAAAGCTATTAATTAATCTAAACAATAAAGGTAAACGGAAGATATAAAAGATCGACAAAACACTCTTAAACACACCACTTATTGATTCTTATTTGTATGTTTCATAGTGCACTTAAGCCCGCTTTCACCAACCATTCTTAAGCTTAAGTCATGACTTAAGCCCAAGTCACAATTTTCATCCCAACTAAAATAAGCTTCTTTATGACGTTTGTGATTTTAAGCGCAAAGTAGCAAAGTTAAAGTGTCATGCAATAAATACAGACATGTAGCTTCATACATAATGAGGACATTGTGGATTGAAATCCATGACTTTATCAATTCTTCCTTAAGAATAGTTGGTGAATGTTGGCCTTATTCGTGAGACCTGTTATATCTTAATATTATATTAATGCTTAAATATGTTTTTGTAAAGATTTTTTTTCATTCAGGTTTTGTCAGGATTTAAACGTCTTTATCTTCTTAGTTATTGAGGAGTTATGTTTTTGAAAACGTATTGCAAAAAACAATAACAACAACAACAACAAAACAATTTGGTCATATACATATTTTGTGGCGTACAGTAAAGATGGCGCATCTTTGTTAATTACGGTTCAGTAACTAGTCCATATCTCAAATTTGACTAAGTTCATTTATCCACTGTAAACATATATTTGTAAGTCCTTTGATCGCGAAATTTGATCAGCGGCAGTTTTTATTCCGTACAGTGTATTTCGCAACGGCGGATATCGAGGTCGAATTCTAGCGCACTACCAATCGCAACGCCTCGGATAATTCACGAATCATCTCTCGGATGTATGGCGGGAAAGGCCGAAAAAATGGACATGTCGGACCTCTGGGGCGTAGCTAGGCTAGTTACATTGTGAAATTCACGAAATAACTTGGGGGTCCGGGGGCATGCTCCCCACCACGGAACATTTTGGTGCATTTTGGGGAGTTCGAAGGTTCTTTATTTAGTACTAGAAATGGACAGTAAAGAGGAACATTTATCAACACAAACATTAACTTAGCATATTTTTTCTGAAGCAGCTGTTATGTCATTATCGAAAACCATAGTAGGCTATTATGACTTACGAATTTAAACACCGCGCGCTTCTGTAGAGTTTTTTCTCATTTCTGATACTTCGTTACTTTCTTTAATGCTTTGGATTTGAGATTCACAATAATGATAATAATATTTTACAGGTTTACTTTTCATAATAATGCAAAGAATTGTTAAAAGGTATAGATACACAACACGCCTTCCATCCCAAGTAAATACAATACCTTGCGTTTCTCCGAACTGTAAGGTCGAAGGTAGGAGTGGGGCGCGTACAGTGGCTTTGTTTCTTTTTTAAAATTACCTCACTAAGCTAACTATGCAAGCAAATTCTGGCGTTGACAACAGAAAACGGTAAACTGTATCGTTGATACGTTGAGGCGCTCTGTGTATACAGACGCATTGCTTACATGAAAGACCACGACATCAACTACGGTACTATGGTAGAGTTCTAGTATCAACGATATAAATTTGGTTAACGGAAAATGCATGCGTAAATTAGGACAATATATTTCTAAGTTTATTAATTGTAGGGATAGATTGCATTTGTTTTGTCAAAATCGTGTGGATTCAGCCGCGTACTTCAAGACAGGGTAAAGTTTCAGGTGAACTTATCGTAATATGTCTGCTTGGTCAACAAGACGAAACTGGGTATGGAAAGTAAAAGGAACAGCTATTATATTGCAGAATAATAGTCTCGATTTATGTCGTGATATATTCTAACACTATCAATAGTGTGTCTACAAACAAAGAAGCATTCTGCTGTGAAAATAAACATTACTGCATTTGAATCATCTTCGGTCCTGTCCTACATTTATAGAAAGTAAGGATTCTCGATACGTGCTTCGGTCTTCCTTGGTGTAAAGTAGGCCTAGCCCCTGCACATTAAAAGACAAGTTACCACATAGAAATAACGCAATCTAATGATAGAAATCTCTAAATTTTAACAATGCATTGATTATCCACATCAAACTTTCAAAGTTAAACGCAATTTTTCATCTCAAATCAGAGCTGCAGCATAACTTATACATGTGTCTGTGTACATATAACAAGTTCATGTAGTGTTATCATACTACAATGGCATGACTGATATTTTAAATAGTAAATTTATTAGTCGAGAATGGATGTCAGATCTTGTTAACCTTTCGCTTATTCAAGGGACATCACCCTTCATGTTCTGAATATTCGTTAGGTATCTGTTAAATTTCCTTTGTTGACCGACTTCTACAGTAATGTACGGTTTTCAATAACGTATTAAGTATTCAGATACTGTTAGTTCCCAAATACAAGCAAGATAAAGTAAATTGTTTAACTGTTGAATTTAGTAAAAGTGCCGGAGCTAAATATATAAACGCTCATCAACGCTCATCACTTTAAATGAAGCCAAGAGATACCTCAACAGTGCGAAAAGAGAACTCTTTGTTTCATACACTGGTGGACAAAGTACAACAAGGAGGCCATGGCCAAGTGACAGAGTCGCGGGCTTACAATACCCCTGACTGCTCGCCTCTCAGCTGCGTGGATTCAAGTTTCTGTCGCGTATAAAGATTTAATGTGGAAAGGTCTTCCAGCTAACCTGCGATGCGCCGGTGGTTCTTCTCAATAATTTTTCTGCGGTCTTCCACCGCTAAAATAGTTGCTCGTCGATCTAATGACATATACTGCTGCGAAGTATAAAGAATAAATAAACACAAAAGCTTAAGGTCAATCAATATGATTATATATCCCGCAGCTTCCGGACTGTGCACTCTCTAGCTCCAAGGGTTGTTATAGTATCGCCTCACATCATCCATTCACCTCCGATAATCTTAGAATCATCTCTCGTATGTATGCAGGTAGTCGGATCACCTCGGCCACAACTCGACAATTTGACTATTTCCGGAATCTTCTCGAAGGATTCATAGTGCTGAGTATGTAAAAAAAGATGACAACGCAGAATATGCCATTTATTGTTTCGTTTTCCTTACTCCCGTACATCTTCGACTTTCTTGACTTACCCAATCTCCTTCACAGCGATCTCTCTTTCTATCATTAGAATATAGCTCTAATGCGCAGGAGTTTCAACATCGTAAATTTTCGAAAGAACTACATTTCATGCGTAAACATTTCGGGCGAACAAAACGTAAATATCATCGCTCCAGATAATCTTAAGGATGATCATAGTGAAGACTAAAAACACACGCACAAAAAAACACACAAAAAAAAACAACAAAACAAAAACAAAACAACGATGAATCATCGGCAAAATGAACTAAAGTCACAGGTTCTGGTAGTTAGGTCGTAAATAATGTTGTAAGTTGGGCAAAATAAAAGACCTTAATTTAACCGTTTTCATTGCAGATTATGTTAGTTTATCACGTGTATCACATTATGCTATAACATTAATACCACTAAGGATAAAGGCTTCGATATGGACATTAACTCATGATATGGAAGTTGCGTAAAGGTTGACAGGACTTCAATTAAAAATTGTATTAAGACGTTTGTCTGCATGGCATATTATATTGGTAAACATTAGCATATCAACTATAAACAGTGTTAGAAGACAAACATTTACCGGTTTATGTAATATAAATTTGCTGACATTAAATTGTACGCTTAAATCATAAGACACAAAATAGTATATAGAATTTGTCATACCTTGGCTGGTATTTGTAAAAGATTATCTATTTAGAAGTACGAATCATTGATATGTAGTTGTATATTTGCAACAAACACTTTAGAAACACATTTATCTATCAAAGGAAAATGGTCGACGTCTTCATCACTGTCAGCGTGCGCAAACATGATGCTTAGTATCCGAGCTTTGACACAACCGAACCCAAACAATGGTCGACTCATCTCTTGCTCCAAAACCGAAACCTTTTTGCTGTCGGGCTCAAATGAAATAATCTCATCGAAGATAAAGTTGCTCGGAGTTGATGCCTCCCATCACCAATAAACGTCCTTCGTGCTGAACCACACCAAAACCACATCTATAAAACTTGGCAATGTTACCCAACAGTTCTATATCTCCATCGCTCATCATGCGTAGTACATCTCCACTTGGGAATATTAGATACGTTACCTTGTTACAAACAACCGCAGAAGATAAACCGCAATGTCCAGGAAGGTCGGTTAACTGGCAACATGTCCGTAATCTCGTATCGAAACATTGTACAGCGCTCAGTTTGATTGCCGTCACCGTCGATTCCACCGAATACAAAAATCCGGTCTTGTAGAACGGAAGCGGAAGCTGAGCGAACCGGAATTGACAAGTACCCACAATCCTCCCACTTGCCACTCATGATGACAAATTTCTCCACACTCATAAGCGTGCTAAGCTGTTCCATGGTCTCTTCGTCGTCATATCCTCCGAGGACGTACATAGAATCTCCGACCGCAACCATGCAATGGCGTCGTCGACCAATATACATACAGGAGCACAGGGTCCATTTGTTTTGAACGGTCATGAAACAACTCAATCCGCGAAAGTTCTTACTTCCACCCGACAGGAAGACTGCATCACCGTACGAGGAGACAGCGAACTCCACCCCGGGATCGTAGGGCATTGGCTCCATGGCAACCCAGACGTTTTGCTTCAAACTAAATGCATAAACCTCCAAAGAACTACTGTCCAAATGAACATTTCCACCGATACACAAAACCACGTCCTCATACATGCCACCGTTTCGTTGACGTAGTCTTGCTGAATACAACTCATGTTTTCTTGCAGGAAGCAAGTGGTACCGTTTTGCCTCTTCAATGTACGCTTTGCATTCCTCACTCGAACAAACGATTTCGTTTGTGTCTAATGTTTCAATTAAATACTCTGGCTGTACCAAGGGTAGGCGAAGATGTTCAAACAGACAACCAACATACTTGACGCGAGTTTCTAGGTCATGCTCAAACCATCTCAAAACTGCTTCACAAACACTCTCCTCGTTACATACTCGTAGATCATTATCCTTTATAATTGTTAGAAGATCGTCGCAATCAAGTTTGACAAAATCGTCTGTTTCACATATATCTTCGAAATAATACAGAATATAGTTCCACGTTGATCTTGCAAGATAACGACACTCGTGGGATGCGGCCAGCTTCCAGGTTGCAAGACTATTATCAACATCAACGTTGTCTGCCATGTATACCTCACAACTTTCTCGCAGACACTTGACCTGCATCATGACCGACGCTCGAAGCACACTCTCAACATTCTCGTCTGTCAAAATGTTCTCTCCAGTGTATACAAATCTCAGAATACTCTCAAACGTTTGCGCCTCTACTTCTCGGATATTAACGACGCCATCTTGACTCTCACGCATACCAGAGAGGTACATAGTCTCGAAAAATGGTGACATTGCCGACAGAACCACTTTATGGCAGTCGAATGTTTTGTTACCAACAATGACTTGAGTGTCTGTGTGTTGTGAATTCGTCCACTGTTGTTCCAGACCTTCACACATTGCAGTGAAATATTCGTATTTCCATCTTGGGACAGGGACAGTGTTTTCTTGGTCCATGAAGAATTATCGACTGAAAGATGACAGTGGGGGATATCAATATCACAAATATCAGGAAACTCTTACATCTGAGACATGGCTCTACCTTAATATATTTTACAAATGGCACGAAGAGTAATGTTATTCGTTTACGTCCATTTCATATTGGATATTTTAGAGATACCCTTTTAGTGATTGAAACCTCGTCTGTTTTAGTCGTTAATTTTTCTATGCCTTTTAGCTTTAAATGGCATTGATAAATTTCCACAACCTGCAAATCAAACACCAGTAAACAACAGACGCACAAGGACACTTACACTATCGATTATAGCATGACTAGGCCGAGTTTTGATCAAAGCAATCAGTTGGGTATGTTATAATGATTGTAAAATTACTTGAAAATTTATCAAAAAGCAAATTACTTACATGCTCTGTATGGCTATGCTCACCGATTAAGCCTGCATATATCCGACCATACTTAAATATCTGTTAACGGAACCCTTAGTTATACGAAATATATGTACTTGATTCTTTTGCAAAGCAAATGACCCTTATAAAGACAATACATGTAAGCACTGCACAACAAATGAAAACAATCGACCGTTCTGCTTGAGACTACTTGTATTATTTAAAACGTCTTTGTTTAGTTTCGTATTGTACCCTAATGGCGATCGCAGTGTATAGGTACAAGTTCGGTGGAAACCTGAACCTACCCGAACATCGCCTTTATTATTATCAATGACTGTAAAAGGTTATGAAATATGCGAAACAATGAGGTTGCATAGCAAATGTAAAGCATTTGTGAGATAGCATTTTTATATTTACAACGTGCTGTCATAGATAGGTATCAACAACTGTAATTCTAAAAGTCTCAATGCTTTTGTAATCTAGTAGCAAGAAAGTGTTTTAATATGTACTTATAGTATGCTTTTACAAAGATGTGCGGTTTTGTGAAAAACAACAACAACAGCAACAGCAACAACAACAAAACAACAACAACCACAACAACAAAGAACAACATCTGACCGAGAAATGATCACGTTTCTCTATGATCTTAACATATAAATATAAACGTTGTAATTTATTTAAATCATGCAACAAGCGCACAAAATATTTACTGAAAATCAAGGCGACCTGGTCTCAATTTTGCGTAGGCACGTTAGACAGGACAACAGCGATTCTTGTTACATGACTTCGTACAGACATTTAGACACAATTCAATAAATTGCGCAACACTTGTGACATACATGTAAAAGCCAATTGTTTTAACATATTTTAGCTCACTGTTAGTCAAATTGCAATGCCAGTCGTTAGTCCTTCAGTGAACGTATTATAGTGTCAAAAACATGACCTTGACCCCCTCTGAAGCCTTGCATCCATGCTTTTCTTGTTGTTTATGTTATTGCGTCACTACCCAGTAGATCAGTGTACTGCTGACGAGTTGAGTTTACACAGGACGTTCATGTTATTTATATGTTAGAACCACAAGCGCAGTTCAGTTGTACTGTATAGTTGAGCTAACAATATTTGAAAATAATCCGAACGCTTCGACTCCCTAACCCTAAGATACCAAATCTTTATTAAGGACAAAATCTTGACATTATGTAATCCTGTGATCAGAGTTAATATGTTATTTCCACTAATTCATTGTGTTTTTGATAGTAAAAAAGGCACATTTAGCAACAGTGACTAAGTTTTTTCTTATTTTACTTTGTTTATTTTTGTATGTTTTTTTTTTTTACAACAACTCTGTACATATACATCATGCTTTATAAACGATAATCCCGTCTTTTGTAATACACAATTGTAGCAGTTCCCTCCCTTAACTAATCTTCACCCGCTGTTTAAAAGGAGGGAAAAGGAAAAACAACACACACACACACACACACACACACACACACGCACGCACGCACGCACGCACGCACGCACACACACACACACACACACACACACACACACACACACAACAACAACAACAAAAATCAACGAAAAATAAGAAAACAAAATACATGATCAACGCAAGATTCTTTTATGATGTTAAGTTTAAAACAGCTTTTAAGTAAACTTTTTTAGTTCTTTATAGCCATATGTTTATAAACATTTTGACAATTCACAGTTCTAAACGCGCCTGTTTGACCTCAACTGACCAAGACTGACTACAAGTTTAAATAAAGTGTGAAAAAAGAACAAAAAAAAAAAAAAGAGAAAAGACAATTAAACAAAAGCTGCTATCTCATATATACACATGCAACAGGCACACGGCTACTTATGCCGAAAATGATAACTTAAACTTAAGAAATAAAGAGGTAAACTACGTTTTAGAGGTTAGTGCCTATTGTACACTTTGTATTTACGATAAATAAATTTTGTTTTGGTATGAAAATTTCAGAGTACAACAACCTATAACAAAGTATAACAAACTAACATTATTTTATTCCAAATAAATAAATAAATACATAAAAATAATCCATATTTATTCCAACAATCTATCTTACGCTTAGTGTACAGTCAAACTTCTATTTGCAACTTCCCAACTGACCCTTGAAATACGTCACATTGCCTAAAGTGCTCGGAGCCATGACAGAGGTAAATATGAAGAACCGACAGTGTAAGGGAGATGTTTTATTGAGCAAAAGTGGTATCCAACAAATTGGGCCATTTTTCTATTTCCGATAACCAAACAAGTCATTGGCACCTGAAAAAAGTTCATGCATAATACTTTTCATTGATGCCATAGATCTGTGTGAACAGTGAAGCATAAATCCCAACTCGTCATTGCAAACAAGTATTTACAAGTTATGTATTATTTTGAGCGTTCGTTGTATTGTCATGCACCAGCTCTGATGTCGATATCTATTTTAGCAGAAATCACTATTGTGCTTATTTATAAATTTGGATAAAATGAACATTTAAAGTAATTGTTTCGCGATTTGTACTGTCTAATAATATAGGCAGTGTTAAAATAAGTCTTTACTAAGTATGAATTTATGCAGAAATGATTTCCATATTAGTCAATACAGTATGGTACATACAGCCAAATACATGCACACATATATACAAGTTCGCAATTCTGCATGCACACACGCAAGCATGTCCACATGCACGCACGCGTACACGAAAACACTTACGCGTGCAGTTTCCGAAACACGTGCACGCACACACTAGGATAACAATATCAGTTTATACAAACGCGTACGCGTACTGGTAGAAAGCTTGCACGAATAGGCGTTACAAATCCACACACTCACATTTAAAAATGCATGTATAACAATCACTAGCAGTAACAGACTCTTATTCGCACGCAAAGGCAACTTTAGCGAACACAAATAGGCATAAGCACAATGATGCTTGAACGCACAAGCAAGTACACACACCGGCGCAGCCGCCCCCACCCCTTGACAAACTAAAAACTAAAAATGCTCATACAAAATTATACGTACATATACACGCCGTTATACGAGCAATAACAGTTGGGCAACCCTGTCAACGTATTTACATAATACCGGGCAACGTATGCAATTCTGTATTTCAAAACTCATTGATCTAAATATGGACACAATAAACTTCATAATTAATTTTCCCTGCGTACTATACTGTGAGTGGTAGGAGCAATAAACGTCACATGAATGGGTGTGCAACTTATATCGTACCTACTATCAAGGGCAGCTTTACATTTTGAAATAAGAGGCTCATTTCGAAATATCTATCTCTACCTGTATCGCAGTGTGACCACGCCCTTGAACATATGGACGCAAAGAGGCGCAAAGTACAGAAAAGACCATAGATATATAGTAATGGGACCGGCCGACTCCGCAAGGATGCGCGAATATCTTCTAATTTCGCAGCGCCATCACTGGGAGTCATAGAAAGGACTTCCGGTCAGGGGTTTCGCATGCAAAACAATAACATAAAGCTAACAAATAAAACATTTGAATTTAAATGGCCACGGAAAATTAATCAACGTGAAAATGGATTGAAGGTAAATATTGTCTTTGTATGCGTATTCATTGCCTGCTTTTAGTTTTCCCTGAATCAGCAGTAAATTCTGTATGAATCATAGACAAAGTCTCATGAAGACCTTATTATGGCTGCCCTTTCCATAAAAACTGTGTGATTGGTGGTATTTTATGGCTTACTTCTGGTTAAACTGCACTGAGAACGACATTATATTTAACTAAAAATATAATAAATAAGTCGGTGCCTGGCAAGACTAAGGATTAAGCATGCAAGGGACCTCAAATTGGAAAGATAAAAAAAACACACTCAACTATCAATATTTGAACACAAGTATAATTAGATTATACTGTTTTCTATACAATATGCACTTAATTGTCTTTTTATTCTTGCACCTGATTCTAGGAATACGAAAACGGCGATGAATCTCCCTAGTCCTTGAGTACGTCTCTTCCTGTGCATGTTGCTCTGAGATGTTCAACTAGTACTGGGGAACTCAAACTCATCTTGGAGCCACATTTCTTCCAGACAATAATAAAATTTACTGTTGAGTTGTAAGGCGATGGAAACACGTTTACTTTGTATTTTAACAGAACATTTCGAGAAATAGATCATATAAAACAATTAACAAGATTGAATGTGTGGTCTTTTTGGTGTGTGTATTAGTTTGATTTATATCTTAAAGTATTGATAGACAGAGCTTATTACCTAACGTTGACATATAGTTTTAACATTTCATATCACATATTTTAGTACACTAATAATAAATTGAGTAAATGTAGAAACTTCATTTCCTGAATTGTTTATCCATGTTTTATGTAGTTATTTTTATTGACAGAACGTTTCATTATAGTTTTATGCTGTTTTGACAATATAAACATCTCGAAGTTAAGATTAACATGACCTTGTAAACTAGCACAACAATACATGTATGTTTTAAGTATAAACAATTTAATAAATAAAAATATGTATTTTTGTTATATATTTGTTTTTAATGGGAAAAAAACCTTCGTCAGTTTTTCTGATTCGGTGTGCATTGATAAAACATAAAGTAATTTGCTAAAACAACAAACATGCCAATTTATCAAATGATATATGTTTTAGTTGCAGTAGGATTATTCATCAACTAAACTTAATCAATTAAGAGCCATTGGATGGGCACCAATACAGAACCAAGACCTACGATAAAACTTTTTTATACTTAATATAAGAATTAATTGGGTCCATGGTTTAAAGTTAACATGTGTTCTTATTAATTTACAATCTGCTTAAGTTCCTGCTTTATATAGTATAACCTTTCTCCTGCAGTGTAAAAACTTTCAACTTTGCTCAAGAGTTTAAACCCATTAAATCTTGCATCCAGAGATGACACTCTTACTTGGACTGGATGTAAGCAAACTCTTTTACTAATGTTGTCAGAACAAACAAGAATAAATAATATACGTATTACTAATCATTTAAATCTTCTCCATTTCGTTCATGCTAGGAGTGTGTACGCAAGAACACTGCTATATAATGTGCAGCAAAATGTTTTCATGTGGCATGAAAAATGCATTTATGACAACAAATAAAAATATATTTAAATTTAAATATTGCAGAAAATGATTGTGCAACACACATGACTTTTTAATAGAAAAAAGCGGTCAAATAATTTATTAATAGGAAACAAAGGACAAATAATATATTAAAGTTGTTTCTTATCATTTGATCTTCTCATTGAAATCATAATAATTATACGTGTTAACAATAGCACATGTTTCATTCTCCCTATATCCTTTGATATAAATTGACTACGTGCAAGTACTCAATAGTTGTACCATTCAGTTGCTCATTTAAAGTTTTAATACATGTGGCTTTAATCTTAGTAATTTTAAATAGTTGTTTAGATAACATTAAAAAAACGTGATTCTGCCACCCATTCGATATGGAGAGGGAATTAGATTCTATTATGTTGGTGTTTGTAAACTGTCAATTATTTTTGAAGATTATCTGGAGAAATAAACACTATTCATCGATAATCATGCCTTGTGATGTGTTAAAACAGTTTTATGCAAAGTTAAAGTTAAGAAATGGTATACCACTAACAAAGCAATACAGAACCCGACTGAAATTTGAAATCTTTTAATACTATGTTTTTTTTTCAAAGCACTGCAAAGAACTGATATTTTCTCTCTGCCTTCCTAACTGGTGGCTGGAAGTTAAATTCACTATTCTATTGAGAACGTTTTTAGTGAAATGACATTTATTAACACTTGGAAATTGCCAATAGGTTTGTTGATTTTAATTCGTATCCGATTTTTACATTCAGATGACTTTTTTGCATTACCGGAGTAGAAGGTTTAATCTGTCGAAAGAAAATGCCTCTATGTGGACAGAAAGGCTCTTTAACGAGATATGGCAAAAGGTCTGCGCAGAATGTAGAGGAGGGAGGCAGACCGGGAAGGCTACAACTATGATAAAAAAGAACAGGTATGCATTAATAACATTATTTTATGCAATTTCTCTTATCATATTTTTTACATGCCAAGATGGAAAAATAATGCTTATATTTAATGTCAGATATTATTAAGACAAAATTGATAGAGACACAGCACATGACATCAGAATACATGTACACAATAAACAAAGGGCGAAGTAACAATGAAACTTAATATTTATTAGAAATTTAGAGATAACTGATGACTGATTTACATTATCAACAAACATTAAAATCACTAGAATAATTTAATTCTGGTATATAAGGCTACTTGTATGTTCAATCCTAAAAAAAGGGACAAACATGTCTTCATTAACAAGTATAACCGTCAGATGTACATTAATGTTTAGAAATTTAAAAAGTAAAAATACCTTGTTTGCGTGGAAGTTACAAACAATTTACAATGTTAATCTTGACTTTGTAGGTTTTCTTCAAAACAATTCGTCTTATACACATGACAATATGATTTGTCATACCATTATTAGTCGTAACAGATTCTGTATTGTTAAACTGTCAAGGAGGAAAGATACACGATAGCTCTTAGGTCCAATAGGCAAGATACTCGCCAAAACAATAATATCCTGTGCAAACAATATACTAGTCATGGGTTGACTGCATTGTTTGCAATTTACAATTGAAATAAAAATATATTTACGACCTTCGCATAGCTAAAAATGGTGAACAATACTTTTTCTTAATTTCTTCGTAATTTCGTCATTTCCGATTAGGAGCGAGGATAGGTTTGTACATAATTTCCGTTTTGTCGATTGTTACGAATCTGACATCGAGTCTTCAGATCATTAAAATAATGTGATAATATACAGAAGAAAACAGCAATTTATTTATTTTCTTTTTGTCATAATCGTATGCTGATAAAATTGAAGAGTGAGTTCAGTATCGCGACAATGTTCGAAGCAAAAGTTAAAAGTGCGGACCAAATTATCCCGAAGTCAACGACATAATGGTAGCTGCAATTTACTTTGTATTGGCAGCAATGATCGAATTGCTCGGAAAGTTTAAATGCAAACAGCCTAATCCTGAATCTTTAAAGTTTGTTTGTACTCCAGGAACGATGATTTCAGTTGCAGAAAAACTTAAAATGTTTGTTGCATCACGAAAAACACAGTATGTTCTTATGACTGCGAAAACATCACATTTGTTCAGCAACGGGACTTAATGGCATTAATTCTTCTGGGTTTTCCTACTAATTCGACTTATTCCACAATAACCACTTTTCTGTTGCGATTTCTCAAAATGGCTTAAATGCAATTTCGTTTTCTCCATATTGTTACATTTTCTTTAAGACACGGAAACATTGTCATGCATTCATAAAAGCGGTTTATTTCTTGTTATAAATAATAACTGTGGATCTAATTTTACAAAGATGGACATAGCTAGAAAATGCCGCTAGTGTTTAAAAGTCTAACTCCGGAATTAAAAAAATCAAAATGTTTTAAAAGTGGTATTCGACAGTTTGATCCAAAAATATTTTCGTTAAACATCATAATAAATCATTGTAACATATTTCGCAAAATGCTGTTTATTGATGTCATACATCTGTCGGAAAAGTGATATTGTTAAATATATAAAATGTAGGTAAACTGCCGGATACCACCTTTAACGTTAAATGTGTGTACTATAGCATTTTACTTCAAATCTAGTTGTATCTTGATACTAAAACGTCCCCATAAACAAACAAAAATACTATAGGAACAATGCGTACAAATCATATTATGTCTAGCTACGCCCCTGAATAAATATAAAAAGAATACCATTTACCGAATTAGGACCCGTATGTTGAGAATGTGTAAATCGCGGAACTTCCGAAATTCGGAACACCTCGCGCATTTTCGGTCGCCTCTTCTCTAGCGAGAACGAGAATGGCCGAGGAGGTCCGCTCGGAAGTGCATTTTTATAGCGTCGCCAATAACTGATCAATGATCCTAATCAATAATAAAAATAATTAACATTTGTTATTGATCAATATTTTTTGTCTGTTTAAATGTTTCGTTTGTTATATTTATTGTAAAAACAAAGAAGAAAAAAGTCATAGAAAATTTTATTTTGACTGCGTCGGGATTCTATCTCTGGAGACCGTTAACATCAGAACAAGTCCATAACCACTGCGCTATTCCACGATTGTCATAGATCTGCGTGAGACTAAAATTGATATTTTGTATAACGTGCCACTACAGATGCTATCGATCTATTATAAGAAATAGAGAAAATAGTAAATTTTAAACGAATAACCAATAGTTTTCATAAGATTTATAAACATTTTAATACAAAGGACAACTTAACATATAATTATACTGCATACTCGCGATAGTTATATATATAATAAAACGTCATTTACCGAAATAAGACCCGTACGTTGGGAATGTGAAAATCGCGAAACTTCCGGAATTCGGAACGCCTTGTCCATTTTCCCTCGATCATTCTCTAGATAGAAAAATATCCGAATTCATCCGCTCGCAAATGCAACATTTTTTTCATCATTCCTTATAAAGGCAGGGCGCTCCAGCGCGTTGCCAAATTAATTTAACAAAACAACAACAACAACAACAACAACATGAACACCGAAACAAAAAAAAAACCCAAACAACACCACTACCAACAACAACAGCAAAAACACCATAAAGCAAACATATGCACAGAGTTCAGTAAAATATAATTAACTGTCTCAAAATGAATTACAAGCAAGCAAATATTTTAAGATATAGATTTGTCAGAATTACCTTGCATCACTTTCCTTCAGAGAAAAAGCAGCACTATATTTGTTTCAGTTATTCATAGAATAACAATAGTAACAGAAGTGATGGGTTTGATTCTTAAATGGTACTATTCCATAAATGATAAAATGAATAGATTAGACCCCACTCACTTCTGTATTACATGCTGCAAAGTAAAATAAAATAAAGCAAAATCTTGATCCAGGCAAAACTACACATATATCATGTACAAAAGAAATAATACACTTTTTAAGTTTCAGACATGACTATTTGTTGATTAGGATAATCTAATCCTGAAGTTTTAAATGAACAGTTACTATTTATCACAACGGAAACCTGAAAGTAGAACAAGGTTTTCTGACAACTGATAGACTGTGTTGATTTTCGATTGAGCTATCTATTCAGCAGGAAAATAATCGCAAGATGACTGATTATATATTAAGATAAGCCATAGTCATCCAGGGATGGATCCAGGCGGTGGGGATTAGGGGGATACCGCCCCCCCCCCCCAAGCAACCGGTAAAAGTGTACAGTTGGGAAAACATATACATGTCACTTAAAAAGTACAAGGATGGTATCCGACAGATTTACGCATTTTCTTCATTATGTTAACACAGCTTTCAGATTTCCCTTCATTGTTTTAGTTACACCGGAAGTTTTCTGTTACTCGCGGTGGTGGCGCTGCGATGGATTCGTCCAATTTATACATTCGGAACACCTTGCCCTAGAAATGGGCGAGGAGTTCCGAGTGCCTATTTATATAGAGTATATAAACGTGACATAAACGTCCCTTTACTATTAATATACTATTATGTCTATGTTCTAACTCAGCGAGATATTTAGTATAAGCGAAGTTACCCATAGCATAGACACTTAAGAGAATATTATTATTACAGTATGATATTATAACCTCAAAAACATTTTGCTTTTACCTTTTTGCCCTTAGATTGATTTTATATTCACCATATGTGTTATTATTTTACACAAGTACTTAGATTGTGCATAGGTTATCGCCTATAATTAAAGTAATGAGAAAGTGTCATAAAATTCTTCGTGTAGCTTTGTGAAGGTTCTTTTCTCTGTTTCGAAAGGTAATTGTAGACGACTATTAAAGGTGGATA
The DNA here is from genome assembly GCA_007844125.1 of Sinonovacula constricta. Taxonomy (NCBI): domain Eukaryota; kingdom Metazoa; phylum Mollusca; class Bivalvia; order Cardiida; family Solecurtidae; genus Sinonovacula; species Sinonovacula constricta. The sequence continues at coordinate 32,160,656 of CM017555.1, forward strand.
TCCGACAGTTTGCTCATAATGAAATACATGTAACAATAGCATACATCTACTTTTGGTAATTTGGGCATAATTTCTGCCTAAACTCATACTTAAGTATGTGTAAAGCTGTTTTGAACGCTGCCTACATGGTTAGACAGTACACCATACGATAAAAACAATCTAAAAAGTCAATCGCTTTAAATCTATAAATAAACACGTTAGTGATATCTGCTAAAATAGATACCAACGTCAGAACGGATAACCTAGATGGCGACATAACGTAATCTTAAAAGTGATTTGTCACGTGGTTTTCCTAGTTAAATATAGCTACCTCAGCAGCGTGGTTCAGAGAGGAAATACGTGACTGCAATGTGGCATGAGGATTTATGTTTCGCTGTTCTCACTGAACCTGGGCGTCAATGAACATCGATGAGCAGCATTTTGTAAGATATTTTCAGGTAACAATGACTTATTTGGTTATTTGAGAAAAAAAACAACAAAACACTATATTGGTCCAAACAGTTTACCGAATAATCGGTCATTTCCAGTGTAAACAAGACCACAATGATCATGAGTACGCAAACACACGGACAATGATCTTGTTATGATAGTTATTGTTAAAGGATTAGTGGAATATACACAATCACCAACTAAACGTCTGCAAGAAATCTTTGCACAATTATAACGGCATGATAGCGTACAGAGAGGCATTTTAACTGGAATACAAACAGCAAATAACGTCCTCAATAACGCCTACATAATGCAATGTAGATAAAACACAGTAAATTATGCACGATCGACCCTTTTCGCTAATTTGTGTAATTTCGTGTTTATCATTGCACAAGTAACTACATATTTAAACGCAGTAAGCCAGTATTGGGGGCAAGATCTAGCTCAGTCGCTGTGTACCAAAGTATTCAGTTATAAATAGGGGATCTGTTGATTGTGTCGTATCCGGGCAGTTTCATTAAGTAAGTAGATTGTAATATTCTCCATTTATATCTTATATGTAGAGCTGTTTGTAGATCTATTGAGGTTATTATTAATAATGATGTTATGTCAAGTGAACGTGCGCACCTGTGTACCTGTAGTTTTTAAAAGGTCAGGTAAAAATCGATTCATACCACTCGAGGTCTCCCGATAAACTGACCTAGATTATTTGTTAGACCTTCATCACTGTGCCCTGTGCTTTGAGCGGATTTCGTTGTCATTCACTAGTATGTATGATTTTTGTCCATCTTTTATCTATTTGGATGTAATGCTACATATGTTTGCCAATAGATAATTCTTTTTGGAAATGGTCAGAATGGCCATTTAATTATCTCATCAGTGTGTAAAATATTAGCTATGTTACTAGCATCCCGAATGTTTCTCGGTAACACAAAGGCTTTTCTACCGTGGCTATGAGTGGGTCTCTCTTCCTTAAAGGCAAAAATAATATGTCCAGTTAAAATTAATTTAAATTCGTTTTATTTCTTTTTCATTGTTAACTTATAAAAAGAATACTTCTCTGATTTGATACTGCGTTATGTTATTATTTGTTTAACGTGTAGCTCTCAATTCGTAATCGTAGTTTCATATTATCAGTTGATAGTAGTAGTAGTAGTAGTGGTAGTGGTTGTGGTAGTTGTATTAGTAGTAGTGGTAGTGGTAGTAGGGTAGTAGTAGAAGTAGTAGTAGTAGTAGTAGTAGTAGTAGTAGTAGTAGTAGTAATAGTAGTTGTTGTTTTTGTTGTCTTATTTGATGCTCTTGATAACTTTTTCCTTTAGTAGAGTTTGTCATACGTCTCAATCATACTTCACCTGATAGCGCATACGAACCACCAGCGGATATAATTCGTTGGTATCTGTGTTTGCATGCGTTCAATGTACGTTTGTACCCGTCAAATCCGCTCCTTGTTCGGTGAAGTCCGTTAAATGCAGTACAAAGTATTGAATTTGTTACCTCCGTACAAAGTCATCCGGTGCATGTTCGGTGCATGTTTGATGGTTAGCCGTCTTGACCGGAACTTGTCTGAATCCGATTCTTTTCCGGTATTCATCCGTGGGCTTTCGTACAACTGACTTAATATGCAAACGGATGCTTTACGGTTTAACCCAATTAAGGATTATAAGACTCAACAACGAATCATACATGTATATCCTGGGAGTAAAGTTATTGCAGCACAGTCAATACAGTTTCAAATTACGAGTACAATATGAAATTACTCTAAATTTAGTGTAAATTAGTTACTTCGTGAAATGAAATTCGCTTACTATCAAGCAAAGTTTAGAAAATAGCTGCCCAGTTAGTTGTACCATTGGTGCAGGCATTCCCTAACAAGCCTCTGCATATGGAGGTATATTTTTACCATTTTATTTAACACACATCCTTAACAACAGATTGAGTACGTCGTCTATGGGGCGCCCATAGCCAAGCGTTACAATCAATCGGAACACCTCGGATAATTCACGAATCATCTCTCGGATGTATGTATGTAGTCGGATCATCTTGGCCATTTCTCTAAATAGAACTTCTTTTGTGACAGACGCCAAAACAAAGATGGCAGCTCGGATGACAGCTCACTATAGTACGATGCCTGTAAAACTTCACTTTGTGGCTGCTTCAATTTTAAATCATCCAAGATTAATTTACCCGGCGCAGCATAGACACAGCTGTCAAACGATGCCTTTGTTTATGTTTTGTGCGAACTACACTTTAAGCACCTTCTTCCGACTTCCGGCGAACAAAACGATCATGATTTGAGCATGTATCATTGCACCAGATATATCCGAGGGATGATTGTCCCGAGGACGGTGTCCAGGGTACGGAATTACCCGAGGAGTTCCGATTGCGTTACAGTAGCTGACGTGTCAGTCTTCTGCCTATTACCGCTTGGATTCGAGTCCCGTTCTGGGTTACACCTTTCGCATTCTATTTTTCATAGTTTTATATCAACCAAATAATCTATACGTTGTTCTGTCGGATCTAAAAATTGTTCCGAACGTTCAAACGTTTGTATCATTAAGGATTCGAACATTCCTATGCTTAAATGATGGAATTCTGCCTTAAGAAATATAAATAAATAAAGACTTAAAACGGACCGTTGATAATATTCTAATTAAAAGTTAACTAATGAATCACTTTCTCAATCCAAACAAAGGGTTTTGGGTCGCCTTGATTGTGTTTTGCAAAGGCGTATAATTATGTAGTTACAGATTTCATTGCGCGAATTGATACAGTCTAGAATAAGAGGAACGGTTCTCAGTGTTATAAAATCGATGTTCAGACACATCGAGTCTAAGCTTACTTTATAAAAATATAATAATGTGCGCGAGACATATACACAGGCTTTTGGAGTCGCTCAAGGAGATAGTCTTTCTTCTCTTCTCTATTCTCTGTAAATTGGCATTTGAAGCAAAGGGGTTTGAAGGTGTTAATTTTAATTTGCTTTAAATGGTTATATTGTTGTATGTCGATGGTATGGTGTTATTATCAGAAACAATAGAAGGATGCATTGTTTGATTTGTAAACAACAATAAAGGTTTTAAATACAAATAAAAGTAAGATTATTGTTTTCTATAAAATGTGGAAGAGTGTATGGTAGAATTACTTCTACATATAAAAGTAACCCTTTAAAACTGTTAACACGTTCAAGTATCTTGGAACAATTGAAATCCTCCAGAGGTACATTTGCGCGCTCTAAAAATACACTAGCAAGCCAGACTATGAAAGCACATTTTAAACATAGATGATACCTGATCCTCTAGTTTCGCTGGTATATGAGTCATACAATTGATTTTTGATACATGTAACCTTCTTTCTTTATTATGGAGTCAAAGTCTAGGGATATAGCATTGAATGTATCTGGAAAATACAAAGCCATTGAACAATCACCTTTTTAATAGCCTTGCTATGTCGTAAATATGTTTATATTTTTGCATCTGGGAAACCCATTCCATACGGTGTCGCTGTATTACACTTATGTTTAATAAGATTTATTGAATTTATGTATCGTTATTTGCTTGTGTCTTCATGGACCTCGATATATGAAAAAAGATATATCCACGTATAATTATGTAAACATGTGCAGGGTGAAACGTTATATCCGTACCTCCTTACCTAGTTTTGTTTGGTGTCAAATGTTATTTTAATGGTTTAGCCTGTTCATGGTATACACCATGTCTCGTATCGGATCTGTTAACACGTGACCTTTCTTGCTGTCGTGCTAATCTAATGACTGTTAAAACTTATTTTATTTAATTAATTTAAAATAGGTAACTAAAAATCGATGCATATGAAAGTTTGTATACTTACGCCACACAGTGAACTACAATTGAAAGACTGCTAGTTGGGTTAACATCAAACAAACATTCGGATCTCTTACCCAGGCAGCTTATCGCAAGCAAATATTAAACATGTTTGTTCAATGTTACGATCACATTTTATCACATCGATTCATCAGGTAATCTTTAGTGTTTTTTTCTTCAGAAGAATATTGAATTGAAGGGCAATGCGTATATTTGCCTTCCATAGCTGAAGGGCAGTAGAAGGCGACTTCAGCTGTGCACCGCGTTGGTTCGAGTCCAAGTTTTTTTACCAACTCAACTCAACTATACCAAGAGACTGGGGTCGTTATTTATTAAAAAAAATAGACTTCGCAAAAACGACCGTAATTGTGTGGGTGCGATGTAGACAAAACCCATTATTTATTTCTGGTGTTTACTGATGCTTTGCTAATGAAATCGAAATAGCTATGTTACTGCCACGCCCAATAGTGATGTCACTAATCGGAATCTGTGCTTCTGTTGTACATATCTACATATTACCGACAACATAATTGTCATACTCAAGACCACAGATATAAATCTAAGACGAAGAACTCAGGAAATCTCCGTCTTTAGAAGCTTGCGTCCCTTATGTCCCTCTCTTCCAACCCAAACGGCGAAAAACTAAAGACAATAAATGTTTAGTGACGTACCTCCCGTAGATTGCTGGTAGTGTGACAATTCAATAATTGCCCAAAGATGAAGTGTGTGATTCTCATGGGTGAATCAATTGGTATAAAATATAAATAAGGTAATCCGCCCTTCTTAACTTTTGTCTTTAATATCAGTATATTATATCAGTCCCTCAGCACCAGACTGGGGGCTTATAAACAAGGAAAGGTCGGGCCTGTGGTTCTTCAGAAGTAATGTTTGGTCTCAGTCGGCTAGAAGAAGACAAATACTAATAACATTTGTACGATCTAGGTTCATAAACGAAACTATGAATGCTTCATTCAATGCGCTGTTTGTACGGTTTTGCACCAGCACCCTTGTTTCTAGATAGAAAAGTTCAAACATATTTCCACAAACTCCCGGTCATATGAGGCTGTTTGTATAGTAAGCACTAGCATAGAACGGCGATGCAACGTAATTTAATTTATTAAAAGATAATGTCCACTTTTCGATCAACATCTTTTATTAGGCATAGGAGTACCGGAATGTAAGTCGGGGGAAAACAAACTATGATATTAGGACATTGACTTATATTACTAGAATTTCCAAAACAGTTTGCAGAATAATATCTCTTTAGAAGACGAATAACTATACACACCATGTATTTACTCTTTCATTCATCGTTTGCCAACTGCTGTAAAATTTTACCTTTACTTGTCAAATTTCATACAATCGCATATAAACCCAATGAACTGCGTTATGAAAACCCTACCAGTTTTCTGTCTTTATCCTTACTACTATAGACTTTATATAGGTGGGTATAAATCTACTTAGAGTGCAGGTCAACAGAGGTATATGCCAAACAAATACAGACCGTGTTTACAGACACACTCATGCGGACGGTTTACGTAGTAAATTAAACTACAAGTTTATATTATTTAAATAACTGATTACTTTTGTAATTCTTCTTCATCGTATTCTCATTCTCTTCTTCCTTCTCTTCCTCCTCCTCCTCATTACTTCCTCTTTCTTGCTTATTGTAAAAACGCAAAACCTAATCTTAAAAGCAAGCTAACTTTACTATCTTTAAAAGATTATAAATACCTGGAGATGTTGTTGGGACACAATGTTAGTAATGTTAGTATTCATTCTCAAGCCTAGTCCTAACATTGTTTGATCTTTTAATTTGTAGATTAAGCAAACAAACTGTTCATATAAGTTTTGCTTTCTTACGCAGTTCACTCTCAATGCGCACAATAACGGCTGGTAGACTGTCCGGTTTATCTTTGAATTCTGCTGATGTTTGACCAAACGTAATAATTTTCAAATATCGCTTTGACATCGACTTTGGCGTTTTATAGGAAGATATTGTATTGTTTTCTTGATAAGACCATCAATAAAAACTCACCATTGCCTATTTAAATTAGGGATAGTCAAAGGTGCTAAATTTGGTATCCGGATATCTGTCGAACGATCCGAACGGATATCCGGATATAAATCTTAGTTAATTCTGATGTTGCAGTCGGATGTGTGCGAGATTACTAACGTTTCCAATGACACAATTAAATCGTCATTTCAATGGAAATTATTTAATCAACATTTCCATAGGCATAGACACTTCATCATTTAAATAATTAATGAAATACGAACAATAAAAAACATTTGGTAATTTTAATTCACAATAAAATGAATAAATCAAACAATTTGATCAAAGAAAACATGCGTACCTGCGAAGCATATTTATTTATAACGTTATAAATTAATCAATACCCAATTTGTACAGCAGCTTACAATCTTTACGAAAATGTAACAAAAATAAAGAAGCACATGATGAAACAAGCATATATGTAATGTTTGTGTTATATTTAGTAAGTCACATCAACTTGCAGTTGTTCAGTCTTCTAAAACTTCATTTCTTAAACTGTGTAGTTCATCAACAAAATTAAAAATAGTATTCGCTAAACAAAATGGATTAGTAGAAGCTTCAAACGTTGGCGGTTAATTAGCATGTTATTATACATACCACCATGCTTTAGCACATTTGTGAAGCAACTGTGAAGCCAAATATACGATACTGCGTGTCAACACCTGTCACCACCTGTCGATAATCCGTTACACCTGCGTATGCATGAATGCACACTGTCATGACAGCAGAAAGATAACTTAGCAAAATGGCCAAAACATTTAATTAAATGTTTAAAATTTTACATCTTTAAGCGAATATCCGGATACCAAAGTCGATTCGGATATCCGATGATTCGAGCGGATATCCGCTGACATCCCTAATTTAAATCCATACACACAATTTACATTTAGATAATGCTGTCTGTTTTTTAGGATACGAACATGTGAACTTTTTTTTGAGGCCAAAGCGTGAGATTTTCACTTGCAAAGGGAAGATTTGTTATTTTTATATTTACAAAAGAGGAAGTTATCTATTTCGGAGTAGGGAGATTTCAAAAATGTGTTAAACACACCTAATTCTTTGACATATTTTGAACCTTAAAAGAAGAAATCTTCCACCAAAAGTGGAAGAGTTCACATGTATAAGGATAATGTATCATGATATAGCACATCTCCATATTAGTGATTTTCAAGAGGTAAAGTGTAAAGTCTATGCATGAATATCTTGTTGCAGTTAAGATTTGTTTTGGATTTTAAAAACAACAACTGAACTTGAATTGTAAAAAGACTTCAATGGGGTAAATAAAATGTGATCAGCTAAAGGTAGCAATTATAAAAACTGTAGGCACATTCAATAACTTGTAGATTTTAAACCGATTGGTAGTTGTGGTTGAGGTAAGTTTAACCAAGTACATGTGTGTCTGGCTTGAACCGACTGTACACCACCCATCCACTTGAACCCCTCCTCGCATGTAAGATTCGTCCTGGCTGAGACTCGAACAAGCAGTCATGTACCGTTGTTTATTGTAGGTAAAGCAAACAGCGTTTAGACCAGAATCATAACATACAAGATGGCCACTCATGGTGGTACGAGAACAAAGCTGGCCCTACTTGGCGTCCATATTTAACCCCTATATACTGAACCTATTCTTCCTTAAGAATGTAACACGCATCACAACAAGGGACAAGAAAAGCATTGATACATTAGCAGCAAAGAGCGTCTTATTATTTGAAATAATAATAATAATAATAATAATAATAATAATAATAATAATATAATAATAATATAATTATAATAATAATAATAATAATAAATAAATAAATAAATAAATAAATAAATAAATAAATCCATTACTGACGCACGATAAGGACGGACAGCCAACCAAAAGAAAACTTCACCGTACATATTTTTACTTAATAGGTAAATAAGAAAAGGTCCTATCAAAATTTTCACAGATATTTAAATTTTATCTACCTGCAGACCAAGGCAGACAAGGTAAATGTAAATGTGACAAAAAACACAGAGACGAGACATAACACACAAAAAGAAAAACCATCAGTTACCGCCTTGGAACGGTCAGTCGGCAAAATGGCCAACTGGGGTGCTTAAACCTGGTTTGTGGAGCGCTCCAACCTCGCACTTCCTGACGGTTTTTCTATCAAACAAACAGTGTAAATAAAAGTATCCCGTCAAAGTGACACAACTAACAATAAGCACCTGCATCGGGAGTTAAAACAGATATAATGAACATATGTACAGTATTTACAGTAGATAAAAGCCTCGGCAACCAAAAAATTCCAAATGAGAGAGTAGTTTAAAATAAAATAAAGCAGTACAAGCGCTGATATATTATAAGAACCATATAACGACGTCATAAATGCCATGACGTCATATGCCAAAAGTGTCAAAAGTGAAATGTAAACAATATGGAAGAAACAATAGAATTTTAGAAAATCAACAAAATAAAACGTAGTATTGTAAATAAAGTGAGCTGAAAATATGTTCGAACAATTTGCCTTTTACATATGACATAGTCTGAACCATTTGCAATGCCCATTTTCTAAATAATGTTAACATTCTTTTTAATAATTTAATAACTAAATCATTAATGGAACACTTTTATTGAACACTTGACTGGCATCGATTTTAAACCCCCTGTACCGTACAGCTTATATGTATGAATAAAACCTACAAAGCCCAATGGTTTAAAGTTATTTAAATCGGTTTGATATATACGTGGTGCAAATTTGAAAGAAAACTAACAATATCAACAGCTATTTCAGAAGTTTCGTAGTCTATAAAGGACGTCGCGCTCTAGCGAGGACGACAACGATCAGCAAAAGATTTCAAAACGTACTGGTGTATTATTTTGAAATTGGCTGTTGAAATGATGCATGTTGGTTAAAGTTTTAATTGCTTTTTGAGTGATGCAAAGTGGGGTTTATATGAAATTTGTAATTGTAAACGTTTTCAGCAATTATTTGGTAAATAAGCCAGTTTTTGACTGTTATTTTGCCATGTTGTTTCAAGTTGCAGTTACAATACAATAAACGATTTATATAATTTCGTTATTAACTAAAGTGACTGATAATAATAAATAATTAATAAATAATAAATGATCAATACTATATATTTATTTGTAAAGAAAGACAACAAACGCAATGAGTAATGATTATTCTCTAAAAACACAATAATGCGTTTGTCTGAAAACATCACATAACATATTCACGATATAACCCACATATCCTTATCATTGCAGGTTAAGTACACTGTTATCACAAACATGGCGGTGAAGCAACAACCTCAACAGAGTAAGTATAGAGTAAACATTCCGTTATCGTCAATTGCCCGCCTGTGTAGACAGATTTAATCCTTGTAATACACACTTTAAACTCAAAAGGTCAAATGTTTTTAATGTAAATAACACATATATACATATATTTCTTTATTTATGCAAAACATCCCCAACATTACTTAAACACTATATAGCTATTGCAAACATCAATCGTATTCTGTCTTTTTCAGTTTTACTCGATTTGTAAGAAAGTGTAAGACCTTTCTTATTCATTTGATAGTTAACAAAATTGATTCTCTGTTTGTTTAACCATCGTTTGACGCACGTATGAATTTAATTATGATTTCTTGTATAGCATAATAATCAAATTTCTTCGAAATTTGTTGTATTGTGTTTCAGTGCAAATGGGCCAAGCCCAACTACCTGCCGGCCTCAACTATCTGAATACTATTGACCAGGTGATTGTGCGACAGAAAAAAGAGTTACTGGAAAGTAAGGAACCCTTCTGTCTGTATGCTAGTGTAGAAAATGTATTTAAATAAAATGCATGACTTTGTCCAACACCGGACAAAATGTGTTAATTATGAGAAAAAAATCCATTTCATTCACAACGCAACTATTTAACAAGACAAAACTGTTATTTAACATGTTTGATAATATTTAAACGTTTCAAAAAATACTTAACCTTTCAGAAAAGACTTTAAATCACACATTTTATTTAAGCAAAAAAGTTAAAACGTATACCAAAGTCTGATAATCTATTATAGTACAATGACTGTACACACGAAGTTCAATCCTTAGCTACAGGCGTAGGAGGTGGGTCGGTAAGGGCGGAGGTCGCCTCCCCAATTGTTCGGATAGTAGCAAAATATACGTGTTACATGTAGAATGCTACATTGTTAAAAACTAAACCAATCATTTCACTTTAATCAATATTCTCCTTCGATCGGAAACGATGTCAACATTCATGTTAAAACTCGCTATGTGAAGAATGATATTTTCCGAGTCTTTATTGCAGTAAAATTATCATTTTACCCAATAACACTTTTTATTAAGCCACATTTTGATATCAACGAAGGACTCACCTTTTGATTACTGATTTGACAAAGAAAAAATACGTGTTCATTTTTCGTTGTAAATATGGACATAAGTTAATACAGGATAAATTTGTAAGGCGAAAAGAAAATGTTCCTTGGCATCGGAGGTTAACTTGTATAATACTGTGACCCAAAGATATGTATCAAATTATATATTTTCTTTTCTTTTAGAACAAGTATATTTTAATTGTATCCTGAATAAACAGGTGAAATCGGAAACCAGTTAAAAAGTTGACTGTCTGGAAACCTTATAACTTGTAGATAATTCACAGTCCCAACATATAGATATACATCGTTTTATTATATGATCATGTAAAAAAAACATACTTATAGCGCTTACTTTTTATTTTATTTAAAACAACAACAACATGTTTGGTAAGTTTGTACAGTTAAATGCACGCCATACATTTGCGTCATATACATAAAAGATGAGTATTCCTTGTGCAATGAATAAATCAACAATCTTTGCTGTCAGTTCTCTTATCCCCGCTCCAAAACTTAATATTTACGTTCACGCCTGAATAAGGTTATGCACATATTAACTCCCTTCCACATGGGCTTGTGCAATAAAATATATTAAATCTGGACCAAAGTGATTTTGTGTTATTTTGAAGGTGATATTTTGACCGAATATATGATATTAACATTTCAATGCGGTTAAATGTTTCTTCTACGAAATTGGTATTTTTTTTTGCACTGGATAACAAGTCAGTGGTTGATAGATCCACATCTGAATAATCATAAGCCTATTACTTATATCCAATACCCTAGACTAGAATAGACTAGACATGGCGAGAGAATCAACAATTACAACACTACTTTTGTTTTCTTTAATATCAGTCATGACGGGGTTCGAGACGTGCAACCGCTATGTGGTAACCAACAACCAGAATCAAGAGATTTTCTTTGTGCAAGAAGGTAGGTAGTAAATGATCGCAAGACTTTGGCGAACATGGTCAAATTACTACATATATACTGTCTTTATGAGCCAGTCTAAAATGTTTTATCAGTCTATATCTAAGTCAGTTTACCACCCAGCCTATGACTATGTCGGCATATGCCTAAAACTCTAAATCATGTTACTCATTTCCAAATATTTATAAATCAGTATGTCTTTATTAAAATTTTTGTGAATAACGTTCTGTCTGAAAAATGCATCTTTTTTTCCGAAACGGGTTCCATTCCAAGATGGAGCCTTTACTGTAATCCAGACGTTTAAGTGATACCTAAGCCTTCTGATGGGAATGATTAAGGGACTTATGGCAACTATTTACATTAGGCTCTTTTAAAATACCTTCGCAATGCATTTATAAATTTATTTGTTTTAAGTTAACAGAAAACATCACCTCATCCATTGAAGCTAATTGGGACGGAAGTCCCAATGGAACGAATTATTCAGAAGTTGAGGTCAATCACCGGATATCGGAAATCAACAAGCAGTTGGCTGGATTCGTGAAATTATCTTCATGATTACCAAAACTATCTCTTTCACTCTTTACATATAGCAAAATTATACAAATTTGTGTAAAATTATAATTTAGCTTAATACAGTTATATTTGCGGTGGTTACGTCATGGCGTTAGCTTCTGTTTTCAGAATCAAGTTTGTTTGAGAGATGCTTCTGTCCCCAAGTTCGAGGATTTTGTTCTCCATATGACGGACAACAACAGTCAGGTTAGTTATCATAAAGATGAAGAGAAATTGAATGTTGATAGAAAAATATATTTTATTACGGAAATAATTGAAAAATATTTATATTATTCCTAATTTTATCAATACAATTCACAATTGACTGACCGACGGCTACACCACAAGACATATTTTCTCTAGGATCCGACAAATCAGAAGATCATTTTCATGGAGTATAGTCACTTGTCGACATTTGACAGCTCAGACAAATCGAAAATGTGTCATTTCGTGTTTTTCTGTCAGTCCTTCCACAAGATTTAAAGGTTTATGCTTGAAAATCATAATTACAGCAGTCTATAAATCCTTTGACGAATAGTTCTATAAGTAGATCCTGAATTTGGTTAGTCTCTTGGTCAAAGCGGAGGGTCAATGAAAAGTCCATCAAAGTAAAAATACATTCATTTTCAAGTTCGTATAATGATATGTCTAGGCAAACCATGTATCGCTTTTCATTTTGCTTTATACTTATAAGTTATAACCTAACACTAAACTGCATCATTAACAAAACTGCACGAAACTGTTTTATGTCCAAAATAAATTGCTTTTGTTTCTTCACCAATACCTAACACGCCGTGGTCATTCAGAGTCATAACTTGGTATGTGACCTTAAATGCACAACATAACAATGATAAATATTGCATTTTGAAGCATTACGAAATAAGTTCCCATCTTGATCTCTTTAAAATATTCTTTTAACTTTGATATTGACTGCGTTGCCATAGTAACTGGTTGTTGTGTTGCAGGAAGTGATGACGATCACGCGAGAATTCCGCTGCTGCACGGGATGTTGCTGGTGCGCAGACGGCTGCTGTAACATGGAGTTGGTGGTGGAATCGCCACCTGGCAGGGTTGTCGGCAAGATCCGAACCAGGTTTGTTTGTGTAATTAACTTTACAGATACGTCGCAGACATCTATCGTCCTAAGGCTCAGTCCAGGTAATATTGGTAGAGGACGAATCCAAGGACTGCGCACGACAGATGTCCCCACAAAAGTTTATTCCCAGCTTGTATTTAAACCCCCCTGAATCAGGCGAATCCTTGAAAGGCGTAAGGGGGACAATTGCTTTGTGCGTATATCGTCTGTTTTTCTAGGGTAGAACCCTAGTCAGGAAATTACAATATTGGACAATGCTGAGCTATTGCCCAGCGATGATTCGATGTATTTTATGTGCAGCTCAAAACAAAATCACATTATCACATTACCTTATATTTTTGTTTAAAGAATTGTATTTAAACCCCCTACGAACTTGGGAATATTCTATACACAGATCATTTACCATTTACCACTGATTTGTTGTTTCAGTAACTCTAAGTGGAAGCCACACATGAAAATCATGGATGGTAACGATACACACATGTTCACAATCTGGGGCCCATGTTGTCCCTGCCAGGCCATCTGTTGCCCAGCGGACGTTGAGTTCCCGGTAAGACAGCCATTTCATAAACAACACCATAAAAGGTTTCTCAACGAAAAGATTGTTGTAAAGTTGAATACTATCGGAAAATTATAATTGTGTTTACAAACGGTATATATTTGGAAATATACATACTGGTTTTCAGATAACGGACCCGTCGCTGCAACATAGTGTTGGCATGATCGCCAAACAATGGAGGGGATGCTGCGTGGAGACGTTCACTGACGCCGATAGGTTTAGCCTAACATGTAAGTACACCCTACTTAAAATGTAACGGTTGAACACGTTTTTGGTCTCCTATGTTCGTTCATGTTCACTGCATTTACCCAAAGATGAACCGTCGTTCCAGTGTCATTGGTTATTTTTTATAAATATTAAACAAGAACATTTAAAGAAGTAAAAAGAGTGGGTTGGTTGATAACATTCATCAAACCGGTGTATTTAATGTTAAATGTAAAGTTGTAATCACTTCCTTGGTTCGATAATGTCGTCAAAACTGCTTTCAATCATAAAAATGAATAATTCTAATTTTATTCGGTTTGTTATCAAAATGTCATGGAATAGGGTCCAGATTTTTGGGAAACAGATAACGTCATTGAAACAATTGTTGCAGCTTGTCGAATTTTTTGCAGTTCTTTAAGTTCACATTTGATTTAGGTGAATTACAATTTCACAACCTAACGTCAAAAATAAGAGAGAAGAAATATACAAGAAATAAAACTACGGTGATTAATGTTATTATAATTGTTTGTTGTTCAGTTCCACGGGATATGGCGATGGAGACGAAACTGACACTGCTAGGGTCTCTCTTCCTTGTAGTAAGTGTTCACTGGCTTGGATTTTAGTAAAATGCGTTAAAGTCATATTAATCTTACAAACGTTTTCATGACATCAGTTTCTCAAGGAATGTTCTAGTAATCTGACTATTTACATGGAACATTATTAATGTCTTATTTACATTAAAAGCATATGTTTGCACGTAGAATGCATGATTAAAATAAACATTATTTGAGAGTGCATAATATTTCCTTAATAAAATTAGTATAAATGCAACTTTACCAGTTCGTGTATGTATACAATTCTTTCACGTTAACGTATGTTGTATTGTCATTTTTGAAAGATTTGTAAAATGAAAACTGTGTTTTGACATCTGTGGTTTCAGGAGTACCTTGTCTTCGAACGTTCCAAGAACAACAACAACAGTTAGACAGACTGGATCCGGAAACACTACCTGGTTTCTTGCAGACAAAAGAACATTGCCTCCGCAATGGAACAGATGAACAAATAACAGCTTGACTTCGCATCTTTTTTTTGCATGCTGATGCATACAACAGTGTTTATAAGCGTCTTGACAAGTTGTTTACATTCACATTTAAGCTAGTGTAAAGCGGGGAAGGGGGGATAATACAATGACTGAGTTATTTCTGTCAAATAATCAAACGGAACAAAGGTAAATGTAACTTGCTACCTAGATACATGAATACCTTTTACTATCATCATTATATTCGCTGCCACGAGCTTATAAGCCATCATATTGCAGCGTACGATTGCGAGTCAGGGTTTATACATCTTTATACATGTACAACATCTCGTTACATTTGATGGATGTGTCATAAATTTCTTATATAGATATTGCTTTAATTAATCTTACATAAGCGAGTTGTGTACTATGTAAATATATTCATGACACAAGGTAGTCAATGCAATGACATTTTTATATAGTTTTATATAGTTTTATATTAACTTTTTGTTTCACACTTTTCTTTTATATAGTCAATGCATGTAAAATAGATGAAACATGGCATTCTTGTAAAATGTTTAAGATCCAAAGAAGACCTCAAGTAAATGATGATATCAAGATACATATATTAAATTTATATTATATTACATTAAACAGTCTACACGCACACATTATGTTTCGATACTGTGTGAGATAGAGAAGCAGAAGCAGCAGCAGCAGCAGCAGCAGCAGCAGCAGTAGTAGTAGTAGGCCAACGGTAGCCAAACTCTATTTTTTAATCATTTAAATATAGCTTTTGAACAAAACACATACATGTGCGTGTTTTATTATTAAACATCTAATATCTATTTTTGTAGTACTTTATCCCTACGTATGCTTTACCCTTTTATACATGTAGGTCTATATGTTTTTTCTTTTTATTTTATAGGGGTTTGGTGTTTGTTTAACTGTGTGCACAGACATTTAACCACGTTGTAAAACTTAACAATTTAACAGTTAAGAATGTGTTTTTGTTTCCAATGGTAAGTTGATTGCATTAGTAATCATTTGTTAAATAATTGTAATCATTGGTGTCTTATTATATCTAACAACATAAAATAGATGGGGTATGCCTGTATTTTTACCTAGACAAGAGTCTGTTTTCTTTTTTTACCAACAATTAACTGGACATCGCCAATATGATCATAATTGTGTATATGCGATGTAACCAAAACACACATCTACGATAAAAAATAGTTTGAGTCACTCTGTTAATCTATATTACAAAAAGAGCGTAAAATGTGTATCGTTTAAAAAAGAAAGCAATATTTGCATTAAATACATCACGACTGTCCATTCATTTAATCTTATCTCCATGTAGTAATTTTGTAACCACTGCTTACGTGAGTACATTGGTAGATATAATGTTACAGCATATGCTCTATTTAAGTAGAGTGTGGAGGTCAACAACAACAACAACAACAACAACAACAAAACAACAATAATAATAGTTTTTACTGCAACGTGGTCTGTAAATACATTAAATAAAAAGACTGTAGGCGTCAATGCAACAGCCACCACGATTGGAAGAAGGTAAATTCCGAGAAGGCTAGGTAAACAATGTCATCAGCATTAACCTTTTCACCATTCATGGGAGACCACTAGAGTCAGATTCAAGACCAGAATATACAAAAAGCAACGTCCAAAGCGCCCTCCCATATGTACTCATCATAGAGAACAGAAGTTGACTGAACAGATATGGACTCCCTTAGAGGCGCCCAGATTAGCAGAAGAAAAAGTCAGCAGAAGAGCCTAATCTGTGGCCTCGCGCAACCGACGGTGCAAGATGTTTATGTTTGAGTAAGTTTTGCATAGGTAATCGATAGTTGGCAAGAGCGTTGGCAGTAGGTACTTCCAACAGCACTTTAACATAAAGTATCCTTCAAGACTCGGACTGATAAAGGAAAACTAGAATGATGTCATCCTAAGGAGATATTTCCCGCCAAAATGTAACAAAACGACAAGCTACAGATAACAAAGCGACCCTTCTATAAGGTTATGTTTTACATCTCAAGGTTTCCGGTACGGGTCATTAGCGGTCATGGTCCGAGCTAAATTTGAGTCAGACATTATAAAGGAAATTTGCGCTATGGTTAGGATCGGTAAAAACCCTTTAACAAACATTTTTAATTAACGCGAATGAAGGGAAGCAAACGAGTTTGAAAAGTAAGCTCAATAAATAATCAGTTTCTTCCCTTCAATAAGCTAACATAATTGTAATATTCTTCAATTGTCCGATTTATACGGATTGTTTAAAGATGACAATATTTCAATAGTGTTCAGTGTTCAGTGTGATTGACAACAACATTTGGCCGAACCAGCTACAATTAAAGCTTTCAATCATATATTGTGAGTGAGATATTGGAATTAAAATCAACAACAGCAAACAGATAAGTTTCCATCAGAAAACCATAATTTCATTTAAGTACAGAGCTACTGCATCACACAGGAATCAGCAGACCTAAAAATCTAAAACTATCCGTATGTCAAGCGTGTCAAAAGGTTGTTCTACGTTTTTCTGTGACATATTGTGATACGAAATGTTGAATCACACAATTTAAATCTCGTTGCAAGGCAGAATTATCAGATTACAAACAGCCTGTCTGAATCAGATGCTCGTGCAATTATAAAACACTAAACACTAAATGGACTTAGAATGTAGAAATTAACATTTCTTCGGAGCGCGTTGACAGCATCTAGAGAAACGTGGTGAATGTGTTGTGACCGACATAGTGCTATAGTGACACCTTGTCCACGTTAAAGTGGGCAGGTCAGTTGTTCTTGGATCTCGACCTGTAAACTTCTGCTTATGTCCGCTGCAGCGAATGCGGAGTTGAGAATTTTGAGAAAGACACCAAGGAAAGGATCGTTGGCATGCGTTTTCTATATTAACATGAAACGTTCTTTATTCATTAAGTTACTTATACATTATGTATCTGCCACTATTTATTGCAACATAATGTAAACATTTCTACATGTTAAAAAAGCCACTGAAAGTGTAACGTACATCAGCCGTTTAAGACCTATTTTGGAATTGCGCCAAATGGTGCCTTAACGATTTAGGTGTGAAAGGATCTTGACGTTTCCCAAGGTAACTGATTGGGGAAGTTTAAACTAGAAATGACCGGATCCGGTTCTTCAAACTAGCCACAGGGTCAAAATTGAAGCCATTTTTTGCTCTCTCAAATGAATTAGTTTGAGACTGATTTGTTTGGTGTTCCGATTCATTTTAAGACATTTTATTTCCCTTGAGTTTTGTCTTAAGGCTGTACTTGTTTTAACATGAATATGATACTTATTACAATAGGTAAGTAGTAATGTCCATCGTCGTATTCTTTGTTTACGTCTTTCTAATTAAAAATCAGAATAAACGTCTTTGACAAACATGTTTTTCCAAAGATTATTTAACTGTGTAACTTTTCACATTGACGGATTCAGGGGAGCACCAGGCGGCACTGATACGGCTGACTTGAAACGCGCCATTGATCAATATTATAAATGTCGAAATCATAATCTTTTAATATAAGAAACAAAAATACACAGCATTTTAATCATAAATACTCTCATGTTTTATGTGTTTAATGTATGTGATCTTCACTACTGTAATATGTACGGTTTTACCTGACACTTTTACTTTATCTCTGATAAATGTATTCTTCAATTAATTTTCTTGGCATTACAATGGCTTTGTCTGATATTAAACTGTCTGTCATTCTGTGTGTTTTGGGAGTCTAAAGTAAATATGGACTGAACGTTTGGCGTATGTGATTAAATTGTTTTGTTGCGCAAGGAAGCTTTATTAAGGATAAGTGACAGCTACTGCAACTTTAAGGCAAATATAATATGTTTGTGATGTCTAAAACACAGCATATAACGTTAATTATCAATGCTATTGTTCTATCCCAGCCCACACAAGAACGTTAACACAGTAGGAAAGTAGGGCTTTATTGCATGCTTGGGAAATTGTTTTGCTTGGAGAAGATAACAAATATGACTTAATGTTACATTAAGAAAACAAGATAATGTACATAATTGAACAATGAACAAAATCAATAGGTTGTATGTCTTAGCACGCGTATGCAATTTTTAAATTAGCCGAACCGTTTTAATATTATGAATATTTTGATTATTATTTTTTCTGATCTAACACATAAAAGTGTCTCTTTTACAAAAGTAAGAAAACTCCTAATACTAGTAGTATGTTATATCCTGTTCCCGTTTGGAAACAGCTGTTAACATGAAGCAAACCAGCCAAGCACATTGATTTGTTTGACTCAAACTATCCCAAATATGTAATAAACAGTTAACATACCCGACACATTTAAAATGCTAAATTTCCCCTTTTTACACTTAGTGTGTTTGGTTAAAAAACCAAAGCCCTAAATAGCTATACGATTAATTTAAAAGTTGCCCAAACGTTTCTACATTTTCTATATAGTATTCTTGTCAATCGTGCCAAATATAAATACTTTTATCACATGGTTTTTAATTTTGAATATAGTTGGTAACAAATTTGTTAAAAAATAATTTAGAACAAATTGTTCAATAAATATTCATTTAAAAATACAACTCATTAAAAATTATATAATAAAAAAACGATAACAATAAAATAAATGTACTTGATGGCCGGTCCAAGTTAAGACAGAATAGGTAGTTGTACTGAAAGAGATGGATATTTTGATACACATGATGATTGTTTCAAAACACAGTAGGTAGGTGTACTGAAAGAGATGGATATTTTGATACACATGATGATTGTTTCAAAACACAGTAGGTAGGTGTACTGAAATAGATGGATATTTTGATACACATGATGATTGTTTCAAAACACAGTAGGTAGGTGTACTGAAAGAGATGGATATTTTAATACACATGATGATTGTTTCAAAACACAGTAGGTAGGTGTACTGAAAGAGATGGATATTTTGATACATGATGATTGTTTCAGAACACAGTAGGTAGGTGTACTGAAAGAGATGGATATTTTGATACACATGATGATTGTTTCAAAACAAATTAACATTTAAAATACCGATATTTGAATGTGAGCTGATGTTGGAATATTATATACAATCTTCGTAAAGCTGCGCATTGCACACTTTGCTGCATTTTTATTGTAGTAGTTTTTTTATTAATTAAAATGTTTAAAAGGCTTCTTTTCTAATGTTGTTTATTTTCTCTATGTAAAATTATCGTATTTCTAAGAATTAAATAAGGTATCTGCACAACTAAGATTAATGCTGTTGTGTTTTCTGGCAATTTCACATGCACATTTTAAAATCATGAAGTTTTATAGCCGTCGTGAATAAATTTCTTAGCATCTTAATTCACATAAAATATTAAGGATTATGTTTTGCGTTTTATATGTCATTGTTATGCACGGTGTTGCGTTTAGATGCACAATAACTCAATCATAAAGGCTCTAACCACCGTGCTTTATAAAATACGTAAAACCAAAATCTATTTCCATTGTAACAAGTTTACTTTATTGTAAATGGGATACAGATATGTTGGATATGTTGTGTAACGCTTTATTTTTAATGCCAAGTAGGGAACTATCAGCATTAATCAGTGAGTTAAAAATGATGTCTTGGGGATAACTAACCTCCCCCCACAGTTCAAAAGCCTCACACCCCTTCATTTAGCTATGCCAGTGGATAAACTTTTCTACACGATCACTTTGATTTATGTTTGTGACTGACCCTTCCCAGGCGATAATTTTTGGGCATGCATTGTTTTATTATGCTGTCTCGTCACAACGTCTTATAACTTTAACATTTAACTGCCATGCGGATATCTTTGCCATTATAGATTCAAATAAATGTTGCATTTCTCAAGGATCTTATTTTCTTTTAAATTAAGTTCATAATGGTGACCATGGTAATTGAACACAAACAGTACCTGCTCTTGTACAACTACGCACTGTGCATTATAGGTTAGGCTCCACTAAATAGGTTTGTTCTATATTCTTCAGTAAATCTCGAAAAGTTGGAAACAAATTTAACCATGACCCAGTTATGATGGACCCCCATAACGTTAAAGAGGTCAAAATAGATATATTATAAGCTATATTCTCATTATTACCAATCGAATATCCGACACCGATATCAGACTCTAGCCGAAAGTGTTATAACTTGGGAGCCATGCCTAAAAAGGATTCGGTTCAACTCATGCGCAGCAAAAAATACTTTCATTCTTGGCTACAAAAAATGTCCTCTATTTATTCGATTTACTTCCCTTGTATTCATGACGTAATCAGGCGGTAGATAACAACATTTGTTATTATCGCCATTTGTTACGTTATATATAAAATATATAAACAACATTTTGTATACTTTTAAGGAAAAAAATAGATGCTGAATGCTGAATGCATTTTATCGAAATTGTATTAGACATCCTATGAAAAACATGAGCATGATTAATGAACCGGGGGATTAAATCACCGAGTTTACCTTGCATACATCGTTTAATGATCAGCGGCACAATCCTTCTTTGTTCATAGGGTATTTGATCGAGCGAGTTGGATTTTTTAACAAACTACGAACGATCATAAATCATTTCATAATAAAGAAATCTTTAGCGGACGTCATTTTACATTAAGATATCAGTTTTGGTAACTTCGTTTCTTTAATATTTGACGCAATTTCTTTAGTGGGTGCGCAAAATGTGATTTCACCTAATTTTATATTAAAAAGAGCCCTAAAAACAGGTTCATTCTTATGTTTATTTTATTCAAATTAACATCTTCATGCACAAAGCATCAAAGAAAATGATTCACATTTTACGTGAAAACAATTCGTGTTATCGATTTGAAATTTATACTGCAGAGAAGTGTCTGAGGATGGTCCTTTCGTTAATGAAACCTTAAATGTAGAGATTTCTTAAATTGCAGGATGTTTTCACTCAGTCAGGAGTGTTTGTAAAATGTGTCTGTTGTCATGAACGGTTGAATCTCGTTCGCGACTTAACCGTAGACCAATACAATTGTACCTCATCCCTAGCTCCTCCAAAGCAAAAGAATTATCGTTGAATGACTATTTAACAACGTCAGCATGCTCTTGGACTGTGGAAACACTTCTGAACTTCCAGCTATTTTTTTGAAACTTAAAACAGCAGTACCCACGACACAAAACACAAATTTAAACTTAATTTCCGGTACCAGAATATCTAATAACCTTAGTGTTTGGTTAGTAATTTATTGTAGATCTTCTATCATTTAAAATAGGAAACATTAAAGTGTATCCAGGAAATTCCAACTTGAAAGACCGAAAACATATGTTTTAGGTACCAGTTTTTAAACAGCCTTTTGACATATTGAAGTACTTCGTTTTTAGACATTCGAATATAAAGTGTGTATTTTTGAAATAGTTTAAGTTTTGGCATATTTGAAATGACACTCATTTAATAGCCGGAATAGTTCATATAAATCTTAAGCACAAAAAGTCAGTAAATCCGTACATTTTCTATCAATAAATTTATTATCAAAATCGTGTTTAGCAAGTTATTACCATAGCGTAGTAGGTAAGTATGCCAATGTCCTTTTTATGCATCCAGTTTTCAGCATGTAGTTTCTTTTAACTTGACATGTGCATGTTATGGGATATGTCTGTGTGCTTATCCCATTTATAAAGCTCGACAGCAATCACATCATGTAATCATTTCTGAATATTATAAAAGCATCATTCAGAGAACTATATGTTTTTTGTTATTTTATAAAATAAATTTACAAAGATGACAAAAAGAACATAACTAAGAAAAGAAAGACACTTGAAGAACTCGATGAACAAGAATCAAGAAATATGTATTAATCTTTTACAAAATGGATTCGAACCTGCGACTTTCAGATTCATAGCAGGAAACGGTATCCATTACAATAACTGTCACACTTTGTAGATAATATTTTCTATCTGCTTAAACAACGAATGCCTGTCTACATATAGTATACTACGGAATCAAATAAAGTGCTATTTCAATGCTGCAATATATTAACATGTCAAATGTCCTCATCTTGTTAGCAAAATAAACCAAGATTGAATTTTATGGGATCCCTTTTTACTTGCAATCATAATATTATAGGTATTTTGCAAACAGTGTATACTCTGTTTGAGAGCCGTCCTCTTTTCTTTTTTACAGGCACCGGTTCTGCTCATGGTTTATTTAAATAATGCACCAACTCCTTATATAAACATCCACGAATCAGCCAACCACACAGAATGATGACTGTCTTGCTTAAGTGTAACTATGTTCTCAATTTTAAGTAACCATTTATTTCTCTTCAGCAAATAAGATATGTTTAAGAAATGACATAACAGGGACAAATGACAGGCAACTGAATAGCAAAAGACCTAATATACAATATCTAGCATTCAAGAATAGACAATTTACGTCAACATTTTCAGTGCAGTAGGAAATAGAAAAACACTTTAATTGTTTCTTTTATCGTCTATATTTTCCATGGATGACATTGAATTACGTAGTTTAAGATAAGTTGTATATAATAAGCACAGGATCCTTTCAGAAAAATAACAAGAATATATGACAAAGTCCTATGAGCATTGCAACATACATGTATACCAAACTCAGAAAAGGCACGAAACAAAGGTATTTCACATGCAAGCCAATCGAAAAGTAAGAACAAATTTGTGATGAGTCATTTAACGAAAAGAGCAAACCCGAAGGTTTCTGAAATATTAATGTATACAAATCATCACTATATTGGAAGGATGTCCCTATTACGTATCCAGCATCTGCGCCTGGCGTGGATAATGACTGAGTCCGTTGTAATATTCAGACACTTTATGGCCTGATTTCTTTCTTAGAATTACGCCTTTGTTGGCTTCACAATATCAGTTCATTTGCCATCGTCTGCGTGCTTTTAACTTTATTCTTACATTGTCAAGTAAATAACATTTAGTCGCTAGACATTTTAGATGACTTGCCTTTAGAAGAAATGAATAAAGAAAACCTTGAAGACCCGAAAATGCAAAACACAAATAAAAAAAATAAAACCTCTATTCGCTGTATGTTGGTTTATTTTTTTCTAGGTCATTCATAAAAGGTCTCTTTTTACAAACTAGGATAGCAACAAATCTCCCTTACACCATGCATGATTTGAACCAAACAGACAGATACTCGATTTTAATTTAACAGTGTTTATAAGCGTCTTGACAAGTTGTTTACATTCACATTTAAGCTAGTGTACAGCGTGGGAGGGGTATAATACAATGACTGAGTTATTTCTGTCAAATAATCAAACGGAACAAATGTAAATGTAACTTGCTACCTAGATACATGAATACCTTTTACTATCATCATTATATTCGCTGCCACGAGCTTAGAAGCCATCATATTGCAGCGTACGATTGCGAGTCAGGGTTTATACATCTTTATACATGTACAACATCTCGTTACATTTGATGGATGTGTCATATATTTTTTATATAGATATTGCTTTAATTTATCTAACATAAGCGAGTTGTGTACTATGTAAATATATTCATGACACAAGGTAGTCGTCACAAATAATGCACTGACATTTTTATACCATGTAAGATAGTTTTATATTAACTTTTTGTTTCACACTTTTCTTTTATATAGTCAATGCATGTAAAATAGATGAAACATGGCATTCTTGTAAAATGTTTAAGATCCAAAGAAGACCTCAAGTAAATGATGATACCAAGATACATATATTAAATTTATATTATATCACATAAACCGTTGACATGCACTTATTATGTTTCGATACTGTGTGAGATAGAGAAGCAGCAGCAGCAGCAGCAGCAGCAGCAGCAGCAGCAGCAGCAGCAGCAGTAGTAGTAAGCCAACGGTAGCCAAATTCTATTTTTTAATCTTTTAATTATAGTTATTGATTAAAACACATACATGTGCGTGTCTTATTATTAAACATCTAATATCTATTTTTGTAGTATTTTATCCCTGTGTGTGCTTTACCCTTTTATCCATGTAGGTCTATATGTTTTTTCTTTGTATTTTATAGAGGTTTGGTGTTTGTTTAACTGTGTGCACAGACATTTAACCACGTTGTAAAACTTAACAATTTAACAGTTAAGAATGTGTTTTTGTTTCCAATGGTAAGTTGATTGCATTAGTCATCATTTGTGAAATAATTGTAATCATTGGTGTCTTATTATATGTAAAAACATAAAATAGATGGGGTATGCCTGAATTTTTACCTAGACAAGAGTCTGTTTTCTTTTTTTACCAATAATTAACTGGACATTGCCAATATGATCATTATTGTGTATATGCGATGTAACCAAAACACACATCCACGATAAAAAATAGTTTGAGTCACTCTGTCAATCTATATTACAAAAAGAGCGTGAAATGTGTATCGTTTAAAAAAGAAAGCAATATTTGCATTAAATACATCACGACTCCATTCATTTCATCTTATCTCCATGTAGTGGTTTTGTAACCACTGCTTACGTGAGTAAAGTAAGTGAGTGATAATGTAACAGCATATGCTCTATTTAAGTAGAGTGTGGAGGTCAACAACAACAACAACAAAACAATAATAATAATTTTCACTGCAACGTGGTTTGTAAATACATTAAATAAAAAGACTGTAGGCGTCAATGCAACAGCCACCACGATTGGAAGAAGGTAAATCTGAGAAGGCTGGGTAAACAATGCCATCAGCATTAACCTTTTCACCATTCATGGGAGACCACTAGAGCCAGATTCAAGACCAGAATATGCAAAAAGCAACGTCCAAAGCGCCCTTCCATATGTACTCATCATAGAGAACAGAAGTTGACTGAACAGATATGGTCTCCCTTAGAGGCGCCCCAGATTAGCAGAAGAAAAAGTCAGCAGAAGAGCCTAATCTGTGGCCTCGTGCAAGATGTTTATGTTTGAGTGAGTTCTGCATAGGTAATCGATAGTTGGCAAGAGCGTTGGCAGTAGGTACTTCCGACAGCACTTCAACATAACGTATCCTTCAAGACTCGGACCGATAAAGGTAAACTAGAATGATGTCATCCTAAGGAGATATTTCCCGCCAAAATGTAACAAAACGACAAGCTGCAGATAACAAAGCGACCCTTCTGTAAGGTTATGTTTTACATCTCAAGGTTTCCGGTATGGGTCACTAGCGGTCATGGTCCGAGCTAAATTTGAGTCAGACATTATAAAGGAAATTTGCGCTATAATTAGGATCGGTGAAAACCTGTTGACAAACCTTTTTTTAATAAACGGGAATGAAGGGAAGCAAACGAGTTTGAAAAGTAAGCTCAATAAATAATCAGTTTCTTCCCTTTAATAAGCTAACATAATTGTATTATTCTTCAATTGTCCGATTTATACGGATATAAATAAATAAATAAAGAATCCCGTTTATATAATACATTATATATATAGGATATAAACGGGATTGTTTAAAAAATGACAACATTTCAATAGTGTTCAGTGTGATTGACAACAACATTTGGCCGAACCAGCTACAATTAAAGCTTTCAATCATATATTGTGAGTGAGATATTGGAATTAAAAACAACAACACCAAACAGATTAGTTTCCATCAGAAAACCATGTTTCCATTTAAGTACATGGCTACTGCATCACACAGGAATCAGCAGACCTAAAAGTCTAAAACTATCCGTATGTCAAACGTGTCAAAAGGTTGTTCTACGTTTTTCTGTGACATATTGTGATACGAAATGTTGAATCACACAATTTAAATCTCGTTGCAAGGCAGAATTATCAGATTACAAACAGCCTGTCTGAATCAGATGCTCGTGCAATTATAAAACACTAAACACTAAATGGACTTAGAATGTAGAAATTAACCTTTCTTCGGAGCGCGCTGACAGCATCCAGAGAAACGTGGTGAATGTGTTGTGACCAACATAGTGCTATAGTGACACTTCGTCCACGTTAAGTTGGCAGGTCAGTTGTTCTTGGATCTCGACCTGTAAACTTCTGCTTATGTCCGCTACAGCGAATGCGGAGTTGAGAATTTTGAGAAAGACACCAAGGAAAGGATCGTTGGCATGCGTTTTCTATATTAACATGAAACGTTCTTTATACATTAAGTTACTTATACATTATGTATCTGTCACTATTTATTGCAACATAATGTAAACATTTCTACATGTTAAAAAGCCACTGAAAGTGTAACGTACATCAGCGGTTTAAGAGCTATTTTGGAATCGCGCCAATTGGTGCCTTAACGATTTAGGTGTGAAAGGATCTTGACGTCTGAGACATTTCCCAAGGTAACTTATTGGGGAAGTTTAAACTAGAAATGACGGGATCCGGTTCTTCAAACTAGCCACAGGGTCAAAATTGAAGCCATTTTTTGCTCTCTCAAATGAATTAGTTTGAGACTGATTTGTTTGGTGTTCCGATTCATTTTAAGACATTTTATTTCCCTTGAGTTTTGCCTTAAGGCTGTACTTGTTTTAACATGAATAGGATACTTATTACAATAGGTAAGTAGTAATGTCCATCGTCGTATTCTTTGTGTACGTATTTCTAATTAAAAATCAGAATGAACGTCTCTGACAAACATGTTTTTCCAAAGATTATTTAACTGTGTAAATTTTCACATTGACGGATTCAGGGGAGCACCAGGCGACACTGATGCGGCTGACTTAAAACGCACCATTGATCAATATTATAAATGTCGAAATCATAATCTTTTAATATAAGAAACAAAAAAAAAAAACAACACAACATTTTAATCCTTAATACTCTCATGTTTTATGTGTTTAATGTATGTGATCTTCACTACTGTAATATGTACGGTTTTACCTGACACTTTTACTTTATTTCTGATAAATGTATTCTTCAATTAATTTTCTTGGCATTACAATGGCTTTGTCTGATATTAAACTGTCTGTCATTCTGTGTGTTTTGTGAGTCTAATGTAAATATGGACTGAACGTTTGGCGTATGTGATTAAATTATTTTGTTGCGCAAGGAAGCTTTATTAAGGATGAGTGACAACTACTGCAACTTTAAGGCAAATATAATATGTTTGTGATGTCTAAAACACAGCATATAACGTTGATTACCAATGCTATTGTTCTATCCCAGCCCACACAAGAACGTTAACACAGTAGGAAAGTAGGGCTTTATTGCATGCTTAGGAAATTGTTTTGCTTGGAGAAGATAACAAATATGACTTAATGTTACATTAAGAAAACAAGTGTAACAGATAATGTACATAATTAAACAATGAACAAAATCAATAGGTAGTATGTCTTAGCACGTGTATGCAATTTTTAAACTAGCCGAACCGTTTTAATATTATGAATATTTTAAATATTATTTTTTCTGATCTAATACATAAAAGTGTCTCTTTTACAGAAGTAATAAAACTCCTAATAGTATGTTATATTATGTTCCAGTTTGGAAACAGCTGTTAACATGAAGCAAACCATCCAAGCACATTGATTTGTTTGACTCAAACTATCCCAAATATGTAATAAACAGTTAACATACCCGACACATTTAAAATGCTAAATTTCCCATTTTTACTCTTAGTGTGTTTGGTTAAAAAATCACAGCCCTAAATAGCTATACGATTAATTTAAATGTTGCCCAAACGTTTCTACATTTGCTATATAGTATTATTGTCCATCGTGCCAAATATAAATACTTTTATCACGTGGTTTTTAATTTTGAATATAGTTGGTAACAAATTTGTTAAAAATAATTTAGAACAAATTGTTCAATAAATATTCATTTAAAAATAAAAAGCAATGAAAAATATATAATAAAAAACACAATAACAATAAAATAAATGTTCTTGATGACCAGTCCAAGTTAAGACAGAATAGGTAGTTGTACTGAAACAGATGGATATTTCGATACACATGATGATTGTTTCAAAACAAATTAACATTTAAAATACCAATATTTGAATGTGAGCTGATGTTGGAATATTATATACAATCTAAGTAAAGCTGTGCATTGCACACATTGTTGCATTTTTATTGTAGTATTTCTTTTGAATAAATAAAATGCTTAAAAGGCATCTTTTTGAGAACGTTGTTTATTTTCTCTATGTAAAATTACCGTTTTTCTAAGAATTAAATAAGGTATCTGCACAACGAAGATTAATGCTGTTCTGTTTTCTGACAATTTCACACGCACATTTTAAAATTATGAAGTTCGTTAGTCGTCGTGAATAAATTTCTCAGCATCTTAATTCCCATAAAATATTTAGGATTATGTTTTGCGTTTTATATGTCATTGTTATGCACGGTGTTGCGTTCAGATGCACAGTAACTTAATCATGAAGGCCCATACCACCGTGCTTTATAAAATATGTAAAACCAAAATCTAGTCTCGTCACAATTTTGTCTTGTAAAATTTAACTGCCATGCGGATATCTTTGCCATTATAGATTCAAATAAATATTGCATTTCTTAAGGATCTTATTTTCTTTTAAATTAAGTTCATAATGGTGACCATGGTAATTGAACACAAACAGTACCTGCTCTTGTACAACTACGCACTGTGCATTATAGGTTAGGCTCCACTAAATAGGTTTGTTCTATATTCTTCAGTAAATCTCGAAAAGTTGGAAACAAATTTCACCATGACCCAGTTATGATGGACCCCCATAACGTTAAAGAGATCAAAAGAGATATATTATAAGCTATATCCTCATTATTACCAATCGAATATCCGACACCGATATCAGACTCTAGCCGAAAGTGTTATAACTTGGGAGCCATGCCTAAAAATGATTCAGTTCAACTCATGCGCAGCAAAAATACTTTCATTCTTGGCTACAAAAAATATCCTCTATCTATTCGATTTACTTCCCTTGTATTCATGACGTAATCAGGCGGTAGATAACAACATTTGTTATTATCGCCATTTGTTACGTTAAATATAAAATATATAAACAATATTTTGTTTACTTTTAAGGAAAAAATAGATGCTGAATGCTGAATGCATTTAATCGAAATTGTATTAGACATCCTATGAAAAACATGAGCATGATTAATGAACTGGGGGATTAAATCACCGAGTTTACCTTGCATACATCGTTTAATGATCCGCGGAACAATCCTTCTTTGTTCATAGGGTATTTGATCGAGCGAGTTGAATTTTTTAACAAACTACGAACGATCATAAATCATTTCATAATAAAGAAATCTTTAGCGGACGTCATTTTACATTAAGATGTCAGTTTTGGTAACTTCGTTTCTTTGATATTTGACACAATTTCTTTAGTGGGTGCGCAAAATGTGATTTCACCTAATTTTATATTAAAAAGAGCCCTAAAAAGAGGTTCATTCCTTATGTTTATTTTATTCAAATTTACATTTTCATGCACAAAGCATCAAAGAAAATGATTCACATTTTACGTGAAAACAATTCGTGTTATCGATTTGAAATTTATACTGCAGAGAAGTGTCTGAGGATGGTCCTTTCGTTAATGAAACCTTAAATGTAGAGATTTCTTAAATTGCAGGATGTTTTCACTCAGTCAGGAGTGTTTGTAAAATGTGTTTGTTGTCATGAACCTGTTGAATCTCGTTCGCGACTTAACCGTAGACCAATACAATTGTACCTCATCCCTAGCTCCTCCAAAGTAAAAGAATTATCGTTAAATGACTATTAAACAACGTCAGCACGCTCTTGGACTGTGGAAACACTTCTGAACTTTCAGCTATTTTTCTGAAACTTAAAACAGCAGTATACACGACACAAAACACAAATTTAAACTTAATTTCTGGTATCAGAATATCTAATAACCTTAATGTTTGGTTAGTAATTTATTGTAGATCTTCTATCATTTAAAATAGGAAACATTAAAGTGTTTCCAGGAAATTCCAACTTGAAAGACCGAAAACATATGTTTTAGGTACCAGTTTTTAAACAGCCTTTTGACATATTGAAATACTTCGTTTTTAGACATTCGAATATAAAGTGTGTATTTTTGAAATAGTTTAAGTTTTGGCATATTTGAAATGACACTCATTTAATAGCCGGAATAGTTCATATAAATCTTAAGCACAAAAAGTCAGTAAATCCGTACATTTTCTATCAATAAATTTATTATCAAAATCGTGTTTAGCAAGTTATTACCATAGCGTAGTAGGTGAGTATGCCAATGTCCTTTTTATGCATCCAGTTTTTAGCATGTAGTTTCTTTTAACTTGACATGTGCATGTGATGGGATATGTCTGTGTGCTTATCCCATTTATTAAGCTAGACAGCAATCACATCATGTAATCATTTCTGAATATTATAAAAGCATCATTCAGAGAACTATATTGAAAAGGCTATATATATTTTTTTGTGTTATTTTATAAAATAAATTTACAAAGATGACAAAAAGAACATAACATAACTTTTTAGCATGTAGTTTTTTTTAACTTGACATGTGCATGTGATGGGATATGTCTGTGTGCTTATCCCATTTATAAAGCTAGACAGCAATCACATCATGTAATCATTTCTGAATATTATAAAAGCATCATTCAGAGAACTATATTGAAAAGGCTAAATATATTTTTTGTGTGTTATTTTATAAAATAAATTTACAAAGATGACAAAAAGAACATAACTAAGAAAAGTAAGACACTTGAAGAACTCGATGAACAAGAATCAAGAAATATGTATTAATCTTTTACAAAATGGATTCGAACCTGCGACTTTCAGATTCATGGCAGGAAACGGTATCCATTACAATAACTGTCACACTTTGTAGATAATATATTTTATCTGCTTAAACAACGAATGCCTGTCTACATATAGTATACTACGGAATCAAATAAAGTGCTATTTCAATGCTGCAATATATTAACATGTCAAATGTCCACATCCTGTTAGCAAAATAAACCAAGATTGAATTTTATGGGATCCCTTTTCTATCATTATATATACTTGCATGTACCTGCAATCATAATATTATAGGTATTTTGCAAACAGTGTATACTCTGTTTGAGAGCCGTCCTCTTTTCTTTTTCACAGGCACCGGTTCTGCTCATGGTTTATTTAAATAATGCACCAACTCCTTATATATATATAAACATCCACGAATCAGCCAACCACACAGAATGATGACTGTCTTGCTTAAGTGTAACTATGTTCTCAATTTTAAGTAACCATTTATTTTTCTTCAGCAAATAAGATATGTTTAAGAAATGACATAACAGGGACAAATGACAGGTAACTGAATAGCAAAGTACCTAATATACAATATCTAGCATTCAAGAAAAGACAATTTACGTCAACATTTTCAGTGCAGTAGGAAATAGAAAAAACACTTTAATTGTTTCTTTTGTCGTCTATATTTTCCATGGATGACATTGAATTACGTAGTTTAAGATAAGTTGTATATAATAAGCACAGGATCCTTTCAGCAAAATAACAAGAATATATGACAAAGTCCTATGAGCATTGCAACATATACCAAACTCAGAAAAGGCACGGAACAAAGATATTTCACATGCAAGCCAAGTGAAAAGTAAGAACAAATTTGTGATGAGTCATTTAACGAAAAGAGCAAACCCGAAGGTTTCTGAAATATTAATGTATACAAATCATCGCTATATTGGAAGGATGTCCCTATGGCGTATCCAGCATCTGCGCTTGGCGTGGATCATGACTGAGTTCGTTGTAATATTCAGACATTTTATGGCCTGATTTCTTTCTTAGAATTACGCCGTTGTTGGCTTCACAATATCAGTTCATTTGCCATCGTCTGCGTGCTTTTAACTTTATTCATACATTTTCAAGTAAATAACATTTAGTCGCTAGACATTTTAGATGACTTGCCTTTAGAAGAAATGAATAAAGAAAACCTTGAAGACCCGAAAATGCAAAACACAAATAAAGAAAATAAAACCTCTATTCGCTGTATGTTGGTTTATTTTTTTCTAGGTCATTCATAAAAGGTCTCTTTTTACAAACCAGGATAGCAACAAATCTCCCTTACACCATGCATGATTTGAACCAAACAGACAGATACTCGATTTAATGGGGACATGAACGAGATATTACAATTAATAGAACGAGAATAAAATACAAATGTTTTTAAATTAGAACATAATAATATTCAGCTTTACCGAAATCAGTTCGTTCGGGTGTTGTTGTCCTAATTATTCATGCAAAGAAATTATGCAAAATTTGCCTCCCTGGGACCTTGACTTAAAACTAAATTGACTTGAGTTTGTTTCAGTAAAAGACCCACTAATAAGGTAAGCATCAAAACCATAGAGTGATTTAGAAGTAGTGTCTACCTGTCCGAGGCATGGTCGTAAATTTATGACCCTTAAAATTTTGATGAAATGGCACATTTAAGTTAAGTTCTTTAATGAGAGAATAGCTAAAAGAATGTATTGAACATGTGCATGCACAAACTTTCTTCTGTTACAATTGATAAAAAATGTTAAAGTACATTGGCTACCATTTAAAATGAGAATATAAGATTATTTAATGGCCTTACAATTTTTTCATTTCATTCATTATCTGAAAAAGGAAATAACTCGTAGGGAAACTTTAAAACTAACATCTATAAAAAACAACAACAACAACAACAAAAACAAAACCAACAAAAAACAAAACAAAACAAACGAACGCCATTAAAAATAGTCTGTGTTGATACACAAAGTTGTAAATAAATCACTTATTTTTCGAAACATTGCTACTCATATTGCCACATATCTATATTATTTAACATATGAACTGACTGTTATATTTTTATAAATAAACGGACAGTGAAAACAAAACCTTGCTATTAACTGCCGTTTTGTGGAGTCAATATTGGTTGTACCGCCTCTGAATGATCTATGGATATATATGCATGTTTCTTATTATTTTTGTATTACTGTCTAGACATTATTGATTCGAAATGTCCCTCGATCTTAAGCTTCTACTTGGCGGACATAGCAAGTATTGTATATCAAGTAAATACGTTTACTTTTAACACCCTGAAAAATCGAAAAAGAAATATGTCATCAATTAATAACCGGTAACGTACTTTAAATGGCCAGACGTCACGATAGTCTTGCTATATTGTTTGATTCTTAAATATCACATTTTTAATTACTCATTGTATTTTGTCATTCTCTTACACAGTGATTACAATGTTTCTAGAGCCCTCGATTTTTTCGAAACATATATTACCAGAGTTTACCTCTGAAAGTCTTAACATTAGTTTTTTAAAAGTCAAATGCTTCCAGTCCACTTTTTCTTAATGAGGATGACTAACAAATCATTCAGCGTATCCAGTAATTCAATAAGTGCCCTTTAATGAGTATTAAAGAAAAGGTACGACTTCATATCCAAATGTATTAAAATCATTGGATAGGTAAATGCAATAAAGAAAATACGTTAATTTTGCCATATGTGTATTTTTATTGCCTTGATAGTCAGACCAACTTCAACACAATCACTATACAAATAATTAAAATAAAACTAGTTATTTTGATTATTAGAACTACCTTCAGAAAATATTCTATAAAATACAAAGTTCATTAATGTGAATATTTTGCTCCAAAGATATTTCCCACTATACAAAGTGAAAACCAAGGCTTTAATTTTAATCAATGGTGTTGAAGCTGCTATTCAACAGTATTTATAATTTCTTTCAAGTGATTGGGCCGCTTTCTGTCTATCTTTTTAAGAGTTAAGTAAAGTCCAAATATACTCATAATACATAAAGTAAGATTCAGGAGATTTGTTTGCGTCATTTGCGTGTTTATGACCCCGACATTGTCGCTTCTTATAACAAACCTTGTTCGCCCCATAATCCTTCTTATTTTAAAAGAAAGGGAAATAAACATACTTTCGAAAAGCACTATTTAGGAACTACTCACATGCGGTATTCCCCACTCTTTATGAGCTACTATATAGTTCAAATTACCTATGTTGCTTAATACACTTTTGCACAATATCATACGTTGGCCAGAGATTGTATTAGTCAGTTAATAATGCACGGTCATACGTGTACTTACAGATCCATGATTTCGGTTTGAATCGAAGACAAACATGGCCGCCAAGTCATAATTTTAAAACAAATTACGTGATCTTTAGTTATTGTTTCATTAGTATGAACAGGATGTTGCAACCATTTACTGATTTCTGGTCATTTTTCTTGATTAAAAAGTTCATTTTTCATTTACAATCAACAATTTTTGTGTAGTTCTTCTAATCGATAAAATACCTCTCCTCTTCTAAACATGATGCGGACACTATTTTTCAATGACGTCACAACTTTCGTCATAAATTATCAAAGAAAACGTCAACGCTTGGACATTTTTTTATCGAAATATATCGGTTTTCTTTAAATTGTTGCATTTGAGAAACCCACCAGGAAATGCAAGGTTAGAGCTCTGAAAACCGACCCATATTGCCGACTGACCGTTCCAAGACGTTAACTGTCGGAATTACTTCATTTGTTAAATGCCAACCGCCCATGATACCAGTAACATTAAAATGGCATTTATTAACGTAAACTTATATGAAGTGGTACTTTTTGAAACGCCCCATTATATAT
This sequence comes from Sinonovacula constricta, assembly GCA_007844125.1. Taxonomy (NCBI): domain Eukaryota; kingdom Metazoa; phylum Mollusca; class Bivalvia; order Cardiida; family Solecurtidae; genus Sinonovacula; species Sinonovacula constricta. Next base: position 32,196,228 of record CM017555.1, read on the forward strand.
GACGCATTCATTTTCCTATTTCTATAAAACACATGTGTAATTCATCTACTTTAATGGACGGAACAATCGACTTCATATTTATTATTTCTACAAAATAACAAACACATTTTACGAAACACTTTACTAGTATTATTTAAAACTGCTCTTTCTTTCGAGATTATTTGCAGTAAATACACTCATACACAAACATATTGTTCACTCATATATCTACAAAAGTCATCATCCAGATACATGAAAAAGGGACTTACTGCGGTTAACAACAGAATTTAACTCTAAAGGACATCTACGTGAAAAGGTATTAAAACGTTTACAGCGAACTAAACCGTTAATATTGAAGACACAATACAGACGAATATATTTAAAACATATTCAATAGCAAACTTTTATGTAAATACATGAGAAAATACAGACATTGTCTTAAACATAAAAAGGAATATCCAATATAAGCCGCCATTTCTGTTTATAATGAATTTGCACCGCCTGAATTCCCTTTGGTCACTTTCCTACTTGCGTTTTGTACAATTTGCATCAATCTTTCTGAACATTGTTGAATCAAATTATTCCCAGACAGCATATTTTATTTACAGTTTGGTATATATTGGCATAATTGCCTTACCGCAACGACGAATTTTGTGACATTTTCATATATAAATCGGAAATTATCTCGGTCGGGCGAGGAAGAATTCATTGAAAGAAGATTTAGGTTTTAACTTTATACTAGCCCTAGTATGCTGTATGTGGAAGATGAAGCTACAGATGTCTTTTGTTTTAATATTGATAGTTTGGAAAGAACAATGCCATAGTAACGCCGAGATACACCTTTACCTTTTCCTGTTTGTTTTTGTTTTATCAATCCGACATGCCTATGTCATAAGGGTGTCGTCCTATCTGTAATTGGCGATGGAAGACCACAAATATACTTGAAGGTAGAACAACTTGAGCACTGAAGCTCAGCTTGAGGACTTCCCTGCTTGCAAGTTCTCGAACCCACCAGGACTATAGGGCCACCATAAACTATCAGTAAACATTAAGAAGATATGGTCCAATTCAAGCGACCATAGTGCTCCCTCTACAGTTATGTTATTTAGATATAACATTAATGACAGAAAGACAGTTAAGCAAAACATATCCAGATGAAAATAGAAGCATCATGACTGGCTTTTTAACATTATTAGGATTTTTATTATGTGGATGTAGGCGGTGTTCGTAGTTTCACCATCCACACTTATATTTGTATTAACCAAACCTGTAATTACATTTAAATGTCAGATATATTGCCCTATGCGGGTAAGGTCATAAAGGGAGATCAATTAATAATTTATTAATCAATTGAAATTAAGATCATAAAGGGAGATCAATCAATGATTTATGAATCTATTAAGATAAAGGTCATAAAGGGAGAGCAATCAATAGTTAATTATTTAATCGAGATTAAGGTCATAAAGGGAGATCAGGCAATGATTTATGAATCAATTATGATTAAGGTCATAAAGGGAGATAAATCAGTGATTTATGAATAAATCGAGAAGAGATAGGACATTCGCAAATTATGTCAGTAGAAATATATTTTCTCTAAGCTCTGTTTACAAAATACAATTATACAAAAACAAACGTAAAGAAATGAGGTTTTCTAAAGACACGTGGCATGGTGACGGATTTGTATTGTAATTGTAATGTACATGGAATTAGTGTCTTCTTAAATAATATTATTTTAAAAGAAAACATACATCATGATTTTGAGTTAAGAGACATAGAGTAGATCTAGATGAAACTACCATTAAATCAGGTCAAGACTTTATGTTAGTAAATAGGTGGTAAGTGGGGGAAATCGCAGTATCAAAAACAGTTTAGTTTGTACTTGGATAAAGTGATTAAAGGCACGTGCGAGCATCAACTTTAATTATCTCCGATACCTGATTGATTACTAGGGGATCCCTGAGACTTTTAGGTAAATGTGAGTGCCATTGATACTTCTGTTGTATCTGTACCTTTGCTATGGTACAAATAATTTATTCTAATTATACAGTCTAGTCCTATATTAATCAAAACGTTGGCCTAGTTTTACTGGACTATGGCCAACCGTGACCAAGTCGCTTTAATGTAATCATTATCATCTCTTCTTCATCCTGCCAACTATCAGCTTTGGTAAAGATCGATTTCTGTGGTATTCCACTGCGCAACATGTTTGTAAATCCGTGATTCTTTATCAAGCAATGTCCCAGATACTATACTACGTTAACTTCGATAATTGAATGGGCAGTGTACAAAACAGGTAATTTTTCCACATCATTTGACATGTTGATCAATATAAGTAAATAAGTACATTATCAATAAGAATATTTCAAGTTGATGTAACTTATGCTGGAGATAAGCTATTTACTCAGTTTAGACTTTTCTTTGCTTATATTAACGAGACTTTTAGACAATATTATATTTAGAATGTTGACAAATGTCAGGGGATGAGTTGTGGCATGGTAGTTGTGTTAACATTTTTTATATAAACATCCGCCTCCAGTACAAAGTTATGCTATATAATGCTAACCTAGAGACATTTATTGTCCTAAGTATATTTCATACAATATATTATTGTATGTTTATTTCATTCAGTTATTGGACATGTGTGTTTTGTTACTAATACTCTGATATTATTCTCTTAAATAAAGCTTGCAAAATGCTTTAAAATCATACCTTTTGAATCAGTAGCACACATTAGAAAAAACAAAATAAATGAATGTCAAATATGTAAAAACCACTGTTGGTAAGGAATGAATGAAGTCATTTAAAGCGAACACGAACTCGTTTATAATAGATGTTCTAATGCTAATTTAAATATGACCATACTTTATTTTAACATATAACATTTTGGAAATGTCTCTGAAAGAAAAACAATTATAGAAATCTTCATTAAAGGCAACGGTAAAGTACAATATGTAATAACAGAGAAAACATTTTGGCATTGCCTTTTACGGGTCTTTATGAACTCTCTGTTTTGATTATACCTCCGACAAAAATACTAGGTTCCTTAATGTATTTCAGGCAGTGTTTATTTCATTTAGACACAAATGGCATCTCTGGAAATGATTCACATCGCCACTTTTATTGTCGGGAATGGCTATTGTTTTGGATTTTTAAACCGTAACAAAATCAGCATATCTCGATTAATCTTTCAACTTTGAAAAACTTTGTGTCATTGGTTTGAACAAATACTGCTGGAAATTGTCTCAAGATGGTATTCATTTTGTTGGAACCTTAAATGTAGCAATTTCTTAAATTGCAGGATGCTTTCACCCTGTTAGGACTGGTTGGAACTCTGTGGTTTATTGCCTTGAACTTTTGAACTGTTGTTCATTGAGTATTTAGATAAAACAAATTCTTCGCATAAGTAGCTCACTAATCAAATATATGTTGCATGGTAACTAAAAGAGTTTTATCGCACGGTGTTAGTCAGGGAATGTGCTTGGTACTTCAAACTGTTTAATTTAGCAAACCGCCGCATACGACACAAAAACCCCGCCATAGTGTTTATTATGTGGTCATAAGATCTCATTTTTAATCATCTGAACATGCAAATATAGATGTTTTCCAGCTTTTGAACAAATCCTTTAAAAGTACGTAATTGAAAACTCAATTGACAATGTCGTTTATTAATGTCCGGTTATGTATTTTAAAACTGAATCATTTTAGATTCATAAGGTTACATTTTACCTATCATGTAAGTATACTTTGCGGAACATCGGTCTCAGACCTTTAATGTTGTATTTTCAAACGTTCTCCATGTCTTCGTCAATAATTACAGATTTTAAAAGTTTGATTTTCAGTATTTTCATTCCGAACCCTTAAAATTAATCGAATGCTGAATAAAGTACTTTTGTCACAAAATCATCCATTGTTATTTAAGTTTGCCCTATGAAGAGCGCTATACTACATGGTTAATAATATTTGCAAGTATTTAAGCAACTTGATTTTTTGTTGAAGGAATGGGCGTAGAAAAACAGAGAATCCAGCTTCCAGTGTACTTTTATATAGTTTCAAAAGTGTCGAGATAGACAATTTAAGTTAGCAGTTCCATACTAGTGGGAGGTAGACAGGCACACACATTGCTACTTTACTCCTCCGTATTTCCACTGGATGACATTAAATGTTTTAATTGTAGATAAGTTGGTTATAATTGGCATTTGATTAAGGGAATTAAAAATGTTTCTACAGCTTTAATGTATATATTTCTTTACTAGATTTTCGCAAATATTTCTGGTATGCGTATCCGATACTGAGCTGGGATGAATGCATGTGTACATTTCATTGCTCTGCAGTTAATACTTACGATTTCTCTACGCTGTACACTTCTTTACTCCATGATTAAATAATTTATTGATCTTATTGAGAAAAGATTTGCTCGAGAGCAGCTTCTATATATTACATGTCATGAAAGTAAAGCATTTTTAACCAACAGTTTCTTAGAAAAGTACTATGTGGACTTGCTCGGATGTTTGTGAAGCTCTACGTTTCCTATTATACAATATTTACATAAAATGCGGTGACACATTATTTAGACAAGTAATTGGTATTCTTATGGGAACCAACTGTGAACCATTATGGCAAATTTGTTTTATACTGCTTTGAACGTGATTTCATGTTGACTTTATCCCCTTCTAACCAAAGCCACATTATAGAGGCTTTCAATTTTACGTCATGCTATCCTGACGTTATTCTACTATAGATAATCCTTTCTTTTCTCAAATGATCCATCTGATTTACCCTCCAGAACGTACCCTTAATAAAGCAAATAACTGACATTTAAATGTAGAATTTCTAGACATTGAGATCGCTATTTCCAATGACAACGTCTCTACCTAAATCTATGACAAGAGAGATGATTTCAACTTTAGTATTGTTAATTATCCATACCTTGCCGAAGATTCACCTCGTGCTACCTCTTATGGTATTTACATATCACAACTTACAAGGTTTGCACAAGTTTGTACTAAAGTAGAAGATTTCAAAGCTAGAAACTTGTTTATTTCTTCTAAACTGTTACAGCAAGGCTTTCGTTTTCGTTTTCGATCTTTACCAAAACTTTTCAGAAATTATATTGCAGACGGTTACAACCCGGGAATACATCGTTGTACTGCATTGCTTCCAATTGACCCTTTTACAGTCAAGAACTTGCATTGCTTTTAAATTACACGATGACCGGTCAGGTCGTTGAGACTATATGAAAACAGTGACTTAAAGCCATAATAGGACAGTTACTGTTAGAATTCTGGTCTCTTCATCTCTCCAGTCGTGCCCTATATAGGTGAAACAACTTGAGCAGTCTCCATTCCCTTTACGTGAGATATCACAGTAGGTATAACATCGGGATTTTTAGTACCTTTATTATATATAATATGCCAATATGCCAACTGCGGAAAAATCCTCGGCTTTTTATAAAATGTTTTTTAACTTATTATCTCTTAACAATACTACATTTTATTTTGTTGCTGGGTTGTTTTCTAAAATTCGATGTTTTCTTTCGTATTTTTTACATTTCACTTTTGACACTTTTGGCATATGTTGTCATGGCATTGTATGCATATACGAATTGATATTATTACATATCAGCGCTTGGACTGTTTTATTTGTTCTTATAATATATCAGCACTTGGGCTGTTTTTTTTTTTTTTAAAACCAATCTCTCATTTGGAATTTTTATTTTATTTTTACGTTGTCGAGGCTTTTATCTACTGTACATACTGTACATATGTTGATAGTTTATTTTATTACGAGATATTATGTATGTATGTATATTAGTTCATTGTATCTGTTTTAACTCCCGATGCAGGTGCTTACTGTTAGTTGTTTCACTTTGACGGGATATTGTTATTTACACTGTTTGTTTGATAGAAAAAAACCTTCAGGAAGTGCGAGGTTGGAGCGCTCCACAAACCAGGTTTAAGCACGCCAGTCGGCCCATTTGCCGATTGAACGTTCCAAGGCGATGTCTCGTCTCTGTGTTTTTGTCACATTTACATTTACCTTGTTTGCCTTTGTCTACAGGTAGATAAAATTTTAATATCTGTGGAAATTTTGATAGGACCTTTTCTTATTTACTTACACGTTACTATCAAATCGCATTTGTGGTAAATTCGAGACATTTCAAATGAATTGCTTTTGCATGAAGTGGTTTATGAAACTAAAATTCAAATGAAATTATGCCGGATAATGAAACCTTTTGCCAAGCCATGCAGGTCCGTTAACATGCAAATATATTTCCCCTCGAAATGAACCTCTCTCACACACACACACACACACACACACACACACACACACACACACACACACACATATATATATATATATATATATATATATATATATATATATATATATATATATATATATATATATATATATCTTTTAACATAGGTCTTGTTTAATTATTTTCAAGCTTTTAAAGAAAACTGTTCTGAATTATGAAGCAGTTTGTATAGCTTCATTTAAGCTGCATTTAATATCGTTAAAATCTTATTCTGTTATAAAAGAGATTAAATGAAATTTACAAAACAGTTTTGTAATGTTGTTAAAATTCGTGAAAAAATGTTGGTAATGTTGTTAAAATTCGTGAAAAAATGTTGTTCATACTTTGGTGTTCCTTTTATTTTAGATTATAGAGTAGCTATAAAAGAATTGCTTAACAGAACATATTTGCACAGCAACCATTCTTTAAACTGCATGAGAACACCTTTAGGTTCATTAGCTACTATATAAATGCGAATAGTAAACGATCTGAAGGCCAAACAATTTTAATGGGCCTTGAAAACCAACGCATTTTGTACTCTATAGGCGTACTTTCAAACTAACAGCGTTCTAAATAAAGCAAACAACCTATCAAGTTAAGTGCAAATGAACACAAAAAATATTTCCACATCCCCCGGATGAATGTTTAAAATATGTATATTACTTAAGGTATGATAGAAGGTGTATTTAAAAGAAAACACTGACATATCACCGACTGTTTGTTTAGAGGCATTGAAAATGGCCTTCTTCAGAGCTTAACCATAAATGGTTGCACATATTCATATTTGCCTTTCGTCCAGTAATAACTTACTGTGTCTGAAGATTATCGATTTCTTATCCATTCATAACTTTAATGTTTATCTTTTATTTGGCATATACAGCCAGTATTATATATCTGATAAATACGTTTTACTACACACTGAGAAATAAAACGGAAATATGCTATCAATTGTTCTTGTTTATTTTTTAACCTGTAGTTTCAATTTCGTCAAGTCTCGTTGTCTTACTGGCAATAACTGCAATATTCTTGCATTAGTATTTGACCCCCATTTAGACCTGCGTCATTGGATTAATGACTCCTGCTATGCCAGATCTAGACATATTGCTAGAAACTCAGGCGCAGTATTAAGAATATTTAAGGTTATTGACAGATCATACAGCTTCTGTCGGGTAGTGGGCTTATCTGGATATATACTATAATTATAACATCATACTAAAAACCTTTATTAAACAGTCAGTAATTTATCTGTTATAGATGTTAAACATGAGTCATGAATTAGGAAATTACTTTTTTCTCAGAGTAAATTTGTCGTAACTGAAATGTAAGTGCAACTTGCGGCGAATGAAGTATCAAATAGGAATATTATATCAAAATATCAAATTGGAAAAAAGTAATATTTTATGATAAGAATTCACGTTAGTTCGATTGTTAAGTTTAGGAATTTTCAGATGAGAAAACAAACAAACAGTCATCATTTTCCAAAGATATACATTCTATTGGATTGATTAATTGTATAGAAATACTCATTTAGTAGACACACATCAGTGCAAATGATTCCTTCGAATGATGCGTAGATATTATAAAAAGACTCATTGCTTACAAAGAAGAACATTAGCAATTTAAATTATTTGATAAATATGATATTCCTACATCGGCTAATATGAGTATGGCATCTACATATTCAGAGGGAAGGAACAGTAACTTTACGTATTAAACAACTTCTGAAACCGTTACTTTAAAGCGAGCTTACTCTCCTTAAAAGAAGGAAGCCATCCCAACAGACGGTGTTAGTAAATATTTGTTTGCAAGAAATAAGTCGATTCTACCTTCACATTGACCCTTAACAAGGATAAAAATGTACATGAAAGGACTCGTTAACAAATAACAAACATGCATGTAGCCTTAATTATCACTTGTGATTTCATTCTCCTATGTCTTACGTACAAGTATATTTCTATTTTAAAATAGTTCGAAAACCAGTATTCTATGGCCTTTTTTGTTATCCTCGAACAATATTATTTATTATATTTTCAGACAATATTTTGAGCTTATTACATGACTGTTTAACATTTGCGAGTTTGTCTTAGGTATAATTTAAATCAAAAAGGTGATTTAACATAGACTATTAAACAGTTCGTGAAAAGGTGATATCCTTATGTTGATAGCTTTCCTATAAAAATAAAAGTAGATAAATATAAGCTTAAAAAATAAATTGCTGTGTTAATTGTGCGATTTATTGTTGTTTCTACTTAACAGATTTCTAACTTAACTGTGCATTAAATACCAACTTTGGTAGGGCGTTGCGATCGTAGCGTAGTAATAGAGTCAACGACTTGTACCACCTCTGACTGCTTAGTCTCTCATTGCGTGGGTCCAAGACAAATTCGTGGCCAAGGACTTATATGGCTAAATCTTAAAAATGACCTGCGGTGCGCAGTTGTTTCTACCCAGACATTTGCCTTGAGCCTTCCACCTCAAAACAAAGCTGTGCGAAGCTATGAGGACCATAATTGGTTGCTGCGGCTCTTTTTGAATACAAAACAAAACTTAAAAAAAGCTTTAAATTGATTAAAAAGGGGCGCCTTTTACTGCAACAAACAAAATGCCGCTTGCTGAGATATTAGCACACCATGCGACATGTGGCAAACAATGACAGGTCGAAAGAAATGCAAATTCATTTACATAAGAGCAATTTTTGTTTGGGTTTTTTGATGATCAAACTAAAACTACGTTAAGAATAATTTGTAATATTTTTCTCTCAATAGTAGCATCACTAGTTAAGGTTAGGCTTTACAGACATGCAACCGACCGTTCCAATGCGGTAACTACCAAGGTTTTAACAGTTGGGTTGTCCTCGATTTATGTGTAGGGTCTCGTCCTAATGTTAGCACAGATACATGTATTTATAATTTTCATTTCAAGGATTGCAAAAGACAAAGGTTAAACTCCTAATTAGTTAAATTATAATTGTTTGTTTCAGATTATTATATGAATAAGAAACAGATATTGTGACATTATAACTAGGTAAAATCAACCCGTCACGCGTTACATTACTTATGCCGTAAGGATTTCTTTATCTTCAAAGAATATAATTATGGAAGGACATCTTTATTACCACTATTTAAATTAATGATACGTGACATGGCTAGCATAAGTCCAATTAATAATTATTTTGCATGATAAGCCGCGCAAACAACGCTATTTTATATCATGTGTGTAATACTTTCGTTAGCAGTTAGTAAGTGATAAAAGGTTAATGTAATGAATATACTTATTGCTATACCCTGTGATTATTTATGGTCCATTACCAGGACACGTAGGCGTATCGAACGTGGTAACGGTAATCTGTACTAGATATAGGACTAGAAGAATAATTGTTTAAGTTCTACATGTCGATAGAAAGAAGAATGTAAACTATTTCAATAAAATGATCAAAGCTTGTTTAAATTGAATCTAAGGATGTATAATAAGCTAATCTCAAATGTAAATTAATACAAGATTTCCACAGGCGACAAAGGGCGACACACTTACAGAATATTTGTGGTGATCTTATTATTGTTCAAATAATTGCTGCTTTTGCGTTAACAAAGACAATTAAATTCCTTCTCATTTAGAAGTCTAAAACAGATTCCATTCCCTTTGTTATTTTTGAAGCCTGTGCGTTAACACAGTAATTACAAGCTGCATTATTAAGACACCATGCATTCAATCAGCTGAAGATACATGGTCAAAACAGTGTTTTCAGATAGAAAGGTTTCATGAGATACTGTAGTGTGTTTTATTCATAGCATTCTAAATAGTCTTTGATGAACAATTGGGAAGACGATTAAACGCATATTTGATCTCAGATAGTAATTAAATTATTTTGAATAGCACTATACTGTTTAACTAAACACTGAGGACGCAGACTGTTTGGTTTTACGATTAACATAAATCGTATTTAAAACATCTCTAAATAGCTACACAACTTCTAATTTTGAAAGTGATCGGATTTCTTTGTTTTTGTACCAGTAATGTGACTATTTATATAATGCTGCAACATGACGCGCTTGTTCTTATACTGACCATAACAGTTCAACTTTTCTAGGAATAAAATCATGCAAGAAAAACAACGTTTGAGCTCTTTAAGCCGTTTAAGGTTGCCCCTGTTGCCGGTTAACCATTCCAAGGCGGCAACTGTTGTCTTTCTATTTGTATAGTATTCTGCAGGACGTCAACTTTTTCCTATATTGGTAAATTTCCTATATTTAAGATTTTTTTATTTCGTATATTTTTTCCTATATCTTATTAAAACCAATCACAAAATGTAATAAATGATGATGCCTCGAAATAACATGGCTAGCAATACTTGAAGCTGTCTTTTATCGTCCAGAGTAAATCATTCATATGACAGTAATGATGTAAGATCTGCAAACTTATACAATTGTAAAATAAATACTGTTTTCTTAAAGCCATTCAATCAACAAGGTGTAAAAAGACTTGGATTTATTGAGACGATGTGCATGGTTTATTCGGTATATTGAAAGTTTTGACAAGTAATTATAAAATACAACACTCTACATTAGCATATGTCTAAAGAGAACTTATTATAACAGCTACAAGACACAAGCTATCACTTTTACACTTTTATGAAAACTCGATTCACAGTCTAGTTTTGTCTCATCTAGGAATTTTTGTTATATAAAAGTTGCGTGTTTGTGTCTTTAGTTTATGCTAGTTCAAATGTTGATAAATAGGTGGTAATTATCGTATGGATATAACATATATATTCCCTTTGGACACTTTCCTACTTACATGTTGTTCCATATTAATAACATCGTCTGGACTTTGGCAAATATTGCCATTAATGTCTTCTGAAAAGATGAGTCTTTTGACATTCTCAGAATTGAACCGGAACTAGGTCCTCGGAAAATAGTTCCGGTCTGCGAAGCTGAAATCCATCAAAAGAAGTAAGTAATTGGGTATATTGTCGACACATTGAAGCGCGACGCCTATATTATGGAATGTCGACTATGTTTGCAATGGTGAAAGCGTTTTAGCGGAGCCTTGTTAGACTACGAGAATTAATTAGAGAAACGTCGACTTCAGTACAAGGCGTGGAAATATATATAAGATTTGATATATGGGTTATTCATGAACGAAGTTTTGACTAAGACGAAGATAGAAAAAGCATTAATTTCATATGTTACTTGCATAGTCAAAGCTTAGTTTAAACCTAAAATTTAAAATAAGCTTTGACTATGCAAGTAACATATGAAATTAATGATTTTTCTTTCTTCGTTATATCAGAGCTACATGTACTTATTAAGGATAAAAAGCCAGGTCTGTATAGTCCACGCACATATAAAAACACTCCCGACTCTTGATAAATCAATTTATGGTAAGCGCTGGTTCCGCATGTACACTAGCGTCAGAGGCAAAAGTTTCCTCGTAATGTCCGTATATACATGGAAGTCACTTAAGTTTTGATTTTGACAGATAACATTACAATAAAAGTGAAAATAAACAAAAGAAAACTTTTTCTAAATTCACACACCTTGATTATTGTATCAGTTAAGCATGAAATACGTGTTCCTGTTCAAAAGAAAAAATGCCTTCGTAGTGAGAGGAGCTTTATTTAGCTATTTTAGGAAGACGATGAACTGTTTATAAATGCTGCACATCTTTACATAACACAGCGATTAATTGAGTTTTAAATTAAGTAAGCGGCTTAACAAAACTGAATGTTGATTGTAATAATATTAGTAATGCATACATATGTTTAACGCACCAAGTAGGAATGCTTCAGTGGTATACTTTTACGATACGAGATAATTCAAAGGAAAAATACTTACTTTCTTACAGATTATTCGTAAGTTGGTGTACATAATATTTCTGTACTCGAACAAAAAATGTTAAACAGGTAATCTGAAACTACAAAACTTTTAGGCATAAATTGTGTTCTATATCGAGTTCTGTACGTTGTCAGATGTTTTATTAGGGTAGAATTTACAATTTATCGGTGAAGGGAGAGGGAGGAGTAAGGATTACTGAATTACAGCTGATCCCCGTAAGACACACTGTCATGGTAGTTTTATGACATAATCCCCTTCTGTGATGATGCAAGTCACCAAAGACTTTAACAGAGTAACACACATGTGTGTATAGCTCTTTGCTTGCTAAGGATTGGTAAACTACCAAATGACACTTCTATAATACGATAAAGGATTTGCTTTATGCCAAATTCGTATGTTCGAACGACAGACAAGCGGTAGTAGTTTTTTTCATAAATTAATTATGTTCGCTCATTAAGCTTAATAAAAAAGGGCGTATTTCTTATTAAGACGCATGGTAGTTCGTTGGCGAATCATTCGCTCGCCCACATGCTTACATATAATGTAATGTAATACATTTCTTGACTATGAATTATTCGTAATTGTGTGACATTTAAATGGCTGACAAACACATTTAAGTTTTATTAGAATACATACTGTTTATTTCATGTTTTCATGTTATAGATTGCTCTTCGTTTATAATTCAAAAACAAGAAAAGAGCCAAATGCTACTCTTCTAAAATTTATTGTGCAACTGATGACTCCGATTAATTTCTATTTAACTGATTTTTTATCGACTTATGCACACAATTACCAGCTTTAAAGATGATTGAAAATGACACGTCAACAGTGAAATGCTGGCAAATACTGCAACTACGTAATGAAATAAAATGCATCTCGATCTTTGTCGATGCGAGATTTACATTACCATCACCCTGACGATAATAAAGCTGTGTCAGAATGAGTTACAATGTAATAACTGTATTTGGGCAAGTGGTTTTAATAAGAACATAAAACGACGTGTAACTAATGGTATATTATGATGTTAACTTATTAAGTAATGTGTTATTATTATTGATAAGTTGTGACGTAATAGAAAAAATGTTCACATAGTATCTAGAAGAGATGGAAGTATAATTTCCAGTAGAAGAACTACACAAAATTGTTAATTAAATTTTGAAGCAATTCACCACAATTCAATTTCAATAGCGTACGCATAATGTATATTGTCAAAAACAAACGTACAAACGGCATGATTGAAAAAAAAACAACAACACACATTGAAAATAAGAAATGCATAAACAGATACATGGAAAAATATTATAATATACAAATATTCTTATTTGACGTTGGATATGCACACGCACATTAAATAATAAATAAAAAAATAGATAATAAATAAATAGATAGATAAATAAATAAATAAATGAACAAATTATGGTTAAAATGGCATATTCTTACTTAACATGTTTTTGTTTGGATTAAGTATGTTGTTTAATTATATTTAATACATTTATGACGAATAAAAGATCATACTGACTTAAGCTTTGCCCAAACAACTACATGTGAATAAATAATTCATGCAACATTGACTGCCTGTTTGCAAAAGCAAGATTTACAATTTCAGCTAGCTCTGTTACAATTTCTGCGTGTTTGTTTTTGCAGCGCTGTTTTAAATGTCATTATTTTTGGCCAAGTGCACTAATATCATGGTAAAATTTTAAGCATTAAGTCTCTATGATAAGGGCATACAAAACTATGAAATTCATTTTCTCTAGCATTCAAGTTACAGAAAATACATTTCCCAAGTTGTCTTCATTTATATATCTTGCATCAGTAGCTATGTTGTGAGAAGAATGTCTAAGTCTGGTAACTGTAACTGCACTTCTATTTTGTATATTTACAAAACTATTAAAAATCTATACCTCATTTTAGGTGCTTTTTGAGAAAGACACTCGGTTTATTGATTGTCTGAGGACTGTTTTGGTTGGGAATTTAAAAAGTGTCAAGATTAGTTTCAAAATTATATTTGTTTAAATCCAAAGTTACTCAGAAGAGTTTTGACACAAACCAGTCTTTAAAATGCAATGAACAAAGCCGACTGTGATTGGTCGGCTCAAAAAGCTTCACTTTGTCAATCGGATCAGGACGACCGATCTTACTTGCCCAAATTTAGGTCAGCTTTTTGTCCTTGGGACATTGATGAAAACCGATATTAGACGGATTAATAGGTCCGAGTTACATCTGAAAGCTGCACAATACGTTATTTTGCATTTATATTCGGCTACTTGAGCAGTGACAGCCTGACAGGTATTCCTAGCAGGTTACGTGGATCGAAGGGACAAAATTTACATCATCATCATCATACTAATCAGTACAAAAATGCAATCAACCGCCATATGTATTTTTTTATGTATTATTTTATTTTTTGTCTACCTTGTTAATAATTTGTTAATGAATTCTTTGGATAATATATACTAGTTAAGCATGTCTCTATGATTATACACATCGACTATGTTACACTTTTAGAACAGATATATCTTTATTCCAGGTTTACACAAAACTAAGGGACAATGTCAACACAATCAATAAAATTCTGGTATAAGTTAATATTTAATTATTGTTTCTGACTTATGTAAAATATATTTAGCTTTACGTCTCATAATAACGGTTTACATGTGAGTAAAGATAAGTCAATATATGACCTAAAACTATCTTCTTCATGCATTATGGAATTGTCGCCTAATTGTTTCACATTCGACATAAAGCCAGGTATTTTTTTAAATTTTCTGCTAGATTTCATTGCTAGAATAACACGAAGATCTTGAAAGACCAAAAACCTATTGAAGCTACAGCGTATTTGTCATAACGTCAACACCAAACATCTCCAGACATTGACAAATTACTTGATCTTGACATGTGCGTGTAACCTCCCACCCCGCTGTTCGTTATCTATTCTCAAAATACAAAGATTTTTTCCGGACGAGTTTGCAGTTTTGTCCATTGTGAATCGACAAGGGAAATCTATGTTATGAAACGTGTCCTCACTATATATATATGTAAATATCTATCAGAATATCTCGTTAAAACATCATAATCACGCTTTCCTCTACACCTACCACTTAAATCACCAGTAACAGTGACCGAGCCCGTAATACAGTACAACCTTACCCCACTTTCTTACAATTCAAAATAACAAAATTTACGGCGCGTAGTAAAGACGTTTTGCAGGAGGGATGTAAAATAACATACATACGTCTTTGTCTTTTTATTACTATGCAGAGAATTCTTACAAATAAATTCACTATTATCAACTTTAAACAGCAAAAAGCTTGCTAAATAAAGTTTCGTAAAATAGATTCCACCATGACCACGTTTAGTATAAACATTCATTTACCAGTCTTGGAACAAGAACAATAAATTAAAACCATTTATTTACAAATCATTGTTTTGTTTTCCTATGTTTCACATCAAAAAATGACAATACAGATGCTATATATATTCTATTCTCGTTTAATAATGCCAAATCCAGGTTTCTTGTTTTCTACAATTGTCAAGAAACGAAGAGATGGCGCAGTTTTAAGACATCGTCCCAAATCTAGTGTTGGCTCCTATTGCATCTGAGACAACTGCAATAATTGAAGTCTTTCTTGACAGATATTCCCGAATGATTGGCTAAATTTAATTTTAAACCGTCAAGCCTATTATAACTGCCAAACATATAGCGAAAAATATCACTCTAACAGGTCCGGTTGTCAAGTATTGGAATAGATACTAGTTTTCAAAATAAGTGTTTCATCTTTTTTTCCTGAAAACGAATTCGTGTTACATGCTAACAATAGTAATATAAATATAATAAAAAAACGTTTTAAAATTTGGCAGGAATTAAGTACATGTATATAAATGTTACTGTCATATAATAGTAGGTCTATCAAAATGGTTTCGAAAGTGCAATAAATAAATTATGAGGAATAACAAATTAGGATGTAATTTTAATTTAAATTTTAGTTTGATTTTGACGTAAATCACAGCATCACAGTTATAATAATTATAGAGACGTCCAGCTATTATTAAGTAGAGGGAACCCCTATGTAAATGTCTATATAGAAAAAAGACTGTACAATTGGGCATCGGTTAGAACTCTAAAAATTCAGTTTTTTCGCCTCGACCTGGTATCAAACACACGAATTGTGGGTCTGAGGAGACCTTAATAGCTTGGTAACGGTTGCTTTTCACACTATGTATAAACATCTCTGCGTCTCTCCATTTTCTTGTAAGTTTATTTATCTTGTATCTTGTAACGCTGCATCATTCCGATTATTCATCTACTTTATGCCCTTTATTAGAAGCGGAAATAAACAGCCATATGCAATAAGCAGCCATACACTCAAATGCCAAGTTATCTTATGATTTGCCTGGACTATTCTAACTTCTTGATTAAAGTGATATTTAGTTTATACCAATAACAGTCGCTAATTTTTAAAATGCTACGCGTGTAACAACTTGCCATTGGTAGTCGGTCTTGGCAGTGATTGTTCGCCATAATTCCGACAGAAGAAACGTCGTTGTACCTTTACGAAATCAGTTTGAAATGCTGCGTTGTTAAAATAAATGCAAGCAATCCATTCATACTATTAAGGAGACGAAAGTATGAAAAATAAAGGTCATAAACATGTATTAAGATAAAAAAATATACGTGTTTTGAAGGATTCGATTCCGCGACCTCTCTGATTGGTCTTCTAACCTGCGCTACTGAGTCTTACTGCATGGTTATTTATGTGTTGTTTTTTTTTTTAAATTGTGACTTGAGCAATGTTTACTTTATAATTTTGAATGGGATTAGATTGATTTTACATGACTTAAACCATCGCTTATAAGTTCATTTCGATTAATTTCGGGCCTCTGCTGGGCCAATCGATATTGTTTGGCAAGGCTTATGTGCAATGCACATCTAGTTTTGAATTTATTTGTACAAATAAAAGAGGGAAAATAAACATTTGTCCGTAGTGAAAAACAGCAAACGTCAAATCTGCAAGATTGTTGTATGTGCATATGTATTAGTATGAACATCTTAAAAATTCACTGAATAAACTGTAATAAAACGTTTTTCCCCCAGATTTAAACAAGCTTTTACACGGGAAAATATGCATTTGAAATAATTATTCTTATTAAAAACGAAAAATGCTAGATACAACATGAATGAAATAATAATACAGTCGCATCTCTGTATTTATTGATACTTTTAAATATATTTGCAACGAGATAAAAGTAAATGTTCAAATCCTTTATATGAAACACCATTCCATCACAACAGATGCAAATTACAGACCTGGTTCGGATGGCAGTTACTTTAGATATGCCACATGCACACTGTTTTTATAGCTGGATATCTGTTACATCCAGAAGTCTGTCTCATAC
This sequence comes from Sinonovacula constricta, assembly GCA_007844125.1. Classification (NCBI taxonomy): domain Eukaryota; kingdom Metazoa; phylum Mollusca; class Bivalvia; order Cardiida; family Solecurtidae; genus Sinonovacula; species Sinonovacula constricta. Next base: position 32,213,736 of record CM017555.1, read on the forward strand.
ACACGCCTCAAATCAGGAGAGACAGTTCTATATTTACATCAGGATTGGTTGGTGAATGTATATAGGTAATTAAATCGATTGAATCGCTTAAGAAAGCGTGAAACTAATTTGCATGATGATGGTTTTGTCAATTTTATTAAAAACTGTATATCTTTCTTTAATGCTGTAACCATAGCAAGCTTCCCTGTATGTTGATAGACCGAAAAATACGTCAAGCAGAAAGTAACGGTTCGCGCCAATAGTTTATTTAACACATACCCATACATTTTGTGAACTTATGTTATCTGAGTAATGAACGATCAAAATACGTTATAAGGGTGAACACTATCGTGATTTTCCATATACATGGCACTATTATTATTTTAACTTAAGAGTATCTCTAATAGAACACATGTTTTTGTAGTAACACAGAACACAGAAAGATGACAAACCTCCAGTGATGTTGTCTTCTTACTACAAAATCCATCTTGTTGATTGTTATCGAGTATACACATAAAACGGCCGAGCCGTATCGTTTATCCATTTCCCATTACCTTGTAAACCTAACAGGGGTCAGCCAGTTTGACCAAACATCTGGTAGCACCTTCAGCTCATTCAATGCACATTTGAATGATTACCTTTGCATTGTTTGCAGTCCTCTTACTCCAGGGTTGTATATCAGGCAAGTGAGATGTATTTTCGCTCATTGGCTGTGGTTTGAAGTCCGTTTTTCTCATTCTTGACTAGGTCCTTATGTCGCACAATACGGTTTCCAGTCGCTTCCTAATGTCTCTCTCATGGCGCATATCCTGAAAGCTAGTTCGTTAGGATTTCGAGAAATGCTTTTCTGTATGTTCACGACTGAACATCTAAACACTGTTACCACTTTGCAGAAAGAGGTAATTCAGTGAACAATAGACGTTGACACTAGACGGTTATATAATAAAACATCAGCCCCTATGATACATTAGTAAAATAAAAGTTCAATTTAAATTAAGTTAATATCTCTTGGCTAACTTCCATTTAAATATTATTTATTAATAAACTGCGTTTATGTCATTTTATGACCGTCTTGATAATATTAATGAAATGAAGGGCAAGAGTTACTGCTGTTAGCTTTTATGCAAAACTGTTTTCAAACCGAATAATGGACAACGAAACGGGTTGTTATCTTGTTGATAAAACGAGACGCACATTTGGAATCACCAAACTGCAAATGGCGGAGCATAATGAACACAAGCAAAAAGGTCGCAAATAATCAGCTAAAGTGCTGCTTTCTCCGTGGCAGTCCTGATAAAATTTGCATCATTTTACCGGGTGACATGTGATAATAAATGACGATAATTTGAAATAAATGCATATGATTCCATCAAACTTTTGAGAATTTTTTGACATCAGAAAAAGCACAACACTTTTTAAAAGATACTTAAACATTGCTGTTTCTGTCCTACTTATAATTGTTATTACTTGTATTTTAATTATTATTATTATTATTATTATTATTGCTGTGGTTGTTGTTGTTGTTTAAAATACTGTGCGTTGACTAGTATTTCTTTTTTGAATCATAAAAATAGATAATGCAAAAACGGTTATTAATTTTTTATGATAAAAAAGCAAATTAAATGGATGTGCCGCAAATGCCCCCAACCACCTCCCCAATTTATAGCTAACATAATCAATATAAATACGGAAAAATCATAATTTACAAGTCAGTTTCAATATTTCGCAGAGACACAATGTTAGTCATATTGGCCATCCATTAAATTTCGTAACTTTTTACAATTAGTATAATTAACATTTTGGTCTTTAATGTGTAATTCTCATTTGATCAACAATTATTCTCAAATGTGAAAGACCTTTATTTTTATTCCGGACTCAATATTCACAGATTATTGAGTCATACATATATTTAATTTGTCATTTAATGGCGTTTAAAATGAGACTAGTTTGAGCTCAAATTCATGTTTGTAAAATAAATACATAAATGAACTCTTAGTAAAAAAATAACGTCATGACCGAGCATACAGATTGGGCTTTCTTTTGGGGGAAACACCTGCCTTAAAAACTTTGTTAAAATGCTTTTTTACCGTTTAGTTGCAAGAATCATTTTATTGATGTAACATTTTAATTGACATTCAAAGGAATTCATCCCTGTTTGTCCCATTTAATTTTCCATACTCGTATATCTTATAACATATTCTAAGAAAGAATGTACAAAGCTATTATTGGAATGCATGCACATAGCCGATTAATGTGGCTTAGTATAATTTTAAAATACACGTGTTTTAAAAAATCGAGTCGGAAAACAGACAGTATTTAAAATATCTTGATTAGAATACGTTTGCAATTAAAGCGTTTTATACAGTAGCAATACTACTGTTAAATATGTAATTAAATTAAATATTTAGATGATAGGTGTTTAATTTGCACCAAAAATTAAGCTTTCAATGCGCATGTTCATTCTAACGTGTCAAAGACTATATTAAAGACATACACAATATTTTGTATATTGTATGCACAAACTTCATTTATAGTGACATATAATACACAGGGTAACATGTTATTAAAATGTTCCGATAGAAGAAACACATCTTTCAGACTATATTTACAACGTGGATCAGCACTGGGTTGCGCACATTTAGGCAGCTATCTCATTTCCGTAAGTCAAAGTCGCCTCCGCTAAAAATGAATGTCAGAGTGCTTGTTAAATGCATAAAGCGCTACACTGCATATGCTTGCCAGACATGGAACATAATCATTGATCACGAAATGGCGATGAAAAAAGCTTAGGTGTGTGTTTTAGCGAATAGCTATGACATAGAGCAATCGCAAGCAAAAGACGACAAACAAATCTTGAATGAGTAGGGCATTCATTTTATACAAAATATTTAATTTCACCAGATATGGTGATGTTGAACATACTTACATCAGAACAGAACGACCTTTTCTTTACTGACACATATACACTTGCGACATCAATGTTACTAGCTGTTTGTCCTTACAATAAGAGTTTGCTTGTAAATGGTGCAGCAGGTTTCGTTTGCGACAAACGGAAGGGGGTCCGTTTCTAGTGCTTATAGTTTAGTACATCTATAAACAAATGTGTGTATATATATATATATATATATATATATATATATATATATATATATATATAACATAATTCGAAATATCAAAACAAACATAAAAGCGTTATTAGTAACACTCACGATGCAATAATGTATATCTAGTGTTAATATATGTATAAAGAAGCATTGTATCATATTTAACAATACAATTTGGAGACTTAATCATATAAGGTATATCGTGTGGCAACGATGGTGATGTTATCACACAAAGTCCATTTTCGGATTGCATAATTATAACGTAATTTGTGTGCCAAATGCGCGAACACGCGTCCATAAACAGTGTACAAAACCAGTAGAAGCCTGTGTACAAACCACATTCAAATGTAAAGACGTATAAGTTGACTATATAAGAAAAACATACATTGCAATAACAGACGAAATGATAAAGATGTCTTCATTTTATTGTGTTAAAAATATATAGATTCAACCAAGTTTTGTTAAGTCCGGGTATAAAGTCGTTAAGTCTTAATAATATAGCGTTACACTGCTTAATAATATAATGTCCTTCCAGGCCAGTAACGTGTTATGGACTAATAAAAATTGAAAAACAGAATTTGCTTTAAAACCCATTTATCAGCGTCCGTATACACATTTATGTGTATATGGATAACTAAATGAAGAAACCGTCAATTTAAAAAGGATCATTATCTGCCCACAAAAGTTAGATAGCCTTACATAACAAGCTATTAAAATTAAACGTCTCAGGAGACGACCATCAACGTAGTTACGTTTGCAAATGACCCCAAAACATTGGAGGCTAGATATTTTAGGTTACTCTCATCATAGTTTACTCTTCACGAAAAACATTTTTGGCAGTCTTTTTAATTATTTGTACACACGCCGTTAACGCATATAATGTGTGTTATACATATATCATCTTGTGTTGGATTTTCTAACTTTAATTACTTGTTTGTGATTTTAAATGTGGCTTGAGATTTATTACGCGGGGAATTCCATTTGTGATATTTTGCGCGTTTTAAATGGGCTTAACTGCAAGTTTTGCTCGTCACTTTTAGTGTTGATTGGAAACCCTATATTAAACCATTAAATTTATAACCGCAAAATCTGGGGTAGGGCATGTGAGCATTATAAAAGCTTCTCATTTGAACAAATACTGTCTTTAAATCGGTGTTAATCAATATTTAACAGGCTTGTGTTCTCTTCCGTTAAGTAAACTTAATTACCGAAGTTAACATTTAAAAAGAGATAAACATGTCGAAATATCATCGATTATACCGAAAGCTGCTTTCGAATTACATTTTCGTTATTGAATGCTAAACTTGTATTTTGCCTTTTCGTTAACACTGCTAATTCCAGTTTATTTCTAGCCATGGTTAATATTCTGGATACATCGGTCATTTCAGAAAAGGAAAGTCCCCCCAGGAAATTACAGTTATTTATTCTTAAGGATGCCATTAAAAAAACAATGGCTGTTTTTTTTTCAGAAATAGACTTTCGTAGGTAATGAGGGAAAACAGTAGCCCTCGCAATATGGCAGACAAACTCAAAACTAAAGACCTTGGTGCACAGTCTGTTAACACAACACGCCGTACAAATATACAGAGAGAGAAAGAGAGAGACAGAGAAAGAGAAAGAAAGAGAGAGGAGGGAGAGAGGGAGAGATAGAGATAGAGAGAGAGAAAGAGAGAGAAAGAGAGAGGAAGGGAGAGATAGATAGAAAGATAGACGGATGGACAGAGAGAGGGAGAGAAAGGGAGGGAAGGATGGGAAAGACTGAGATTCATAATTAGTTATTTTATTTTTTCGAAGAGATCTATAAAACAAACTACATGATCCTAAATATGTTTAAAATGCACGTCTACTTTTGTTATAATAGGTGAAAACGATAAATGCAGTGTATATGATACAAACTTAGACATGTACAACTACACATTTCACAAACGCTTCTTGTATTGTAGCCCTGATTTGATCGGGAGACGAGCGCTTAAATGCAGAATCTAAAAGGTATATACCAAGCGTTGTTCACAATAAGCTAATTGTTTGATTGCGTTTATTTATTACACAACGACACTTTCTGCAAATGTCTCTTCGGTACTGTTCGCCACGTAACTAAACAAAATTTACTTTTCGACAATGGTACATAAGCAAATGCTATATTTAAACATTCACAAAAACAACACAACCAACCAAACGCAAAATTCAACAATCTAGCAAGTCTTTTTCAAAAGGCTAAACTAGAGTAAATAAATAGTTTTCTATCTATGGAGATAAATTGAAGCAAATGCTATACATGTATGATGATGACTCAGCTGTATTATTAAAAGGAAGGAAGACATACATGTATTAAGAGAGAAACCTGAAAACGGATGCTTTCAGCTTTTTCATGTAATAACATGAAGTTTTCATGATGTTTCTTAATACTCATTATTTTATCTAGAAGTATTTAGACAAAAATATGTGAACACTACTTTTTACTTTGCATGATTATAATTGTAACTTTAATTAACTCATTTAATTCAAGATTTCGTATTTTGATTTACTTTTGCATAATGATTATATTAAAACCTCATTAAATCATTTGTTTTATGTTTGATTTAGCAACATGTAGTGTATTGCCGTCACTCCACAGAGAGTGTAGGCAGATGAGCCTTTTTTAAAAACCGTCACCAGAAATTTAAGTTGCACTTTGCTCTTGAAAAAAAAATGTAATACGATATTTAGAATTGGTATATATTTGTTACATAATACATGTAACTGGAAAGCAAGTAAATGCTTGTTAAAACGTATCGACGGAAATGTCAGACGCGCTTTCTTAAACTCGCTCGTTAAATTTCTCCCTTGCGAGACAAGCCATATTGATTTGAATTGTGAATTAGTGTGATTTTCTGCCAGACCATTAGAAGGTAATTCGCATATTAAGTAAAGAAACCCCTCGTTTTAGACACCAATTACAGTTTAATTTACAATCGTGAGATGAAAAGCCATACTTCACAATACATAAAGTCGCTTTTTTTTTCTTTCAAAGATATAAATCAAAATCATACGTTTATGACCTTTATCCATATTATTGATCTACACAAAGAGAGAGGTTAAATAGACTTAAACATAAAATGAGACGTTAATATTAATGTTTAATCAAAAATTGGAAAGCATTTTCTTTTCTGAAGATAGAATCTCTGTAAACTTATAATTATACAAGCAGACATGTTTTTCCCTTTATCAACAGAATATAAACTTAGTAACTGCGTCCTTGCTTACACTTACTATCAACCTGTATAAAATTAGTCCACTATTAAAATTTCTTCCATGTATTTTTGAACCACACCTCCGTGCCAAAATACTCGAGGCTGACTTTACTCCTTATGTGACATGATTTAAGTTATACTAAAATGCTCTTGAATACAACAGTTCGTGCTTAAAATAGATCACTAGAACGGTATTGTAAGCATATCTAACTGAAACTATTTTGTATCATTCATTAAATAGATCATGTTATTTAACTCAAAACGAATTGACATAATTGACATTGAAATGATCTTAACCTTAACTTAGTCGTGCAGATACGTACAGATTCTAAAACTAATCTGACATGTATCTTTCGTGGTTAAGTTTATTCGTATCTGAAAACAAAACCGTGCCATACGCACCATTATTTATCTTCCACAATACAATGTTCAAAATATTTAAAACCACCACAACAACAACGACAACCACAAAACAACAACAAAAACAAATTTAAATAAACATAAAACCTTAAATGTCTGGTCCATTAAAATGTCAGAAGTTTTAATCTATGTAAACTACCTCGCATTGTTATTGTGATATTGTGATATTCTTAACATACCTCGGATTTAAGCACTTCAAATTTATTTAAATACACATTATATTGTGTTATCATATCTGATTCATGTAAGTTGTTCTTCGACACACTTTTATTTGGCATAGATTTCCATTAAATTAATAGAAATAATGAAACAAATGAGAACGATATGATTTAAGTGTAAAATCTATGTCTTCAAACCGTAATTTTCTTTGTAATAAGTGCTAGTTTATCCTTTTTTCTCGATAACACCAACGTTCTTCCACTTAACAGAGCAATTCCGTCAAATTAATTTATTTCCAGCTAGGCGAATCTTTTAATGTTGATAATATGTCTAGAAGGTATATAACTTAATGATCAAGTTGTAAGAAACATCCATCCATCCATCCATCCATCCATCAATCCATCCATCCATCCATCCATCCATCCATCCATCCATCCATCCATCAATCCATCCATCCATCCATCCATCCATCCATCCATCCATCCATCCATCCATCCATCCATCCATCCATCCATCCATCCATCCATCCATCCATCTATCTATCTATCTATCTATCTATCTATCTATCTATCTATCTATCTATCTATCTATCTATCTATCTATCTATCTATCTATCTATCTATCTATCTATCTATCTATCTATCATTTATATGTTGTCATAAACTTTTATTTTATTGTTTAAAGATTTATGTTTATTATATGTTCATGTTTTAAATCTAAAGAACCACTATTATTAGGTTAATATTTAAAGTTAACTTAAAGGCATCCCTCTGTCAGAATACAAATAGATAATATATAATGTCAAATATAATAATTATTTTATGGTTTTTACTGTTAACGTGAGAATTTAATATTATTAAGATTGTTTTATGTGGTATGGCTGTGTATATATATACACACTTGCGTTTGTAATTGTGTCTCCCTAACATACATCCTGATTTTGTCAAGTGTAAACCAACAAAATTTAGACTACAAAAGTTACCTAAAACATATGAAATGGAGATTATGTCTGGATATTTCTACATCTCCACAATAAGTGTCGTTTAAGATGAAACCAACTTCTTTTTATCTCTACTGATACAAGAACTCAAAGGAAGAACTACTAAGCTTTTCTAATTGCGAGCTATTTGGGAACTTGCTAAAGATTAACTTAGTTGAGACAATCTGCACAATACCTTTTCATTTTGATTCATTAATGTATATATTAAAACATTCAAAATTGCATGTATGTCTATCGTAGAATTAAAAACAAACTTTCTTGAAAACCAAACTAATAAACATACACTAAACCGCAGCCACCCAAACTATTACACTGTTACGAAAACATCTTAGTTACAATCAATTTGAAATTGGTGAGATTACTGGCGAATAAGTGCAGCCATGTTATCCAAAAATAAGAAACAACATTTTATATCTGTATGAGTTTATTTGTTATTTTATCATAGTTATTATGTTTACTTTTTCGTTTAAGAAACGAGATAAACAGAAAGTCATTATATAAACGAACACAATGTCTTTACTCTACTCCTGAATAAGAAATGATAATAGCCGTAAACTGTGATCGCTTTGACGGCGCCCCATAAGCATTTCCAAAACCAAATATAAATTTAGGGTCGCCGTTCTAGTCGACAGTAAGGTGCCTGACCGTCTGATGCAAAACTATTTTTTCTTGTGTTATATGGGCATACATGTTTACATATTTTGTTGGTATTGCAACAGTGTTACATACATGTAGCACGGTTAGCACATGTTGTAAACTGCTTTATAATATTTCTTTATCATATGATTAATTATATGACTTGTTTCAAAATATTGTTTTACTTTGTTAAAAGTGTTTTTTTAGGCTTTTAATTTGTTTTATGTTCAGCTAACTTAATGAAATTGTTTCCTTTAAAATCGCGCAATCATGCCATTACTTAATATCAAAAGTGTTAAAGACTGACCCGCTTACGTTTCACATTTAAATTTATATGGTCTCATTGGCTCTGTATATGACCGTGTTATCCTAAATAGGTTTGTAATTATTACAAGAATATATAGTATAATTTCTTAAGTGCAAAATATACCAAAACCTATTAAGTTTATAGCTTAAGGGCCCTGGAACTTTAATTCGAATTTACATCTCGTTTCGTCGGAAAATGATTGGTTTACATTATGCACGTTAAATAAGGACTATACACGTTTTTTTTTCAGTGCACAATGTGCACATTTAAGTTTGTCTATACAAGAAAAATGTTGCAAAAAACACATTCTACTAAAACGAAAAATCGATATTCAGTTTCAATATGCGTTTCTCTAAACCAATATTGAAACGTTATAACATAAAATATTTCTTGTTTTAGAATGTTCCTACCATCGAGGGAGCCATGACCTCTGACTAGCCTACGACTCATGATAATATGTGGTTGTCAACACTTTCACATCGCCATAGAATAAAGCAGGCTCTGAGATTTCCTATATTGTGCAAATTGGTCTTAACCAATACAACAAACGCAATTGTTCGATCTGTACGGAATTAATACAGAACTAATGTCGGTTCTGATTGAACGCTTACTTGCTCTCCGTATAATTTCGTTTGTTTTATTGGAAACGCGATTGCTTTTTACTCGTGTTTATTGATATGCCTGTTATTAAATAAAACAACGTCATACTGAATGGAAATGTAAGTACGTATAAAAATAACAACAAAAAAACAACAACCCAGTAAGCAATACACAATATCTGTTTGCTGAAGAGCAAGGGTTACACTTTTGCTATGTTTAATGACTTAAATGAAGTATGTATGCACAATCAAAAATAGATCCACCGCCCGTATTGTAAATAATACGTCGTTTTAATATAATATAAAATATGTCTGTTTATAATATACTGAAGATCTAAACTCTACGACATTGTGTTTTGCTATTGAGTACGACACGTCTAAAGTGTCGCACGCACGCACGCACAGAGCACGCACGCATGCAAGCACGCACGCACACCCACAAGATTAATTTTCCCATTTTTAATCAATATAGCATTAATTCGCTAAAATCTATTCTCTGTACATCCTCGAGATATATAAACTGTATATATAAAGCAGAGTAACGTTTTTCCCTTTCCATGTTCGAATAGATATTGGTTTAAAGTTACATTTGGTCTGGTGGATTTGTTCACTGTATTTTAACCAGAGTTTGATACCACCTACAAATCATCAGAAAACCAGAATACATAAATGAACAAGAACTTAACTCTATTAAACCTGTATTATTTTTTGAGTACCCCATATCCACTATCAGACATTCTCACTTGTATTATAACACGGACTAAACAGACAAACACAAGCGCTCTGGGACTTCGCATCACCTAAGTAAAACGAACGATTTGTTTAATTTGTAAACGCGAAACCCTTACTTTAGTTTAATACACAATGTAAGTGTAGTTTTTTGCTCACTAATGGGTTACACATGAGTGACATGTTGGAATTGCTAAACCTGAGAAGTCAATACAATATAATGACTGGCGCGACAAACGTTTGATTATTTTCTGGTTCTTTGCTGTTAAAGTCTAAGCGAACGACTGTAATTACTGATTTGTTCTCGGTACAATACTTTTACTCTGTGTGTGAAGAATTTCACCTTAAATGTTTAGTCTTCATACAAAACTATCTAATACAGTTAGGCCTTCCTGGAAGCAAAATACATTGAAACTGAAATTGTTATTGTACTTGACACAAATACACAAACTCTTACAGCTAAGAGATGCATTATAAATTATTCTATTATTATTCTAGATCCGTTAAAATACAAGGTTTGATCTTAATTTTAACATAAAACTGTTTTCTTAAATTTGAATTTTTAACCTAGCATGCCTTATTCGCTTCGTAGCAATATGGCTTTAAAAGGTTTACCTTAATTTGCATATATGATTGACTTGCAACCAATCTGTTATTAATAGAGGTTATTTATGTGAACAACATAAGGAGAATAAGCGATTATTAGTACATAAGAAATGAAAGTTGATTAACACAGAAGATTTTTAATAGGTATTTAGTACTTATTATTTTTAATGTTACCAAAATGCAGTTTTAATATATAAATTGCCATGCAATCAGTTGAAGCTTTGACCAATGCTTTTCTTTCTAAGATCTTACCAGCTGAATACTTCACGACAATTCTCAGATAATACAAATTAAGGTTTACGAACCATATGCCGTTGTGAAAATAAAGAATCAGTTTACGACTCTAGATACGAGGCTGTCTTTTTAGATTATATGCGTAATATGCTCACACCAGACTAGTTAAAGCGTAAAAATGTAATTAAACTAGACGTAAAATTAAAAAAAGAGTTTACTGGAATCTAAGCATTTTGCATTTTTTTTTTGTTTTAATTAAATTTAAAACATGATTCAATGCTCATTAAATTCGTTGTATGTCATTATGAAGTATAAAGATAACGCCTAGGGAAATCGTCCTGTGAATTGGTATTTGCTACATATCACCTTTCAAGCTAACTCATCCAAAAATCGTGCAAATTGAGTAGACAGTGATTCCTCGGAATGGGAAAGTTTCAAAAAAGATAATTTAATTGGGGCATTTAGATACTTTCAAGTGCTGACTTAATTGCCTATAAAAGACCAACTTTTGCAATGGAACCAATTACTTGTGAAGTATGTACCCATAATTAGTGTCTTGAGATGAACATGTCGAGATAAAATTCAAATAGAAACGTTTTGCCCACAAAAGAAGTGATTTTTTAAAATGTGAGCTGAATCTAGATTTACCTTTCTAAAAACAATTTCTTTTTACTTTGATAACTTAAGAAGAAAACGCATGTAGTTTTTAATTAAATTTTGTACAGCTATTAATTTATTGAATTAGCGAAATTCTTTTCATGCTTCCAATTTTACAAACAAGAAGAAGAAGACGAACAACAAAAAACAACAAAAACAACAATATCTAAAACATAAATCATTTTGTAGAAATATAAAATGTTACAAATTAAAAAAAGAACCCTAGTTTTCAAGATATTTGTCAAACTTGTGAAAAACGACTGGATCTTTTTGCATAAAAATGTGTCAGATTATCATACTATGTTGGAAATCGCATATATATCTAACTAAACAGTATATAATATCTAATCAGGTTTCATTTTTAAAGCGGCTGTATGCAACACATTGAAATGCATATTTTTAGAAAAAGTTGTTAGTCATGCTTTTATTATGTATTTAAATACTTTGTAAACAAGGATAAAGTACTTAAAAACTTCACAGAAAAAGTATGTGACCCTATGGTCAGGGTAATGGTTATAAAACAAAAAACAACAAAATAACACACACACGCGGAACAACAACAAAAAAACAACAACAACAACAACAAAAAACAAACAACAAAAAACAAAGAACAGAAAAAGACAAAACATAAAAGAAAGAACATAGCAACTAAACCCTCTTTTTTCTTTCCATTTGTTAATTCCGCATACCTTTTTCTATAAATATGTATAGAAATCTATGAAAGGAAATACAATTTAGGAATCTTTCTTAAATAGAAGAATGTGGACTGGTTTTTCTTTTTACCTCGGTTTTCTCTGTCGAAATCCATTAAAATTAGTTGATTTCTTCTTATAAACAACAATAATTTTAACAATCTTATTATGTATATGTTCTCCATTACCTGAATCCATTTCGAAAAATGCATGTCTATACGGAATACCATTCAGACAATGTGTGGCACTTTTTGTACAGCCAACTAGCTATATCATGTTTGCGTAATGTTTACATTTCATACTGCAAGATGCAATGGATTGACATTTTACATAATATTTTGCTACGATGAGCAACTTCACGTCTTTACTGTTTGTGACATAGTAGAATATATTTAGAAAACGATAATAATAATAAGCTATTCACTTGACTATATTTGCTTCCACTTTGCCATGTAACAAAGAAAATGAATGTAGGATTGCTATCGAGCTTTATAAATAGGATAAGTTAAGACACAAACCATCACATAACAGCACGATTCCCACGTAAGATAGCTTTATTTATGGAGTGTATTGAGTATAAAAATGAAAATTCAGACTGGATTCGAATTTCATCCATTCATATAAAACACACTTTGCCAAGCTTACCAAGTGCTGACTTGCTAACCACGCTTTCAAGAACATATCAACAATAGAAAATGTGCGGACTTCACTATCTATTCACTTTTGTCGTTTCGTTTTCGTGAGGTACACGGGCTATACCGATTAGTCAATGGGTATAATTTCAATGTTTAAAATATAATACAGTAACAGGTGTTAGGTATAAAGTTTACTTACAAGTAATTAGAAAAAAAGAAGAAAAAATCGGACAATGTGACGTCATTGAAATGATTTTCCTCTCCCATTGAACCGATGTAATTTGTTTGCACCTTGTTTCATTACATTTTAATGTATAATATCTAGTATGGACAAACGATCATTTTCTAAGCGATGCAGAAATATTTTTGTTTAAAACGAGAAATAAACATCTTTTATCTCTAGAAAGTCGTAAACTGCATAACTTTTTATAGAACATCGTTTTCTTATCACATAACCCATTACCATTCTCTTTTTGGCCATCGATTGAACAATGACCACTGATCAAGAAGCTGCGAATTGTCATTGACTTCATAGGGTCGTAGACTAAACCAAACAATCAGCAGATAAATTCGTGACAGCTAGTACAAAGCCCATTGTTTGACATAAAAAGAACTACATATAACACACAACAATGTCTATTCTAATTCATCCCTAAATTACTCTCTGTACCACCATAATTAGTTCCAGGACTCTCGTTTGCTTCCCCAATCATGGCTTTGCCAATTATTTGCTAACAATAAGTCAAACAAAACTACATTTGTGTATATGTGTATTGATTTATATTTAGTAGAAATTAGTAGCATTTCAATAAAATTTTGTCTTTTAATAACTCAGTATGTTACATGTAGTAGAATGTATTTAAAATCTGTGTGAGTCTCTTTTAATTATTTAATTAATAAATATTACCATAGCTGGTTTATAGTTATCAACTATGTTTTTATTTCAATGATAGCCATGTCAATCACAGAGACGCACAGAAGATTAAAATGCTCGCCTTTTTACTACACTTTTTAGCATAATCAATCAGTTCATATAAGATGTTTCTTCATCATACTAAAAAAACAATGACACTACGTTTACCCTAACGTGATCTCCTTAAACCAAAAAAAAAAATATTGCTTTAAATATTATTATTAAGATATAACATTTGACTAACAACAAAAATACCATACAGCATTCGAGAAAAGACCGGCTACTACTAAGTCCTGTTCCAAGGTAATTTGTTGAAATGGTTTTGCCTGATAGATTAATTAAGTACAACAAGAGTTGACCAACGTCTAATTGTTTTCTCACAATTATCCGATACAACCATGATCTCCCCAGGCCCCTGCTTAAAATATTGCTTAGACAAAAAATGTTCATACTAAGTCATACGTCACGAATGTCACGCAAATAAACAAACATTGACATTTCTATGTGAAAAGAATTTCACATAAGATGAACAGAAAATAGCACTAGTGTTAAATAGACTTACTTCGAGAAGACAACGACCTCAACGTTTGTTATAATATCTATGTCCTATCAAACATTTGAAATATGTACTTTAAATACACACAACATATGCTAAGTTTATAGCAGAAAAAAAAAGAAATCGATATACACGTATATAACAGCAATGAAATAAAGACTTTGCTGATGGAGCTACTGTTTGTTTCATTTTGTGTGTTATGTCTCGTCTCTTTTTGTTACTTCTACATTTACCCAGTTTGCGTTCGTCTAGATGTAGTTCTGATTGGTAATTCTCAAAGGACATTTTCCTATTTTTCCTATATTATTGTGAAAGTTTGAGACCTCTAAATGTGTCTTAAATGCAGAGATAAATATCAATTCCACAGTGGCAGTCTAGAATATGACTTTAAGTCACCATTCGCATGTGGTCTTGATGACCCCATTCCATCACCACGTAATTCAAAAGTCATGCTTAAGGGTCTTATCTGTAAAAAAGCTCAGACTATCAAAAGATCACGGAACTGAAATTCCAAAGAGTTGCTTATCTGTTTTACTTTGAACGCTAGATTACGATTCTTTTGCATCCAGGATAAGTAACAGCTAATGTCCAATTGTAAGCAATGTTGCATTAACGTGTTCTTTTATTAAAATACAAATAGAAAATCAATTTACCGAAATGAGTCTCATTTGTATACCACACTTATTTCAAAGTATGAAACAAGACTGTTAACATATATACACCAATAAATAACAGAATTCGGAATAGCGCAGTGTCTAAGCTATTCCCGTCTAGTAAAAATGTCAATACCATTCAAGGCCAGAACAAATATCATTAAGACAAATTCCAGAAAAGCAACGATATATTGTTTTCTTTAAGCTCAGGACTCTTGGCAGAAAGTTAGGATTTTATAGAGGCAAACGGTGAATATTATAATTGCCTTCATGGCATTTTATTTTGGTTTTAAAAGGTAAACAGTCACTTTTACCGTGTAATTATGCAAGGCCGCAAAACAACTATTACCAAAAGGAGCCAATTAAACTTCAAATATAAAATTTGGAGATGACAGGAGTAGAAATTTTAAGATCCCAAAATTATTAAGTAAATCTGAAACATTTCCCGATAAAAAAGTTGTATAAAAATTAGCAATTTCAAGTAAATCCTCGAAAGGACTACTTTTGCACGATCTTCAATCCAATCCACTAACGATGGCTTTGACAGATGTTGTACTTTTATTCCTGCATCGATTTATGCCTGAATACTCGTTAAATAACATAAATCTTATGTCATATTGTCTAAAATAATATATTTCTTTTTCCAGATGATATTTGTTCTAATTTACGATATATTTTATTTGTAGACGCCGCAACAAACACGCATAGTCTTTACATCGTTTATTCAATAATGATTAATCACGAAAAGCAATATGACTGTAATATATTAAAATTATTTAAAAATGCGTCATAAATCTGTCAATTTATGTATGATTTGACATGTTCACTGGATGGTGATTAGACTTATTTGCATCCAGTGACATAAATATGTGTATGTGTGTGTGTGCGGTTGCATGTGTGTGACTCTCTCTCTCTCTCTCTCTCTCTCTCTCTCTCTCTCTCTCTCTCTCTCTCTCTCTCTCTCTCTCTCTCTCTCTCTCTCTCTCTGTGTGCGTGTGTGCAATGTGTCAGTTATGACGTTTTATCATGTGTTTATACGAACATTCACAAATCATTCTTGGT
The DNA here is from genome assembly GCA_007844125.1 of Sinonovacula constricta. Lineage (NCBI taxonomy): Eukaryota > Metazoa > Mollusca > Bivalvia > Cardiida > Solecurtidae > Sinonovacula > Sinonovacula constricta. The sequence goes on from CM017555.1 coordinate 32,229,907, forward strand.
AACCGTAAAAGGCAATATTTTAATAACAAACATGAATAAATATAGATAAATAAGAATATATGACAAAGTCCTATGAGCATTGCAACATATACCAAACTCCGAAATGGCACAGAACAAATGTATTTCACATGCAAGCGAAGCGAAAAGTAAGAACACATTTGTAATGAGTCATTTAACGAAAAGAGCAAACCCGACAGTTACCGCCTTGGAACGGTCAGTCGGCATTATGGACCTACTGGGGTGCTTAAACCGGTTTTACAGAGCTCTTATCTCGCACTTCCTGACGAGTTTAATGTATCGATTAAAATAGATTTTCTTTGAAAGAATGTAGATCGATTGCACTAAAAAGTTTCTTTAAAAAGAACACGTGACAACATCACAATAACAAAACAGTATCACTCAGAATAGTGACGTAAATAAAGTAAGGACAGTTGAACGTTTTGTCACTGTCCAATAACCTAGTTCGAGCTGGGATTGGTGTTTACTTACAATGTAAAGTTGTAAATGTAATTGAGCATTTTTACATACGTTTATTTTATTGATTCTTCGTGTAAATGCTCTCATTGAACCTCAGCTCTTTTGTTTTGTGAAATGTTTGAAAATATTAACTTAATATATATATATATATATATATATATATATATATATATATATATATATATATATATATATATATATATATATATATATATATATATATATATATATATATATATATACATATATATATATATATATATATATATATATGAGTATCATCCTACATGATACATAGGACAAATAGATATCCAGCTGATGAGACCCATCCACATCCTCGCTAGCTCAAGACTAATTTGCATTGGATGTCTAACTATTTGATCATTTTAGAAAACTCAGAAAATTTTTAACAATCCAAAATCTTACTTGAGTTTTTTTACCAGTTTTCTTAAGTTGCTTTTGTAATAAACTACTGTATAATAGTTTATACACTACAAAATGTGCATACAAATATTATTATGAGTTTGGAACACACTTTAAGATAAAATAATGGCTTATTGAAGTTTATGGACTTCATTATACATGTTTTCTTCTCTGCTTACCAAACAAATAAGACTGTTTATAGCTGTTTGCATTGTTTTGTTTTCAGTCAACATAACAGTTTATTGTACTTTTTATTTTCTAATGAATTGGATTTAAAGAATTTATAGCTTCATACTCTAATCAAGCAGTAGATTACTTGCTTTTACTCTTCTTAATGAACAAACATGTTTTTACTCTAATGCTTGACAATACGCTTTACATTCTAATATCTAAGAATACTTATTTATAAGCTAGATCTGTTTTACGTCAACGATAAATGTCGTTCAAAGCAAGAAGTGGGGGCAGTGTAAATGTTTCTAGTAATAACTGACATTATAAACGACCAAGGACTTTTCCTGTTATTGTGCCGTTCTCTTCCTATGTCAAACGTACATGGTATGTCTGAATCTATTGTGCCGTTCTCGTCCTATGTCAAACGTACATGGAATGTCTGAATCTGTTGTGCCGTTTTTTTCCTATGTCAAACGTACATGGTATGTCTGAATCTGTTGTGCCGTTCTCGTCCTATGTCAAACGTACATGATCTGTCTGAATCTGTTGTGCCGTTGTTTCTTATGTCAAACATACATGGTATGTCTGAATCTGTTGTGGCGTTTTTTTCCCTATGTCAAACGTACATGGTATGTCTGAATCTGTTGTGCCGTTGTTTCCTATGTCAAACGTACATGGTATGTCTGAATCTGTTGTGTCGTTGTTTCCTATGTCAAACGTACATGGTATGTCTGAATCTGTTGTGCCGTTTTTTTCCTATGTCAAACGTACATGGTATGTCTGAATCTGTTGTGCCGTTCTCGTCCTATGTCAAACGTACATGATCTGTCTGAATCTGTTGTGCCGTTGTTTCCTATGTCAAACGTACATGGTATGTCTGAATCTGTTGTGCCGTTTTTCCTATGTCAAACGTACATGGTATGTCTGAATCTGTTGTGCCGTTGTTTCCTATGTCAAACGTACATGGTATGTTTGAATCTGTTGTGCCGTTCTCTTCCTATGTCAAACGTACATGGTATGTCTGAATCTGTTGTGCCGTTTTTTTTCCTATGTCAAACGTACGTGGTATGTCTGAATCTGTTGTGCCGTTGTTTCCTATGTCAAACGTACATGGTATGTCTGAATCTGTTGTGTCGTTCTCGTCCTATGTCAAACGTACATGTTATGTCTGAATCTGTTGTGCCGTTTTTTTCCTATGTCAAACGTACATGGTATGTCTGAATCTGTTGTGCCGTTCTCGTCCTATGTCAAACGTACATGATCTGTCTGAATCTGTTGTGCCGTTGTTTCCTATGTCAAACGTACATGGTATGTCTGAATCTGTTGTGCCGTTGTTTCCTATGTCAAACGTTCATGGTATGTCTGAATCTGTTGTGCCGTTCTCTTCCTATGTCAAACGTACATGGTATGTCTGAATCTGTTGTGCCGTTTTCGTCCTATGTCAAACGTACATGGTATGTCTGAATCTGTTGTGCCGTTTTCGTCCTATGTCAAACGCACATGGTATGTCTGAATCTGTTGTGCCGTTCTCGTCCTATGTCAAACGTACATGGTATGTCTGAATCTATTGTGTCGTTCTCGTCCTATGTCAAACGCACATGGTATGTCTGAATCTGTTGTGCCGTTTTTTTCCTATGTCAAACGTACATGGTATGTCTGAATCTGTTGTGCCGTTCTCGTCCTATGTCAAACGTACATGATCTGTCTGAATCTGTTGTGCCGTTGTTTCTTATGTCAAACATACATGGTATGTCTGAATCTGTTGTGGCGTTTTTTTCCCTACGTCAAACGTACATGGTATGTCTGAATCTGTTGTGCCGTTGTTTCCTATGTCAAACGTACATGGTATGTCTGAATCTGTTGTGTCGTTGTTTCCTATGTCAAACGTACATGGTATGTCTGAATCTGTTGTGCCGTTTTTTTCCTATGTCAAACGTACATGGTATGTCTGAATCTGTTGTGCCGTTTTTTTCCTATGTCAAACGTACATGGTATGTCTGAATCTGTTGTGCCGTTCTCGTCCTATGTCAAACGTACATGATCTGTCTGAATCTGTTGTGCCGTTGTTTCCTATGTCAAACGTACATGGTATGTCTGAATCTGTTGTGCCGTTTTTCCTATGTCAAACGTACATGGTATGTCTGAATCTGTTGTGCCGTTGTTTCCTATGTCAAACGTACATGGTATGTTTGAATCTGTTGTGCCGTTCTCTTCCTATGTCAAACGTACATGGTATGTCTGAATCTGTTGTGCCGTTTTTTTTCCTATGTCAAACGTACGTGGTATGTCTGAATCTGTTGTGTCGTTCTCGTCCTATGTCAAACGTACATGTTATGTCTGAATCTGTTGTGCCGTTCTCGTCCTATGTCAAACGTACATGATCTGTCTGAATCTGTTGTGCCGTTGTTTCCTATGTCAAACGTACATGGTATGTCTGAATCTGTTGTGCCGTTGTTTCCTATGTCAAACGTTCATGGTATGTCTGAATCTGTTGTGCCGTTCTCGTCCTATGTCAAACGTACATGGTATGTCTGAATCTGTTGTGCCGTTTTTCCTATGTCAAACGTACATGATCTGTCTGAATCTGTTGTGCCGTTGTTTCCTATGTCAAACGTACATGGTATGTCTGAATCTGTTGTGCCGTATTCTTCCTATGTCAAACGTACATGGTATGTCTGAATCTGTTGTGCCGTTCTCGTCCTATGTCAAACGTACATGATCTGTCTGAATCTGTTGTGCCGTATTCTTCCTATGTCAAACGTACATGGTATGTCTGAATCTGTTGTGTCGTTCTCGTCCTATGTCAAACGTACATGTTATGTCTGAATCTGTTGTGCCGTTTTTTTCCTATGTCAAACGTACATGGTATGTCTGAATCTGTTGTGCCGTTCTCGTCCTATGTCAAACGTACATGATCTGTCTGAATCTGTTGTGCCGTTGTTTCCTATGTCAAACGTACATGGTATGTCTGAATCTGTTGTGCCGTTGTTTCCTATGTCAAACGTTCATGGTATGTCTGAATCTGTTGTGCCGTTCTCTTCCTATGTCAAACGTACATGGTATGTCTGAATCTGTTGTGCCGTTTTCGTCCTATGTCAAACGTACATGGTATGTCTGAATCTGTTGTGCCGTTTTCGTCCTATGTCAAACGCACATGGTATGTCTGAATCTGTTGTGCCGTTCTCTTCCTATGTCAAACGCACATGGTATGTCTGAATCTGTTGTGCCGTTCTCTTCCTATGTCAAACGTACATGGTATGTCTGAACCTGTTGTGCCGTTTTCGTCCTATGTCAAACGTACATGGAATGTCTGAATCTGTTGTGCCGTTTTCTTCCTATGTCAAACGTACATGGTATGCCTGAATTTGTTGTGCCGTTTTCGTCCTATGTCAAACGTACATGGAAGCTGAAGTTGTAGAAAAGTGTTCGTTGATGCAATATCATTTTTTTTCTGAAACAGTGCCCCACTCGAAGCAGTACTGCTTGAAACATTATCGTATTTCACGCATACGTGAGGTAATTGTACATCTTTATGCATAGTTTTCACATTTGTCCACAAACAAGGACTTATCTAATTATCTATGTATCATTTTAAATAAAAAAATGATTATTTTTTGAAAATGCAAATTCCACAGACGCTGTATTTTGCTAAAATAAGAAACACGGTATCAAATCTGTACATAAATCTCTCATGCTCGCGTGTCATTCTGACTTATTCATGATTATGTGCTTAAGATTATATGGAGATAGATTTCTGTAATAACATAAATATACGAAAATGTCATACTAAATATAAGAATACATTAAACGTTTCCAATTCTATAACCGCAAACAATGTAGGCATGTTGATTCATGTAATTTTCCATTTTACTACTTTAATACAATATCTTCATTTCTTTGAACAAAAAAACATTCCCTTTAAATGTTGATGTATTTAAGTTTGGTATGACGTATCTTGCTTTAACATTTAAAGTTTATAATAAACTGACCTTAAAGAGTTTGTGGTGCTTATAAAATAAAACATTTTGTGATGTTGATTAACAATGATCTTCAGTCATACTCCTGCAAGGCTGTCAGTGTAATAGCTATGAATCTAACTAGACATAAAGTGTGCTGGCCGAATTCCGCAGGTCTTGTGGGAAGGAAGATCGCCAGTAAGCAGATATGATGACAAAAGGCACAAGCTGTTGTTGGCAGCTGCTACGATTGTTGCAGCACTATTGCCTGTTTATGTACATGTACATTGATGTGACCAAATCTTTGAAATGAATCAGCTTTAACGTCAGCGTTATGAAGTTAACATATGCCATATACGTATGTAAGTAATAAGTCGTCTTATATCTTTATAGGTACAGAAAATAGGTACAGATTTGCCTTAGTAATGTTCTATAAATTTTGTAAAATGCATATTCGAATGAAGCTTCAGTATGATTTTCTAAAAAAGAATAAAATCAGATTAGTTATTTTCAACCAATGATTTTTTCTGTCCGGTGGAGTATCGCAAAGATAAACAAATCGCCCTTATATGTAATAAACTGGTTTGTCGAGATTTATTAGGGTGAATAATGTATTTTGGACAAATCAGCTTTGGCATGAAAAGCATTCCGATCCTTTTCATTGGACTATTCACAGTATTTTAATAGAAAGGTTGTCAGGTAATAATAGCTTTGGTCAACCAATTACCACGTTTGAATATTTTGATTCGCTGTGAAAATAAACCGTATTCGTTCTATTTTATATAAATAATGAGGTTACTTATTCGAATACATCCAGTTTAGAAGACAATCAAAACACTCAACCAGAAATATACGCATTTTCTGGGATCCTGCTTTACCAATTATAGTTATAATTTGAACTGCGTTGAAATGTATTTCAAGATGAAAAATATATTTGTAGAATATCAAGCTCCGGTTTGAAACATTTTGAAAATCGTCTTCTACTGTAATTGGATTTCCTGAGGTTTCAATCTCTTAAGACTTGACATGTCTGTCACGAATTGTTGAGGCTTCACCTGATGCACTTCTATCAACTTCGAGGCGAAATAAGCACTAATTCTTGTACAAGTTATTGAAACATATGCACGTCCCTGAAAACAATAATTTACCGCTGCAATGGCCCAAAAATTAATAAAGCAACCAATATTGTTCAAGAATATAGCTGGGATCGCGAACTTGATCCACTAATGAAGAGATTGTTTTGTGATATTACTGTTGTTTAACCGCAATGCATGTTCAAATAAGATACTTAAGGCTTACATATTTTGCAAAGTAAGATTTTATGTTCTTAAATTAAATTTACTAACAGTTGTTGTAGTTCTTTTATGCAAGACAATTACTAACGAAGCCTAAAGATGTACTTACGTTTGATATGATACATACTATGGAAACAGCGTTGTCAGTTAGCTAGACTATAAACGCAGATGCTTTATTAATTGCGTTTAATTTAAGGCATGTTTATCAATATCGTGCATATCAACCAGCATCTTTACAAATGCCACAAGGTTTGTTTTAAAAGTAAATGACATAGTTAGTCTTTTTGAATATGCCCCAGGACGAATTGTTTACTACCTGCACATTTTTTTTCTCTTATTTGTTGTGATAAACTTCATGCGACAAGATAAGGGTTAAAAAAGTTTCGATTTCGATTATAAACGTTTCAAGAACGATGCCAAGAGTCTGGTGATGTTAGCAGAGAAAAGGTACCGTCGTAAATATATCTCAGATGTTGTAACGTGAACAGAGACTGAATTTCACATAAGCGATGGCAATCATTTATCAAGATAGGGAGTAGCCATACTACATAAATTCTACTTACACTAGACTTAATACCGCAACGCCAGTAATGTTTTTTTCTCTCGCTGCATTCTCATTAAACTACTCCGGCAAATCTGACAAGGCATTGCCACTAATTATTATTTCAACAGCATGTGTTAATGTCATTTCGAGATAATATGATATAGAAATAATTTTAACATTAAAAGAAACACGCCCTATATATTTTACATTTTATTACATGTGACGTGTTTTATTAATGCTGTAATTGAAAGACATAGATAATAAAGTTGGAAAAGTTCAATATATCTTTCTGTACACTGGTTTACATAGCACTTATTTATGGTGAGTAAAAATAATTCATTTATGACTTTATAAAGGAGAATTCCTTCACTTGATAGTCCGAATTCTCTTTGAATCTGGAATTAGTTTTAGGAAAGTTAGTTTAGCATTAATGTTATTTTGTAATATTAAAATCGTATGGTATAACATTACTTATTTAGCTTAGTCAGCATTACGCTGAAACATACGCAATTCGTAGCCTCAATCATTAAACAGTTTCATGTGTATATTGTTTACGAGCAAAATATGTTATTGAAACAATCTACAGAAACATTAAACAGCTTTTTGTCATAATCTAGTTAAGTTTGTCATGGATTTAAACTTTTCTTGAGAATTTCATACTATTTCATATGCTTCCCAGATATACTGTCTCTCAGTAAGTTGATAAACCGTTTGAGGATCATATATACATTACTTGTTAACCATTATATTGTTTGTTTTTGCTTTGAAAAATATTATAGCAAAATTGCGAACCACTGATGTTACAAATTTGCTGCGTTATGCTTTTATTGTTTTTCCATTTAATAATTAGCTTACCATTCATAAATGACGTTAGAAAGTGAAGGGAAGGTCTCCCAGACCAAACTATGTTAATAATGCTCATGTCAATTAACAGTAGGTTTAAAGCACAGGGAAATACATTTCATGGAATACCCAGTTCACAAGAAAAAACATCTAATTTGTAATGAAAAAATTATCAATAAACGTGCATGTCGCAAAATTTAATTACAGTTGGGGGTTAACATATATAATGGTTCCTTGTAACCTTTACTCAAATATGGTTTTGTAAAAAAAGGTATTTTCGAAGGTCTGATTAGTGGCATACGTACTCAATACATATAGAAAAGTTCCCATTTCTTGGAATAATAACTGCGACTTTATTCTATGAACATTGTTTAAAGTGCTCCTTAAACATATGAACCTGGATGCTACAACCATTTATCCGTCTCTGGTCATGTTTGTTCATGATTCAGAAAGTTAATTTTATTTATAGTCAACCATTTTTGTGTAGTTTTTCAAATCAAAATAATACCATATTCTTTTTTAAACACTATGTGGACATTTTTTTTCAATGACGTCACTACTTTCGTCATAACGTATAGAAAATATGAGCGCATGGACACTTTGTTTTCAAATAAATCGTTTTTCTTTTCATTGCTTGCATTTGAGAAACTCGCCAGGTAGTGCGAGGTTAGAGCTCTGTAAAACCGGTTTAGGCACCCAGTCGGTCCATATTGCCGACTGACCGTTCCAAGGCGGTAACTGTCGGGTTTGCTCTTTTCGTTAAATGACTCATCACAAATTTGTTCTTATTTTTCGCTTGGCTTGCATGTGAAATACCTTTGTTCTGTGCCTTTTCGGAGTTTAGTATATGTTGCAATGCTCATAGGACTTTGTCATATATTCTTATTAAAGACAACATGCACCTTTTTTTCGACGAAAACACATATGGATCTTGGAGTGTTAAGATTAATTTTATTTTGATTTTTATCAAAACACCATCTTAATTAGTCGGTTTCAGTGATAAACAATGAACAAACTTGACACTCTTAAGAACAGATATTTGCTTTACATTATATTGTTATTGCTACTAGAATTGTTCTGGAATAGAAATTGAAGATTAGAATGCAAATCAAGAATAAAACATGTTCAAAATCATGTGAGTCTATATAATTATGATATTGTTCAGCTACACATTTTTAATTTGATAATTTTCAATAAATATTTAATATTTACCCCTTAGAAAATATAAGAGTTGTCTCTGTAAAAGGGAATAGTTTGGGTGTAAAATAATCGAATAATAATTAATTGGCCAAGTTCGGTCGTATTTTATACTGACGTATCAAACTTATGAATTTCACATTCTTTGAACGCGTTCAATAATATTTCGAAATAAACAACTCATCGTTAAATAGTTATATCCTTCAATTTTATAATTTCGATTAATATCATTTTTATTGTGGTTATGACAGCATTATTAATTACTTTGAAATTGTTTTGTTAAATGAAAATGAAATAATTTAAAGGAAAAAACAACGATAAATCAAACTTTGTTTCAACACAATCAAGAGAAATACTTTTCGGCAGATTAAAACTGATCTGTCATTTTTTTAACGAGTAAGTTTTGTTTAATCTCAAACAACTTAATTGAGCTCGTAGAATCTTGAATTAATTTTAGTTTTTAATTTTCTTTTATTACAATGCTACTTGTTCGGTTCAGATGCTTTGTTGCAAAAGCTGTCCATCCGAGATGTTGAGACAGCTGTCTTATGACTGAATATGTAGTACATTGCACTGTATATAACTTACAGCTATGTGCATGATGTTCACATGGTAACAATCCACCGCAATGATTGGTAAAAAAAGAATCTATAAACAACGTATATCTCGATGCATTTAAACGAACAGTTAAAACTACAGTCTCTAATAATTGTTCATTTTATCTGTTTGTGTCCGTCTTCCAAAAAAAATTAATCAGTTTAAAGGCCTCAATAGATCTACCTCGTCATTTGTTTGTTGTTGTTATGTCTGCCTAAACCGAAAATAACAGACTGTCTTCATTTTGACCATATGTGTATCGTTGAGACGTGCTTCAAAATAGAACACGGCTATTTGTGCACTACATTACGTCGTTTGTGAATTAGCGGAATATAAAGGCGTATGCCGCTCTGCATACATTGTCCTTATTTTGTCCCAGAAAACAGTCGGTTGGAACCCAGTCAGTTACAGAATAGAGTTGAGTAGACAATGAGGGTAAACAAAGAACGGAGACGGCCGGCGCATGCATGCCAGTTTTTTAATCACACAACTCACCCTATTTGGCGATACGTTGATAGTAAGGAATGCTGATCGTACATTTTGCGCAATGTGACTGGGTTTGCTTTTGCTGGTATTGAGTGTGATTGCCTGAGGTAAGAGGTTCAAAATCAGTCATTTCAATGTTGATGTATAAAAGAAGTTTTGAACAGTCCCTAAATCTTACTATTGTTGTGTTTTTGATTGTTAATGTAGTGTGTTCTGCATTTTTTTTAGAAATTTTGTTTACGGTATATTATCTTTTATTGTCAAAAGGTGCTGATTAAAGATATGTATAGAAATGAGATACATGTAAAGGGGAAGATTTACGACAATGGAAATTTTTGTCGAACAGGACGAGAGGCCAGACAATTAGTGCGATAAAGAATTACTTCAACTTTTCATCAAAGCAAACCCCAGTATAGCATTTGTGTGTTCTTTTTACTGATACCAGGACAAATAACTCTTAATTTAGAGACAGATTGTTTTTAAATTCACCGCCATTGAAAAGCAAGTTGAAATGCAGCTGACGGGCAGACAAACACATAAAATCGTCAGTGACTTGCAGATCTTTAAAAACGGATTACATATGATTAAACGCTATTTAGAAAGCGGCATGCTAAGTAATAAACCGTATTTTGACTCGTTTAAAACGATGGCCCATATAAAATTAAATTATTTGTTTTGTAAATATTGAAATCATGTTTTTTAAGTTCGGCGATTTCCTTCAAGCGCTCGGCTATTTCCGCCGCAGTCTGTCTCGATGACGTGGGCAGTATCTATATCCAAATTCGATCGACGACAGGTAAAAAGAACAATAGTACGCCATTTACTCTTAGCGATAAAATTGTTAGATTTTTCAACTGCATTATACATAATCAACTTTAGAAATTTTTCAATGTTTTGTCTTTGAATGCACAACTGTGTTGGCGAAGGCAAGTTATCACGACACCAAAGGAAAATTTACTTTGACAAAATGGGGGACGCGGTCCCGTCGAATCAGTTAATTGGTAGTAAAATTCTGCAGTAAAAACTTCCAAGTCATTCATACGTTATCATAAAACAGTGAACCGTTAAATCTTTTTTATTTCACCGAAACTGTACTTGAAACAGTCAGTAGTTCCATTTTTTCCGGAAAAAAGTTTCTAGCAAAGATAACTGAAAGCCCCCTACAAATCGCACTTCAACTAGCCAATTAAAAGGAGGCTAAGATGTATGGAACCTTCGAATAAAAAACACAGAAATGTCAGAAATAGGTTTGGAATATTATTTAATTTGAAAGTATGAAAGATACATGCATCTCCCTTAATTGTCTCCAACTGTTCTTTACTCAGTATCAGTTATCTGCCAAAATTTTGTGTGTTATAACAAACATTTATCTGCCATATAGACGGCTTACGTCTTGCACTTCTGATAAATACTGACCACCAATGCATATAAACGGTCGTGTGTCTTTATATGCACACCGACATAATTTACAATGGCGCATCTACATAACTATCAATTAAAAAAACCCCCAAACTATGGCAGCAATTGTAAAATAGAAATACGAATGTATGTTTTCAATCAGCTCAATTACGTTATCGCCAATAACTTTACATCCTCACGAGTTTGTACGTGTATCGCTTTCCTTTCAAAATATGCTGCAAAAAATAAGCTGAACGATAAAACTGTTCATTGTCTCCATCACAGTCCCTTCCTTTATTAGACCAAATATAACAAACCATTAATTAAAAGCATGTATCTCCCTACTGCAAAAGCTGATTCAATAGACACAGCGAGCAGAACAATAATGTTGGATACTTCTTGCGTCATTTCCGGTTACTTTGTGTAAACCTGTAGGTGGTCGCTGATAGTGAGATATGGATTATTTATAGGTTTTAATCTCACAAAAAACATGTGGAGCTAAAAGTTCAACCGGGAAAGAAATTAACAGTAAACATACCAGAACAGGCTAATAAACTTTTTATGAGGTAAAATAATATCTATAACATTTGAAACAGTGCATCAGGGCCCTTGATATTGCCCTGTTGTATAAAAATAGCCTATTCTTCAATAGGGTTCAGTTCAACTTTTGTGTAAAAATTTTACTTGTGAAATGTCGACTTTTATGAAAATAATATTTATATCAAAAAGCAATGTTATGTTGAATATGATTAATTTCTAGATATAATCTTTAATGTGATATCAACAATATAAAATTATCTTATTCACATTTCACTATTCCTGATAGCATGGCCAAATGTTTGAGGCAAACACAGAGCTGGATATAAATACTGGAGCTTAGTTGTCAACTGTCCGGCTGAAAATAGAAAAGTTTGATTAAAAAATTGAATCGGCGTTTATGCAAATTAGATGTTAGACCACTGCGTTTCTTCCTATGATGAACCGGACACAATTAATATTCAACAATAATATTTACCCCCTTTGCCTCTGTGTTAACTAACTGGTTATATATATATATATATATATATATATATATATATATATATATATATATATATATATATATATATATATATATATATATATATATATATATATATATTTATTAACATAATAAATGTTATTTTAAGGTTTCCACCAACTTGGACTCGCGTATTAATACCGATTTTTAACAATGAAAGCCTCCTTAACTATCAAAATAACAGAAGTTCTTTTTCTGTACTTATTTTGTCTGGTTTGGCATAGATAAACGTGCCATTAGCGATCACTGGCCCCTAAAAGAGGCTCAAATTGGCCCCGAATTGTTCCACTTTACCCAGGAGTACAAATGGATACCTACGAGGGTTTTTCGGGTCAGTAATATGACTTCCCTGTGCCATGTATATTTCTGAATTAGCAAACACACCTAATGACCGGGTGGTAAAATTTTAAGTCTGCTGAACGAAGAGTAGCTTGAAAGGCTATTAGTATTTTGCGGAACGGAAATAACAAGTGATGGGGTACCAAATGGGGAATATAAGATTCTACTTCTTCTATATTTTTGTTATTTGGTTTGGCTGGGTAGTTTTTTATATGAGTACATATAAAAAGAATCTGACAGGAGATGTCATGCAATAGAAGAGAAATTGAAAGAGATCACGAAAATTGTTAATATGAGACTCTCTGGCGAGCTTAGTAATAAAGTTCCTTGACAACTGATATCTTTTTATTTTAACTACTTTTCAGTATTTACAGTTTCAGATATTATGAAATGAGTAATAATTATTGTTGATGAAAGAAATCTGCAACTGTGTGCGCTGTCTGTTACATCGTAAAAACAGTTGCTGTTTCTAAAATTTTGACTACAATTACAGATCTATTTGACTACTGCGCGCACTACTCCCAGTATACATTTCCTCGAAAAAATGTCGGTTATGCTTGTAAACTTGTGATTAAACGCTATGGACTTCTTCGAAAGCTATAGAGAATAATTGGCACAATTTATCAAGGAAATAAGTAATAATAGATTAACATTAACAATGCGTCGTCCTAATGCCAGATAAGCGTTTTGAAATAAAAAATTGGTGTTTATTACAAACAACACATTTACTTATTATCATAATTATGTGCGTGTTTATAGTTAGTTCTGTATGTTGTTCCGCTCCGCAAAATACAATTACCCACACAGGTAACTGTATTTTGAGGAACGCTTTGCAATAATCTGGCTAACACTTAGTAGAGTCTAAAAATACCTTTAACTCATCGCAAGAAAAATTACCTTTTCGATGGGTATTTGTGGACTGAAACCGATAGCAATTGAATGTTGTTTACTAATTAACATTTCTGTTGTGAATATGAAATAACTTGTTCTCTATGCTCTTGTTCTGTCCTTTCTACAAAATACAGTTATCCACACAGGTAACTGTATTTTGCGGAACGGAACAAACATTAATTTGCGAATAAATAGGCAGTTCAACTAAGATTATCTCGTGAACAGATATCTTTTAGGTAACCTGCATCTTTTGGTACAAATAGTTATGCAAAACTTTTTTCTCATGTTAAAGCACGTTAAGCTTGGCAAATTACTTTAACTTACGACTACGAGAGCTTATACTAACATCGTTATGCATGTGTTGGTTTAGTTGCATTTTATGAAGCAAACAAATTGCCTCAAACTCGTCGAAAGAAAGGACAACTTTTTGGGAGGGTGGGTTGACTGGAACCGAATGCAATTGAATGTTATTTACAAATAAACATTTCTATTTTGAATATTTAATGAATTGTTCTGCATGCTATTGTTCCGTTCCGTTCCACAAATACAGGTAACTGTACGTTGCGAAAAGGAACAAGCTCTTTATGAATCTCTGAATGCAAATAAAATAAATAATATCTTTCGAACCTTTCCATTAGCTAGTCTAAATGACTATTTTATTATTCCTTGAGACCAGTTAAAGGTATTTTAGACTCTACTTAGCCAGACTATTACAAAGCGTTGCTCCGTTCCGTTCCGTTCCTCAAAATACAGTAACTATGTGAGTAATTTTATTTCGAGGAACGGAACGGAACAGCATACAGAACTAATTATAACCACGAGAAAATTTATGATAATTAGTAAATGTATTGTTTGTAATAAACACCAATATTTTATTTCAAAACGCTTATCTGGCATTAGGACTAAATTTTTGTCTATTATTACTTATTTCCTTGATAAAGTGTGCCGATTATTCTCAATAGTATATAGTACTATAAAGTAATAACACCTAATTGATTAAATGTTAATTCCGCCGTGTATTGCATAGGTCGATACTTTTCGATTTAATAAACATTACAAGTGTAACACAAAACCTCCAAGCGGAATGCTTTATTTGATAATTATTATTAAAAATGTGTGCCAATAAAATATTGCCAATGGTTTAGAGAAAGACAAAATATTCTACAAATTAAAGGATGGCATAAGCGTAAATAACATGATAAGAGTTACAAGCCGTAATAATCAGGCAATCGAATGCAAGGAAGATCCTTATATAAAGTTAAACGTGATTAGTCTGATATTAAATGGCTTTAAAGAGCCTTTATTTTATCTTACTGTAACAAAAGCAATCAATCATTCTTGAAGCACAGATAAGGCACACGCGTTACATTATAGCGTTAGAATTCGATTTCTGTAGTAATAATTATAATGATGATGATGATGATGATGATGATGATGATGATGATGATGATAATAATAATAATAATAATAATAATAATAATAATAATAATAATAATAATGATAATGATAATAATTGTAGTTGTTGTATAGTTATAGACGTAGAAGTAGTAGTAGCCGCAGCAGAAGCACCAGCAGTAGTAGTAGAAGTACACATGTAGTAGTAGGAGTAAAAAAGAAGAAAGAAAGAATTGAAGTCGCAGAAGAATTAGACGTAGTAAAAAGGAAAAAAGTTTGTGTGCCCGTTTTTCTATTCGTGCTTTTGGTTTGAATAATAAGAGACATTTTTCTACCGTGGATAATATTTCTTGTTGTTTGGACTTACTCAATAATACAGACGATTCTGACAACCTTTTTGGTTGGACCTAAGTACATTGCCATTGCAATGCGTTTCTTATTAAAGTTATATCTTTGGTATACAATGTATGCAGATGGATGTGTTTAACTTATTATTTAACTTTGCGGTGCATAAGTTGTCTTTTTATGGTTGGCTTCATTCGTAAAACGGCAAAAGAAAAACCTTTAGCAAATAGATCACAACTAACAACACGCACAATGAGGTCTTCTATAAAACTAAAGAAATACAAGCATGAGATGCCTAATCGCAGGATAAAGCCCCATGTTTTTGTTGTCTGACAACAATAGGACAAAGCCTTGTGAGCACAAACTCATGTACAAGCACAAACGCACGCACGCACACACGCACGTACACACGCACGCGCGCGCACGCACCCACGTGAGCGCACACACATACACTTACTCAGACACGTATACACTGTACAAATAACGTGTTAACAAAATACAACAATTTCAATACGAATTTTATTATCCTGGAAACTTAAAGCTAACACATCATAGTACAATCTGAAGATCTGCGAAACACAGGTAGTTCAGATAAATATTTTTTTTACCAATGCATAAAGTAATTTCTTTAGAATTGATTGTAGAAAAGTGATAAAGTTTTCTACAAAAATAACAATCAGAATAAAGTTTTAATATTGCATCTTTTCTTAAACCAATATTCGAACTCTCTGAAGTGACAAATAACGTATTGTCGAAGTAGTTTCCTTCATTCTTGTATTTCCCCCTATTCTATATCCTTATTAAATACGCCTAGTGAGCAACAACCTTTGACTGGTCTAAGATAAATAATAAGTTTTACATAACAAAACGTTCATATAGTTAAGCGAGAAATAAAGCAATGAGATGAGAAATCAGTCTGCATTCTGAAGTTTGTTATTATCCAGTATAACCATTGTTCGAGCTCTGAGTAATGTATATGTAATACTCTCGTGCCTGTTCCAATTTAACGCTAAATTTTTCTCCGTATCACTATGATTGGTTTCTAGAAATTGATATTGCTTTTGCACGTATATACCGATATGCCAATAGATCTTTTTTCAATCGGCCGATTTTTACGAGTAACGTGGCCCGCAAGATTCAGGACGAGGCCATACGTGACAGAATCAGCGTTTTACAGACATTTCGGTAAATGACCGGTTTAGTAAATTGATCATATATATGGTCTGAATGGTCTGGACGTTGCGGTAAATTTGTGACTATATAGTATGGGTATAGTATAATACACCAATGTTCTGTGAAAACGTGTCTCGCACTGTACTCTTGCAGGTGCACGGAGGTCGTGTAAATTTAAGCGGCACAAACAAACAAACATTTTGTTAATTCACGAACAGTGACTAAAGCTAAAGCTTTAATAATAAACAGTGGCCATACGTTCTACTTAATCTGCAATGACCATAAAACAGTGTGTAGTTTTGTAGTCTATTGTTTACACTGATAACTAGAAACTACAGAATGTTTAGTAATGTCTGGTGTACAAAAACGAGTACTGAACCTTGCCACATGTTTATAAAGATAGCCTTGGTTACTTTTAGAGAATGAACACGATGTAATCGGCGGGAGTTTGGCTGGGAAAGCGGTGCCATATGACACGCACATCGCATAAATTGGTAAGAAATACTAGCATTACAGCTGATCCCCGTAAGGATCACTTGGCAGTTTTATTACCCGAACCCGTACTGTGCGATTTACATAACAATTTCAAGGCACCAAAAGACATATTCACACATGTGTAAAGGTCTTTGCAGTCAGAACATAAACATAGCGTGTTTATGATAGCTTAGGAACCGTATGACTCTTTTATAATACGGCAAAGAAATTTCTTTATGTGGAGTTCTTACCTTCGAATGACGTTAGGGAAAAAAGCGATATTTCTTTTGTTGGATTAGCATTTTTTCTGATTAAACGTAATAAAAAGGCGCGTTTCTTACATCTCTTAAGTTAAGTAGAAGAAGTGCGTGGGGGAAACATCTGCTTGCTAATTCGCTTAAGTAATAATAATTATTTTATAATGCATTGCTCGTTTCTCTATGACATTAACATTGTTGGCTCAGTGAGTGTTATAATGTATTGTAAGAATACATTTACTTTACATATGTATTTTTAATTTTGTCTATAATTAAACATAGCGTGTCTAATATTCAACTTTCGCGTGCAACATTTCGAGCCTGGAAAGTTGCGTGATAAATGATTCAAAATGGAAATCAGAGACAGCAAAAATGCCTGATTTTTGTCTCCTAAGGTTGCCTCATGTACAAACACACACTTAACAAACAAAACCATTTTCCTACGTACTTAAAACTCTTGCATTATATCGCTATACAAGTCTCAGTCTTAGGCACTTGCACAGCTCTAATTGTGATTTAATCGGCAGTATATCGCAAAATCCGATTACCTAAAGATGCCTTTTGTCCCGATGCACTTATACGTTTTAGTTCCTCAGTATGAGTTTATGTCTTTTTCTATTAAAGCATCTATTCGGCCAAAGAAAGCGAGGGACACTTTTGATGTCGTCCATTTTCTATAAGCGGAAACAGGGACCTGTCACGTATGGCCTCGTTTTCGATTTGCCGTGTCACGTGATACCTAAAATGGGAAACTAGTCTATTATTCAGCATTGCAATAGTTGTCCATATGAGGTTTCATATAAGTGATTTATGTCTGTAAGTAGTTATCAATGTAAAAAAACAGCTGTGATGTGTCAACTGTTGTAGTTTAAAACATATATCACTTGTGTGAAATTGCTATGAAGCACATTATACATTACTGGAAAAATATGAAAAATAACACTTTTGTTATGTTTTATGCCGTATATCACAAATTCACAAATGTATGCACAGTTCCAATTAGATTTTACATTAGTTCTGAACTACAAGATAGTTTGTTTGGCCAATTATAACAAGACTTTGATTTCATTACATATATTTATATATATATATATATATATATATATATATATATATATATATATATATATATATATATATATATATATATATATATATATATATATTTATATATATATATATAAGTTCACATATTTATTTCTCACGCATGCCGTCACTGCATTTTCATCGTAATGAAGTCCTTACATGTTTTGTTTATACGTCATCGCAGGGCCGTTTTTACCATTTTATCAGTTTTAACCTTAGATTTTATATAGAGCACTCTCGTGTCTTTTGTTATTTAACGCTTAATAACTATTCCTAACACTATGGTGGTTTTCTAGAAATCGATATTGTTTTGTGCCCGTCATCACCAGTATGCTAATTATACAAATTTTACGGCCTTCAGCACCGCAATATTTGTCCAAATGCTGTTTCTTATAAGCGATTTCTTCTGGCAAAGAAAAGTTTGCAAAAGTTAATGTAAAATGTATGTCATATCTTCTTTACAAATCGTTTTGTAGTGGGTACTGTTTGCCAACAAAAATTGGCATTTCTCCTTTCTTTGTCGTCATTAGTCTCAGTTCCTGCCTTGGAGGGAGCCATGACCTCTGACTGACCTTTGACTAATCAAACACTTAATTTATCAATACTATATTCATGTAAAGGAAGTAATGAAGCAATTAGGGTCAAGAACAGTTCCTTTATTTGACACTGAAGTTTATAACCAGCAAGACAAATTCCATTGTACGATTTAATGAAACGTCTTATGTTTGTTCTAATGTTAAGCTTAATTACTGCCCATACTATTATGTTCTAGGAATGTACTTACTGCTCTGATGTGAATCCCATCTGCTGTGGGTTAAAAACAAATATTACTTACCGTATGCATTACTGGAAAATAACACTGTGTTATATACCTTTAATAAAGCACGTATGCACAATTTCAAAAAGATTCACAACCTCAATTGACAGATTTTTTTGATAAATATTCGGTACAAAATGCCTTTTTAAAGAAAATGGGATCATTTAAATGCTTGCCATATCCTCTTTACACAGGTGTAGATAATGACAACCGTTTGGAATCAGATAATAACATTAGGCAAACGGACAAATCATGCTACAATAGTTGGTTTACTATTATCCGAAACATTTATTTAATACCAACCTATCCAACAAGGTCCTACGACAATTACATCTTTCATTTACGAAATTTATGTAGTACTACACCAAGGTATACAAATTTAAATACAGTGTAATACTTACATTAACATCGGAAATAGACATAAATAAAAAAAAACAACAAACAACAGTTAATGTATGGAACGGTCAGTGGTAAAAAAGACCGGCTTCGATGCTCAAACAGGTAAACATCGCCCTGTACTCCTTATTTTTTTGAGAATTTGTTGATGAACAAGGGTTATTGTGTAATATGGTTTAAAGCGATGACCTTATGTGGAACAAAAATATATTACTGTCCAATGCTACCTAAATCATCGGAAATTATGTAGAATAAAAATGGTATAGATGCGTATTACCCATACATACGTATTTATTTGGTATCGTCATGCGTTAATAAGTAACGATGTCCTATAAGAATGAAACAATTGGTTGATGAGTTGCACGAAAGAGGCACGAAGGTATATACAATATCCATAACTTAGTTTGCATTCTGAAATTTAGGGTAGAGGAGACTGTTTTAAGTTATTTCACCTATATACAGATCGACTGAGAAGACCATGCAAATCTTTAAGGTCATGATATAACTTCCCGTGGATAAAAAAGTCTAACTCAGAATTTATGTTTGCGTCTCAGTATTCACATCTTGTTTAAGGATTGATTGTAAATTCTGTGCGCTTTATTGATTTTGGAAAGAAATTAAAATATTACCTTAACAGTTGCCCGGGAACTTTTAGAACTTCTAATTTGTATTTTTCTTCACAAGAACTTTAAATTATCGGACATTACGACTCCCGGCTGCATGCAACAGTTCTTAGTTTCCTAAAATCGTCTAGCGCATAATTTAGCAGTTATATGACAAAATAACACATATATTTTACAGATTCTTCTCTAGGCAAATACGACATATAACATTGATTTGATCTGAAAAGAAATTTTACAGCGCGGAACTATGTCTGTTCTGATTTATCGTTTAATTAACGTTCGTACACAATGATTAGTTACAAATACGGTAGTAGAAAACACCACATGTTTTCCATTAAACAACAAGTATTGACAATGCAACGGTCACAGTTCCCCGATTTCCTATGTTATCTGCATTTGTTGGCATTATGTCATCTTAAAACAATTAATATATCAACATACAGTATCACAATTCCAACTCAAATTAATTTTTCATATTTTAGTTAAAACATATTAAACGTCAGTGAGTAAACTTTAAGTCATATCTTTACAATTAACTCGTTGCGTCTAATAATTGTTTTACTTACATTTAGTAGAAGCAATCTTATGTTTTATTCTATTTCTAACAGCAACATATATTAAGCGGGGTACACATGAATAATGATAAGTGACAAAGTCCTATGTGCATTGCATCGTATTACAAATTTTGAAAAAGGCACAGGACAAATGCACACACATGCAAGTCAAAGGTAGACATAAGAACCAACTGTTGTGAGTCATTAGGCAAAAAGAGCAAACCTAACAAGGACGGTATGGGCTGCTTAAACCAGTGTCACAGAGCACGTCTAACATCGCACTTCCTGATGGGTTTCTTAAATGCAAGCAATAGAAAGAAAACTAATGTATTTAAATCAAAATGCCCAAGCGCTCACACTTTCTTAGATAAGTTATGACATCATTAAAAGAAAGTAGTGACCTAATTGATAAGTAATGTTTACATTGTGTTTAGAAAAGAGAAGTATTATTTATATTAGAAGAACTACACAAAATTGTCGATTGTAAACATTATTATATATCTGAATCAAGAAATGAATTGACCAGAGAAGAAGTGAAAATGATTGCAGTATCTTGTTTATGTTTGGATGGAAATGAGGAACCAAACTCCATTGGCCATCAAAGAAAAATTCCAGTAATAACCCCTGTAGTATAAATTAAATGACAACATAGATTACATGCACGGGGGATATTTTACGACGGCCACACTGCACACGTAACATTGTTGTACTCATGAATTAGAAATTATCTCAAAGTACTATAACCATTGCAGCATATATCAAAATTTTAAAAGACACAGGAGAAAGGTATTCGCATGCAAGCCAAATGTAAAAGTAAGAACAAATTTGCTGTGAGTCATTAAACAAAAAGGCAAACCTAACAATAACGGCCATGAAACGGTAAGCAGGCAAAAAGGACTGAAATGAAATTTAAAAGAAACAAAACAAAAGAAAAGAGCTTTCATATCGTGTATGGTGTGAATTAGCTTCTTAAAGACTACTCAGACCTGGTCACGCTGTTGCAGTTTGCTGTAATTTCGTTCCTTTTCCTTTTCGAACTGAGGAATGTGGTCTCTGTGTAATAATTATGTTAAACGTAGAAAATCTCAAAAGTCCGTCTCAAATGCCGCCGTACCTAATATCAACTATTAGACAGTCTCTCCTCGATTCTTAAAACAGCTTAACTGGCATGCCAGAGCGCTCATCGGAAACATTATAAAGACAACACTAAATGACTCGCTTCATTTATGAACACAAAGTGTTCCATGATGTGGTATACACATTTTAGGTGTTAAGTTCTGATTATAGACTTACTAGGTGACTAATGGGTTAGCCACCTTTGGTGATTTGTTGGAATTGCTAGACCGGCAATATCAATTAAATATTATGACTGACACCGCAAACAAGTGATGGTTTCGCTAAAAGAGCATTATCACACCAAGAGACCTAGATGAATCTCGGAACAAATTTTACAGTCGATGTGTGATTATTTGTACAAATATTATTTCACGCACGAAGACACAGACACAGACACACAGACACACAGACACACACAGACACACAGACACACACATACACAGACACACAGACACACACACACACACACACACACACACACACACACACACACACACACACACACACACACACACACACACAGAGACACACACACACAGAGACACACACACACACACACACACACACACACACACACACACACACACACACACACACACACACACACACACACACACACACACACACACACACACACACACACACACACACACACACACACACACACACACACACACACACACACACACACACACACACACACACACACACACACACACACAAGGTCCTATAAAACGTTTCACAGATATTTAAATTTAATTTACCTCTAGACAAATGCAAAAAGGGTAAATTTGACAAAAACACAGAGACAAAACATAACACACAAAAAGAAAAAAAACAACATCAGTTACCGCTTTGGAACGGGCAGTTAGCAAACAGACCGACCGGGGTGCTTAAACCTGGGTTGTGGAGCGCTTCAAACTCGCACTTCCTGAAGGGAAACAAACAGTGTAATTAAAAATATCCCGTCAAAGTGAAACAATTAACAGTTAGCACCTGCATCGGGAGTTAAGACAGATACAATAAACTTATATACATATAAAATATCTTGTAATAAAATAAACTATAAACATTTGTCCAGTATGTACAGTAGATAAAAGCTTCTGTATCCAAACAATTCCAATGAGAGAGTAGTTCTAAATAAAACAGTCCAAGCGCTGACATATGATAAGAACAATTTAATGTTGGCATACAATTCCATGACGTTATATGCCAAAAGTGAAATGTAAAAAAAAATACGAAAAGAAATCATGGAACCTCAGAAAACAACACAAACCAACAAAATAAAAAGTAGTATTGTTAAGATTATAATAGGTAATAAGTTTTAAAAATAACATGACTTATTGTTATAAAAAGCCGTGGATTTATCCGCAGTTTACATATTATATAATAAAGGTACACAAAATCCCGATGATACACATACTGTGCAATCTCACGTAAAGAGCATACTGCTCAAGTTGTCTTACCTATATAGGGCGCGGCTGGAGAGAGGAAGAGACAAGAAATCCGTAAGTGACTGTCTAATTATGGCTTTAAGTCACTGTTTTCATTTTGTCTCAACGATATGTCCGGTCATCGTGTAATTTAAAAGCAATGCAAGTTCTTGACTGTAAAAGGGTCAGTTGCAAGCAACGCAGTAAAACGAAGGATTCCCGGGATGTAACCGATAGCAAAATAAATTTTCTGATAAGTTTTGTAAAGTGGTCAGAAAAGTTATTAAGACCCTTGAATTTCTTTAACTTGTATTAAACATTTCCATAAAATGCAGGATGGCTTATGCCTTTCTGTGTTTTTATACTGTAATTATATATAGAAGCAATACAATTATTGCGGTGATAGAATTTTGACAACGCCTTTCTTAATTTGTGAAAACTAAAGCCTTGCTGTAATAGTGTAGAAGACATAAACCGGTTTCTAGCATTGACGCCTTCTACTTAAGTACAAACTCGTGCAAACCTTGTTAGTTGTGATATACCATAGGAGGAAGCACGAGGTGAATCACCGTCAGGGTCTGGATAATTCACAATACACAAGTTGAAATCATCTCTCTTGTCACATACTTTAGAAGAGAAAAGCGATCTCAATGTATAGAAATTAAATGTCAGATTTGACTTTGTTAAGGGTAAGTTCTAGAGGGTATTGGATCATTTGAGAAAAGAAAGAATTATCTATAGTTAGAATATCGTCAAGATAGCGTGGCGTTAAATTGAAAGCCTCTATAATATGGCTTTGGTCAGGAGGAATAAGTTAACATGAAATTACGTTCAAAGCAGTATATAAACAAATCTGCAAAGAATGGTGCACAGTTGGTTCCCACAGGAATACCAATTACTTGTCTAAATAAAGTGTCACCGCATTTTATGTAAATATTGTCAAATAGGAAACATAGAGCTTCACAAACATCCGTGCAAGTCCACAAGGTAATCTTTTCTAAGAAAGTGTCGGTAAAAATGCATTACTTTCATGACATGCAATGTTTAGACATTGGTCTCGAGCAAATGTTTTCTCAATAAGAGCAATCAATTTGGTCTTAATTAAATCATGAGGTAAAGACGTGTACATCGTAGAGATATCGTAAGTATTTACTTCAGAGCAGAGAAAGTTTAAAGTACGAAACTTGTCTAAGACTTCTGAAGCATTTTTAATAGACCAAACATGTTAATTCCTGAAATTTCGTACTCTTTTTCACAACGTGATTACGAACAGATGTAAGGCAAGTAACACAAGAGAAAGTGGAAACACATGAAATAATAGTAAATTTAGCTAGAAGAAAAGTCATTGTAGGGAAGTGCAACAGATTCCTAGTAACCATCCATCCATCTGGTAGTAGGAGCAAAAATGTTGTGTATCTACCAACCAATATCTTTTTAACATACATGGTAGTGAAACTAACTGGGTGCAGAAGCGTTAATTTATGAGCGAGCTAATTTGTGCATATAATGACATCACCAATTTGACTACATGTACAATGTACATAAAAATGGTTCATTTTCAGGGTTTGTTAATTCAAACCTTGTTTAAATTGTGTTTATTTTTTTTTACTTCGTTTAATAGCACTATTTGCTGCTTTTGTTAAAGAACAGTTATAAGCAAGCACCATCCGGAACATGGGTGTACGAATACATGCATACTTCTTGGCGATTTGTGGAAGCACAATTTAATTAAGATTTTGGTAAAGCTACACTCAGTATAAATTTGATTTAAATAATTTAGAATCATATGCTTTGTAATGTAAATGATCAAACTACTTATAATTTAGAAGTATTTTCATGAAGTTTTGTAGCAGTATAAAAAAATATTAGAATAGTACTTTGCAGTAGGTCTACTATTTAAGTACGAGTAACTCTTATTTGTAAACATACAGGCACACACTTACAGGCACATAATCAATGATGTCATATGTTGTCTGTCTTTCTGTCTGCATGCCTGCCTATTTGTCTGTATGGCTGTGTGCCTGCCCGTCCGACCGCCCGCCCGCCCGCCCGTCCATCCACCCATCCATCCACCCATCCATCCATCCATATATCGATCGATCGATCTATCGGTGCTTTTGCCGACTGACTGTTCCAAGCGGGGTTACTGTAGGGTTTAATGTGAACAAGTACACGCCTAGGTGTTCTTGTCACTCTTGCGTGAATAGTAACGATCTCTTAAATCGCATTTTTATTTTATTGATTATTTACATCCCGAGAGCACTTGCCAGTATTGCGCTATTGCATTCATTGCTACAAGTGAGACAAAAATAGTAACATGTCTGTATTTGGGGTAAGTATTCACAAAAATATAAAATAACTTATATTTTTCGTAATTTTCTTAGGTAGTTGGAAAAATTAATAATAACAATTAAAGTTTTGCTTTTTTTGCAAATTTGACAAGTCAATGACGCCTGCTGCAAAACATAAAAACTGCCGCGATATTAGAGGAGTCTTCCTTGCAAAAATCTACCATTACTTGACTAAATAAAACTTAAAAACTATATGTTTTATTCCCGGATAGTCTTTGGATTTAAACTTAAGATGCTGAAGTAAATAACCATATAAACTATATATATATATATATATATATATATATAATAAATTAAGTACCGCGATACAGAACACAACCAAACCTGTATATATAAGTGTCTTTGTCTGGCAGTAGTTTTATAATCGAAAATGCAGGTATGTTAATAACATTGCTTGCGACTCTTAGAAAAATGATTACAATAGATTTTTGTTCTCTCTTTTTTTCTTGTATGAAAATTCTTTCGATGACATTCTACGAAAAGGCTAAATTATGAAGTTGCTCATCATAATATGTTCTAATAAGTACCAAATTATTTCCCCTAGCAATATAAATAAAACAACGTATTATTTGAAAAGAAAAGCTAAATGGCTTCACATAAAGTCATTTTTTCTAATTGAGATTTCCACACGGAATGTGTTGTTTTCATACAAATTCATGAAAAGTCATATGAGCATTGCAAAATATGCCAAACTCCGAAAAAAGCACAGGACAAAGTTATTTCACATGAAAGCCAAGTGAAAAGCGAGAACAATTTTGGGATGAGTCATTTAACGAAAAGAACAAACCCGACAATTACCATGCTCGGCCAAAACTGGTTTAAAGAATTTTGCAAGAGTATCTAAATTAAAAAAATATAACATGACTGAAATTATGCTAAATAAAGGTATCAATCTCAGGTACAAAATAACTTCATTTTTAAACAACTCAAAATTCCTTATTTTGGTATTGCATTATGCATTATGTAGCATTATGTTTGTTTACGTTCTAAAATCTTTAGCTGAACGCATGTTTTTTTTCTTGTTTTATTTCATTTGTAGATATGTTTAAAAGAAGTATTGTTCAGATAAGTATATAAATTTTAAGTAAGCACAAAAGAAATAGGATTTATTGCTGGAGGAGGATATATAACAAAGCATCCCATGAGCATTGCATTTACTATGCATATATAAAATCGTTTAGTCTAATCAAGCCTAAATAACACATTGTCCGGAGGAATGCCAACTAAGACAAATTCTATGTTTCAATGAGAAGAGTTTTTTTTACAGTAATGTCTGTTCTAATATATCGCTCAATTACTCTCCGTACCAGCATTGATGTAATTACTTCCAGGAATCCGGTTTCCCATTTATAACTCTATGCAAAATATTCAATGACACTTAGTCATACAACTAGATTAATTCATACCTGAATATTTGTATACATTTTACGCTTGTAAAATAAGAGGTTATTATGTATTTCACCTTCTTCAATTATATATGAACTAAATATCCTAAATAAATAAATGAGTGATTAATAATATAATAAATATGCTATATGCCAAATGTAAAAATAGTCAAATTTTAAAATCATTTAGTTTATCGGCTTATTTAAAAATATAGTTAACACACGCACATATCATTTAGACTCTTGTATGTGTACCTTTCATTCCATGCATATGTCTGCCAAGTTTCATCATTCTAGGCCCAATCCACGCGTTCATATATATTTAATTCTCATGAAAAAAATTCACCATTTAAACCACTGTGGTTCAGGCTGCCAAAACTATGACGACCAAATACATCATTCCAGTCTTTACTAAAAATAGTGACTTGCCCATGGTATTGTAAAATGATACAAAGTGACCCACTCTTTTGGACAGGACCTAATGAATTGAACAGATTATTTATACAACCGTTCTTATTCTTTATACAACCGTTCTTATTTTATTGCTGATTCACGTTGCAAGAGCAGTTATATTATTCATAAGACATGTTTTGATTACGAATCCCACCCACGAATTCTAGGTTTTGTTTCAGGTTTTCCAAACCAGTACAATGTAAAGCGACTTCTCTTTCAGCATTTCCTCATCCGCATTCTTTGTTTCACAAAAAGACGACGAAATGTCAATGATATAGCGTGTCATTGGTAATAGATCAGCTCTGTTTGTCTTTCAGGTAACTCGCTTCATACAACTAATGTAAGTTGTCGTAACATGCACAAGATAGTTACTGTGATTTGAGTAATGCCAACTAACGATTCAATAGCGTGAATACATTCAATGCGCCGAAGTTATTTTGCTTTAACTATAGATCTTAAAATTGCGTGATCTATATTATTCAATATATTCGCTGCTATATGGATCTCCTAAGTACGTTCTCAACATGCTCCAAAATGTTCAAAATACGGCTGCTCGCGTTGTAACCAGGACACCACGTAACTGCCACATAACCCCTGTATTAAAGGAACTACATTGGCTTTCTGTGCACATCAGAGTCGAGTACAAACTCCTCACATATGTGTTTAAGGTGCTTCACGGACAGGCACCTACCTACATACAAAACATGCTAGACATTTATATCCCATCCAGACAACTTAAGTCACAGAATGATTATTAAACGCTGGTTGTACCGCGTAGTTGGACTGTGACTTACGGTGATCGCGCGTTTATGACGCAGCCCCTAAACTCTGGAATGCCCTACCTAAATCACTTAAAAGCTGTGTTTAAGAGAGCACCTAAAACTCACTTATTTAAGAGGTTTTATCTGGACTGGTTTTTTTTGTACCAGAGTCGCTTTCTAACAAATTCTTAAGTCTTACCTGCATTTTATTTTTATGTGTGACTTGAGCAATATCTAGGTTTTAATCTGTTTTTAAATATTGTATTATTTATTTGGTTACATTGTACAGTACTTTTGAACGTGTTAATTGTACATGAAAAAAGTGCTTAAGAAGTTTGGTATATAATAATAATATAATAATATCAGAGTTAAGAGCTCAGCAGGGCAGATTAAATTTTTAAACCTGATTGGCTAAAACCAGCGCAGTTGTTAGCCTCAAACATATGTATGATACAAACGTGTTCAGACGGATTAAAAGACAAGAAACATGAAGATTGCAAGTGAGGTTTACGAGACGGCAGAGACAGATTATAAACAATTCTGGAATTCACTAAAACAGTGTGGAGGTAACCGTGGCGACATCAAACGAAATAAACGTAAACACCAATAGTAAGACCGGCATCCAAACAGCAGACGACGTTCGCAAGCAAACATTTTAAACAAGTATGCAGCAAAGATCACAGCATAAGAAAATGTGATCAGGAGATCGATAATATTGTGCAAGAAGTCAATTAGTGCGGCACGACAATGAGCAGAAAGCAGTAATTCCTTTCAACCGACTCATCGTTTTAGGCCCGCATAATGGAGTTAACTGTTGTCCCTGGGTAGACAAAAATCATGTCTGATTGGTTCCCTATATTCAAAGCCTTTAAGACTAGAGAAATAATTCTCTAACGACCGCAGAGGTAGAAATATAAGCTCTTCAAACCAGCCTCCGTCTGGGTTAACTCTTTAGCGACGCGGTATAGGCGGTCGGCGTTAAAATTCGTTCTTATAACTGTCATTTCGGTATGTGTATGACTCCTCAAAAGATGACAAAAATGAAAGATGCCTCGACATTTCAAACTCGACACAAATTATGCTAAAAAAGTTGTCTCCTTTCCTATTAATTATTACTTTGTAACAAATTAATATTTTGTCTTCGTAGTCTTGATCATGTTGTTCTATCCAGATTCGTTTATAAATAGCGATTTCTCTAATATTTAATTATAACATATCTATATATTACATATATCAATGGTAGTCTATACCTGCGTAAGGAAATATAAAATATTTTAAATTGCATTGAATTGAATCAAGAGTAATTAAATGTTTGCGCAACAAAAAATGGAAATTATGAGATGGTGGGCGAAAGGTTACGCAAATTTATTAACGTTCGAACACATTTATTGAGAAAATTGAAACTGGAAATGCGCACTTCTTGTTATGATATCAATTGGCTTGTAACATTATTGTTGTCAAACAGTTCGATTTCACTCCTTCTTCAGACCTGTGAGAATATTTACTTTAACACAGATATTAACATTAGTAACAGCATCAGGTTAGGTAAATGTGTTATAACAAAATATCAAAACAATATAGAGGGGGAAATATCAATAACAAGCAAATGGTAAAACAAAATGAAAACATTTACATCGACAATTCTTTAAATTAATCTTTCCACTTTTTCAGACGATGTCGATGTCGGCTTTTACAAATGAAGTTTACATTTCATATGGGTAATTAAGGTTTATGTACATAGTTTGTCTTGTTGCTAACATTTCATGTTTAATTTAATATTAACAAATGCGATAAATATCCATATTTAATGTGTCAATAAACGAAGATTTGTCATGTTTGTTCTCCTTAGTCAACATAAGGACCTTTACTCGT
The DNA here is from genome assembly GCA_007844125.1 of Sinonovacula constricta. Lineage (NCBI taxonomy): Eukaryota > Metazoa > Mollusca > Bivalvia > Cardiida > Solecurtidae > Sinonovacula > Sinonovacula constricta. Next base: position 32,260,075 of record CM017555.1, read on the forward strand.
CTTAAAAATTGCACTCTAATGTATCACCGACAATAACCATTCGTGGGGCGTTTACAGAGTAGAGATAAAATTGGATACATGTTGCTGTTGTTGGGACAGAGGTCCGACACTTCTGTTATATACGCGCCCCACACACCTCTGATTACTAAATAAGCCAAGTCATCTTAATAGAACAGACCGATTGTTTAAAAGAACCATAATGCCTGCATCAACCACAGAACTGGAAGGTTATACACGTACATGTACATTTACTCACATTTATCATATATAGCTAACACCGTTTTAGTACGGCCAACTTGCCAATAAAATTTCAGATCTGCGTTTTTAAATAAAAACACATACGTTGTATTATAGTATATAAAATAATTTTGCCAAATCCTTGTTAGTTAAATATTATAGATCATAACAACGTTCACATGTATTTGTAAAACCAATCATAAAATATTATTAGTCACTTGCAATACATATTAACGCATACATACAAAATGGCATTTTTACTTTTAACTATACATCATATAACCCATGGACGTTTTCTATCAAAACTGTCTAGATCCATTTCTATCAAGCTATGTCCACTTAGGCGTGTTATTAGTTTCAGTCGACAATCTATTAGTTTTATTTATATGCTAGCTGTGGCAAAAATGTGACGCAGTTAAAAGGGAATTGAAAAGTTGTTACTATACTTGCGAAAAACATAGTCTACAATGCAGCAAACACACAGTCTGTCTATGTAGTTGGTTTAGTTGAAGCTGTCTTGTTTTCGATAAATATTTTGATACAATAAGTAATTATAACCAATGAGGACCTTGCGCAGGGATGAGCCTGCGAAAGGATTTCTTCGTAAGACAAAAGTGAAGTTCAACAGATGGGATCAGCTATTAAAGGATTGTTCAATATTTAACCAAACTGCAATGATCAGATGTCAAGGCAGTGTAATGTATGTAAATATTTGTCAAATGAAGCATTATTTTAAATAAGTTTATTAACAAATAAATTTAACCCCCTCTTATGCAATTTGTTCCCGTGGTTATTATAAATATTTAAATGCCATACAATGTTCGCCGACACATATATAACGTACTGTCAGTCAAAATACTGTTTGGGGAGAATTTGTTCAGTGACAAGCCGAAACACTTTTACAGCAGACAAATAATATTTTTGTCTGAAGTCTTAACGTTCTATCACTAGGAGAATAGGACCCGCAACTACTAGGTCATACACCATGGTATTTGTATGGAATTATTCTACTTGCGTAATCAATTAAGCATAATATAAGTCCGCCAACGTCTAATTGGTTTTTCGCAACTCTCTGATACAGGAGGTACCGCAATTTGTCATATTATTCTGTCGATTCTATTTCCGTCAACAGGCTTTGTCAAGAAGGTAACGCAGATGCGATCAAACACATTAATTTATCGTTTATCTGTTGATGTTTGTTTTGTATTACATCGCAACGATACAAATATAGTCATATTTGTGACGTCCACCTATTTATTGGTCCAAGAAGACCCCAGACTTATGTCTGATGCAAGAATTACCGGCACCCCGAAGGTTAGCTGGGAAATCTCACCACATTAAAATTCTCGCCCCAACCAGGACTCGAACCTACGCGGTGAGATTAACTTATCTAACATAAAAAAACTTTACCAAGATGATAACGTTGTGGAGAAAAGATAAAAAGTAATTTCGTTGTATTCATTTTGGGTGCATAAAAAATATATATATTTATGCATGCGTTATGTACATAACATGTTACGTTATGTATCTATCTTTAAAGTATGAAAATAACATTTATATATTTTATAAGACTTTATAAAGTAGTGAATGAGCCACAAAGGTCTTGACTATTCACGACATTATCGCGGAAGACTTTGGAAATATTTTCAGTTATTTTTGTTTTTATCCCTAAAACTTCTGTGTAAAAACACTTACAATCAAGGTCGAATCAATGGGCAATATACATGCAGAAAGATCGTCTAAATTGATACTAATTGTAAAGTTCTATAACCACCGGGTTCAGTTCAGAAAAGTACAAATGACATAGGGAGAAAATAACAAAACTAACATCGCTATAAATTTTAAAGGATTGGAGGTTTACAGTCATCTGAAAGGGCATTTACTGAGGGTCTTTAAAAAGACAAACATTGTAAACAGATGCATAATCAGTAAACAATGAATTAAGAATGAAACTTACAAACAATATTACAGTAAAAACCCACATTTTAGATATATGTACATTACAAGTTTTTACAACCGATAAATGTCAACAAACAGTTAAACAGTGTCTATCGGATAAAGAAAGAAAAACAATCATGTTATGACCATTATCAAAAAGTGCCAATAGGCCAAGGATTTATTAGACACCTGATCATGTTTATCTTTTGAAGAATTAAAAAAAACTTGCATGATGATTTACAACTCACAACATCTGTTGTAGATTTCTTTGTTATTTTTTGTCGTGTTTTTGTCATTTTACAACAAAGTCTTGTTTATACATCGTCTTATGTTTGGTCAAATGTAAGTTATACGTTGCTATTCTCATAGGACCTGGTAATGTTTTATACTTGATCGAACGTGTGAAACAAAAGACATAATGTCAGAAATTATTTTGAAACGATTTCCTCATTATGCGTAAGTAAGAACCTTATTGCAACAATTTATTTGTTAAAAAATCGCATTCCTGATTTTGAAATCTTCAGCAGAAGCCCACAACCCTAGTGTAACGCAGACCGGCAGTCTCAAACGGTCTCCCAGCCATACACCAGCCACAGTAGCCGTTGTTAAAACGCGCAACTTTGGAAGACGCGATGTAGAAACCACGTCGCTAAAGAGTTAACCCAACGGCGAGGCTGGTTTTGAGTCTTATATATCTCCTCTGTGAACTTTACATTACTTCTCCCCTCCGAGAAGTTTTGTCCCGAGACTTGGCTTGGACAGTTTTGTGAGCAAGCAACTCCAGCCCCTCAGTTGACTAAATCCCACTGCTGCCACCAATGTAACGCAGACAACGGTCACCCAAAGACCAGCCACAGTAACCGTTGCTTAACCGCCGCGCAACTTTGAAAGACGCTTAAACCGCGTCGCTAAAGGGTTTGAGGCTGGTCTTAAGTGCCTACATATCTCTACTGTGACCGTTATGCTAGTAATTATATGGAATATTAACTCGGTTTAAACTAAAATAATGTATGGACAGTTCACAATTTCAATGTTGACATCGTCTTTTTTATCTAAGATGTACATGTAATGACTAAATATAACATTGGAAATGACAACCTTAATGCTAAGAAACGCTGCATTAAATAACAATCATTTGATTGATTTAAGGTAATTTCTTTAATACAGACAGGTAAATCGAAAGACAAAAGTCAGAAATGTAAATATTTAAAACTTAAATCTAGATTTTTGTTTGCATCGTATTTCCATTTACACACAAACCATATGCCGTCTTCTGAATATTTGAATAATATGGTCTAACCCGAGGGCACATACGTTGCACAATACAAGACAATACTGTAGGACCAGAACTGTGTCAATAAATGACAGAGTATCCTATATTAGCACAGTTTCTCATCAATTCTTCCCAGCAAGTATGTCAATATTAATCATGGCTAAAACAAATATCATAAAGGCGTACCAGAAAGCTCATGCCAAATTTGTTGCGTTTGATGGGTTGTTGGTAACAATATCGGTGCCTATAAATCATTTTATGTCAGAAAATAGTAAAGATTCGATGTCACAATATAATGTTATACTGTCAGGATTTATTCCTCATCAATCAAAGGAACTGTTTCGATTTAAAACATTACATTTGATGACGCAAGACTTAGAAATTTCAATACACTGAAATAATTATGTACCATTTAAACATTTCACGATATTAAAAATTGCTCTGATATAACTATTTCAAAATTGTATCTTCGAAATTGATTATTTTTCACCAACTCCAGTTCCAATGTACCTACGGTTTTGTTTCACGTTGATTTAATGTATAGCTTTATGTGTGTAAACTTGATAACTTTGAATAAATTTGATTTCATATCGGCTCTGTATAAGTAAAAAAAGAACATTCTTTTAAAAAGCCTAAAGAGTCTAAGTGGCAGCCGCCAGGCTAAACAACACAGGCAATCGTTCTTAGTCATGATAAAAATTACCTCTGCCGCTAAAAATACTTCCTTCAGAAATAATATAATAAATAAAATAATAAATAAAACAGGTACACAACTAGGTATGATATCGTATTTCATTAAGAAATATCTATTTTTTGTCACCCATCTTAGGTTGTTTCTTCGGCAGATGAAGTAATTATGTTAAGCAACGATTATTGTTGATGGAATCGACTACTTTACAGTGTTTTAACTTTTGGGAAAAGATCAATAAAATGTACACATGTGTTCAGCCGTATGCGAATTTATAACGTCGACAGTGCATAACTTGTCTGTATACAGTCCCTGATAGACACTCTAGACTATTTAGTAATGATCTGACTTTATATAACTTTGCACATATGACAAAAGATCTCTATAAATCTTTCGCACTGCCGACCAATTAAACAAAAAGCCATTTTTAGACTTGGGCCATTTTTTTGCCGTTGAGCGATGTGGACTTCAGAAACAAGACTAGGAGCTAATTTTTTTCTCAAACAATGCTGTCACCTTGCAACCAAGAGAGCATTATATGTACTGTAATAGGCCTGTCTGCTTGATGCTTTACAGGCTTGTATTTTTTCTAAGTTCTGAGATAACGATTTATCCGGGCGTACCAAGCAAGAACTAGAAAGACAATTCCATTTCGCTTGCGGAAAATCTTACAAGACTTAAACGGTTAATTGGATTCACGACTGCTGGAGCCGACAAATATCATCCGTTGATGACACACGAAAGCTTTAAGTAGATTTTCGTAAATAGAGAGAAAAAAGATTGAATATTACCGCGTCTACGTTGTCCGATTTAGATTGTCAAATTTGTATTAAGTAAGATGGAAACTACATACCAAATGTTAAATTTTCGACTGGAATTGTTTAACATCGAGATTTAGAAGAAATCAGTTAATCACATAAAACAGTTGTAACCATCTGGGGGTTATATGAGAAACACTTGTAATACTTTGTTTCTTGAAAAGGAATCATGCTCGACTGATTCATCAGAGGTGCTAATGCGGTACCTGGTAACCAATTGTATGGGCAAACCACCTGTGCAAAACCACCTTAATTGCTACATTGTTCAAAAGACGTGCATATAGAAAAACAAAAAAATGTTTATGACAAATGATGTTGCATATTATTTCTACAAAATCTTTGTAAAGAAGTGAAAATATCGGTGACTACACTTCATTTGCATTCATTTGAGTGCATGAATACTAAAAGCTGTGGAATTAATTTAATCGACATTCACAGTTTAGTGTCCATCTTTAATCTACTAAGGTATCTTGAAATGTATGTCTTATTTAAAATATATATGATTGTACTAATACGGATATTAACTGTAATAAAAAATATGTTATATGTTTATATTTTTTGTAAAACAACAAATACAAAACAACAATCACACCATTCAATAAGAATACGTTAAATAATATAAATGTATAATGATTAAAACATAGATAAAATAATGTTGAATCAAAATAATGTTTTATAAAGTTTTATCTAGTTTTTTTTACTAACTTCGCAAAAGTCATTCTCTCTGCACAGCAATACCTCTTAGCAGCAACCGTTTTCAGTGTTTTTGCCATAATTCGTTGTGGAGAGATTTTAATGTACAGGTGTTTTCTTAAGAAAAAACATTTGGATGCACAGGTTTTGTAGACCGTATACTGATACTCCCCATAACACGACCCCAGCCCACATGGACCACTGCTAACCAAAACATGGGGTTATCTGGCTCGTATACAGTATCCACTGTGTGTACAACACTCTTTAGTATTTTCGGCAATTCTCGGCTGTGATGAAGAATAAAATCGAGGTCGGCATATTTATCATTGTTACCTTTCATCCTAACTAAATACGAAGAAGACTGTCAATGTAATTAAAGTGAACTTTTTGAGGTAATTACCAAGTGGTAAAATTGATAAGAACAAACTTGTTTTCATATACAGGTTACTTTTTGAAGTGGAAAACAACGTATAATTAGCATGAAATTTGATTGTGACATAGAACAGAGGGGCAATGCAATATTGTGTTATATCCAAGCAAAATCAATAGCAATAGAAACACAAAACAAGTAGAATCTTAAGAGAAAAAGGAAAATATATTGCCGAATCTATGATGATCATTTTATACTTAAATGAAATCTGCAGGGAACGCAAGGTATAGACAACTATTATACATTCTTAGTAGTTGGTGATGGGTTGAAAAATATTTGCTGGTAAGTCTTTCAAGAAAACATTTATACTATTTTAACCGGAATTTGCATTTATTTGGAATCTTTTATCTATATTTTGTTGAACCCAAAGTGCAAATAAAAACTTATGTATATATTGTATATTGTAGTTTTATTGTATTTAGCTTATGCTTCAATAAATGGTGTGAATAACCCGTGTTGTTTGTACTATTGTAGTAATTATTTATTCTGTCTAAACCCCAAATAAAGCATCTACCAGAACACATCGCTAACTTGACGATGTGAATAGAATCGGTTTCATTCAGATGAAATTTTAAACAAACGTATTGCTTGGAAACTACATTCAATAATATGTTGTGCCGAAGCCCCAAGCCCCAATTAACGGTTTAGAAGAAAACTTGGAAATTAGAAAGAATATTTCGTTTAACAAATACATTACTTAACTCTTTCGGAGAAAAAACCGCTAATTTAACAATAATTTATGCATTAGGTTGTATATCGTTTGATCCAACATACAGAAAACGATTTGCATGAAATGCACCAAAGGTACGATTGGTTTGTCAGAACATTCGTTGAAGGGTCTTTGTGAGATCTGGCCAATGTTTTTATTTCAGTAATTTATGTGCTACTAATTTTTATTTCTGTAAGAACTCAAACGGCTTATACTACTGCACAACAAACCCCCGAACAAACAACAGAAATCTTAAATCTGGGACATAAAATATAAATAATTTTATTCAGCATAAACGCCGATGATACTCAATAATGGTTTACTGAAAATCTGCTGTATATCAAGAATATTTTTTTCCTTCCTTTCCTAATATGAATGATCGATGATCAAACGATGTTCGACGTGAAAACCAAGCTGCATGTCATGGACATGTCAATCTGGATGGTACATGTCAATTTAGTAAACCAATATAAACATTTACATTTTAACTAGATAAAACCCAGAAAGCATCTCAGATTTTCTAAAACAATCATAATCCAGACCCCATCCTAAGACGTATGTGACGGTCGGCCTTCGCTCCAAACCACTACAGCCAACATGTTCTGAATCATAACTAAATGCACTATTTGTCCTTTACCCGTAGAAGAAAACGTAGTCTTCAGTTATTATTTTAAACGATATGAGGTGAATTAGATATGAAATCATAGAATATATATACTTTAATTTATGCAGAAAGAAACGACCTTAAGTTAAAGGGGGGCACTTTTTGGAAGTCACCAGTGACATTTTCTCAATGCCCTAAGTAGTCTGTGACGTTCGTATTTGTCGATTTTAGAGATGCCAGAAACATCTGGTGACATTACATAATACTATACCGGCTCTAACAAAGCGTCGCAGAGTCGATTATCCCATTTTCCCACGTGACTTTGTAAAGATGATACAAATTAAAACAGCGGACAAACATATATCGTTTTACAGAATTAATAATAAAAAGACTTAAGGTTTTCGCTGTTCACTGTTTCCTTTATTAGACGATCGTTGACAATAAACATCGTGGTAACATAAACAGTAAAACATCAACAAAAACGACATAATATGTCCTCAGCAATTGAAATCTTCGAATATTTTATATATTTTTGGACGTGATCGACATTTACCGATTTTAGACATTTAATATAAAAGAACATTAAAACAAGTATCTTCAAAATAAAATCCCGTCCTAAAAAGTATACAGCCAGCATTCCGTAGTATCATCTCATCGCCTAAACGAGACAAAAGATCAACGTACTATGAGAAAATGTCCGTCAGTCTATGCTGAGAGCATTGTCGTCCTTTGTTCACACAGCTGTTTTCTGCGGCTAGTTGAGGTTTCATACGACTATACTCTTATATATTAGAAGATTGAGACAATTTATGCAGACTGACATATACCGACATAATGTACGCTGATAAATACGACGTATTGTAGTTCACAGACATCCTCTTCCGTTTGTGAAACACACTAAGGTGACACATTGGTTATCATTATTAAGACTTTCTGCCTCTACTGCGGGAGGAAGAGCCATTGACATACCTCATTAGGACTATTCATTTTTAAAACGGACAGAAAGCTACATGTATGTATCAATAGTTTTGCAATAAAAACAGGAATTGCAACAGCTGTCGCAAATGCTGGAATATTGAAGAAAAAGTTTGACATGCTAAACAGCTGTTGCAATAAAAGATTTTGCAATAAATAATTTAAACCAGAGAAGCGACACGCAATATTTCTCTGAAAAGATTTAAATATAAAACGAAAAAATATACCAAATTAAGCATGACAAAAGACTATTTTAATAGAGAACGGATTTTAGCCAAGTTGATGGTAACATTAACTTAAAAGCAACTGTATTGGTTGATAGGGAAATATGAAATGTTCCTATCAAAACTACCACATATATTTTAATCTAAACTATACAAAGGCAAACAGGGTAAATGTAAACGTGGCAAAAACACAGACAGGAGTCATAACACACACACACACGCCTTGGAACGGTCAGTGGGCAAAAGGACCGAATGGGTGCTTCAACCTGATTTGGAAGCGCAAACAGCTAACAGGAAGCACCTGCATCGGGAGTTAAAACTGATAAAATGAACTTATATAAATACATGATAAGTAGTAATAGAATAAACTATCAAAATATGTACGATGTGTACAGTAGATAAATGCTTCGGCAAGTTTCAAAAGAGAGAGTATTTTGAAATGAAACAGCCCAAGCGATGACAAATAATAATAACAATTTATTGACGTCATAAAATATCATGACGTCATATGTCAAAAGTACCGAAAAAAAGTAAAAAAACACACACACGAAAGAATTTTACAAATTTTAGAAAGCAACCAAAACCAACAAATCAAAATGTATTATTTTAAGGAATAAATAGGTAATGAGATTCAAACAATATATCATTAAGCCGAGGATTTATCAGCAATTGAAATATTTTTAATATACAAAAAATCCCGATGATATACCTACTGTGCAATCTCACGTAAAGGGTATGGAGACTGCTCAAGTTGTCTCACCAATATAGAGCACGGCTGGAGAGAAAAACTAAGAGACAAAAAATATAACATTGACTGTCCAATTATGGCTTTAAGTCTCTGTTTTCATATAGTGTCAACGACCTGTCCGCCGATCGTGTAATTTAAAAGCAATGCAAGTTCTTGACTGTAAAAGGGGAAATTGCAAGCAATGCAGTACAACGAAGGATTCCCGAGTTGTATCCGGCAGCAATAAATTTTCTGATAAGTTTTGTAAAGAGGTCAAAAATGTACTAAGACCCTTGATTTTGACTTGAATAAAACATTTCCATAAAATACAGGTGGCTTATGCCTTGCTGCATAATAATTTTCATACTGCTTTTATACTTTGAAGCAATAAAATAATTGCGGTGAAAGCATTTTGAAAACGCCTTCCTTAAGTTGTCAAATCGAAAGCCTTGCTGTAACAAATTAAAAAATAAATAAATCGGTTTCTAGCACTGAAATCTTCTACTTTGGTACAAACTCGTGCAAACCTTGCAAGATGGGATATGTAAATAATTAAAGTAAATGTTCAAGTCAGCCTATTTATACTGTACCAACTCGGTTTATTCTAAATCGTTCTGCCCCAATCGGTCCACTTCCAGCGCATGTAGGCGGTAATGTTTTCACACCTTTCAAATGAGGCAATACAACTATTTCCATCTAAATGATAAAATATGTAGGCAAATGATAAGTAAGTGAAGCCAATATGATACCCTGCTTAAACATTGAACAAGTGTGTAAAAATGTACCATGCTAAGTTAAATTAATTCAAATCTGTAATTTACTAACATTCTTACACAACCCTTCTTTACACATATATTCCAATTTTCTATCCCTATTCCCCGCATCCGTTTCTGCGTTTTACTGAAGTGAAATTTCATAGCCAGATAATGTGTGCTGGAATCTTCATACATATATGACATGTCTTTATACTGGATGCGGATGTTGTGCACTACAGCTAAATGACATACGTTCACACTGTCCGTCTAATTTGAATAAAAACGTGATGTGATAAAAGTGCAATCTCGATTTGCCCCTGCGTCCAGTTCATCGTGTGTTAAAAAGAGAAAGACTCTTGCTAATGATTTTATGGGATCGTATAAATTTCCACGTATATGAACAAATGAAACTTAAAACATTGAAAATACTTAAATTAATAACTATTTTTAGGCAAATAATATAATTTAAACAATAAAAGCTGGATATTGCCATTTTTTGCCATACACCTATCTGATTGATATATAAAGCAAACCAATCCTACTTCGCATACTGAACATAAGGTAATAATGTGGAGATACTCGTGTTTTTCTTAAAAGCGATAATTGCATTTTTCCCCATATTTTCTGACCACAAGGTGAAGCATAACGATATGTAATAAAAGCAAATTAGTAAGCAAAACTAGTATTTGTCTTATTTTAATAATTCTCGCCATCCATCTTATGTATAATTGTTTTTTTTTGTTTTTGAAGAATTGTAAATAAGGTGCAGTATTTGAGCGAAGAGAGAATAGTCTATAGAAAGAAATGTCTAAATTGTTAACAAAGTCGATTGTTTACACAGAAATCCATACACATAATATAAGGGGTTGACAAATCCAAATGTATAACCTTTCATAATGCTGCGGATTTTTGTCTTTAGAAGGATCAAAACATCTATGTGAATTAACAAATGCATTGATGATACCTACAATATTCCCTGCTGATCTGGAAGATACCATATGTACTGCAACTCCCGCTACAGACATTATGTTGATGAACTTTAATGGATTCATTGTTTCTGTTTCGGGAGTCATTTATAATTATGGAAGACATGAGGTTAGTCTGAGCTTCAAATCGATTGGATAGCTTGTTTTCAGGAAAAACATTCTTTCAAAAGTACATATCAAATTGTCTGTACTTTTTAATAAAGTCGCAAGTTACAGTTGTCAAATTGTACAGAACAATGGTTTACCATTCTGCTTGCTTTGTTTTGCTGAAATGTTGTTATAAAATATATTTAGAAAATGTTTCGAATACTTGTAACGTATGCTTATGTTATAAAAATATGACTTTAAACAATGAAACATTATTGCTTTTCTTGAAAATTTTAGATTTTAAATGTGCTCGTTTTCAAATGTGTTCGCCTTTATTATAAAATAAAAGATAACAATGGCTGTTTCTTTAAATAGTCGAACTTTTTTAAACTAAACACATGATAATTTTAATTGTTTTATTGATGCTACCAGTGTAAACGTAAAGAGACCCAATAAAACAATCCGAGTATCAAAATTAACATTAGAGCAAAATTCTCTCTTATACATTTGGGGTTTGCAAGAATCGGTTTATACCACAATTCATGTATAAAATAGAGATAGCTGCCAAGGATATACATAGGCACTATGCAGATTAACCATTCAGTTGAATGAGAAATCTACATAATCTTCTATTCAAGACCTCTTAGGCGAGTCTCCTTGTTTTTCATCAATCATTGTCTGCATGGTAGCAAATTGTAAATGATCTATGTGTTTGCTTCGGATATATCGGTAATAAATCCTGAAAGCAAATGAGAATCAAAAACATAATAGTTTTATGGATTAGTGGTAGCTATGTCAGCTCAATTTGATATTTAGAGCCTTCGTGCAAATTAATTTATTTTGTACCTATTTTGCGCATCCACATAAATTGTTTTTGCCATATTTGCTCTATATAAGAGAAAAATATGTCAAGGACCTAAGAGAAGTACCATTTGTATGAAAATATGGACTGCTAACACAACAATACACACGTACGCACGCACACAGGCCGCACAAGTAAATGCAAACGTGACAAAAATACTAGTGACATAAAGACACACAGAGAATCAACAACAGTTACCGCCTTGAAACGTTCAGTGGACAAATGTATCGACATATGTCCTTAAACCTGGTTTGTGGTGGCGCTTCTACCTCGCACCTGTCTAAAGGTGTTTCTCAAATACAAACAGTGAAAATAATAATTTCCCAATAACCGTATTTTTAAAACTGTTATAACACTAGATGTCCGCAGTTTTCAAAATCATTCACCATAAACAATTTAACAGACTGCCGTATATTGGTCTTAAATATTTAGCTATAAGGCGCACGAATAAGCTTTACCTCTTCACTTTTGCTGGTACATTAGTATCATCTTTTGAGAAAAAAGGAGGACTGATAGTTCCTTAACGATAGTTTCGTAAGTATGTCAGTACATATGTAATGCAATGCAATTAAATGTAATTAAATATGGGCTATAGATATAATAATCTTGTTGTAAACCTTCTTACTGCGATTCAAATGTAAGCCAGTGTCATGACGGTCTACTAAACGAAAAGCTAAGACCTGCTGGGATTAAACCTAAGAAACACGTGTGTTTTTGATCCGTTCTCGCGAATCGTCAGCTGTAGACAAATTAAATCTTTTGTTTGGAGATTCTGACGTGAAGAAGTACGACCGGAGGGGCGCCCATGGCGAAGTGGTAGAGTCGCTGATTTGTAACTCCTCTGACAGCTTAGCCTCTCACCGCGTGGGTTCTAGTCCCGTTCGTGGTTTTAACCAGACATTTGTTTGGCGTCTTCCTCCACCAAAACATAGCTGGGCGTCGCTATAATGATCATAATTGCTCGCTGCGATGTATCTCAAAAACAAAAAACTATATTTATTTATCGTGTCAGAGAATTATATATATATTGTCTCAGACAACATCGGATTTCAACACGGCGTCAAAGGACGATAACGTGCAATTTCAGAAGAGCTAACTTAAAATACTTATATAAATATGACTTAATTAAAGTAAATAGCAGTCTTAATTTAATGTTCATGGGAAACTGTCGTCTTTATGTTTTTTTTATTACATTACTTACATAAACATAAATTAAAATATGCTGCGAAATCTAAATATGCTGAACAGTGTCAATCAATGCTTGAAATAAACACGTAGTTTGCCACCTGTTCCAATTAAGGAAGGACTTTAATTTTTATGAAGGCTCAGACAAATGAGGTCTTAAATAAAATAAAAAAAATAAAGTCCCGAAAGAAGTCAAAGTACCTGTGTTCAATTAAGACGGGTTTTCACTGTCTTTACTTTCATAGTATCTTAATTATGAAAAGGCTTCCTTGGTTTATATGTTATATTCAATAAATTCTAAACGTAAATTACAAACCATGCATATTGTAAAAGATTTTTACAGTATATGGAACATTTTCCTTCCGAATGACAAATCATAACACACGTTGAGTTAACTTACCTACATGTAGCTTAGACTAAAAACAAAAATACCATAGTTTAGCAGTTACAGGACTGAATGTAACACAGCAACAGCCACATTGACAAAAGAGTCTGAATAGAACCACATTAACGTGTGTATTAAATCGTTTATTTTTATGTTCTTCTTACTGAAGAGAGTAAAATATTTGTTTTCAGTATGATGTTATCGACGATGAAACGATGTTAATCGTGTAAAAATATTTAGCTGTACACAGTTAATGAAACAACACTTTTAATATAACTGGAATCTATTATTTGGCATATTTTGACTGTGAAAAATTAGGCATAAAAAGTTGTTTGTTTCGGCTAACGTCTCAAAAAAAAATAGGGTAGGCAGGTAGGCAAAACTTTTTTCATTAACTTCTTTTTACCGTACAACCATTAGCCGATTTAAAATGTGAGAACACTGCATTAAAGGTAATACTAGCAACACATAATCATGTGGAAAATGACAACATATACATGTAAACTTAAAATAAATATAATATAGTTTTTATTTTACAATGGTTTGACATATTAAATGTGCCCATTTATTTCTATCTTCCATATGGCCTCTGGACAAATGCTTCCTTGCCAAGGTCACTGCAAACCTGACACATTGGCAGGACGGACTGGAACTTCGATTTCAAATTAAAATCAAATTCCACCCCACCACCCCACCCCTCTACCCCACAATGGCAACAAATGTCTTTGGAACTAATGAATTTGCAGGAGTAAAATCTCAGTTCTTCCGGGTACCACGGTTCACATTTTTTGTAACGATACCCCTCAAGCTTTTGTATGACGGGTGGACCACAGGGGATCCGCATGTGAAATCATACTCTGGTAGATGTTGGGCAACCAGAAGTTTTTGTTTATCAGTTTGAGTTTACTATATATATATAATAAAGACGTGGTTTTCTGCACTTAACACAAGTTACAACTCCGCTTACAGTCTGTGCTGACAGAGAGAAGTTGAGTAATTGTTCCCGAGGGTGTAAGTGTGTATCGCCTGTTCCTCCTGGCTCCAAGCGTTCAGATGGTGTTTCCTCAAATCCCGCCACATCCATGTCTTCAGATGGTTTTTCCTTAAATCCCACCACTTCTAAGAGTTCAGATGGTGTTTCCTCAATCACGCTACCTCCAAGCGTTCAGATGGTGTTTCCTTGGATCCCGCCACATCCAAGCATTCAGATGGAGTTTCCTTGGATCCCGCCACATCCAAGCGTTAAGATGGTGTTTCCTTGGATCCCGCCACATCCAAGCGTTCAGATGGTTTTTCCTTAGATCCCGCCACATCCAAGCGTTAAGATGGTGTTTCCTTGGATCCCGCCACATCCAAGCATTAAGATGGTGTTTCCTTGGATCCCGCCACATCCAAGCGTTCAGATGGTGTTTCCTTAGATCCCGCCACATCCAAGTGTTCATATGGTGTTTGCTTAGATCCCGCCACATCCATGTGTTCAGATGGTGTTTCCTTAGATCCCGCCACATCATAGACTTGAGATGGTGTTTCTGGTGTTTCCTCAATCCCGCCATATTCAAGCGTTCAGATGGTGTTTCCTTAGATCCCGCCACATCCATGTGTTCAGATGGTGTTTCCTTAGATCCCGCCACATCCATGTGTTCAGATGGTGTTTCCTTAGATCCCGCCACATCCATGTGTTCAGATGGTGTTTCCTTAATCCCGCCACATCCATGTGTTCAGATGGTGTTTCCTTAGATCCTGCCACATCCATGTGTTCAGATGGTGTTTCCTTAGATCCCGCCACATCCATGTGTTCAGATGGTGTTTCCTTAATCCCGCCACATCCATGTGTTCAGATGGTGTTTCCTTAGATCCTGCCACATCCATGTGTTCAGATGGTGTTTCCTTAGATCCCGCCACATCCATGTGTTCAGATGGTGTTTCCTTAGATCCCGCCACATCCAAGCGTTCAGATGGTGTCTTCTTAGATCCCGCCACATCCATGTGTTCAGATGGTGTTTCCTTAGATCCTGCCACATCCATGTGTTCAGATGGTGTTTCCTTAGATCCTGCCACATCCATGTGTTCAGATGGTGTTTCCTTAGATCCCGCCACATCCATGTGTTCAGATGGTGTTTCCTTAGATCCCGCCACATCCAAGCGTTCAGATGGTGTTTTCTTAGATCCCGCCACATCCATGTGTTCAGATGGTGTTTCCTTAGATCCTGCCACATCCAAGTGTTCTGCTGGTGTATTCTCTGTGAGTGTTGGCTCTAATGCAGTCTGATCCATGTCAGTTTCCTGCTAGATTTTGCTGAAGGAAAATCCCGCCCTCTACTCATTAGAACTTGGAAAGCACCATCTTCTTTTTGGTGAAGTTTTCAACTTTGCTTTACTTCCTACCGAGTGGTCAGTCGTGCATTGGAATGCTAGGCATTTAACATCAAAGTCTACAACATCTCCAACAGTAATTTTGGGTTGATTTCTATCATCCCAGATGAAGCCGATAACATTGGAGCAGCACAACCTGCAACTAAATTGAGAAAACTCTGACGATTAATTTTTCTCAGGCTCACAATATATTCAAGCTTATTTGGTCGGCCAAACACTTTTGTGCAAGAACATGCAAGCATCAAATCCTTTTACAATTTGGGCAAGTTACATTCAGTTAAGATTTATCATCTTATTAGCCAAAAGCCCAACGGTTTTGCTTAACTCACTAATGAGCAACCTTGACAAAACTTTCAAACCAAAGTGTGTTTGTTACAGCCTGCTGATATACATTATAAAACAGATGTGAAAAGTTGTGAAAAGTTGCGAAATTTTTAATTTTTAAATTGAGTTTTGAAAGTTATTTTCAACAGCCCTGGATTCTGGAAAGATCTTGTGAACACGCATGGCACATAAATCTAAACGGTAAACCGGTACCTGTAAACTGCTGTTTTTCTGAAAAGACGTGGTATGTAAAGAACTTCTTTCACTGTATCGCTGTTGTTGAAAACTGCAAATTTGTCAACATTTTGCTGTGCACCGAAATGCACCAATGTACCGAAAGTCATATTTTAATTCTAAAATCGTAGACAAGCACCAAAAAGAAGATTAGGGTCGGCAAAAAAATAGGGTCGGTCGAATAAGTGCAAATAAACAACTTTTTTACGCCTTAGCTAGCGACCTGTACATTTATCAATTTATTTCCTGTTTTGTCTTACCCATGCCTATATACACTGTATTTTTAAAAACTGTACAATGTTCCTAAAAGTCTATGTCAGTCCTTTTCGATGCTAATTAAACTCTAGACCTTGTGCAACCGTCTCTGCATTTTCCCATTGGTGTTTCGATAATATGGTTTATTCAGACCGACATGCCACATAATGCATTGGTAATTAACCGACGACGTATTGAAATGCTGCACACACAGCACGTTGCATTTGAAATATATATCGCAGCGACAAAATTTAGACATAGCTTTTAGTGGAGATAGAAGACCACAGACACATTTCTGTAAACCATTGGCACACCACAATAGGAATTATTATTTCATTAGAAATATATTGTAAATTTTGTTTGATAATTCTGTTTATAACTTTCGGGTAGAGTGAAGCAGTTGTTATGTTTGAGCAAAAAATGGATTATATGAACTTGATTAGAAATATCTAAACAATTTTAAACTGTTTTCCTCGTAGTAGTATCGTCATGAAACTGCCGTGTACATGTACCGGTCTTAAAACCCGAATAACAATTTCGCAATATGTAACAGTCTCTCTTAAACCATGATCTCTATTTACGTAGGAATTTTTATACTATTTACTCGTCTTCAGACTATCTTTGCACTAAGAATAAAATTAATCTATTAAATCTTTATGTAAGCAATAAAGAATTCAATGGTATTTAGGCAGATAAGATTGCCCCAGTAAATTCCTGAATATGCTTCACATAAACTCAATTATTAGACACATGTTCGCAAAAAATACCTTATATATTATATAATTCATTCAAACATTGTAACGGGCGTAAACGCATTAGTTGCACCTTGGGCTGCTATTAAAGGGCGTCAAGAATTAATGTTCAAATTAACTGTTGTTAAAAGTTTTAACTTCAAACACATCCATATGTATCTAATGCAAATAGCTTTTGATTAAAAACGCTTCATTTATTGTAGATACAATTTGTAAATTAAAAGAAAATGTGTCATTAGGTTAAAATGATGAGATATACAACTGCTATTTGTTTCATTTTAAAACGAACCTTTCTTTTTCATTTTGTTATATTATATTTTTGAGCATTTTGTTTGCGCTTTAGTTATAAAGTATCGTTAATAGCGGTCACCAAAACACATTGTTGTATAAATCAAGATCCCGTATTTTTGTTGACAACGAACATATCAGCAAAATCCAATTACATTTATTACAAATGACGCATCGACATGTTCTTTTTCCCAGAACAAATTAAGCTAGAAATATCCATCCAGTAAATAAAACGGATAATGATATCCGATGTCAATATCGCATTGAAACTTATAGAACGATTGGAATTATAAATATAGAAGACGCGCACATACATGTTAATTTTCTCCCAATTCAAACGACGAAGTCTGACCGATTCATGACCCTTTTATACTATTAATATGACAGCATTTTCAATATATTCTCCATAATTATATTGTCATAAATATAAAACCTTGGGGATAATAAACGAAATGCTGTATTCGATGTTTTATTAGATATTCCAGACAAAGGAAATGTCAAAGTACATTGTCTTCTTATATCTTAATAGTCAATTCTTGGTGATAGCTCTTTTTATATAAGCATATTTTAGCTATCCAAATGACCGGTAGGAAAATATATTTTTCTGTTTGTATTGATGATTTAGACAAAGTCCATTACTTTTTTTATGTTTTAACTTATTTATGTATCAGCTGTTTTGTCCAATTGCTAAAAGCATGATGTTTAACGATTGTCTTGATACGTCTTATCTGACATCTCACGTCAATGACGTAAAATGTCCATGACATATCATATCAATAACATCACACTTTGTCATAACTTAAATATCGATGACATATGTTGTTCATGACATATCACGTCAATGACATCACAACTTGGCATAAACGTTTCAAGCCAATGGCACCTATTGTTCATATAAACTCAAGTCAATGAAATCACAATCTGTCATAACTTTTCATGTCAATTGCACCTATTGTTCAAGACATCTCATGTCAATGACATTACAATTTGCCATAAAGTTTCCTGTCAAAGTATATCAATCATTAAATATAAAACTGTTTTAACTGCAAAACTTCAACTCTTACAGGTTGGTATCACTAAGAGATTTTAACCGGTGGTTAAGAATAAACTTTAATCAATGTAAGAAAGCCATTTAATGTTTACAGTCGTGTCAATTGGTACATTTGAGTTAGAGCATACAACAAATTTCAACATTCCATCAGATAGTTTAGATCTATATATTATACTTTTTCAAAGCCTGCTGGCTAAGTTAAACCGTAAAACATTTGTAAAAGTATAAAGAATTTATACAAATGTAATACATTCTCCAAAAACAGTTTAATGTTTCTCGATGAATGTCTAAATGAATTAATGGTGTCTACAACAATCCCCAAAGGTTCTGGTGAAATTATTGGGCTTGCGTTTTCTCTCGCAGGCATTGTGTTGATCTACTGTCACGGTTTCGCCTGCAAAATCCATTTCAAGTTATCGACGACCTTAGGTTTACCAATCGGCAGCAATATTTGTATTCAGGATGAATATTGTGCAGATGGCTAAAATATATCTAGGGTTTTGTTCTTCACTTTAAATATTTAATTTCTTTAGCAATCAATAGTTTCGTGCATACAAACATTACTTGTCTTGTCACTAAATACAGTTTGAATATTTATGTTAATAACGTCACTAATGATGTCATGATATAGACAGTTTTGTTTCCAATGGGTCTGTTTTTATTTCACTGCTTCCATTTAAGAACCCCCTCCGGAAATTCGAGGTAGCTGCTCTCTAAAACCGGTTACAGTTTTTTTTAAATCTCAGTCGGTCTATTTACCGGACTGACCGTTCCAAGGCGGTAACTGTGTTATGTCTCGGCACAGTTTTGTTGTAACTGTTACAACTGACTTGCACGTGAATACATTGGCCTATCTCTTCTTAAATTTTAATATTCATTTCAGTACAGTACGAATTTCTCATATTTCATTATTTATAATCAATAGATTTTTATCAATAATTACATTTTGTGTCTATGATTGATTATTCGAAGTTATCAAATGTCAATAAATTGATAAATGGCCGATTATACGTCCACAATATACGTCGTGTGTTTAATTTATGTTATGTTCTGTTATATTTTAACTGCAGGTTATAAACTGAACTCATACCTGATCGTAATTCTGAATAGATCTTATCTGAATAGATATAAATATTTAAAGGGATATTTTAGTAGAGCATTACAAATGAGTTCATAATATGTCGAAAAGGAATTGTTTTACTTAAACAATCGTTAACAAGTCAATTATTATTTTACAAGCAGAAGGCAGGATGACTATCTAGGCATCATGTACATAGACATTTGTTCAATTATACATTTGGTTTCATATTAAATACTACTGTCGATGCTTGATCATTGACTGCATTTGTCTCTCTGTGTGTATGTGCGTGGTGTCGTTTGTGTGTGTGTCATTATTATAGAAAATTGGGACGCAATGTCTAAACATTGAGCTCAACAACCTTAAACGCACGTATTGTCCAACAGGTTTCAATATGAACCTAATATGTTTAATAGTATGCAGATGGGAAGTGCGGTTAAATTAGATGCGGGCTTTTTAAAAGTTTCTAATCACTTGAGTTAAGATCCGTGTTTCGCTCTTTTAAACAACGCTAAAGCAAATGCCACATGTTAGGCAGTCTGTATATACTTATTTAAGTTAAAAAAACGAAATTGCCAAAAACGATGATTGTATTTGTGTTAAACTAATAAGCATTTGTGATCGTTAAGTGTCATGATGCTTCTATTTGCAGTATATGATCATCTAAATTTTGATAGGATCATTTTTGTGTTGTTTTTCAAATCGAAATAATACCATATTCCTTTTCTGAACACTATGTGGACATTATTTTCGATGACGTCACTACTTTCGTCATAACGTATAGAAAATATCAGCGCATCAACATTTTGTTTTCAAATAGATCGTTTTTCTTTTCGTTGCTTGCATTTGAGAAACTCGTCAGAAAGTGTGAGGTTAGAGCTCGGTAAAACCGGTTTAAGCACCCCAGTCGGTCCATATTGCCGACTGACCGTTCCAAGGAGGTAACTGTCGGGTTTGCTCTTTTCCTTAAATGACTCATCACAAATTTGTTCTTACTTTCGCTTGGCTTGCATGTGAAATACCTTTGTTCTGTGCCTTTTCGGAGTTGGGTATATGTTGCAATACTCATAGGACTTTGTCATATATTATTATTTACCTATTACCTTACATAAAATCTTTTTAAAATGTTTGTTATGTTCAATGATCAATTAAATTCCATTTTAAACCACTGGCAGTGTTTTGTAATACTATATGTACTATATTTTAGACGGACTATGCACGTCATTCGATAAGTTTACTCGTGAAAATAAATATACTGTTACTTTTCTATAAGCCGAAGAAGAGACATTTCCATTTAATATATTGTTCAGACGAAAACATACAAGAGCTTTATTTATGTCTTTGTGGTAAATTGCCCTCTGCCTGGTATTTAGATGAAGCTAAGCCGCATTTATAAAAACAGCATGCAGATAATAAACTTGGGTAAATATCAATGTATCGTAGACCAAGAGCTTTGTGTATTTTTCAAAATCACAAAGGGCGTTTTAGGGTTTTGTCGTAAAGCAATCCAAACAAGTTTAATATTTTAAACGTAAATTTTCAAAAATAAAATTTGCTTGGTCAGCAAACGCATCTGTATGCATTTGGCAGACAAGAAGGTGTATTATGTTAAGAAACGCCTCTGCGCCTTCGCCAATTCTGAATCCAAATCATTATGTATACTCACCTTTGCAAGGTCAATACGCTGAAATAGAATGTATTAAATATGCATATCAGACAAACATAGGCACAGTGTTGTTTGGATGAGGTTCTTCTATCAAAACAAATATATGCCATCAACGACGAATTAACTTCATTAATAATGTTGACCAGCATCCCTGGAGATGGTGTTTCCACATAAAATTTACATTATCTACACTCACAGACATTTCAAGTGATTTACCGAAATGTTTTCGTGTTTATGCAAACAAGAATCAGTTAATGTTATGTCTGAGACCAGACCAATCCTCACATCGACTTTAAAGCCTGTATACAGGATAATTCGTGCAATATTCCACACTTTGTACTTATTCGATATGTTTGTCTTTAAAAAGGTTTTTAGTTACAATGCAAGAGATTACTGTCAGTTCTCTCACATTGAGTGAATAAGTTTTATTTATTTCAAAATATTATATTTGTGGTCATTATCGTAGGACCTTTTCAGAAGTTCTTATTCTTAAAGGCATGATATTTGTTTTCTGTTCTACCATCATCCACACAGACATCATGAGCGATTTTAGTCAACATGAGAAAGGGAATCTCATTATAAACATAAATCAGAAAAAGTATAAGTTTCCCAATGGCACCTCGTATAAAAAGCTGTATCTTAGATCTTAGATTTAGAAAAAAGGGATGCTCGTACGATTGTAGCAGGATGTATTTAGAAAAGTTGATAACAATAATAAGTAGAGCATAGAATGCTACAAACCTTGAGATGTTGTTATATAAAAATATACATGTTCATGTGATTCAGATCCGATTACCATTATGTTTCTTTTCAAAACTAACCTTGATTCATAAAAGCGAATTGTATTCTTATGCACCCCCTTTAGAATAAGAAACACTTTGTAAAAACGAAATATATTTAAAGCAATATTTCTGACGACGACTTTAAGCGTAACAAAATCCGATTATAAATCTCAAACAATCTATAACTGTGTTCCAAAATTCATTCTAAAAAGTAAAGAAATATTGCGTAAGACTTGACATTTTTGCCCTTCCTCTTGAAGAAAGAGTTTCCTGGAATACCAGTTCGTCAGCTTTTTCTAAAAACCTTATTCTGTCCTTGAGACTGGATTAGTCTTAAGCTGGTCGTAACATTGGTGAGAACATCTTGAGAAGCTAAGAGAAACTATTTATGTACGATGTGCTGTAATACTCAAGGTGTTTTAATTAATACAGTAAAATGTATAAATAAATAAGTCAATGTATAAATCAATATGTAAATCAATGTATAAATAAATAAATATGTATTTCATGTAATATTTTAGCAATTCATAGTAATGTAAATGTTTATTTGGAAGATAAACACAACTTTTGCTCTTGCTTAGATTTGACACTTTCTTTATTGTAGTTGGTTTCGATGCTCAATCTTTAATACCCCCTGTAGCTAGGAAAATATTACCGAATTGACAAATTAAATAGAAAGAAAATATGTCTTTGTAAACCGTGTTAAAAATCACAACTCACACAGACACTGTTCAGCACAGTATCTTTTGCTGTTGACAACTGAAGAAATATCTTTTGTATCTTTAGTGAGAATATATACTTGACATTGACACAGAAAAACAGAAAACACGGAAAACTTAACCATTATCTGTTCTTTCGATTGGTAAAATGGTTGGTGAAAAATGATTAACAAAGTTTTGAGGAATAAATTACTGTGTAAAAACGTTAAACTGCATCTTTTGTAATAAAGCACAATTGTAAAGCAATAAGAGCCATTAGGTCAGGAGCATGTTAATTAGCTGAAAACACTTTAGATATGTTGTATGTTAACGTATTAGATATCGAGTTTACTCTATGATTCATCACAGATTTGTCCTTACTGTTACGTTTGGCTTGCATGAGAAAACCTATGTTCTGTGCCTTTTCAAATGTTGGTATATGTGGCAATGCTCATAGGACTTTGCCATGTAGTCTTACACGTTTATTACACAGTGTTTCTCCCTATACACATTCATCTTTAGGCTGTTCATGTTCAAAAGAAAGACAGAAAGCTGAAAAGTTTAAAGTTTAATCTTATTAGCTAAATCTAAATCTTACAGTTAAATTAGCTTATAAAATAGGATTATGCATTTCGAAATACACATGTTTGTATGAGTACTACACAATCCTTACGTTAAAGACAGTGTTACACTTTAACTAGGAGAAGAGTTACACAGTTAGGTTGTTATTTGATAGTATATTGAAACTAAGCAATGATGCTTTCTATGTGTATGATATCAATCATTAAATTATCATCATCAAGTAAAGTAACATCCGATTACCCATGTTTACCTTACATTTGTTAATTTTAACAATATATAATTTTAGGAAAACAAAGATCGGTAATTTGTGTTCTGCTAAATATATGCCTTTACGTTATACAGACCCACCAGAGTCTCATAATATGTCATGCTCTCATGAAGTAGACGTTAAAATGAAGAAATTGTCCGCTCTTTTATGAAGCTATTCCTGACTTTATCAGACCTTACCATATTCACAGGTCAAAATATATTTATATACTATTTACTTTAAAATGATGTTGCTTAAGCCTGCGTATGCTTATTAAGCTGTTTTATTGGTAACCTTAACATAATTTATTGGAAACATACTTATTGTTTGTTTGTGTATAGATATTGAATAAACAAAAATGATACTGAGGTGAAAGATTGCTTTGTCACAAGTGGATATATAATTAGTTAATGGTACCACCCGATTCTATTTTGGGACAATGCTTTAGCATCTTATACTGTAAATGCTACAAAATATAAAGACTGGAATGTTTTTATTTGTTTTCACAGTAACAATGATTTTTTTCGACAGTATCGTAATAATACACTGGTTTATGCTATTTTTAGTAGAAAACATTTTCAGAAAGAAATCATAGATGTAAGTGGGGAATAACATTTTAGCTTTTTCAAAAATAAATGCGTGGAATAATGTGGTAAGCTATTTTAAAGGGTATTCATATCTTTTCTTTATTTTCACACCACTAATGTAATACTATTCTAAATGTTTAATAAGCTTAATTCCTTTTATTGATTGATTGCAAAAACACAGAGAATGAATATTATGTGCTGGTCATTTTATGCAGCATTGTATTTCTTTCAAAGCCAAATAAAGACACCAATACAGCTTGAAAAACACACGATTGAGGACAAATATCTGTATTTGATAAGTATAAAAATGTATAATTATATATATATTTATTTTCAATTAAAAATGTGATACGATTGTTTTAAGGAAAATGAAATAAAATCACCATTGTAAATACACGGAGCACTATTCCTGTCAGCTAAATATTTTGTCAGTAAATGCAATGCATGATTGTGTGATTTACTTACTTGTATATGTATTTTAGTTACGTTTAAATTAAACTGTCTGTAAACTCTTTAATAAGTTTACAAACTTTGCAGCGTTCAAAATGCTACTGTTCTAAGTTCATGTGATAAACAAAATCGTAGTTTTCTAAACTAAAGTTGATGTGCAGATTATATATATTTAAGAGTAAAAACCTAACTCCCTTGCAAAACATACTAGGTGGATTTTTCTAAAAGGATTTATTCTTAGGACATTTGCTAAACATATACCCTAAAAGCTTCTTATGTTAGTCCGCACTTTTGTAAACTGTAATATTATTATTTTTCATATGAGTAAAATGATATTAATATTATATTATATAATTATAATATAGTTAACTAATCAGATAATCAGAAGAAAGAAAACAGGAATTAAATATTGGAAGTTTATGTCAGTTCCATATTGAGGACATCATGTAGCGGCTTGGCTTAAAAAAGCAGGTGAAACGTTTTAACAAAAGCATAAAATGTGAAACGTGAAATCAACGAATATATTCAATGAAAAATACAATTTACGTTAGAATCTGAATAGGGATAAGAATATTTTAATCAGGCCTACATTTTTCGCTTTCTCTGTACATTATGACAATATGATAGTACAAATTTTGGCAAGGTTAATATAATTGTGCCTTACTCTCTATTTTATAAAGTCAACATCTGATATATAAAGAGAAGAAACTTTGAACAATTTTATCTTTACATAACTTGACTGTCATGGAATTAATTGACGTAGCTTACATAGCTGAGACAAATTGGCTTCACTAAAACCTGTTCATCCAACAAGCCTAAATGATCTGTAATTCCCTTTCAAGTGTTTGCTTTACGATTTTAACTTTATTCCAGGAGGACAACTATAGTGATGTCCAGCTGTGATTGGTGCAGGGAAAATGTCTGATCAGAGCTTACGGCAAAAGGCAGGTCAGTCGGAACCTCTCGTACTTTTCGCCCCGACTCGGACTCTGACTCACTTTATGTCGTTTGTAAAGGAAGATGTGCCAGACCTGGACTTTAAATTAAAATCGCAATTAGAGAAATTAAGAAATTAAGAATGGAAAGAGAAGAGCGAATAGAGAACGAACAAGAGAAAGAGAATGAGAAAAAGAACGGGATAGAGAAATGGAGCGGGAAGAGGAGAACGAGACAGGCAGTTTCAGTTAGTATTGAAGAATCTAGGAAGAGCAAATTAGACACCCATTAAAATAAAGCATTTGATGTGTCAAAAATATTAGACCTGTTCCTCCATTTCAAGAAAAGCCTGTGTTGACAAATTCTTTTTGCATTTTGAGAAAGTTGCAGATAACTTGAGATGGCCAAAAGAGCACTGGACCTTAATTCTGCAAACTGTTCTGTAAGGAAAGCACGTAAAATCTTCAAACAGTTAAGCATTGAACAGTGTTCTAACTATGATACTGTCAAAGATTACAATCTTAAAGGCCACGAACTGGTCCCTGTTGCATGAAGACAAAGATTTGGGAATTGTAAAAAAGAAACATATAAAACACATGTTTAGTTTGCTAGAACAAAACACCATTGTTCGACAGATGGTGTTCATCTAAAGTAATAGAACAAGACCATGCTAAATTACGGCAGCTTATTCTTATTGAATAGTTTAAACGCTTCATCAACCTGACATTAAGACCTTCATTGATGAAAAGCAAGTTGAAACTTTAGATGAAGCTGCTTATTTGGCTGATGACTATTTTTTGACTCACAAGATCTAGTTTGTTCCTAAACCAAACTTCACATCTACACTTAGCGCTACAAGAAATACCAATTCAAGTCCACATGTAAATGCTAAGTTAAAACATAATAGTATTTCTACTGGCTTTTCAAGTCAGTTCACTTTACACAGACAAAAACCGTCTGGTGAACGAAATATCTTATCTAATGTTACTTGCAATTATTGCAAGAAAACTGGTCTTCTCATTTGTTACTGTTTAAAATTAAAGGGGAAGCAGTCTAGAGATGGGTACAAACCAACAGGCCTTACCACTTTCAAGTCAAGGCCACGGTCGAAGTTGACACTTTTGAACAGGCTAACAAACCTGATTTCTTGCCAAAGGCAAAAGGGCCTTTTCATACTGTCGATGTTTCAAAACCCAATTCTGACTTTGTTATGGATATTTATGAGTCATTTTTGTCAAATGGTTTTGTATCTCTTCCAGGGGATTCTTGCCCGCCTACCCCTATTAAGATATTTAGAGACACCAATCGCTTATTTTGGCAGATACTCTGCCATTTTCCGAGAAGACCTTTTCTGGAGTTAGTGTTGTTATTCAGGGTGTAGAGTGTGGTTCTTTATTTGTTCCTCTCAATAACATAGTTTTGTCTTCCACTTTGATAAGAGGTTTAGTGCCTGTCGGTCTTTGATCTGCATTAAGTTTTAAGGATGTCAGTTTGTTGCTGAGCAACGACTAAGCTGGAATTTAGGTCGTGGTAAACCCACTCGTAACTGACACACCTATCATGGACAAACGTCCTAATCCTGATGAACAGGAAATTCCTCATCTTTATCCTTCTTGTGCAGGTACTCGTTCTATGGCTAGCAAAGCTATCCAGAGTTCGGCTAAAACGCCGTTGATAAAATTGTCACTTCTAATGTTGACTTGGCTGACACTTTTATTGGTCAGATTTACAACGAGGCCAATTCCAAAGCTCCGTTTCAGCCCATTCCTGCATTTGGGGACCCGTTTTCTCGAATTATCGAAAATATAGACTTTGCACTGACTACCGGACGATCAATATCATCACAAAGACGGATTCATATCCCATACCAAGGATGGATGATTGTATTGACAAAGTTGGGAAAGCCAAATTTGTAACTAAGTTCGATCTTCTGAAAGGATTCTGGCAAGTACCTCATACAAACCGTGCAAAGAAATTGTCTGCATTTGAGACACCAGATGGACTGTACCAATTCAAGGTTATGCCACCTTGCAATGTTCCAACGACTCATTAACCCTGTCATTTCTGGACTTGACGGGTGCGATGCCTACATCGACGACATCATCTCCTCTGAGACCTTTGCCGAACGAATGGAAACTATCTGATCTTACAGATTGAGTGAGGCAAAGCTACCCATCAACCTGGATAAACAGGAATTTTGTCATGCTACGTTAACCTTTTTAGGACACGTTGAGGGACATGGTCTATTGATGCAAAAGTTATAGCTATTTCTGAGTTTCCAATAAATACATGTAAAACTCAGTTGATGCGATTTCTTGGTAAGGCAGGCTTTTATATAAAATTTTGTAAAACAGTTTTCTGACATTGCAAAATCTTGACAAACCTTCTCAAATTATTATAAATATATCATTTGTATGGAATTTTGAATGTAAAACTGCATTCGACAAATTTGAAAGCTTTACTTAAGAGCGCACCAATTCTCTTTGCACCAGACTTTGGCAATAGTTGTTCAATGGCTGGTGATGCTAGTGACGTAGGTGCTGGTTCTGTTCTGTTACAATCAGATAGTGAGGGTAATGATCTTCCCGTGTGTTATTTCTCAAGAACAAACATTCATAGAAATTATTCTACAATTGAAAAAGACTGCCTTACTCTTATTTTTGCTATACAACATGTTGAAGTGTAATAACTTCTTCAGTTAAACCTATTGTTGTATTCAGTACCACAACCCCTTTAAGTTCTTAAACAAGTTAAAGAACAAAAAACAAAGGTAACTAAGGTGGAGCCTGCTCTTACAACAGTTTGCTTTAGAAATTAAACACATTAAAGGAAAAGACAATGTTATACCTGATGCTCTCTCTCGTATGTAATTGTGTTAACTGAAGGACAATATGTTATTACAACATGTTTATTCAAAAGTTTACATGTATTTTGAACTTTGTATAACTGTTATTGTGTTATATTGAATACAGTTTGTTTTGATATGATGTCTGTTAAATACGTTATACATGCATTTTGTAATTTGTAACACTAAATTGTGTGAATTTGAAATATCATGTGTTTTGATATTTCTTCTCTTTAACATGTGACACTTATATTGTATTTGTATCATTGTTGCAATAACCTACTTTATTGAGTTATTGTTGATTTAATATTCTAAAAACTATATATTGCATAAACTTGTTTCCTTTAGGGGTGGAGGTTTTTATGACTTAGGGGTTGTTCATCGTTTAGTATTAACGACGTATTTCGCATGGCGTGGCTTTCGCGTAACAGCAAAAAAAAGGATCATACTAGAAAATTCATTTCTTTATTTTCAACTGGGTTCCGTGAATGTTCTGGAGACTTTTGCGTTCTAGAAATTCGTTGGGTCTATATAAGGGCTTGTTAGCCGATTTAAGTTTGGACATATAGTTTGGAAATACTTGCAGCTATATTATTATATAATTTCAACTGTGCATATTTACGAGGCCATTCTACCTAAAAACTCTTTAACAATTAATTGGACTATTAAAAGGACACATCCTAAAGGGAAAACTGTAAGATAACATTTATTTTGCATTCTCAAATTTTGTCAGATATATCTGTTTTTATATTGTTACGCCATAGATTTAATTGTTGTTGTTTATAACTAAAATGTTATTGTACTAGTTTGTTGCTTGCTTATTCTTTCGGTTACACCATTTCGACGTTTTGTAAACGTGCCATTTTATAAATAAATATTAAATAGCGACACCGGTCGTTACAATATATATTTGAACAAGCGGAATGAATCATTGGAATTTGTGGGACTCCCGTAGCCTGTTGAGTGGAACCGCCAACTCCTCAGACATCATGTCCTCTCACCCTGCATAGGAGGTTCTCACTAGGCGTTTGTTATAATTACCATAATTATGTCGCAGCACACAACAGTCTTTGTTTTTGTTGGCAAAATACCACCATTCTTCCTTCTTATTGTTTTAATTAATTTTTTATTGATGAATAATCATAATAATAATAGCTACATGTAATGTAAGTTTTGTTCTAGGGATCGAAACAAAAGTTTCCTATGACATTCAAACAAAACTGTATAAAACCATACACTCAGACGTAGAATGGCTTGCATAAAAAGGTGTTCTAAAAGACAATGTAGACTGCAGAGCTATGCTAATTTCTGTGATGTATATAAACAGATTACGATTTCTTTTGCATTGACGTTGCTCATCTTCTCAGATGTGACTCTCAAAAGTAACTAAACTCTGTAATTTTGTCTTCAAAGTACCCTGTAAATAGGCATTCAAAACCTGATTTTAATCTTACTTACACAATAAGGTTGCATGGGCAGATCAAATAAGATGACCCTGCAAAGGAACAGTCGGGGATGCCACTTAACTGGATATTGCTTATCAGTTATATACTTTTATAAAAGACAAACAAAATCGTATTACTGAAACTGCAGAAAGACTTTCTAGATAAACGCAGAAAGACAAGACAATCACGACAGTCAAGGTTAAAGCAGTCTGTAATCCAGGTTTAAGTACTGTCTTTATGACGACTGACCAATTAAAGGCAATAACTGTTCTTTATTCCCTTTTTGTCTCGTCTTTATGCTTCCGTCACGCTAACATTTTGCTTGTATGTGTACCTCTGTCTTGTGGTATTTCTGTGATCATTCTCATAGAACTAATAATAATTTCCTATTTCTTGTGGAAATAGGTTTTTACAATTTGTTGGTTCATTTTATGTGTTTGCGCCCATTGCCAAAGAGATATTTACTGCCTGCCAAAATTAATAAGACCGTTTTGGTATTGAAAATATATGAGGGCAATTCAAGTTTATATTTTCTTTTTAACAAATCCAGAAAATCATCTCATGATATTGTTGTAAAGGAGTACGTTAGATTTAAACAAATTCAACTAATTCGCAGAAAATGAAAGTTCAATGATACCACTGTTGCACATTGTTTAATATATATTTCAATAGAAGAATTTAATCATGGTTTGACAGCGCTGATGGATGAGTTGCCTTGCAATACATACAAGTGGTGATTTAAGTTCCTGAGACGAATAATGAGCAAAATTAAGCAATTCCTCTTAGGATTTTAAAGATAGAAATATTCAAATTATTTTTGCATTTGTACTTTTACCATTTTTGAATATCTTAATTTTTGAAGGTATTTAGAGATGAAAATAAGAAACCTGTTCGAAATCGAACTTATCAAAATGCTATATCTATTGACAATGCATAATAGAAGAGAATTAACTGGTAACATATGAGTACATAATGTATTTTTCAGGTTGCTTTCTAAAAATGATTCTATAGTAGATTATTTCTCTTAACATCACTAGTATTTTCGCCATTTGGTCTGTAATCTTATTTTGAAATGGGACTAATAACAATTCGAAAATCAACATCCGGGTTGCGGTGGTGATTTCTTTTATGTTGATACATGTATTTGTATTGTAATAAAGAGATGATCGTGGGATAACATATTAATTAGCCTTTTCAGGAACTGACGAGAAGTCAAAATTTTTGCACATCAGTAACCTTTAAAGCAATTTCAATTTTAACATTAAAACATTGATGCAAAACAGTATAGGTCGCCGACTATATACATGTATTGTTTAACATGTGTACATTTTGCCTAATTACTATGAAACCACAGAAAACCTTTTTGTTGTAGTAACAAAGATTTAAAATGCCTGCCAGCTCGGCTGGGCAGTCTGTCGGAATGATTTTGATGTAACAGCCTCCATTAATGAAAAGTAATGCATTCGGAAAACTACTAGTCATATTCTACAGTATGTCTAAATATTGTGAGTCGACTATTGCCCTATTTCAAATAAAAGTATTGAGCCAACCCTGATTCTAACAACACATAATATACGAATTAAATAATATAAAATAAACTTAAATTAATATTAACATACAACAAGACGCAAGGTTAAAACAAATAAAATTAGTTTCAGAGTTTGTGTTTGTTTTTCATGCCCTAAATTTATGAACGATAAATGTATATGTATACATCACATGTAATAGAAAAATATATACAGCTCGTATGTAGAAAAAGTAAATAAAATGTTTTTATTTATTATACTAAGTATCATGCTTTAAACTAGATTGCGGGCAAATAGTTTTTTATTATAAAAAGCACAGTAAACAAGCAGGAATTATTGATAAACGAACAGGAGCTTGTTTCCAGCTTCTATAAGAGAGAAAGTTTATCCGAGAGGTCTGCCACCCAGCAACTCTAACTTACAACGATACAACCAAACATTAAAAAGATCTGATTACACGGTTTTATTCCTACTATGTAAAAAAGCTGTTTTTTAGATTACAATTAAAATATATCACTGTCCCTGACCAATTCGAATAACAAATATTCGGTTTGCCACCACCTATAGTTTATATTAACATTATTGGTCTATCCGGATGGTTGTTTGCAGAATCAAACACAGTTGATAATGTCTGATTCACATAAGACAAATGAATAGTTTTATATAATTTAAAAGTAAAAGAACGTTTTAGAACTTAGACGTTAAATCACAACTACTAATAGTCTACAGTGTTTGAAAACTGATCAGATTTCCTTCTACTATAGAATTAGTGTTATATATATATTCTATAGAGATTTGTACTAGTGAACGTCCAAGTACTGACAATGATGGAAATGTGATTATGTATATACAATTTGATTCCAGTAACAGGGATGATAATTAAACGCCGTATTAATTATGTTTCCGATAATTTCTTTTTTATATTGTCGCAAATTGTTATGTAAGATTTACACTTGATTCCGTAAAACGTACCTTTTATGACCATATTCCATGGCAAATTGGAACCAAATGCATAGAATGTATAACGCCCAAAGAATAGACTGAATAGTTGGTCATTTGTTTTCCCTTATTTGGCTAAACAAATTAGCATTCAATAGATTTGGTCTCTCTTCTTTCCCCCAATTTCCCAAATCTAAATTGGAATGGTATTGCCATTTTCAGAAGAGACCATTCAGAGTTCACATCAGATTTAGAGGTTTTATTGGCAACCTTTGTTACCATTTCCATAGCACATTAAATATCAGTTAATGTAAAACCAAATGCATTCGATCCTTATAGAGCAAAATGGATTTGCTAAAATTCCTCTACAATTATTTGATAAAACTTATGCATGTTTTGGTACACTACCAGCATTTGGGGTACCCAATAAACAGATATTAAACTTAATAAACATTAAGGAACATAAATTCAACTAAAACAGAATAAAAAATAAATGGTTAGTGATGGCCTCTCGGGGTGTTTTTTTCTACCTTAATCTTAGTGTGCTGGCAACATTATAATTGTTAACAGAAACACAATGTATAATGTATAAAAGTGAACAATCTTTCGCATAAAATATTTTCAATGAATGGACAAATTGAATTTTAAGACATTTTTACCTTCATGACAACTCTACGCCGATATTCTTCATCGTTTTCGTACACAAATAAAATATTTATTTGAAAGTTGGATTGATTGTTACTATCACATTTCAATAACACCAAATACAACCGGCCGCAATAGCTCAATTGGTAAAGCGTCTGCTTTCGGAGCGTGAGGTCGCGAGTTCAAACCCCGGCCGGGTCAAACCGAGGAATTTTAAGTTGGTAGTAGCGGCTTCCGCCCAAACGCACAGTGCTAAGGGGACAGCATTACGCCTGACTGGTCGGTGTCAGTATAATGGACCGGCCGGGTTCAGTCCCTGGGCACCATATAAGTGCCCCTGTGCTATAATGATAGAAATTTCGCTGCACAGTATCGGCAAAAATGCCGGCAAAGCCCAAAATACAATAGAGAGCAAACAGTGTTTACATGCCTGTTAAATAAATAAATTTCACAAGTTAACATATGTGCCTTAAGAATTCAATATATATTATATTATGGTTCCAGTACTCTTAACCAATTACTTAAATAAGCCTTGGATCCAGCCTTTCTCTAATAACCAAGTTAAACTGATTTATACCAGCAACCAGGGAATTAGTGTCATTCTACGTCAACTTTCTAACTTAAAGTGTGCAAATCTACTGATGCAAGGACTGTAATTAGATTCGAGACAACATCGTCAACACATACATCAGAAAAACGGGCGTGAAGTATGTGGTAACACACAAACACACACACACACACATATACGCACATACGCAGGTAATCACGCATGCACGCACAAACACACACAAACACACGCATACATATATACACACACATATATAAAGACAAAATAAATGCCAAACTTTGTAAATCAACCATGATAACCCCAGTAAGCAGTCATAAACCTTAATATATTTGATAACCGCAGTTAGCAGTCATAAACCTTAATATATTTTGAAATTTACTTGTGCTTTTGTCTTTATCTTCCTAATGAGCATTGTTTATGATTAATTTGAAACCACTGGTTGAATCAATGTCTTCGACATTACTTTTGTCTGAATTTAAGTATAAAAGATAACTTGCACTTTTAGTAAAGATGTTGATAAAAGCACATTGTGTGCATGGTTTACAGAAGACACATACTTCTAAGCATAATCATACTTTGTCATATATTTTTTTCAATGTTTATGCATGCCAATGTGTAAAATGTCAAGGATAATGTAAAAATGCCAGTTCATACGGAAAGCAGAAACCTTAATGTTTTTGTTTACTACTTTGAAATACTCCTTTTTTAATGTTTTCTTTCTTTTTTTAATTGCTTGCTAGATAAAACTTACGTGATCAAAAGAGCTTACTTAAAGGAAAATGTTTACTTTAAGTGCAACAATTTCTTGCTAATCTGCATTTTTCTGATAAAATGATAAAAGTTTTGTGGAAACACCTTTGGAGACGAATTTTGTAAAATCGAAATTGTATTTTGTAAGGAGACTCATGTCGATATCCTACCACAAATTCGATCTTTCTGTTAATTAAAATAACTTAATTTATTGCCTTTTGTTAATAAATGTCTATGTAGATATGCTATTTATTTACTTTCCATCTTGAAATAACACAAGCTCGGTGTACTGCGACACTCTTGGGACAGTTTTGGGATTGTATTAAGTGATTTGATCATTGATTCAGTACATATACTGAATAAAAGCACTGTTTAAATAGGGGTGATAGTTTGTCAATGCATGCTTTATATAAAATCGAAAAATAAACTCATTAAAGGGAACTAATCTCCTATTATACGAAACTATAATATTATTTTAATTACATAGTTTATAATTATAGTGTTTATATAATCTAAATGTTATTAAATAATTGCTTTAATAATAAGGTCATGTTCTAGTTCTTATTACATTTATATAAGTGTTGATTAAAGGCTAAATCTAAGACATAATATCCTTTTAATTAAAATTCTAGTGTATATATTTAAACTATTTTTGTTGACATTAAAGCACATGCGACAGAAATTGTAAATTTCTCTTTTTAACATTTTTAGTGAAATAGACAAATATTCATATCTTACCTTCGAGTAACGTTTAGATATATTACCGAATCAATTAAGCTACGACTACTTCATTATTAACACATCATTGCCTTTATCTTATTTATTTTGTGAAATTTTCATACGTCTAAACGTTTGCATCATGGTCTTGTTTTTACAAAGTGATACAACATAACGTTTTGGACTTCAGAGAATTCGTGGCCTCTTGCATCAGAAATTGAGCTAAATTGATTAAAACTGATGAAAAAGGAAATCTTTAACTTTACGCGCTAACTGTTCTGTCGCATTAATTAAAAATGTGGAAATGCCACTTCATGTGTCATAGACGTGATGTTTTGTTATATAAATCTTGATATTACTTATTATTCATAATAACTTCCTCAAACAAGGATTAAACAACATTAACAATTTGCTTGTATAAAAATATTTTATTATATAATTTAGCCGACCCATATAAACCACTTTGACATTTGTTCCGGTATATTATATTTAAAGCCGCCATATGTAAGTCATAAATCAACATGTTACGAAAGTAAATTTATAAAATATATTGATAAATTGATGAAAAGCAGCTTACATAAAGCCTTAAGATGCTTGACAACTTCATAAGATATATTTTTTTGAAAAAAAGGAAAGCAGTTTATTGTCGTTTTCACTGTGAATAACACTTTCATGTAACCATTATATCAGCACTATAAGTAAAGAAGAAAATGTCCTATCAAAATAACCACACATATTTAAATCTAAACAACCTCTAGACCAAAGCAAACAGGGTTAATATATTCCAAGTAAAATGAACCAAAGTCCAAGGTATGTTAAAAGAAAATATAATTAACAATCCTGATAGCATGAATTAGATGACAACATATACGGTCACGGGAGATTTTTTTACGACCGCCACATTGCATAAATAACATATGTTGTGAGACCAAAGCAAACAGGGTTAATATATTCCAAGTAAAATGAACTAAAGTCCAAGGTATGTTAAAAGAAAATATAATTAACAATCCTGATAGCATGAATTAGATGACAACATATACGGTCACGGGAGATTTTTTTACGACCGCCACATTGCATAAATAACATATGTTGTGAGAGCAAGACAAACAGGGTAAATGTATTTATGTCACAAACATCAATAAGTCATCATTATCCAATATTAAAAAAGCTCAAACTTGAACGCATTAATGTTTGAACACTTTTAAATGCTTTAAATCAGAAAATCAAATCTAATAGGTCTATTTAAGTTCCACAGGACTATTTCTAACATTGAAAAAAGCTTGTTCTACTACTTGTTTAAACTTAATTGTAAGATCCATGCAAGTCAAACATTTCAAAGAAATACCTCGTCATGCCTATAACATTGTTATCAGAGTCATCGATTTCATTTTACTTCAAAATATATCTAGTTAAACTAGCATAAATCTTCCCAACATTACTTAGTAATAGATCTTTTAGATCTATCAAAGGCATATTCAGAAAAGAAGTAAGAAAGCCGATTTAGGAAGGTTTTGGATGAATTGGGACCGAAATTGCGGGGAAACGGCATGACATGCAACTGGATTTAGAAGTAAAATAAAACCCTACCTATAAATAGATAATCAGTATCATCTAGTATGAAGGTTTTATGTCGTACATGCAATCGGTTAAACACTGGTATAGTAAACATAACATTAAATAAGATTGTTGATGGCAAATATTAAGCGAAACGAAACGCCGAAATATCTTTGTATATTTGAATAATGACATGGGATTCAGATTTAAGGAGAAAGCTATCTTCAATATATCGCTTTTACATGCAAATCAATTTTGTTGCCTATAGAAATAATATAACAAGATGCAAGGATTACTGCCTCAATTGTGAGAGGGAAAATTTATTGCTATCAAGGACCAATATCACCAATTGTTAACGCACTTTTTTCTTTTCGGCGCTGTATATTATGGAGCTTCAGTCACAAACAATTTTCAAATACAATCATCACAATGACAACATGCCTCTACATATCACAAAACGTGGAACTACTTAATCACCTCGACAGCAACTTCTGATAACAAACGATTTAGCCTGTTATTGTCCAGTTCAATCTCCCTTAAAATTAATACCTTTCTTTGCGTCAAATGAATAACTGCTGAAACCAATTTCAGTATAAAACTAGCCCATTGTTAGTTTTAATCATTTCGTATACATTACATCTGCATTTTTTCTCCATCCTTATCGTTTTAATATTTATTTTCTTGCAGGTTTTTCAGAGATGTGGAAGTACCAGTCCATTTGATAAAGCCTGGAGACATTGAAAATAAAAATCAACAGAAAATACCTCTGTTTTCTTTTGACTCCAATCTTATTGAATGGCGAAAAGAACTGCTTCTAAAATCAGATATACAAGGACATCACATACCACGTCATCAATTAAAGCTTTATGTAACAAACACACATTTCAATTTTGAATGAAGAAATGGAAATAGTGTATATTTAGTATATACGTGCATGATATATCAGCATGGTGTAAGATACATTCTAGGATGACCACCAGTAAATACCGGATGTTCCGATTCCTAGGTCGACGTAGACATTGTCTTGTGCTATAATATGCATACACAATGTATGAAATGATAAAAATAATATTAAGTTAGTGTAAGGCAACATATATGTGTACATACAGAAAAGTCGTTTTACATAAGCGAATCTAGCTTGACGAAGCCGAGATGTGTGGATAAAACAATATAAAATATCAATACAATTTAGCCCGGTTGATTAATTACATCTTCCTTGTTATGTATCAGGACTATGACTGCAATTCGTTTGTGTGATGCAATCAATGTTTCCTTTGAATTAAATTCATTTTAGCAATATAATTTGTTTCATTAATATCAATGATCATTGTGACAATGAGCACAGTATATGTGTCTCATGTATAATGATCTGTATGGTATGCAAGACTGGCCCAGTTTTCTACAAATCATGGATTACAGATATTTTATATTTTTCACACACACTATCGATAAAACAGCATTTTCTTAGTCAATGAAACAAAAATGTTTAAATATCGTCCGTGTAATAAACAAATCTCCTAAGCATCTCTGTGTGTCGTGATTATGCGGCGATAATGACAATTTGACAGGTAAGTGTTTGTATTTTGTAGTTAACCCTAGTGTTTCTGATGCCAAGACATGTTTTTTGTCAATGCTGTTCGATCGTTGAGGAGCAGATTTCGTGAAGATTGAGAATGCAAGTGAACGAAAAACGCTAAACGCGAATGCAGGATTTGGGGTAGACCTAAACAGTTGCTCCCCTGTAAATGGACAAAGAGCAAAGCAAGTCACACTTACATTGATCTTGTCAACATTTATAAATAGGTATCATATCATCATCTTTTTTCATCTCATTGGTCAATCATATCTGGATTACTTATCGACAGCTACCGTTTTGCTGAAGGAAGTTAATGGTGCGACGTATAAACCACACATGTAGTTTATAAAACACAATCATTAGCAAAACTGGACGTAAACACAATAGCAAAACAGATCACTTACCAAATACAAGGTTCTCTTTCGTTACGAAACGGATTAGAGCCAGTATGAATCACACAAAAAGGACCTGGAATGGGATATATTATTTGGACATTTTCTGATTTTTATCAATAACATCATAAAAATTCAAAATGTTTGCCAAACAGCGATAACATATGACATAGAATGCAATGA
This sequence comes from Sinonovacula constricta, assembly GCA_007844125.1. NCBI lineage: Eukaryota > Metazoa > Mollusca > Bivalvia > Cardiida > Solecurtidae > Sinonovacula > Sinonovacula constricta. The sequence goes on from CM017555.1 coordinate 32,299,094, forward strand.
TAACGTTAATGGAGCATACGCTAAGATTGGATTCAATTTCGTCCTCCTCCAGTACTTTACTTTAACATTTGTTTATCATTCCAAACTGTCGATACATAGTCGGTTATGTGTACGGATATGCAACTGAATTCTGCAAGATGGATGTTCCTTACAGCGTGAAAACATATTGTTCTGATAATGAAATACATACACGAAGCGTTAAGAGGCAGATACAGATATTATCTATTAAGAACAGCACTATTTCAAACATATGTCCTCCCCTTCAATGAACAATCAAATTCAAGTCACAATCTTCCGACAGTGTTTCTGACATTAGTTTCGAGCTCGTTTATGGCCACATATTACGCTTTGTAAGATTTGTAAACACAGTGATCAAATAAACAAAATCTGCTTGTTCAAATTTACAGAGATTTTGATATTAGAAGGCACTGCCTTGCCAGTGGCGAAGGTATTCAATGGTTCTACCTGGGTCATGTATTTAGAATCCAGCCACAGAGTTGGGAAGTTATTTAAGTTTTCAGGGTGACGTGATCAAACGGAAGTTACAAACCATTTCTCAGCTTTAAAACTCGCTGGAGACACAGACAGGACACTTGCGTGGGGATGTCTCAATCTCTTAACATACAAAAACAAAAACAAAAACAAAACAATGTTTCATCGATTGGACAACAGGGAATGACTACAACTGCTGCATGCAAACAACTTCTGTAAAACGTGTTACTGATATTCATGTTTTGTACTTTTACTAAAAGCGTGGGTTTATTAGTTTGCTTGTTGCAAAAATGGCATTTGATATCGATTTAAGAACACGTTTACAAAATGCATTTGCTGGGATACTGAGATTTAGTTGTATTTAAAATATGATATTTTATATCAATATCAAAATCTATTAAAACTAATGAAACTTAACGGTCCCATAAAAATCAAGATATTGCTGCTTCAGTTTAAACACGTTTTATCTTGTGTCAAACAAACTTTAATTTATATAGATTGGCATGCTTTCTAGTAATCTGCATGCGTACAAGAGATTTTATCATTGAAGGATCTCGTGCTGATTGGGCATGTTTGTCTCGTACATGTAATTGAAAGTGGACAAACTTTAACAGAATTAAGTTGATGCCTTATCAAGTTGCTGGAATACCAATGACCAAGAAAAGTAATAAAAAACCCACAAGAGAAAGATAGAGATAGAGAGAGAGAGAGAGAGAGAGAGAGAGAGAGAGAGAGAGAGAGAGAGATGGGGGTGTATTATTTCGATTAGGAGAATGACACAAAAATTGTTGATTATAATTGAAAATTACTTTTTCAATCAAGAGAAAATGACATGAGACGAGTAAATGTTTGTAGCATGCTGTTCATGTGGAGATGAAATTAAGGAACCAAAGTCCAATGTCCATCAAAGGAAATACACGTTACAATCCTTACAGGATGAAGTAAATGACAACAGAGATTATATGCACGGGGAGATTTTTTACGACCGCCGCACTGCACAAGTAACATAGTTGTGATCATGAATAGGAAAATACATATGTATGACAAAGTCCTATGAGCATTGCAACATATACCAAAGTTTGAAGAGGCGCAAGACAAAGGTATTCAAATGAAAGCCAAATTTAAAAGTAAAAAAAACAAACATGTTATGATTCATTTAAAAAAGAGCAAACACAACAGTTGCCGCCTTGGAACAGTCAGTCGGCCATATGGACCGACTGGAGTGCTTAATCCGGTTTTACAAAGCTCTTACCTCGCGCTTCCTGGCGGGTTTCTCAAATGTAAGCAATGAAGAAAACCGATCTACTAGTATTTGAATAGAAAATGTCCAAGCGCTGATCTTTTCTTTGATAAGGTAAGTGACGAAAGTAGTGACGTCATTGAAAAATAATGGCCATATAGTGTTTAGGGGAAGAGAGAGAGAGAGAGAGAGAGAGAGAGAGAGAGAGAGAGAGAGAGAGAGAGATAGAATGATGAAAATGAGGAACCAAAGTTCAAGGTCCATTAAATGAAATACACGTAACAATCCTTAGAGGATGAAGTAAATGGCAACATGGACTACATGTTTTGTGTGTTTATAAGCAATGCGTTTTAAAAAAAAGTCTTCACAACCGAATGAAAAATATATCAAATGAGATATTCCCTTTCAAAAGAAGTGTAGATTGTAATTGGTAGACATTTAAAATACAGAGAAGTTAAAATACCTTTTGCGCGCCCTTAAATGCAAAATATTTTGAATTTGTAATTTTATTGATATGCGATGTAATGATGACACAATGCCCAACTTTTATAAAAGACATATCTTGGAAAGAATGTATCGAAGAACCAAAATGTAATTACCTTTAAAGCCACAATATTATTCTGACAAAAAGTAATCTCTGAGGGCATGACCTGCACATGTAGGGCTAACCATATATTCAACTGAAATTGCGTGTAAGGCTTGAATAACGTAAAAGATCTAAAGTTGCAACTTCAGAACACCTATGCCTACTCGAGTTAAATATATGTGTATGCAAGGGTGGAAACATGTACTTTTTTATATAGCTTTTATGTATGCTCAAGGATAAGCTCTTTTTATTGTATAATAAACTGCTATCAGGTCATTTAACATGAGATATTTGCATGCCATAGTAAACCTGTGACTAAAAGCTTTTTTCACCAAAACAATAAAACATTGTGCGTGTTTAATGGATACACGTTGTACGTTGATAATCAATTATCTTGTGCATGTAATATATGCTGTCATTTAATTTATTCCGGATTGTCACTTTTATTATTCCTAAATTCCATCTACACATGAACATAAAGCTACAAACAAGTACTTTTCTGCTGTGGTGATTTTGTCGTTGATATACATATTTAACATTATTATATTTATGTAGTTCTTCTAATAGAAATAATAATAACCCTACACCCAAATACAAAGTGGACAATGTTTGTATTTACGTCAATACTTTCCTTTTAATGTCGTCATACATTATCTCTTAGAATTACGTTAACTCTAAGTACTTTAACATATTCGTTACTTATAGGTATGTTTTACTCGGCTACTACTGACTTTGAGAAACCCCTAAGGAAGTGCAAGGTTAGAGCTCTGTATAACCAGTTACAGCACCCTAGTCGGCCCTTTTGCCGACTAACCGTTCCTAGGCGGTATTTTTTTATTTTCTTTTTCACATAATGTCTCGTTGCAGTTTTGTTATAACTTTTACATTTGAATAATATGCTAATTCATTTGTCTTATGTGCTAATATATATTAGGATACTCATACATGTAGGACCTTTCTGTTCCACCTTAATATTCCCATCATATACTATAGGTAGAAAATTTGTAGAAACAAAATATATGAAAAGGAAGCGCCCTTTTTCTCAGCAATAGTGCAAATATAGACATATTATAAAACACCGTGCTCAAATTGCATGGAGTTAAACGTTGAAAAAAAAACAATGGCTGCTTAGTGGCACTCGGGGGCGACTAAAAATTAAATGTAAACGTAGTCGAGTTACCGACAATCTTTTTTGCCGACTTATAAAAAGAATCAGAAAGAAGTTTTCAAAGCATTTGCTCTGTTATCGCCGCATACAGATTCCGCCATAAAATACATGCTGCCACACTATTCAGTAAACAGTATTTGTGCTATTAGAGAATTTTGTTTTCATGTTACATCTTACATTATTGTCTGCACTACACATTTATTAAGAATAGCTACCACCCTTCATGCATTAAATTAACCCCTACAAATTATGCAATATTGAGGAAATTATGACAAGGTCCAATATTTACCGATCTGTACCTCAGTCTCTAACACCTATATCCCCTTCTTTATTTTCACTATTCAAACTGCAGCAAAAGATAAATAGAAAAATCTTCAGAGTATATTATTATAGAGTATATTATTAAGAATGGAAAGATAGCTGGAGTTAAGTTATTCGTCAATGTTTACTAATTTCTTTAAGAAAGCATATATGATTACAACGTACAGTTCTTTGCCCTTTCCACCTACATGTACGTACACAGGCAAGCTATCAATACACCACGTTAACATATATTGTAATATTTAATTATTTTATTGTATGTTCTTGCTTAATTTATTGGTTAAAAGGAACAAAGCCCACTCACATCCAAAAAACTCATTCTTGATATTTGGTGAGTTGATACGTATCTATATCTGTCTATATATTTATGTATTTAATACGATATACAACATAATGCATGGTTATGGTAATGGTAATTAAGCGACGACGTATTGGAATGCACAGACGGCAGTTTCTGCACTTTAAAAACATCGCAGCGACAGGATTGCGACATAGCTTTTAGTGGAGATGGATAACCCCCAGACGAATGTCTAGTAGGACCATTTGCGCAGAGCAATCGGAATATTTATTTCGTAAGAAATATTAAGTGAAATCTGTTATAAAGGCTGTTTATAAAACAGTTAAAATTATTAGTAAATACATTCTTGTTGTTTGTATTATTTGTTATTTTGTGTACTAATAGTGACGTATATGAACATGTACCGTTAAAATAAGAAATAAATACAAAGTCTTTAGCTGTTTCCCCATATTAGTTTCAATCAAACTGCATTGACATTGTACCTGTCGTAAATTTGCATTACAATTTATAAAAGTCCGCTATATATAACAATCTTTTTTAACACTACTTGATCTTTATTTTGGTATCATAGTTACAAATGGAAGTTTATTAATTTGTTTATCTTTAGCTTGTATTAAGAATTAGATTAAATCCTTTTTGAACGATACGTTATGATTTATCTACATATCAGCAAGATTTATAAAAATGCGCCACGTATTAATCTCGTGACATCATGCAGAATAGAAGGCTTCGTGTATTAATGTCGGCAGCAGAGCCCCGTCTTCACACTGCAATTAAAGCGATACTTGCAGCGTAAGTTTCCATTGAAGGGGTTTAAGTAATTATTCTCAAATAAATTGTTTTAACACAACGCAAATATGGCAAATTTTATGTGCTTTTCATTATAAATGTCTCAATTTATTGCACAAAGAATTACTTAATTAAAAAAGAAAAGTGTGGTTAGATTTTTTTTTGAGATAGACACTGTTTTTTGTGTTATAATATGTGACGTCTTTCTTTTTATGTCTTTTATTTAAAATGTTATTCAGCTAAATCATTACTTAATGTTATTTGATGTAATTGGTTTAAGAAAATATGTTGTTTTAGGAAATTTTCTCTGTTTTTTTTTAACAACGGTAAATGATTAGATGTTTAAGCAAGAACAGAAATGAGAGAAAATAATTGCTGCCGATATGTGATACTTATATTTCTTAGACTTAATTAACTAAGCATATTTTATCTCTATTTAAATATCAATAGCTTAATAAAACTGAATACGGGAAATGTACAAATTGAAAATACGTAAAAACAAAATAAGGAAAGCTTTGGCAGACGTTTTCCTACTTTTCTACTTAAAGTTTTATAAAGGCACATCATAAAAGCATTTCTAAATTGACATTTTGCATGAGTCTAAATAAGAATGTTTAAAAGTCCAACAGCACATTTTAGATATCTGTTTCTAACATAAGGAATACTCGACTAACGTTGCATGTACCACGATATCGAGTTTCATATGGTACTCACTTGTTATCACTTTTATGTCAAGGTTGATTTCTTGTCGACGATATGGAAAATATTATACAAATAATTGTTGCAATTACATGGCATAATACTTAAACAAATCTAAATATACTAATATCATCACATATGTTTAGCAAATCAGCAGAATGTTCATGATATTAATTTTCTCATTCGGTTTCATTAAGATTAATGTATCTGTTGAAATATAAGTCTATGCTGGTTTGCGATTTTTTAAGCATGAATCACCATAATGCATTGTGTTTTTATTGTATGAATACGCGTATTGCGTAAAAATTATGATTATGTATATGACAGGCATATGATATAACGTAAACTGTAGAAGTATTTCAAGAAACAGTACTACAGTCGCGTTTAGATTTAAAAGCGTCACCAGCAAAAGTATTTTCGCTTACTTTTGTTGTAGATAAATAAAGTTAGAATCAAAGTGTCGCTTTCGACTTTTTTTATATATTACACGTGTAAGGTCAGGGAGAGGTTTATCTTTAAATCTGATAGTAAGCAAGTTCTGTACAAGCACATCGCTGTACATCTAAACATTCCGCGTGAAGCATTCATAGTATACAAATATGCTAGTATTGTAATGGCAGTAAATATATTTGCAGATCAAACCACAAAATTGTGAACCACATTCATTTGTTTAAACCTTTTCTATACATTTTCTATAAAGAAAGTCCACATTCAAACCACCTTCATCCTCAGTAAATGCAAGTACGATTGTTGAACATAATATAATAAACTTTAGTACAAGAATAAAGATATGGTTTGACAGGTCTGATAGATTAGAAGCGCTGCAATGCATACAAATGGAAAATTAATTTTATATAAAGAAAAGGTTATTAATGTTGTTACGATCATTGGCGCAACAAAAGGTACAATCTAGCAACAAATTTTAGAGCACAATTTATGATATTAAAAACATGTACAAATTATTAAAATATAAAATATTTAATAAACAGAACAATAAATCATGTATCACAAATGAAGTCAAAGATGATCCATGTACACTACTAATTTTGCTACGAGTTTTACAAATCTGTGTTACGTGACTCGAAACATTTTGTCAATTAATGACGTCAACAGTGTCGTAAGCATTGTATAAAAATGAAACCGTCAAAGGTACTACACGATAGGAGACTCTTGTGTAACAAATGTTTAACGTGTTTAACAAATGTTTCTCGATAAAAAGATGTATTTTAAACTTTGAAGCTATAGAATCACGAATGTAAAACAGAACGTTTCAAATAATCATTTTTACAACATTTATGCGTACAACATGAATTTGTATATTCCATATACTTGTGAAATAATATGTCTTATTGAACTTATAAACTGTCAAATTGGAAATAAACATGTTTAACATTCTATCTTTCTTCTATCTTTCGAATGTGTATAGATGGTATTGTACACTGGACATATTAGAAAAATATATGACGTTTCCTAAAGATACGAGGATTTTTAATGTGAACTCTAGAAAGACTATTAAAATGATCATATAAAAACGATTTATCATGAAGAAATCATGTAAAATATTTTTGTTGCGATGAGGTTGTCAGTTCAACTTTTAACTGTCCTTCTCTGTACATATTGCACACATAGTTCACACATGCGAAGACGGCATCGTCGTGTATATGTGACAGCCAATCTGTGAAATCAGCCGTTTCATGAAATGGCTAAATTTTTAGCCTTTTCGTAAAATGACTAATTCACTCAGCCGTTTCATGAAACGGCTAAATATTTCAGCCACTTCATGAAATGGCTAAAAATTTGCTTTAGTCATCTCATAAAATGGCTAAACTAAGAAACAAGCCTTTAAATCAAAACAAGACAAAGACTGAAGTTTACACCATCTTTTATTTTTATTAAAGTTCTGAATAAAATGATAAAACAATTAGCATAATAAAGCACACTATGTAAGCACATCAACAATGATCAGTTGTATGTGCAATGAGTGATCCAGATAATATAATGAGATTTTCAATTTCCTACTATAATTTCACCTATAAAAGAACACAATATCAGCAACATACCATTACCAGATTCTAGAAGCACATATCAATATTGTACATTTTCAACACCACACAAAATGTTCATGTTTAATTCACATACATCGTTCGATTTATTCTTACACGTGAGACTTTGTGGCATCTGCTGTTACACAATTTACCAGCCTTAAATTACGTTTTAATTAGCTTCCACAATGCTGTGTTACTTTAATTTGACTATGATCATTTGAAATATGTTTTTTCTTATTTTTGTGTGTGTGGTATATATTCACATAAATTATACCAGTTATGATCTCTAAGGCATAACTAAGCTCAAGACATTATTACATAGATTGGCTGAAACTGAACCAGTCAATCTGTGTAACACTGACATGGAGATTTTAGCCATTCCATGAAATGGCTGAAATATTAAGCCGTTTCATGAAACGGCTGAGTGAATTAGTCATTTCACGAAAAGGCTAAAAATTTTAGCCATTTCATGAAACAGCTGATTTCATAGATTGGCTGTAACATATATTATGCACTAAATGTATGGGAAACTAACAATAAAAGTTCACGCGTCTTATCTTAATGTTCTGCCTCTCAAATAATATATTTCTGTTCATACTGATCTCCTAAATTAAGGAAGCAGACCAGCGACATAATTATGCTTCCAGAACAGCTCAGATATTTAACATGTGAGCTTAAAAAGCGCTTCCTAGTTGTGTAAAGCAGAAGTACCGCTCTTTGCTTAGACCCATTATATTCATTTGATATGGTTTTGGAACGAATGATATATTATGTTAAATAGAAATTGATGCATCATTTCACATTAAATCTGTTATTTGTTCTTTTTTCATAGAACATGTTGTGTTTGAGCCAAAATCACATTTGTAATTTAAAATTGATTGATCTGTTAAATTAAACAAAAATCTCGTTCCAGTAATAACCGAATCGTCCAAATCAATCGTAAAAATTTAGATATCAACTGATTTTCTAAAAATTACACAGAAAAATAACGTACGATATTTTTGCATGATCCACAAGAACCTTAGGTCTACACGTACATTATATAAATATTAAAATAAATTTTGTTTCATATTTTGGTTCGAAGCAACTTGCTATTAGACTTTTACTTTTATAGTCTATTTACTTTTGTTTTGACCTCTTGCTTAAATGTGACATACTGTCATATAGATATCTTTATGATGAGAGAAGTGATTATATTGTAACTGTTTTCAGTAATAATAAATGTTCCTACAATTAAAGGAAGCCACATGTTTAAGCACAGTTAAATGGCGACCTACGTTTAGTTACAATTTTATAAATTGTTCCATCCTGATCTGTAGTAATTATGAATTTGTCTAACAATGCTCACACTAATATTTCGGCAAATTGATTTTTTCAAGAGTTAAACATACGACTTTTGAGTGTGGGCGTTTTTAGAAAAAACAACAACATATAATTACGTTTATTCAAACTGGTTCATTTACCGTCCTTTGCCATACAATCAGGGCCTGCTTATATAGATTATGCAAACAATAATAAGCAAAGCGTGTACTTAGATATGAAGAGAGTACAATAAAAATGCATGCTAGTAAATGGTACACGTTTGGTAGGGTAACCCATATGAAGGATTCAAACATGTGCCGTGGTACAGATTGCGTAGTTACGACGAACTTGTCAAACTTTTTAACTTTTTCCAACATGGCTTATGTTATATGAAGGAATGTTTCTACTTAGTTTTTGTTGTTGTAAATGTTTTAACTTAAGACCTTGTTTTTATAGCACTATTTAATATTTTAACATTGGTAACTTTAATATACTTATATCAGACACAGTGGCGCATATGCTCATTATCAATTTAGTTTGTAAATAATCACTGGATTTAAGTTGGCAATGACGAGACTGCGTGAATGGGGTATTCAATGTACCTTGATTTATATAATTTACGTAGCTTAAACTTACCAACTTGTTTTAAAACATAATTTAATATTTTAAGATAGCTTTGTATTTTGTACTAATATCACACATACTTACAAATATCCTTACTCATTACCATCTTAGTTTAATGCAAATAAACACTGGAGTTGAGTTAGCAAAGACGTGCGTTAGGGGTGTGCAATATACCTTGATTATGCTTTACGAAGCAGTAGCACCACTGCTCTTAACTTTTTTTTGTACAAACACACTTCCCCCCCCCACACACACACGTACACATTTAATGCACACACATATTATTTAATATACAATTACAGAACATCGGTAAGGAATAAAATACAGAATAAATTATCAACTTATAAATTATGTTAAACATTTCTACATGACATTTTTTGAATTCAAAAACAGTTTACAGCGCATTTAAATTAACAGCATTAAATTAAGGTCTCTAAGTTCTTATACTTTAATTTTCTTAAAATATATAAGCGTTCTTTGGCTAAAGTATTTGTTACCAATTGTGCTACATGTAAATCATGACACTCTTTTCGACTATCTGCAGTTAATAATATGAACTATATATTTTGGTGCTTGGAATACAGTGTCAATTAATCTAAAGCAATTAGAAGAAGATGAGTATTGACTTCAATTCAGTTTATTTGGCTATTATTCTGTAATTTGCTTCCATTTTAAATAGCATTTAAGGTTTCCTTTGAGAATATTTGTCATCATTTATTGGCATTCAGATCGCTATAATTATTATCAATTGACAAAACTAATTTCTAAAGTAAGATTCACTGTCTCGCTTCACAAGATTAGAACAAGGGTGTTCAGCATCATCTTCCACTGAAGAAATTGAGGTTCAGTTCTGTTGTCTGTTATTAACATAAGTGATTCAGCCACAATATTAATACATTCATTAAGTTCTAACATCGACAGATGTAACGTTCTTCAAATGCCATCCTTGTTGGAAATATGGACAATTTTGGTAAAGGTATTATCCGAAATATTGTACCATTACCTCAAACATTTGTAAGATCATCATAACCCCGCCTTTGTAAATACAAATGTATTTACTGTCTAACACCACTTAATTTTAGATCACGTCAAATAATCATCTGATTGAAACACTCTGATTTGGATAAAAAATTATAATACACATCAGCATCGTGCTTATTTATTGATTAGGAAAGAATGAATATTTTGTGCAATTATTAACGTTTTAAAGTGTAAGAGAGTGTTAAAGACTTTGCCTATTTTGCGCATACCCGTTTAATCAAAAGTAATATACTGTCACATGTATTGAATATATTCAAATTGTCGGACAACACAATTATGTGAACTGTGTGTGCTTGTCCCACATACAGTGTGGTATCACATTCTAAGATTGAAAAATAGACGTGCAACCGGCACGCAAACTGTTGTTTTCGTAAAAGATCGGTTAATGTTGACCATGTTCGTTTCAATGTTTTAGATGTCGACCGGAAGTGTCCAATGAGACAATATGAAAAATAACTATTGTGCTTTTAAAGACATCCTGGATTTTTCCTATAGTAAATAATTGAATATGTTTCGCCTCAAAGTTAAGAACAATACGAGTATGTTTTAAATTCAAGACAAAATTTACACAGATTTGCTTTTGCAGCTGTTATTGTTATTTAAAATCAAATTGCTGTCCACATGAACCCATCAGCGTTTCCATTCAGACAATGGTTCTAATAAAGTTCTGAGTAGATAAATAAGGGTTTTAGAGGTTTTTCACGGCGGGGTGGTTCCATGATTTTACCAAATGACTTTCTTCAATATCTCATGTGACCAAGTTACTTACTCAAGTTTTATGCATACAAATATTCTGACCAACTTTGGTGACAACTGAGTTAAATTGTGTTAATTGACTCTTCCAAGATTCATACGAACAATTATTCTGAACAATGTTGAAAATTGTGCTATTATAGGACTTTTTGCTTGTTCACAAACTATTGCTAACATTAAACTTAGTGGCCTACCTTTTAACCCCACGTTACCAACTAAAATCTTAGTCAAGAATGTAAGCAAAAAACCATACTGACCAAGGTTGGTGAAAATAGGGCCTAACACGTGACCTCTAGCATTATTCATAATGTGTTTTTTAGGATTTGACAAATTGGCACATATTTGATGCCACATGACCCAGCTGCGAACACATCTAAGATTTTACTCATTCCAACCACGTTTATGTGGTGACATCATTTCGGGCCAGTCCAGTGTCAAGTTTATGCAATTAGTGTTCCACGTTGGACGTACACTGGCAATTAGTCGAAGACATTTCAGAATCTAATTTCGCCGCGATAAATGTAAAACATGCAGCAGGAACAAATTCAAAGAATCAAATTATAAGGCAAATTAAAAAGCCAAAGTATATGATTGCTTCTTCCAAATAAAGTAAACTTATCTTAAGCAGCTAAGAACCAGTGTACATTTCATATAGTGCATGCTAAAATGCTTTACTGGAGATAATAGACATGTTTAAATATATATAAAAAATATTTTTCTGTATTTAGTGTCATCCAGCCACAATGATAGCGAAATACATTCACGAAATGTGAAGCTTTAGTCTTTGAAGATACCAGGTTTCAAAAATTGATATAAATTTAAACTTGCATTTTCCAAAGGTCTTTACTTTTTAAAAGAGAAACTTTATTACACGTTTGTTGTTACTCTTCTCAGAGCTAAAAGAAAAATAAATAAAAAAGTGCCACTCTTTATATTTGCTCATAAGCATGTCTCCGCATTTAGATAATGTGCCAGAGTACAGAAAGAAAACTTATAACACAATGTGATATATAAATCGTTCTGTTATATACGAAGATAGCTTTTACGTAAGTGGCGAGAAAGCAATCAGACGTTCTCCCTATCAGTTATGATAGAACTGGTCACTCAGGAAATAAATTGTGACAAATCCTTAAATTGTCTGACCATTATATAGACTTTCTTTTTTCTTCAACAATAAAACAACAAACAACAACAATAAAAACCAAGAACAAACAAAAACAATCAAAAATAAAACAAAAACAAAAAATCAAACCTTCATAAATTCTGAATATTTCGTACCCCATAATATAAATTTGTTTCAAAGGCGAAATGGCGGAGCTGTTAAGATCATCGAATGAGAAGCAGTCTCTCTATCATCACGTGTGTTCAATAGTGAAGAAAACTCGTCGTATTTGAAAGTATACCATCTGTTACATATTGAATTCAATATCTCTTTTTACTCATTGTAGATCATTCTTGCTGAAATAACCGATCGCATCTCATGAAAGAATGACCTCTGTCAGATATTATGGAATGTTTAAAACAATTGAGAAACAGACGATTTTTTGGAGTAATAAAATTCACCTAAAACCGTTAAGTTTTTAGCAATGTCAGAAATCGGTTAATTGGTAAATGTCGCGACTGACAAACAACTGACTGTAACATAGAAGAAAAAGCATAATGTTTGGCCGTATGGATGTTTAAACGACACACAGGTACTTTCTCACAGTAGAGTCTTTATTCAGTTCCTGACTATGATCTTTGGAATCACATTTCTTTGGATGAACATCGGTTTTGCACTGTACTGAAAAGTTTTGATTCTTGGCTGATATATGCACATAGTATATTGTAGTTCAATAAAGTTACTTCTGATCTATACTGCTATTTAAAGGACGCTCGATGTTCGTGCAAACATGCGTAAAAGGATGTCGGCGATTATTTAATTAAGTGTTGAACGCTGTCTAATAATATTCGGTAGTGCCAGATAAGCATTAATAAATGCATTAGTAAATGGCATACTGCGCTTTTATAAAATAATATTCAAATTCGTCTGAAACAAAACCAAAGGGTAAAAGTGATAAAGTTAATGCGTGAAATAGAATTGTTGCCAATCACACAGGCCTACATTTACGTCATGTACATGTAAATTTATGATTCAAACAAACCTGTGCGGTATTTTGAACTTCGCATAGGCACGATATTGAAATATAAAAACAAAATAAAATTTAACTATATACAAAACTTTTATTTGTATTTAAGAACCTATAATGTCGTCTGTCATACAGCAAAGCAAATCATTGATGAATGCATTTCTGTTATCCCACCAAAGCTTCACAACCTTTCATCAACATATAGAAAAAATACAGAAAAAATACATAAATTATAAATATAATTGACCGGTTATTAAGTACATCTAATAAGCTGTTTTACCACATTTTTGTATTTAAAACAAGAATTTTCATATTTTACCATACTTATCCACGTTAAATTTGCTTTAAGCCGAATATGTCTCCACAATAAACCACCTGTTTTAATACCATATCATTAACATAATATACATGCAACATTACACAATTTGCACGGAACTGATCAAGAAACAGCCAAACCTTGTTGTTAAAAGATTGACAATTCTGAAAATTGTCTATATGTTTTGTTTCGAAGCTTCAGAAAGTACATGCCGAAGATGTTTGTTTTTGGGATTGAGAACAAGAACCCTTATTGAATTTATTTTGAGTTGAAAAAGTAAGCAATGGAACAAATTAAGGAACAATAAATCCGTTTACAGATATTACATCTGCTAGTATATGTTTTTGCAAGAATTTAAATCGTTCACAATATGCAGTTATTTCTTTTATATTAAACCGTTCTCGAATTATTCGCTATTTCCTTTTGGCAAAAGGACAAAATGAAGTCAACAGACTTTTCAAACGTGTTTATAAAAGAAATGAAATCTTCTGTAATATTACGGAATTCTCTGAAAATGCTAAAATTCTCCACTTTCCCCGTTGTCATTATCACAACAGAATTGCATAAATGAATGCAGATGACACGGGAAGAAAAAATCAGATGGAATAATTTCAGTTTGGAAAGTGGCAAAGACCAATCAGAAGGCTGAAATTATACAACAAAAGCTTTTGGAACACACAAAATATTAGACCATGTTTATCTTAGCAGATTTCTATATATGAATTGCTGTTTTGTTAAATACATGTGTACATGTATATAGGATGTATACAAATTTTATCTGTAAAATAATACGAGGGAAATGTCGAAAGATAAAGGTATGTTTTTATTTTAAGCTATAATGTTTTTTAAACATACTGACCTCTTTGTGTATAGTTTATGTAATCAGCTAAACCACTCTGCACTTATATGGTGAGAAAGAAAAACCCCCCTCAATTCGCACCAACTTGCTGACCTTTTGTCGTGTAATTCTATTCTTTTTAATCTTTTAATCTTTTTGATATAAGACATACTATATTTGGTTCATAATAATGCATTAATACCTTTGATAGGCAACTAACGTAAACATTTTTTTGTAGTTAAGTTAATTAATGATCAAGTAGTATTTAAATATATGGTTGTAGAAGTATGGAATATTTTTGATATAGTGATATACAGCTGACCAGAAAGCTTTAGCTTTTTGACTACTTAGCAAATGTATATTGTATATATATATATATATATATATATATATATATATATATATATATATATATATATATATATATATATATATATATATATATATATATATATATATATACATATAAATTGCAATAAGGGTCAGATATTGTGATTGTCTTTAGTAAATAAAATGTCTTCTACTAGATAAATATGTCATGATTTTACGATCTGATGCGTTTTTGGAGCTAGTTTACAAAAATATATTCTTCTAATGCTTACTTACCACGTTAGGTAATTAATTCATTTAGATGACTATATATCAACTCTTTGTACTATGACTTATGAAGACAAAAGTATTCTACAAAAATAAAATAGGATGTTGGGAGACGCTGTATATTAATCTTTATCTTTTAAAGATAGCAACATTCGATGCCCTAGTTTCCACTAGTTATACAATTTATAACATGCCATCCTGTAAAAGTTTAGAGCTAGACGTAATTAAATTGTTTAATTTTAAAAATAACATTTTAAAGGAACTTTACAATAAATTACCCACTGTGCAAAAGCTTCATGTTCATCTAATTGACAATGTCGATAAATAGAATTAAATTATTTTTAAATATAATTACTTTGACTACAATTTGTATCAGGAAATGAATACTGCACATCCATTTGGAAAATAAAATACGTCTTTTCCTGTTTGAATCAAGAACAAACATTACTGTAACCACAATTTGCATCAGCAAATTAACACTGCATAAGCACTCGTTGATATACTTTCTAGGTTCCTTGTACGAAACAAGAACAGTTACCTGAATTTGGACCACTGTGCACACTATATTTTATTTGTTTTATTTTCGGTATTGATTACCTCACATGTACAATAATGTGAATGGTATCAAATTTAAATATTGCTGATTTTAGTGTGGCATCTTTATAATAACTTTTGAAGATAGAACCCGATTTTAGAAACAATTGCAGCGTTAGAAACTTTTTGGCAAGTAGCAAGTACTATCTACCTGGTACAAAAGTTGGTAGCAATAAACATTAAACCGGTAGCAAATGAAAATCCCACCTCCCTATCACCCATTTACACCTCTCAATCACTGTATGTCCCCGTATAGAGCTATATTAGACGTCCTAGCCCTCTTACATGTATATGTACAAAAATACTGTACTGACGTCATCGTGCAAGACCAAGGTTTTGGTGTGCCGATAATCGTCGGAATGGAACAACATTTTAAATAGGTAACGAAATAATAAAATAGATGTCAGAGCCTATTATCTACTGTACCTGGCTTTTCATAGATTTTGACTGTAGATGATACATCTGGTTTTTGCTTTAAAAAGTCGCTAATGTCTTTTTCATTTTTGGTTTTGACAGAAGCAAATATCCATTGCGGCTGCAAATATATTAATGGTTGGTGATTTGCACCAAGAATTTCATGCGTTCGCTTAACATGCAAAATAATACGTATTTCGTTAAAGAAATATCAATATAAATTACAATATACTGATACTTAAATATCTGATAATGTCTTTGTTTTGAATGGACTTTTGTTCTCTGTCTGACATGATGACGGTTCAACGTAATTTTAAATGTTGAAACAATGTAATAATTGTTACAATGTAAAGACGCTTTGGCCGTAAGTCAATTCATGCAAGTAAGGTTTCTTTTTCAAGGTCAAACTATTTACAAAATGTGATTGTTAGCTTGTCCTATTACACATCTTTAGGAGAGAAATAACTCATGGGTAAGCTACAAGGAAGATTATTTTTTAAATTTAAAGATAGTATTTAAATACGGCTAGAGAAACATAGTACGCAACGATGATGAAAAAAGTGCCTGTAAGTATTTTAATAACATTCAAAGAAGGCAGCTTACAACATTGTCTACAGTCAGATACATGTTGGTGGTAATCAGTCATTTTTAATAATAGGTAAATAAGAAAAGGTCCTATCAAAATTTTCACAGATATTTAAATTTTATCTACCTGCAGACCAAGGCAGACAAGGTAAATGTAAATGTGACAAAAAACACAGAGACGAGACATAACACACAAAAAGAAAAACCATCAGTTACCGCCTTGGAACGGTCAGTCGGCAAAAGGGCCAACTGGGGTGCTTAAACCTGGTTTGTGGAGCGCTCCAACCTCGCACTATTAGCATCCCTTTCGAATTTCTTAACACACAATATGCCCATTATCACACAGATATTCAATTGCTCACTTGAAGTAGTGTCGTTTTCTTTTCTAGTGAGTGCTATTAATAGTAAATATACAATGCGTGTTGTTAATAGTAAATATACAATGTATGAACTGTGACCTCTGTTCCTTAGCCGCCAAGCTTGTGCTAAATTGAGAAGGGCAATTTGTGCATCAATCAATTGTTCATACATCTACATTATGTACATCACCTTTTCATTTCTTGATGTTTTTAGGGTTCATACATTTTGAAGACTAATCCTTTCTTAACTTTTCTTAAAAGACAAACCTTTATGTTAGATTTCTTTTACAACAAGTAATAATTACCAAAACAATCTACTTTATGTTTATGTTTAATTATATCCTTGTAAAAAATGAAAATAAATTCTAATATTAAAAAATGTAACACATAAAAATGAAATTTAAAACAATACATACAATATTTAACACAATAAGTACACTTAAATAATACTACTATATAAAGACAATATAATAAAAAAACCTTAGGTATAAGTAGTAGTTTTGAATTGGTTTGTATGAACTCACTGAAAAAAAAACACCTCGCTAAGTGGGACACTTTAAAAAAGATTCACTGGTTCCTCTCTTAACGAGGTTTTACTGTAGTATATATAATCTGTATGACGCATGTTTAATTATATAAACAATCATATTAATACATTTTATATCTCTGTAGATGTTACATCTAGATGCTAGATGTTAATATTCCATATTATTATTTATATTGAAATCCTTTCTGTGAGTATCAATTCTCACTCTCCTCAGTAGCCAAAAAATTGCAGCTATCATATGTTTACGCTTTATCTTAGACAAGTCGCTACGGAACTGGCATACTTTTACATTCTATCCGGCACATTGCAGTGACATAAGGGGGTGGGGGGGGGGGGGGGGTGGTGGTTGGCTTTTAACAATGACGTGTTGATAAGAAAACGTATGAACTTAAACTGGAAATCAAGTTGATGTCTATCCGAGTTACTGACATATCAGTAGCCAAGAGTCTTACCCAAACCGTCCGACAAAATCACAAAAAGATTAAATTGTACGCCTGGATACAGAGGATATTTTTTTTTCTAAATCGTGCTTCGTGAGAAGACACCTGGATTACTAGCTTACCTTCTTTGTATTTAAGCCACATTAATTTGATTATATTTAATCCAGTTTGTGAAAGTTTTAGGTCAGTTTAGACTTATATAAAGTCTCGGTTTAGACAAATTAGCATATATTTCAACAAGGGTAAACTACGCTGATAAACATGATGGCATAAGGACGGATGCACCTAGGTAAAATCAATGATTTGGAAAACTCTTATGAACAAATATGTTTAAGAAATCTAAGGTAGCATGTCGTCTAATAAAGATGTCACATTGAGCAGACTATTTGCATGACATAGTATTGATTATTTACAAAATAAAATGGTCCATTTTTGAAAGTAGTGTAGTACAATCGTCAGAATTAGTTATGGAAAACGAGAAAGGGAGAATTATGAGTTTTGAAAATTGAATGACTTACGCCCGTCACTCAATAACCTCGTCAATTTGTGTAATGATAAACCTCTGAATTATAGAAAAAAAGACATATACAAGGACAGTTAAAATAATGAAAAGTAAAGGAATAAAGATGTGGAGACGAAAAACATGCTTATCTGTTCATTAACAAAACCCCAAATGTATGAGGCTGTTAATTTTGTCGCCAGCTGTCAACGAAACATTTAAATGCAGTTTTGAGGGGTTTACTTCAGTACTGAAAATGTAGAGAGAATTTATAATTAACTTATAATGGAATATTTCACATCTTGCTGGATGTTAAACATAACAAAATAAACACAAACATTTTAACATATGTCAGTTTAATAGGCGATTTTACCTCAACTCGGTTGTTGGAAGGGAAACGTTTGTTCAGAAATGTACTCCTTGCTGTGCGGATCTACAATTAAACCTTAATATAGGTTACGCGTAAGTTAATGTAAGTTAAACATGTTTAATACCCATTACCATATGATAGGTGCACGTTTACCAATTCATACCAGTTTTTATTATATACCAGATGTGAAAGTACACCTTGCCAACCACAAACAATGGAATCCTAAATGACAGACTTTCTTCACAATCCACATCGTACTAGGAGGATCAGAGGCATTTTCGCATGTTACCTTTCGCTCTTTGGAACATCAGGATTTTTCCTGACGTTTATCCCGAAGAAAACCTAAGAAATTACCAACTTTTGTAATCGTTTCATTAAGTTATGTATTTTATCTTAAATATGTTCCGGAAAATTTAGGGTTCGGCTTCTGGAGACTACAACGTAGTTGGAATAGACATAAAGGAAGGTATGATGACCGCATTCATCGTCACTTCTCATGTCGCGATTATCACCGCCATCACCACCAACATTGGCAGTATAACCGTTTTTAAAACTCAATCACCACTTACAACATCTTTACCACATCTCACCATAACCCTCATCACCATCCATCACAAAACCCCAATTCCACTACCAGTCCACCACAACTATCTGGACATTCACTACCACCACAATCATCACCCTATCCATTATCACCGCTTACAATATTATATTATATTAACTACCACAATTTTTACCACTTGTCGTCTTTTCTGATCGACGTAACATAACACAATATTTTATATATACATACATTTATTTTGGCTGTGTATCTACAGTTACATGTAGCTGGTCGATTATTTATAACTATAGATTTGGATTTAATATGTGTGTTTTCATTTATACGTTTTATGTGACAGATCATAACATGATATCTTTTGTTGTATAACGTGATTTTTGGGAAACAAATATATTTTGAAATGCCACAATTATGGCGTGTGTCTAGTTGTTGTTTGTAGCTACTGTTTGTTGTTGTTTTAGATTTTGAGATTTGATATTTTTTTGTATTTTTGTTAAATGTCATCCTGATTTCTCTTATTTCGTTTTTAAATATTTCAAGGAATCACGTGACTTGCGAACTATCCATTTTACTGCATGTCAACACATTTTACATTAAGGGCAATACTACATATCCGTGGCAGTTACCGCTGGTGTACCCAAAAGCATTTTGACCATTTGGAAGCTCCAGACTGTGTGGACTCTCAAACGAATTGATGTTTATTTTAACGTGTTCTCAATCTATCTTATTAATTAAAATCAAATTATGTTGTTAACATACTTCAGACAAGTAAAATGAAAATATAACATAAAAATACACAAATTAAATGCTTGGAAAAGTATAATATAATTATATTTAAATCGCATTAAGTTGTCATTCAGAAATAATTTGTTATGACAACTTAAACATTCCCGTCCTTGCAAGCGCGCAAGATCTGACATTTTATGATCAGTAACGTATACAACCGGTGAGCATAAACCTGAGTTAAAAAAACAAACGGAAGTTTAAAAACTTCCACTATTTTTATAGCTGTCAGTAGAGTATTCAAGTTTCCACAAATATGCTTGTTATTTTAGATCACTCTAAATGTTGTTTTTAATTTGTTTCAGACTAGTAAACATGTATTATCAACTTATAGGAGAATGACGATGCAATTATTGGGAGATTCGAGTCTGAAGGAACAACAACGCCCCACGGGTGAACAGCTTCCTCTCTTCTATATTTACTTAAACAGTTAGCTTTCACTTTAGAGAAATAAAAGCAGACATAACGCTTGTTCACCCATGCCGCGTCCCCGTTCACAGCTCATATATGACAAGGCAACTTAAAATTAACAAACATTAATTTTAATTCTTTAGGTATACAACACAATACAATTTAAAGACACTTCGGTAATGGCAGTTTATGGGCATGGTTCCCGTCTCCATCGTGCTAAGCCACTGTCAAAGCAGGTACACCGGACAAATAGTCGTTTAGGGCGACCGAAGACAGCCATCCGTAATACAGTCCTGGCATCGTACCAGTTGTCCAAAACATCGTATATCGTGCGTATTTCTATCGGAAACGTATCGTATGGTAACGTAACGTATCGTGTAACGTAATAGGCCTATCGTGAAGTAACGTAACGAGCCCTATCGTAAATGGTACATCGTATCGTATCGGAACGTAACGCTTATGAAAAGACGTGGTATCGTAACGGAACGTATAGTATGGTAACGTAACACAAGGAGAATTGCACTGTGCCTTCTCATAATTCTTTGAAACAAAGATACATATATTGTGACATTTTTCTAATGAGATTATCATGCTCATACAAAAGTTCACAGGAAATTTAAATGTCACAATAAATGCTTCACAAATACAAAAAGAAGTTTATGGTTCTAAACAGAAACTAAACTATATATTACATTTCCGGTACATGCATACTATCGATGAGCAAATTAATATTGCACACCTTCGAACTCATTACTTGAATGACAATATGCGTAGATTGAATATGAACGGACGTTTAGGAAAATATTCGTGAAAACTAGGATTCTGGTTATTTGCCCACGCTTTTATGGAAAATAAAGAACAGTAAGACGTAATTGGAAGAAACATACAGCTGGAAAAAAAACTAGCTATAACATAATCTAGATCTATATCAGGTTATGGAAAAGAGGTTTGTCTCAAATATGGGATTCAAATGATACGGATCATATACAATGAACATTGCTAATAAATGATAGGACCGTGTGGAATCATCTCTGATATTCCGACAACTTAGTTAATTGTAAAGCTAGCTTACCTATGTCATCGCTGGGCACAATCAACTCTGATATAGTCTCTTCGCCAATTATTTTAAACGCGTAAATTTTATACACATTTATGCGAATTTAAATAAATAAATAAAAGCAATTCAGTGCTCGACGAAAACTCAATAAAAGTACGTTCACAAGTGTAGCAAACAAATTAATATAACTATTCTTCTGCCAGTGATGTGATTAATCGTTTAAGGTGTGAATGTCTTTGTCAAAACAATGTGCTAGTATCATAAATAACAGTAAACATCTGACATCATACCCTCTTAATTTCCGTACATTTTCCCGCCCTGCCAATCATGTGCACGTGTGTTAATTCTAATTAATTGGTGACACTTTTATGACACCACTAATCTTAAAGGAAGTAAGATTTTTAGCCGTTCGTTATGTTGATTGGTTTGATCCCTAACGTGTTGACCGGAGGTGTTGATTGGTCTGTTCTTAAATTGATTTCCTCTCATAACGAAATGGCCCTCTGTAAGTCTTTTTATGATGATGAAGCCATTTACATACTCTCCTAAAATAACTAGCACACATCGGCATGTACCTTGGCAGCAGTATGGATACTGAAACGAATACCGTTGGGGCAACAATAGAAATACTTCAACCCCGTGCTGTTTTGGTTAAGGCAGCACAAATTAGCAAGAGATTACCTACAAAGTCCTATATTATTCACACGTGTCTTTGCTTTTTGTACCAGCGGAAAAAGGCAGATTTAATAAAAATGCAACACTTTAATACCGTGAAGATATTAAATACATTTAATTCTCTCTTAAAATATATATTATATACGATATACTAAACTAACTGAATTAACAACCCAAGCTCAACTACTTACACTTTTCCCGTACCTTTTTCACTTTAAAATATCCTCGTAACTAATGCCAGCTCTAATCAGGAGTAGAAAACATTTCAATTGTGAAAATTTTAAGAAATACTTTCTTTGAGGTGTAATGCCTTTTAACAAAGAGCAGTCATATTCTTGCGCCAAATTGGGGTCCAGCCAATCAGAGAATGGGTTTATTAGGAATGTTAAGATTTTAAAGAGATTTCACCCCATCACGTGTCTTGTGGGTTTGGAAACTTTAGTTATTGTTTGATTTGGTTATGATATCGGTTGGACATTGTATCAATTCAGTTTATGTAGGCGTTCTCCTATATTATTAATTAAATGTTGAATAAAATGCTTTTATTCTAAAAAAAGATTAAGAGCGCGTATAATTAGTTCTGCTTTGTCGACGGGGGCGGTCTTATCTTCTTCACCTAGGTAGCTGGATCCGGGTCTGAGTCTAGTAATATTTAATCATAGGCTATATTATGATGGTGAGTTCCAATCTCTATTTTTTTATTTTGACTAACATGTGTATTTTAGTATTTTAATCTATATATTTCTTTGATTAGCTGTTGTCTATTCTTTCAGTAAATTGTCTGAAATGTTTGTAAATAACTAAGACAGCCGGGGTAAATTTGTCGGTTGTTAGTCCAATTTTGTCTCATAATAATATTATTATTATTTAATAGCCCTGTTTCTATCTTTTTAGTTTGGTAAGTTTTTTTCCCGATTGACCTATATTCTACTATACCTTACCGATTTTTTATTTAAATAGTGCTTGTAAAAAGGTTGAGTATGAGACAATGGTATGTTTCTGATGTTATTTATTTTGTAGCAGCTAGTTCACTTATGTAGATTATTCGGTACATGTAACTACAAATCACGCTAGTGATTATAACCCCCTGCACAGATTGACACTTTTATGACACAACGTTTCTATTCAAATTAGACGGGCAGTGGTCATTTAGCTGTAGTGCACAACACCTGCATCCGGTCTGAAGATATGTCATACATGTATGAAGATCCCCGCACATATAATCTAGCTGTGAAATTTCACTTCAGTAAAACGCAGATACGGATGCGGGGAATACGGGTAGAAAATTGGAATTTACGTGTTTAGAGAAGTGGTGTAAGATTGTTAGTAAATTACAGATTTAAATTAATTTGTCTTAATATGGTACATCTTTACACACTTGTTCAATGTTTAAGCAGTGTATCATATTGGCTTCACTTACTAATCATTTGCCTACACATTTTACCATTTAGACGGAAATAGTTGTATTGTCTCATTTGAAAGGTGTGAAAACATTACCGCCTATATGCGCTGGAAATGGGCCGATTGGGGCAGAAAGATTTGGACTAAACCGATTTGGTACAGTATAAATAGGCTAATTGAGCATTTACTTTAACAACATGCCGCACTTGCCATGGTATTTCGTGTAACGTGACGTAAACGGAAACCGTACAGTAAGTTGTATCAAAGCGTACATCGTATCGCATCGTAACGTGTAGATTTTCTATCGTTATGCATATCGTGTATGATATCGAACCGTAACGTGTATGGTATCGTGTAAAAACCGCACATGGTATCGTACATCGAACGCAATCGTACCGTACGTATATCGTATCGTGTGACAACTGTTACGGTTCCAGAACTGTATAGACCCCCATATTCAAGCGCATGCCCCAAAAGGCTGAAACTGTACGCTTCGTTATGCCCCAAAAGGCTGAAACTGTATGCCCCAAAAGGCTAAAACTGTATGCCCCAAAAGGCTGAAACTGTATGCATGCCCCAAAAGGCTGAAACTGTATGCATGCCCCAAAAGGCTGAAACTGTATGCCCCAAAAGGCTGAAACTGTATGCATGCCCCAAAAGGCTGAAACTGTATGCCCCAAAAGGCTGAAACTGTATGGCCCAACTAGGCTGAAACTGTATGCCCCACTAGGCTGAAACTATATGCTCTAATAGTCTGAAACTGTATGCCCCAATAGGCTCAAACATATATGCCCCAATAGGCTGAAATTCTTGCCCCATAAGGTGTCAACCATATAATTTAACAGGCTTCACATTTATAAAATAATGAAGTTGCAACTTTCAAAGGAAATTCCGCCACCTGCAACCATGGCTAATCCTGGGAAACAGAAATCGTGCCAGGATGCTGAATGACGAAATCCCAGGTCTATGTCAGATGTGCAGACACTGACATAGTAAATGCCTGTTTTTAACCTACTTATTAACTAAATTGATAATTACTTTTCTGTTCGGACTGTGCTGTCTGCTGCTCAGCTGATCCTGAGAAACAGAAATCGTGCCGATTTGCAAATGTTGCTCATGCCCATTTTTAAAACTAAGAATTAACCTATATTAATTACATTAATATTCGGATTGTCCTGCCTTCTGTCCGCATTCCATGTCTTTGCCTCTTGCAAGTTTAAACGGGAACCATACCATTCCCCCCACCCCCTCTGGCCGTCGATGCTCCCAAATCTAAACAACCAGTTCTAACCGACGTCCCTTCCTCCCCCTCTGGCCGCCGATGCTCCCAATCGAAACAACCAGTTGTAATTAACTGAAACAAGAAAACAAAACAAAGGGACCAAGCGCATTCTGCATCATACACAAGGTTAATTTAAATTTGTAAATTTACAATTAAAACAGTATTACTGTCAAAACATAATTCAAGGGTGTGGTGGGTAGGCTTTTAATTACTAAATTTACAAGAAAATCGTAAGACCAAATGATTTGTGCTTGCAATTCTAAAATGCTGGACGGAAAAGGAAGTAGCTAAGACGGTGCATACATAGACTGTGCAGTCAGACAATTTGCCATAGTCATACCGGTGCTCTCACCCACCATACCTCGATAAAATGTGTACAGCAATAATCGACCTCCAATAACGGCGGTTAGCTTTAGCGCTAACCGCTATTATTGGAAGATTCGAGTCTGAAGGAACAACAACGCCCCACGGGTGAACAGCTTCCTTTCTTCTATATTTACTTAAACAGTTAGCTTTCACTTTAGAGAAATAAAAGCAGACATAACGCTTGTTCACCCATGCCGCGTCCCCGTTCACAGCTCATATATGACAAGGCAACTTAAAATTAACAAACATTTATTTTAATTCTTTAGGTATACAACACAATACAATTTAAAGACACTTCGGTAATGGCAGTTTATGGGCATGGTTCCCGTCTCCATCGTGCTAAGCCACTGTCAAAGCAGGTACACCGGACAAATAGTCGTTTAGGGCGACCGAAGACAGCCATCCGTAATATAGACCCCCATATTCAAGCGCATGCCCCAAAAGGCTGAAACTGTACGCTTCGTTATGCCCCAAAAGGCTGAAACTGTATGCCCCAAAAGGCTAAAACTGTATGCCCCAAAAGGCTGAAACTGTATGCATGCCCCAAAAGGCTGAAACTGTATGCATGCCCCAAAAGGCTGAAACTGTATGCCCCAAAAGGCTGAAACTGTATGCATGCCCCAAAAGGCTGAAACTGTATGCCCCAAAAGGCTGAAACTGTATGGCCCAACTAGGCTGAAACTGTATGCCCCACTAGGCTGAAACTATATGCTCTAATAGTCTGAAACTGTATGCCCCAATAGGCTCAAACATATATGCCCCAATAGGCTGAAATTCTTGCCCCATAAGGTGTCAACCATATAATTTAACAGGCTTCACATTTATAAAATAATGAAGTTGCAACTTTCAAAGGAAATTCCGCCACCTGCAACCATGGCTAATCCTGGGAAACAGAAATCGTGCCAGGCTGCTCAATGACGAAATCCCAGGTCTATGTCAGATGTGCAGACACTGACATAGTAAATGCCTGTTTTTAACCTACTTATTAACTAAATTGATAATTACTTTTCTGTTCGGACTGTGCTGTCTGCCAAATGGCAATGCCCAATCTTGGGCAGTGCCACCGCCAAAGCGAAACAAACAGTAAACAGTTACCGCTTTCGGAACAGCACAATCCAACAGAATACCATAATAGGGTCTACAAACGAATGGCCGGATGGAGACAAGAACCACCTGTGGCCCTTCAAATCCTATAAATTAATACATCTTAACAATCACTCACAACATTTACATTTGACTCTACTAGTTTACTGAAAGCATGCCAAATTGCCTTTATGGAAATCCTCCAGTGCCATGCCCACTGATTCAATAAAATGCAATTTCCTAGAAATGTAAGATGCACACCATCATTCCTGTACAATGCTGGAATACACACTTGCAGGTCAATCTGCTTAATGTAAAACCCTTCACCTTGCACTATCTTGTGTGCTGCGTAATTATTGAAGCGTCTCCTGCCCGATTCCATCGCAGCACAATTGTTAGAATATCGCCAACAATTCCTAGGCAGCACTTCAGACCAAATCACTTTCACATTAAAGTGACTACGTATGAACACCAAAAAAGCATCCAACAAAAACCTCATCCTCCGCAGGGAGATTCTACCCAAGTCATTGCCCCCACAGTGGCTGCAGCCCCACTGCGAAAAGAATGTGATGTGTACCTGTGATACTGGAGCCCTAGCCGACTTAGACACTTGTTTAGAATTGCTAAGAACTGGTACCGTGTAAGAGGTGCACCATCCAGATGGCACAACAACGGACCCTTAATTAACGGACGTTGCTGCAAGAACCGTTGAACACTAAGCACTGGACAATTTTGTGTACCTGTTTGGCACACCTTTAATCGAGTGCCATGCTCACGCTGATCAATCTTAGAATGTCTATTTACTAGTAATAATGACTGGCCACTTCCATCAATGCTAATATACGTCATAATGACACATTCTGTGTTACTCCTATTAGTGGCAACTAATTCACTCACCCTCAGAAAACAAAAGAAAGCCAAGCCATATGCTGCAGTAAACAAACGTGTCTCGTACTCGTTTCTGCAAACATTCTGCAAAGCCCCAAGAACCCCCTTTAACAAGACTTGTGTAATAGTTAAATGTAAACTATTCCGTCTGTCTGAGCGCTTAAATCCCTCCAGTGCCTTTTGCACCCAAAATTTCTTTAAATATCATGACAACCTGTCATTTTACATTGAAACCCAATAGCATTTACATACAAATGAGCTATGCTATCTTTTAATCCTTGCAAAGAAAGCCCGGCAATATACAAGGCAATTGTGTCTATTGATGGGGGCCAATCTTTCAGTATACTATATTTAGTTCAAAGTTTCTTCAGAGCTATTCAGTCCTGTGTTGTTATCATTAGTCGTGTTTGTAGCCAGGGCTACGTTTATCAACCTTGAAGACTCTAATCGCAAATCCATGATCGAAATTGTTCCGGTATGACCTGTGGTACCGCGCCTGCTTTCGGCGCCACATTCCGAAACCTCACCCACTGTTTGCGAGAAATGGAATCAGCAATGGTATTAGCATATGTTGGAATATGTTTGGCTTTAAATACGATACATTGTTCCATAGCCAAAAACACACAGGGGCCTTACCAATTGCATAAGCTGTTTTGATTTAGCAGTCTGCTTATTAATGACGGTTACCAGAGCCTTGTTGTCAATATAAAGCACAATCTGTAGATTGCTTAATTTATGACCCCACAACACTAGTGCAAGCAAAACAGGCACTTTTTCCAGAAATGTTATGTCCCTCAAAATCTCATTTCCGAACCACGACTCTGGCCTAGTCCAGCCGACCATGCACTGTCTGTAAACATATTTAAGCTATCATTACTAGACCAACTCTCATCTGAAATGTATGCTTACCCATTAAATTTCTTTAAAAATACTACCCACATTAGCATGTCCTTATGTCACTTGATAGCCATATATTATGACGTGGTCCCATCGTTGCATCATAAAATCTACGCAGAAAGGCCCTACTAGCCCAAACAGCTTTACTGAAAAACGCAAGCTTTCCAATTAAAGTTTGAAATGCTTTTGTTACTTTTTTCAAACCAGCTTTCCCAATAACATTGCATTTAATTCCTTTATTTTGTGCAAAGGAATTCTTACAGACATTGAAACATAATCTACTTCATACCCTAAAAATATCAATTTCTGAACTGGGCCGACCGACTTTTTTTCTGCCAGAGGGACCGTGAGCCAACCACAAACCATAGCAAATGTGTCAACAAGAGACTTGCAGTCCTGCATATACTTTGTTCCACAAAATTGAAGTCATCTAAATAATGATCCATTGTAAATTGCCCAGATATGTAACTGACCAACCAGTGTAGAAATGTCGCAAACTTCTCAAATAAAGAGCAAGAAATTTTACATCCCATCGGCAAAATCTTATCTACATATATCAAACCAGCTTCATCCTTAAATCCCAGCAAGCGATAGTCAAGTGGCGAAATAGGCAATATACGAAAAGCGTATTTAATATCTCTTTTTGCAAAATATGTGCATCTACCCAGGTTAAAAATCATACCAACCACTGAATCAATTGAAGTATATGACACAGAGCTCAAGCTCATCACATCATTAACGCCGTCACCTACAGGATACGACAAATGAGTTATAAGCCTGTAAGATCCATTACATTTAGGGACTAAGCCGACTGGAGAAATTCTTAAATTAGAAATTGGTGAATCAACATAGGGTCCTGCAAACCTGCCCAAACGCACTTCTTTACAAATTTTTTCCTTCAACATTACAGGATTTAAACGTGCAGATTTCAAATTTTTGCCACATGATTAGCTCTATTACCCTCAAAACCAAGGCGAAAACCACTTATAAAACCCCCCATCTAATAAAGCCGCATCCACTCTGTTTGGATACAAACGACTCAGAACTTTTACATTGACTGGAGGGACTCCCAATTTTAAGTTAAAATTGTGAACCAGATCTGGCTCTGGTCCCAAAGGCAGTCCTTGACATAGGTCTAAACCACCCTCGGCCCAGTGAAATAAGCAGTTCAAGTTGGTCCAGCCCCCCGCCAAACTGACCTGAACCCCTGCTAACTGTGCACCGGCTGTAAGAATGAGCAGTATTACAAGTTATGCAAACATGTCTAAATGGGCACTGTGACCTCACGTATGACCTATAATTAGTCACAACACGTGTTAACTGTAGGAGTGAACAAAGTACCCGAATTTGTAGAGGCCCCAACATAAACCAACCAAAGCTCTTGGTCAATCTGCCCAAAAGATATGCCAGCTGGATTAGCAGCCACCCTTAATCTAAACTGCTGGTCATAATGCTTCCAGCAATGCCCTGGGTGGCGACTAGCAGCCAATCTAATGTTTGCCATGCACTTTAAAATTTCATTTGTTCTATGCGATGCACCGACAGAAAAATGCATCAGACCAAACTTCAAACTTCTATTGTGTGGATAGTTCTGCTAGCATGTACTGGCCTTAATAATAATTCACCAGAACTGGACAGCTCCAAGCGCCTGCTGTCATCAACAGCCGGCTGGTTTTCTAGAAGCTGGGCCAGCTCCATGTATTGCCCATTTACAATTTTGTTTTTTATGGCCTGTGAAACACTGAAACCAGTATCTGCAGGCACGCTTACTAACGCTACTGGTTGGTTGAAAACAAAAACATTACCTTCTGGCAAATAGGGCAGACTTGAAGCTGCTGGCCCAGACAGTTTACCTTCACACAGGCTCGCTCCCCATACCAACTTCTGACACCGTCTCGCTCCCCATAACAACTTCTGACAACGGCACGCTAATAACCGCTATTATGATCAAACGCTGGTTCATATAAATGCGTTTAGAGATACACAGAATACCATTACATGACCATTTAAATTATTCTAGGATCAATCTAATTTTGTAATGTTAAAATGGTTGTCTATTTTTCCAGATAATATTTAAAAATGTACTGTGCAAAGAAAAGATAATATTCTTGCGACCAATACTACTAAGACATTTTCTCCCATTTTCTTATTACTATGCTGTGTATGTGACTTGGGTTTCTTCCAAATATTAACAATAATTACTTTGAACGCTTCTTATCAGCACCAGTGCGTATAACATTGCTAGAAATGTTCATGATCAGAATAAATTTCGAGTGTTTTCACAGCAGTAATATTTAATTTTGAACAGCTGTCAAACACTCGAATAACGGTTATATCTCTTTTACAAAACAACATTCTTCATTCCCATTAAGTTCAATTATGAATACAAGTACTTTGGAACATAATCCTCTAAAATGTGATTTCTCTTTAACCTAACTTACTTTGTCATATACATAGAATGTAATGGCATTTCAAGTTATAACATTGCTGCCTCTTATTAGACGTAAACTGTATGCATTGCATGTGAATCTATCTTTTAAAATTATTACTTGTATTTTCATAAATGCATTTTGAAATAAAAAACAACAACATTTAGCAGAATCACTTCCATAACGCAAGTCACAATAACTTAGCTCGGGGGACATGAAGTAGATTAACATTTTCTCTTGTTGTCAATTAAACAATGTCCTTCTTCTTTTGGCTCATTAAATATTCTTGTCCTATCCTCGTGGCTAACGTACATGCACATCTTAAGGCTATATTTCTGATTTGATTGTGCGTAAACAATGCATAATTTATTACTACTACATGCATCCGAAAATAGAGTTGTTACGTAATCCACGCATTACATACACTTAACTTAAACTGGCCGTTGATAGTTGATAACATTAAAATGAAGAAATAAATGTCACATGCCAGTCTCGAGCTAATATCAGTATGTGAATGTATTGGTTGATAAATACTTGCATTTGATTAACGAGGCAATTCCATTTTGGTTCCTAAAGCATAACATATTGAACAATAATAATTTGCTGTAGTCTTTTTAATCGATTGAGTTTTTATATCTTATTATAATCTTGAACTGTAACGGACCTAACCTGAATGATCTTTCTCAAGAGTCATATAACTGTTTAACTTCGCCTTTCTGTTATTTGCCTTCTGGTCATATCATTACTGGGCATTTTAACATCTTCGATGACTATAAATTAAGAAAAATAATCTTTAAGACTCCGAAATATCGTCTGCCAGATAAAATTTGCTTAAACATTTGTTGCAAAGAACTAGAAAATGCAATTAATCATCTTGTCGAACTCTGGTGTAAGAGAGAAACACGGATACAGCAGCACTCAATATTTGGAAGAAAACCGTTTTTAAAAGAAAAAAATATCGCGTCAAATTCCACCGTTCCCACCCTTCTAGTTTACCTAAGAAAGCTATTTATCTCTTAGAACACCTAAACCAGTCCTTTCAGAATATCCAAGATAAAATTGTACTTGAAACCTGCGGACAAAGTCTCAAACAACACAATGTTTGCCTACACTTCAAAACTGTTCTGAGTGCTGAGTTACATCACCAGTTCTTGCAATGGCACCAACATTGACATTCAGAGAGTCATTGACAAACATAAACAGACATTATATACATTCAATATCAAGATCGAATCAAAGCAAGAAAAGTTTAATTCCTTGTACTGGTTCCTAAGCTTCACAAAATACCATACAAATCACGATACATAGCTAATGCCAGCTCTAGCACCACCACTCACATATATAAAATACTTACTTCTTGCCATACCACCGTTCCTTATAACGTTGTTAAATATTGTATGAAAAATCAGGAATTAACATTTTTTGGTCTACAAAAATTATTCAGGAATATTGTACTTTAAACTACCATTGCTCTGCAGTTAATGCTTACGATTTCTGTACGCTGTGCACATCTTTACCTCATAATTTAATTATGACCAAACTGCTTACTCTTATTAAAATGCTTGAGGGCAACATCTACACATTGCATGCTATGAAAGTAATGAATTTTTTACTAACACTTTCTTAAAAAAGTTTACTTAGTGTGAACTTGTACAGTTGTTTGTCAGGCTCTATGGTCCTATTAGACAATATTGACGAAAAATGCGGTGACACTTTATTTAGACATATAATTGGTATTCCTGTGGTACCAACTGTGCACCATTAAGTGCAGATTTGTTTTATACTGCTTTGAACGGGATGTCATGTTAATTTCATCTCCTTTTAACTGAAGCCACATTATGCAGGCTTTCAATTGAACGTCACGCTATCTCGACGATTATCTTACTATAGATTATCCTCTCTTTGCTCCAATCATCCATTTGATTTACCCTCCAGAACTTACCCTTAGTAAAGCAAAAACTTAACATTTAAATGCAAAATTTCTAGACATTGAGATCGCTAATTTCAATCTATTAAATCTATGACAAGAGAGAAGATTTTAAATATCAGTATTGTGAATTATACATACTTTGACGGTAGTTCACCTTGTGCTACTTCCTATCGTATTTACATATCCCAACTTACAAGGCTTCCACGAGTTTATAGAGACATATAACATTTCAGTGCTAGAAGTCGGTTCATTACTTTTAAATTGTTACAGCAGGGCTTCCGATAGCACAAATTCAAGACGGCGTTTTAAAGTTCTTTCTCCGCAATGATTTTATTGCTTCAAAGTATAATAGCGGTATAAAAACACTAATGCAGCAAGACATTAGTCATCCTGCATTTTATGGAAATGTTTATACAAGATAAAGAAAATCAAGGATCACAAAAACTTTTCTGCCCTCTTTACAAAACTTATAAGGAACTTTATTGCCGACTGTGCTGCCATGCACCAAATCCTCGAACTGTTTTTTTCGGTTCTTTTGGGTAATATTGTATCTAAGGTTTAAAAAACCACGTTTTAACATTCTTCCGGTTTTATCACATGGTTCCGCTGGCTGAGAAAACTGCTATTTTTTGTTTTTGCCATTTCATGGTGTACGTTTTAGTTAAATACAA
Organism: Sinonovacula constricta; assembly: GCA_007844125.1. Taxonomy (NCBI): domain Eukaryota; kingdom Metazoa; phylum Mollusca; class Bivalvia; order Cardiida; family Solecurtidae; genus Sinonovacula; species Sinonovacula constricta. The sequence continues at coordinate 32,332,572 of CM017555.1, forward strand.
TTTTATTTTGTTTCATTAGTATACATGTACCAGTATTATTGTGACAAGTGTACTTTTATTTGTTAAGCTCGTAACTGTTCATAAAACTTCTCTAAATTTGACATGCGCGCCTTCATTTTTACCATAGTATTTAGCAACATAGTTTGTGGTTTGTACGAAGTAAATACACATTGTTTTTGGTATAATTTCAGTCATAATATAGCTTGTAATATGTTTATCACGTTTTCGCTATCGAGTTATTCTAAATAGTGAACTAGTAGAAATTCTGGAAACATATTTAGTTCAACACTTGTCCTGATTGTACTTGTTTTGTCATTTCAGATCTTTATTATACGAGGATTCATTGAAGTTTGAAAATTATATGAGTGTTTGGTTATTTGTGTGTTCAAGTCACGACACTGAGGGTTGTAACCCGAGAATCCTTCTCTGTACTGCTTGCTTGCAAGTGAACATTTTACAGTCAGGAACAGTGACTTAAAACCATAATGGGACAGTCAATGTTTGATTTCTGTCGCTTCATCCCTCCAGTCGTGCCCAGAATAACTGAGACAACTTGAGTAGTATCCATGTCCATACGTGATATTACTGTTACGACCGGTGTCGCTATATAAGTTCATTTATAAAATGGCACGTTTAGTAAACGGCGAAATGATGTAACAGAAAGAACAAGCCAGCAACAAACTAGTACACAAATGTTATAGTTTAATAAACAATTAAATCTATGACGTAATAAACAATGACAAATAAACAGAAAAATTTGAGAAAGCAAAATAAATGTCCCTTTAGGAGGTGTCCCATAAATAGTCCAATTAATAATCCAACTGAAGAGTTTTCGGTAGAATGTCCTCGTAGATAAGCACAGTTGAAATAATCCAAAGGTAGAACAATACACGAATGTTAATAATATAATTCCAAATCCAAAACTTTAATATTTTTATCACTGTAGAATATAGTTAGTCCACGTAAGTTCCAACACAGAAAGATCTAATATAGAAGCTGCAAGTATTTCCCAACTCTATGTCCAAACTCTAAAGCAAAATTATTATCCAAACTTTCTTTAAATCGGCAAACACGCCCTTATATATACCCAAAGAATTTCCAGAACATTCACGAACCCAGAACATTCTCAAAGCCCAGTTAAAAATAAACAAATGAACTTTCTAGCATGATCCTTTTCTTCTAGCAGTTACGCGAATGCTACGTCATCAAAACCACAACGGTAAACAACCCTTAACCTGACTAGCGTAACCTTAAACGCTGGTGTACTACTGTACATAACATTACACAGTAGATATAACATTGGGATTATTGTACCTTTATGATAAAATATGCCAATGGTTGATAAATCCTCGGCTCTTCATAACATAATATTTATATCTCATTACAATACTACTGTTTGCTTTGTTGGCTTGTTTTGTTCTACGTAATTCAGTGGATTCCTTCGTAAGTGTGCGGGATTTTCAATTGTCACATTTCGACACATCTGACATCATGACATTTAATCGTATGATGTCATTAAATTGGCCTTATACGTCATTGCTTGAGCTGTTTTATTTCAAACTAACCTCTCATTTGGAACTTTTAGGTTGCCGAGGTTTTCATTATTGTATGTAGGTTGATAGTTTATTATATTACTAGTTATTTATTCTGTCTGCATATAATTCCTTTTTTAAGTTTTAACTCCTGATGCAGGTGCTTACTGTTGTTGTCTCACTTTGATGGAACATATTTATTTACACTATTTATTTAATAGAAACACTTTCAGGAAGTGCAAGGTTGAAGCACTCCACAATGCAGGTTTAAGCATCTCAGTCGATCCTTATGCCGTTCCAGAGCGGTAAAGTGCTGTTCTTTTCTTTTTGTGCGTTATGTCTCGTCCCTCTGTGTTTTTGTCACTTTTACGTTTAACATATTTGCCTTTGTCAAGATTAAGTTCAGATTTTAATATCTGATTATTCTTATAAGACCTTTACTTATTATTCTAAAATGTGTTCTTGGGCGCCTGGATAACAAAATCCTACTTCTACTTGACGGCAACTTCTGGTGATTTAGTGAAGTGGGCGAGAAAAAAAATATCGCCATTAACACCGCTGGCCACAAATTCATGAGAGAATCAGCATAAAACATATATCGCGACAACTTGTGTAGCAGAAACAGTCTTTTCTAAGTCACTTACATCAGAAAACATACAGTCAAGATTAAGGTCTGGAGTGTATCCCCTCAATCAAGAAGCTATTCCACCAGATAACTTACAGCCGGCAGAGCTTTACGTTTAGATCAACCTGAAGACTGTATTAGAAATTGTGGTGATCAGGAGTGATCAGGAAACAAATTAAATCAATGAAATTATTCTTGACAGATAAGGAGGCCAAATTAAAGAAAATAAAAATAGTGAGAAAACATACAGAAAGAAAAACAACAGGTAAGATTGTTGCTGAAAAGGTGATACCAGAGGATAATGGTAAATTAATCTACTAAAAAGGCAGTCAAAATCTAGTACGAAAGGTAAAGAATGGTAAAAACAAAAGGAACGGTACCGCTATGCATCACTTATATGACAAATTGTGTAAGGTACTGGTGTAAGTTGTTGCATATGAATGTCAACAGATACCCTAAACATTGCTATGACATGTTGAAAAAACTAGATGATGTGGAGCGCACTTGCTGGGCTACAAAGATAAAACAATTGTTATTTTCAGTAGGGTTTGGCTATGTTTGGATTGTGCAAGACATTGGAGATAAAAATATGTTTATTGCACAATTTCAACAAAGAATTAGGGACATATATTTACAAAATTGGCACTTTTCTGTAAGTAGTTCAAGTAGATGTTATCATTATCAGTATTTTAAGACATTATTGAACACCGAACGATATCTGAATTTGGACATGCCTTTAAAATACAAAATAGCTTTATCAAAGTTTAGATGTTCAAACTATAAGTTAAGAATCGAGTTAGGTAGACATATGGGTATACCGTTAAATAATCGATTATGTGAGTTTTATTTACAAAATTATATTAATGTTATTGAATGCGAGTACCATGTATTTTTCGTCTGTCCAAAGTATAATAATATACGTGTTGAGTATCTCCTGCCTTGGTATGCTGGTAAAAGAAATACTGAAGCATTTTATTTTCTACTAAGCACTGATAAATGCGATATTATAAGAAAAATATCTAAGTTTTTATTTCATTTGTTACTTGCCACAAACTAGCTAAGATGTATAACAATTAAATTTTTCTTTGATTTTGTTTTTCAAAAGTCCACAATATACAATAAAAACAAGCTAATTTTTCTATATCTTGTAATAAAGTAAGCATTGTCAACTATTATTTGAGGTATTTATAAAGCATTGTTAGAAATTACTTCATTATAACACAATATGAGAATGACATGTTATTTATAGTTATATTACATGTTTGTCTGCATGTACTTATTATCTATTGTTTATTGTATATTAGAACAGTGTGAATGTATTTTAATTTGTATAGCTATGGACACAACTCATGAATTGTTAATACTGAAAGTTTTTATATTTGTATTATGGGCCGGAGGCCTAAAATTCTTTGAATAAATCAATCAATCAATCAATCGATAGCAGTAAACAGTTGTCCTTCAGACACCGATTCTGATGCGGATCCCTTTGATCTTTGTCGCGTATACAAAAAAAAATCATCAAGATGAAGTGAGAGCATGCACATCTCTCATCTTTACAAAATGAGCACTGAAAGACAGATGCGAACACTGGCTACATCTCATTTATTGCACTGCAGCAGGAGCAGGAGTACTGATATTTTTTCCTTGCCAGCACTGCCAATCAGAACGGTGAAACATAACAAATATAAAACTTATTGTGTGTTAATTAATCATTGTTTCTTCTTGTGTAACCTGTTTAAAGTGTTTTAATGTTGTGCTAAAACTGTGATACTTAACAGTGGCATCAAAGGTGTCTCATTTGATATACATATCAGTTGTTGGCATATTATACATTATAAAAAGTGCAATATGTATATTTTCTTGTGGACTTTAGGGAAGCATTGTTTTCTTTCTTCGGGTTGACATTTTGATAGATATTGATCTTTTTCATGGAGAGGATAAAATTCTATATCTATACTTTATTTCTTGAAAAGTCATTACTGTTTATAATTGGCTTAAACAGTTCTATATTTTTGGATGGTAAGAAAAACCTCTTATAATATAAGAATAAAAACAAAACAAAAAACAGATTTGATGTTTAAAAGATTTGCACCTGGGATAAAAAATGAGACAAAGTTCATTATGTTTGCAATAGCTGAAGCAAACATGTTTTTCTTCAAATACATCTTCATTTTACATTTACAATTACATGTACTTAAATTATCTGTCAAAAATTCTCATTTTCTTTTTACAACTTGTCTCCAACAGAAAATAGAAACAAACAATAGCAAAATAACAAAGTATCCTTGCAGGATTTCTCATATTAAAAGTGTCTGACGCTTCCATATTTAGAATCAGAACTCGTAATGAAATGTCAGAAAAATGGTAAATTGGTTAGACGTTTCTGTTTCCTTAATTATATCCGTGTACTTTTAGGTTAAACAGTATTCGTACGTCTGCTATCAAGACCATTATCCATAAATGACGTAATTTTCTGCTTAGTACCTTTAACATATCAATTAAATTACCCATGTATTTTTAGAAAACATTAACATGGAGTTTATATCAACTCGTCCGCTAACGTCGATGTTTTATCAGTACAACTCAATATATGATGGAACAAATAAAAAATGGTTATTTGGAGTGATTTAAGTAAATTGATACTTTAAGTTAAATAGATAGCCCTTAATGCCGACAGACATTTGAGAGTCATTGGCATTTAGATGGAAATTAACTTGATATCATAATAACACACACAATGTTGCAGCATGTTGTTAAACAGGTCGTAGTCACTGCAAATCTGTGAATATGTTTTTCTTCTCTAAACAGCATCAAATAAATAAAACAAGATTAAAGATTAGAACCTATCAACTAGTTTTATAAATAATATCAATTATAAACGACACATGTTCCAACACATAAACCTTTTACTGTTAGAAGCCAACGCAATGATTTTATAAGTAAGTCACTAACTTCCTCAGAGATATCGGCCACCATAATGATTGACAGGTATGTAACAATTTCAATTAAATACAAAATAACGCATGTGAAAGGTTGCGTAACAAGTTTATAATTACCACATACTTGTTTTACAATTGGAATGCATTTAAGATGAATATGTCTATTTTCTATATGATTGATTGTATGGGGTTAACAAATGATCAACACCGACAGTGTTACTTCATGTTTATAGCTTATTCATTGTGTGTGTTTCTTATTGTTATAAATACCATTATTATTCATACATAGATTTATGAAAGCAACAACACACGCACTATTTTTCATATCAACATACACAAATGCAATAACAAAGTATACAGGCAGATTTAAATTTATTTTGACATACAAATTAAATTTCTCTATAAGCTCCACAAGTTAACCTCATAGGAACAAGGTTTATATCCGTATTATTATTTGGAAAATCCCAGCTGTCTATTAACACATGCAAAATCTTGTCTTGTACAAAGTCGTAGGCGAATAATCGTTTATCGTGCAATCATGATGTTTCGGTGGTGTATAACAACTATTTCTTTAACAACATAACATGCTAGATCTCTCAAGTTATCTCTCAGGAATTCTTCTGTATCACATTGCCTGTCTACAAGAAGTGCGTGTTTAGGTCGTATATACGCAATATGCAAATAAACCGTTCGGTTAAATGAGAAGTCTGCGTCAACTCCTGTTCAAAACAACATGAGAGAAGAATCTTGTCTCTGTTATTATCAGTCTATCTTTATTTCTATCTTACCATACTGCCAACATCTCTAGCGGGTTTTACAGTCAGGAACGCTCATTATGGACACTAAAGTCTAAAACCGGGTCACACTGTAATGGCGAATAAACGCATTGAAACACAGTAAGTTAGTCGTAATGCTAACCCTCATATCCACTGCGTCAAGGATGGACGTCTACAGCCAGTGCGTGGCAGAGATTAAACCTTTAGCCATTCGAGCTACGAGGAGACGTTCTACATATTGGAAGATATCTGCTTATTGCACTGATTTTGCCAATTTGAAATTAATCTATTAATTCGGGGAGTCATGCTTTCATTTTTGCAGATCTATGCTGTAATTGGATGCAATGTCCATTATGTACAGTTTTTGCTTTGATATACTAGTTGTTAAATACTGTATTATTAGTGCGTTACATGTATATACTATGGGGGCATTTCAAAATGTTTCTTTGTTACTCGTCCCTTGCGTTTTAAGATTGGTAGCAGTTACAGAGAATTTGGAAGGATTTTGCTGTTTAGAAATATATGAATCGCTGCAGTACCATTTGCTGTAATGTTGAAAACGATTTATTTAAAAAGTACACTGATTCTGGCATTATTTTTACATTAAATGTAGATGTATATGTACGTTTTTATCTTCATGGGAGATAAATCAAAAGTATCAGAGCGAGATATGAAAACTATTCCTGATAATGAAAAGGTAATATAATGAGTGCGATACCATCAATTGTGTTCACTAAAACCTAGTACTTCAATATGGTAAGGCACCATATAATACAAAACAACATTTCGATTTGGCGTCTTACCAACAATATAATATATTCATGAATCAGATGAATCGATGCCTTCAATGTGTATAGCAAGATGTTAACACCATGGTATGTCACACTATCCTGACACCAGACTGGCAAGGAGCTTTATTGCAGGACTAACTTGATATTCTTCGAGCGTAGAAAATGAGGTTCACCACTCACAATGAGCAAATGAATGAATTATACCACTCATATTGAGCCTAGCCAATGAATTATACCATTCTCAAGGAGTCGAGCAAATGAACTATACCACTCACAATGAGCCTAGTAAATGAACTATACCACTCACAATGAGCCTAGTAAATGAACTATACCACTCACAATGAGCCTAGTAAATGAGCTATACCACTAACAATGAGCCTAGAAAATGAACTATACCACTCACAATGAGCCTAGTAAATGAACGATACCACTTACAATGAGCATAGTAACTGAATTATACCACTCACAATGAGTCGAGCAAATGAACTATAACACTCCCAATGAGCGACGCCAATGAGTTATTTATACCACTCACAGTGAGCGTGGCAAATGAGTTTTACCACTCACAATGAACGTAGCAAATGAGTTATACAACTCACCATGAGCATAGCCAGTGAGTTATACCACTCACTATGAGCGTAACCAATGAGTAATACAACTCATAATGAGCGTAGCCAGTGAGTTATACAACTCACAATGAGCGTAGCCAATAAGTAATACCACTTTTCATGAGCATAGCCAGTGAGTTATACCACTCACTATGGGCGTAACAAATGAGTTATACAACTCATGATGAGCGTAGCCAATGAGTTAAACAATTCACAATGAGCGTAGCCAATGAGTTATATAACCCGCAATGAGCGTAGCCAATGAGTTATACAACTCAAAATAAGCGTAGCCAATGAGTTATACCACTCACTATCAGCGTATCTAATGAGTTATACCACTCATATTTAGCGTAACCACCAATGAGCTATACAACTCAAAATGAGCGTAGCAAGTTAGTGTTACCACTCACATACATTACGAATATATAAGTCGCATCTCTAGGTCACCCATTCCTGGTGTCGACGCTGTACCTACTGACCTACAATGTACGGTTAGGTTATGGTTGAAGTAACGACCAAATTATAATGGGGACTTGCGCAACATTTAAAACTTGCAAAATTGCATAAAATGTCTGGCTTCATAATATTTATTCTTACAGTGAAAAAAGTTTATAATAATATAAATTCTGATTACATTAAATAATTACGAACTACTCAAAACGCGTACGTCAATGAAAAAACAACAAAACAATGAACATATGTTTTATTTAACAGAAACAGATGTATGCGCTGAATCGGTATAATATGTTTAAAATATCTTTAAGATACGAGAAAGCTTACTTGTTTCAATTTCGTAAATATGTTATGACTGCGACGTACAGTATGCTATGAATAAATTATTCTACCATGTTCCCGTGAGATGATTGATACACATCTATTGTTTCAGAAATTATGGTGATTCTTTGGACAGGTTTCAATGTCTTGACAATAGATGTGCATTTCGAGTTATTACTAACATACCTTAAGTCAGATTTCATATATCGCTATCATAATGATAAATGCAATTTATAAATTAAAAGTTACGATTAAAAGTAAATATATTCAATCAATTCATAAATATCTTTTTAACTGCTTGTTTTAGTTTCTGAAATCTAGAGAAGTCAAACTTTTTAGATCGGATAAAATATGGTACAATAATATGAATAAAATACGTAATATTTGTTTTAAAAGTTATGCTATTTTAAATATAGAGATGTTCTTCCAAGCCTACAAACGCATACACCAATATCGGGACTGGACGGGTCAGTTCATTGGATGGCTCGATATGCCAAGATGGCCCAGTCTTATTTAAGTTCTCATAAGTAATCATATACAGATGCCATCGTAACAGTTAAAATGAAAATTGCCTTACTCCTCGTATAGATTGGGCCCTCTATTTTAAATTGTCATTTGTAAATGTGCCACTGTATTTATTTTACATATTTGTGTATTTGAAATGTAAATAAATATTTAATAAATACATGGTTTTATATAGGCAAAATGTATACACCTTCTATATATAGAGGTCTTCCTGACCCTGACCGTTCTTGAAACTGGAGCTTCATAACCCGATATCGCGCTATGTGTTTTATCATAAACACATCTTACAAGAACAATACAAGGAATGTGTAATTTTCAAGAACAAAACCCAATGGACTGGGTTACGGTACACTTGATACTGTTTCTTTAACAACTTGAAAAAATGGATGAAAATCTAACACAATTTATGAGAAAGATAATCTGCTTTAGTATATGATAAAACATCAACACATGTTCTGAATTATCCGTTCCCATTTTTTTTACAAACACCAACGCATAATCTAACCTACATGCTTTTACTGGTTGTTGACGAATAAATAATTTCCGGTCAAGTTCACATTGATTAAATGCTTATATACAGTCAAAGATATTTCGGAAAGCTTATGAAAAGCATCAAAAAGAGGCCAAAAAGAGCACTTTTAATAATAACGTTATAATATTTTTGAGATAAGATTTATCTATCTGTCTGTCTGTCTGTCTGTCTGTCTGCCTGCCTGCCTGCCTGCCTTCCTTCCTTCCTGCCTGCCTGCTTGTCTGTCTGTCTGTCTGCCTGCCTGCCTTCCTTCCTTCCTGCCTGCTTGTCTGTCTGTCTGTCTCTCTACCTGCCTGCCTGCCTGTCTACCTGCCTGCCTGCCTGTCTACCTGCCTGCCTGCCTGCCTGCCTGCCTACCTACCTACCTACCTCATTGGTAATGTGACTCCGAAGAGATAAAGAAGAAACTTCGCTAGGAACACTTGTCACTTTGAATAAAAACAACAACACACACTTTACTAGAAGATATGAACGTACTTTCATTAAATTATACTACGTCGTCGTTAGCATAGTGGTCTGTGTATATCCGTTGCTGCCGTGAAAGATAATAAATCCGATAAATGTTAAATTGCTTTACACATGATACATAGTGAAATATAGTCAAGGCGCCCTAGCTGTCTTCACAAATACTCAGAATTGAAACATTTCTGTCAACTGAAATCGCGTCATTGCGTCCTAGATTAACAGCTACGGTTAGTACATTTTCCTCAGCACTATTCAATAGCTTGTGAATGTAATGCACATGCTATGTGAGTATAAAATAAATAACATAAATTGCCAATATTCAAAAAAATTATGCTCCTACAAACGAGTAAATAGTTCGTTAAGCTAAAGTTCGTTAAGAGTGAACAGGAGACTTGTATATTAAGTTGTAAACAATATGAAAGCAATTCTACACGTATTTCCTCAACAATTATAAATAATATATTTTATCATTTGACGTTGAAATAGTACTGCCATAAAATCATTAAATACTTTAGTGTGGGTCCAAAGAAACGCTATAGTCTCGCCGTCCCTATTATTGATTGTGTTGGCACTGGACTTATCTCTTTCACGACAACTCCCAATGATCTTGTCTCAATCGGGCATCTCAACATACTCGCATAACGTCTAAGATCTCACAGATGTCGTGAATAGGAGACTAAAGCTACCAAATTGGTCCCAGTTGCAGCCATGTGAGACTGACTTGCTTCCGCATCGAACGTGTAATACAATAACCTCCACTGCAATTGCTAGTGTCGCGATATACAGTGATATCTACAACTTTCTGCGACTGTCCTACAACCTTATTACGGTAATTGCGATCCTTTCTGAGAAGGAATCGTAGACGTTACATGTACATGTATGCAACCACTTTTAAAAAAAAGATAAGTGCTTTTCTTTTGATAATGTTTTAATAATAAATGGTCAAAAAGATAAGTGTTTTTCTTTTGATAATGTTTTAATAATAAATGGTCCTACAGCCGACATCAGGGTAAAACGAACTGCCTTGTATTGGTGAATTTGTACAACATACCATTTTCCCAATCAGTTGATTTTAAGGAGTCACGTGACCCTCAAGATTCAGAACGTAACCATAGAATCAGCGATTTACGAAGGTTGCGGTAAATGACCGGTTCGGTAAATTGATTTTGTATAGTGAATGGTGTGGACGTTTCGGTGAATTGATCACTATATAGCATTTGTATAGATAGATACTCCAATTACAGTAAACGAGTGTTCCGCAGCATGCATTGGCAGGTGCACTGACGACGAGCAAACTTCAGTGGCACAGCTATCGCTGTAATGTCCCTAGACATGAACGTCACCTTTCGTGTTTATTTTGTAAGAAAAAGAGGTTACAACAAAAGAGAAATTAAACAGCAAAAAAAACAAAAACAACAACAAACAAGTCAATAACAGTTTGTTAATGCACGAGCAGCGACGTCATGTTCAAAAGATGCCATCGTAGCGAGCGGATGAGATAGCTTTGATGAAAAATAGATCGTGTTTACATTACACAGATCGTTAAACGGCTAAACAAAACTAATTGCTCATAGCGTATTCTTTATAAGTAATTCAAGTATATATTATATAAGCAATTTATATATGCGTTTTCCGCATCGTGTTGAAATGCTGTAGCCGTATACTTTGATAAACTGGGTTGATTAATTCAAAGGCAAAACGTTTACTATCTTACTCGCGTAAACATTATATGACTAAATGTGTTTAAAGAGAGGTCTTATGTTCCACTTTATCTTCATTGCTCATAAAACATTTTGTACACAATTATTTTTGTAATCGAACATTTTATACTGATGATCAGAAACTACAAAACTTTAATGTCTCCTGCTCTAAAACTAATACTGTACGTTGTCACGTGTTTTATGAAGGTAGCCTTGGTTACTGTTATGGAATGGACATGATGTAACCGGTGCGAGGTCGGATGGGTTGCCATATGACACGCATATCACTTTGATTGGGTAGGAATACGAGACTAACATCTGATTCCTGTACGGAGCATTTTGCTGTGGCATTTATGACCCAAACCTCAACTGTGCGGTTTACATAACAGTTTAAAGTTACCAAAGACTTAAACACACTTATGTGTACAAGTCTTTGCTGACAGGAATGGTGTGAAGGACAGCTAATGAACCAAAGGCCCCAGGCCCGGATTTACCTTGGGCCTAAGGAGCCCCCCCCCCCCATCCCCACTCCAGTTGGCCCGGGCATACAATCTTTCTAAACTATATTTCTTGAGAAATGGCCTGATCACACAAATGTTTCACAAATATAGAGATAATCCCGGGTATCTCAGGCCCTTAGACTCTCATACATATCCCTGATCCCTGAGGTCATCTGCTCGTGTACAACATCCGTTGTGTGCATAGCATTCGCTCTCAACTATCCCATTAAGGGGTGGTTACACTAAATACCGACCGGAAGTAGAATGTGTGACTTTTTCTCTTTAGTATCAGTCTGTTGCTATGTTTCGGCATTAAATTTCCTATTTTGTATGTAATCTGAACCTTTTGGTATCAAAAGGAAGCTGAAACTATGTAGAATTAAGAGAAAGCAAAAGTCTGTAACCCCTATGCACACTAATGGACTGATCCACTTTTACAGGAAGTACATATTTCATTGAAATTTGGCGGTTACCGACTGGCAATTTGGCGGTATGCGCAGTCTATGAAGCTTAACCGTCTTACAAGTTGCAAAAGTTGCCTTATTTCTGGGTCTTTCTGATAGACAATAAATAGCTCGTTTCACCTATATATGGTTATGGGGGTCCATCATAACTTGGTCATGGTGCAATTTGTTTCCATCTTTTCGCAATTCACTATAGAATATAGAACAAACTTATTTAGTGGCGTCTAACATTAACATGCATTCTCGGCACTCCTCGACGGTGATGCAGGCCTATAAAGTGTCGGTGTGCCGTAACACCCCGCTCCCTTCCAAATAAATAATAGTTATTTCCAAGCAAAATGAAATCACAAACAGTGGTGGCAATAGTTGTTTGCATTTTATAACAAAAGATCATTTTATTTACGAGACTTAGCTGTGAGAACCAAAGAAACAATATCGCAAAATGAAGAAAATGTACAGGAGGGGATTTATAGGCATTGGGAAATTTACGCAAGGGTCCGCCTGCTAAAACGAACAGAAGGAATTTTGTACTGGAAGTATTTTCCCCATTCTTCGTTTTTAAGTTGCAAAAAAGAGAAAGGGGAAAATATATTGCTATGTTGTTGTGTAGTTATTGTGAAATACATCACTGTAATTAATTTTGATCATTATATCGACGTAACAGGACTCGAACCCATGTGGTGAGAGGCTAAGCGGCGAGTTGAGTTTCAGGTCGGCGATTCTACCCTGGTTCCTCGGGCGCCCCAGCGCGCACTTTTCGTTGGCTCAAAAATTTAAATACATCTATAATATGCTTATCGGAAAGTGCACTTATTTTGAAATATTTATTTATATTTTGTGTTGTGTTTTTTGCGCCAAAAATCCATTGTAAAGTTTAGAGGAAATACCTTGAAGATGCTTTGTTAAATTGTGTTTGTTCTGGAATATTTAGAAATAGTTTTATTTTCAGGCCCATTATCTAATAAAGCATTTATTGCAAATCAGTGCTGTTTTGTTGGTCACGCCATTGACTAAAGGCTCCAACAGAAATGTCTGTATCTTTCGTAAGACGAGCTGTAGTTGTAACTTTCATAAATACTCTTCATCGAAATTATGCACAGCACATTCCCGAACACCCAATAGAAATCTCAATTCATGAAATATAAATGTATTTTCATCAAGCATAATTTCAGACGAGTGTGCAATGATTGTTTGCTTAAAACTAAGATGGCAAGACTGTTTTGTTGTTGTTGTTGTTTTGTTTTTTTCCTCCCCACTATATACAAACGAGGATTGATGGAAAACAGAGCTGCAAGTGTAATCTAGCCGCATGCTAAGGTCCAGCCCGAAGGGAAGAATATGTTTGTCTGTTTCGGCATATTTTTATGAACAAAGCGAACCAGTATTCAACAACAAAGTTATGTTGCTAAATGTCTTCGCATTTTTTGCAAACTTTCAGAGTAATAAAACTAGTAAAAATGATAAACATTTTGTCCAGATCCACTCAGAATGCATCTTCGACATTTAAGAAACATGTTTTTTTTCTTTCGGGGAAGCATTCCCATGGACCCACTAGAACGTATGTCAAATTCGGAATTCGCCACCCCACGCGACACACACACCAGCTGAAAGTTCTCGATCCGGGGCTAGGGCTTCATAATACGACACAGGATTTACTTTATGCGGAGTTCTTATGTTTTGAATGACGTAAGGCAATTAAGCGATGTCTTTCGTGAATAAAGTATGTTTTCAGATAAAACATTTAATAAAAGGTGTGTTTCTAACAAAGTTGAATAGAAGAAGTGCATAGGTGAAACATCCGCTCGACAACACGCTTCAGTAATGTTAATTAAGTGATTATGCATTGACCGTCCTTTTATAGAATTAAAATTGTTAACTAAGTGCGTCTATTAACGTATAGTTAAAATACAGACGGTTTGTTTTTATAGATAGTATTCCTTTAATGTATAATTGGACAAAGCGAATTTAGTTTTAAACTTTCGCGTGAAACCTTTCGAGCCTTGAATGCTGCGTGTAAAATGATTAAGATAGAAAATCAATGAAAGAAAACACGAAAAAACAATCCTGATTTTTGTCGTATTAGGTTGCCTCGTAACTATACAAACAAGCACAAACAAACACAACTATATTTGCTTACGGATACATGGAAAATAAAACGTTATTTCAGCATTAAATCACTAAACAAGCCCCCGTCTAAGGCACACTGCACAGTTTCAATCGTCATTAGACAGAATATCTCAAACATCCTATAAACTAGAAACGCCTTTTGTCCCGTGTCCCGTGTCACGTGATACATGAAATCATCGATATGGAAGCTGATACTGTGCTCAGTGAATCGGACCAGTTTCCACAAAAAGTAAAATTAAAACGTTTTGATTGAAGCACGCGTAATTTTTGTGTGGATAAACTTGTTGTTATGATTCATGACACGCTTTATGCTGACATTGTGCAGTACCCACCGAACTTCGTTTCCTATTGCCCTTGCAATCAACACACTTAGAAGACTCGAGAACTTGTTCATGGAACATAGAAGGTGCTAGGTCCTGATTTTGGTTCGGAGATTCGGAGATTCTGTTTTGCATGGAAACATGTTACAGAGCCAGTAAACATTTTGTATGCGAGGTTATGATAAAATATATATACCACGTCAGATTCTATATAAAGAGGGTGAAGTCACGGTGTTAGATCCACTTCTATACTACAATGAAACCACAAATAGCCTATTTTGGTGTGGAGCAATGACTGAAACAAAGTAAAAACCGCAAGAAAAGAAGTACATTATGCCAAATTTGAAAAAATGGGAATATTGGCTGCACATAAGTTTATTTTTATTTATCATTAGGAGGTTAACCTCAATAATAAATAATTTAAATATTTACATATCGAATCTTTTAGACTCGCTTTGATGGTCTTCATACCACAACTCTTCAAGGTTTATCGTAAATACATAATATAGAAGGACATTATTCTTAAGGTACCTCTGTTTGATAGGTATTTTAAGATTTAATGAACTGTATCTATTATTAGCGGGATGATGATAAGTGTAATCTAACTTTTAATACAACTTTAGACAGGACCATAATACTAGAAACTGAATATATGTTATGTACATATTTAATACAGTTGTTAATTATAAGTAAAGCGATGAGTTATTTATTTACAAAAAACAAAAACGTTTGACTTTTTACAGATAGCTGTTAAGTAATGTTGTTAAGACCCGGTTGCAAATGCGGGAAAAGAACTTTTGCTAGAAACAACTAATGATTTCTGGCTTGTTAAAATCATTGAGATGAAAACAAAGTTTTTCTGTTAGTGTTATTCTTTACCAATTCATCTTACTCCTATTTAAGCCCAGACGATTGTTTTTGCTTTTAGAAATACCCTCAGAACTAGAACTCGGAACCGCTTGAAAAGTAGTCTAGTGCTTCATTTAAAGAGCCGCTGAGAATAGGTACAGGTTTGTTACGAGACGTTTCTTTTTTATTGCGTCTGGAACATTGTTTTCATGTACATCTCAACATACTTTAAATTATTATTGAGCAGGTTTTTGTCTGGCAATTATCAGTTATTTTGAATTCTAGTCGATTCTGTGCTATAAACTAATTGATACACTTGTATGTTCCAATAATATATTTTTCGGAGATATTGTGGCTGCTTTAAGAACACATCAGCGCTTGAACAATTTTTATCAAAAGAGATATGTTTTCTTGCTTTTATTGCTTGCATTTGAGAAACCCCTCAGAAAGAACTCACTAAAACCATTTCGGTTCCTTTTGCCAACTGACCGTTCCAAGGCAGTAACTGTTGGGTTTCCTCTTTTTGTTTGATGATTTGTCACAGGTTTGTTCTTAGTTTTGCATATTGCTTTCATGCGAATACCTTTGTAGTTTGCCTTTTCAGAGTTTGTTATATGCTGGAAAGCTCATGGGACTTTGTCATATTTCCTTATTGCAAATCTTCGCAGCTTCGCTAATCTATATCTTGCCGCTAATATTTTTAAACGAATCGTAAATTTTTATTAACGTAATATTTGAAAAATATACTCGTTAAACATGCAACTCCAGAATAAAATACAATATATTTCAACAGAAAGCTAAGTTGATTTATTAATGCATAAATCATATGACGGTGTCGAGGTAGGATGGGAAGATTAATGTTGCTGTAGATATAAATTTACTTTTTTTTTTGGCATTTCATAGCGATTTGTTATAATAACATATTACTCTATATAATTTGACATGTTTTATCATTGACGCATTTGCTATCCTTTTACATGTAGGGATAGTCACTCCATAGAGGAGTGGTTTTCCTTTTTCAAATCAGTCTTCTTTTCTTGTCATAACCATTTACATAATTATGTTTCCGTTGTATACATGTTGTAGTTAAGAGTATATATTTAATGCAAATATATGGTTCGTAACCAGAGAAAATTAATAACAGCCAGATAATTTGAATTACATGTATTTGATAATGTATCACTTATCGACATTGTTTAACATAGATTTTTTGGACTCCCCTTGCGTAGTGGTAGAGTCGCCGATTTGTAACTCCTCGGACTGCTAAGTATCTCACCGCGTGGGTTCGAGTCCCGTTCGGGGCGAAGAACTTAATGCGGGAAGGTCTTCTAGCTGACTTGCGGTCCTCCGCAAAAAGCTGGACTTTGCTGTAATGATCATAAATGGTAGCTGCAATGTATTTCAAAAACAAAAACAAAACAAAACAAAAAATGATTTTTCATCGAAAAAGTCTTGCGCCGTGAAGAAATGACAACTCTTTGTTCACTGACGTATACTGTACAGTTCATCTACCTTTATACGTACGTATATGCATGTATCTTTTGCTGTTTATTATTAAATGCGAATGAAGAAACGAAAGAAAGTACACATAATTATAAGGCCGTAGCAATATTATGCTGCTCATAGTTTGAACGCTGATGAATTATCCCGAGAAACTGAACGAACTCTTTACATCAGCTACGTTCTTATGTTGCCATACATCATATCAAATTAGATTTCTTCGGTAACCCATAATGACATTTGTTGCGGCTTCCGTAAATATTGACATAGCAGCATAATAGAAATAAACCAGAACGGTATCTAAGGAAAGCATCTATTACATATTATAAACACATTAAATCCTTTTTTTCAGAAAGCATTTGTTATACAATGGAGTGCTCGAACGAATACAAAGAGATTGGCTTAACAAAAACAGGACAGTTTTATAAATATATAAATTAAAGAGATAACATTAGATTGTCCTAAATGTAGTCACATGTTACGTTTATTTACACGGACACATTTGAACATTTCAACATTTGCGTAATTAAGATCTCGTTCATATTTTTATAAGTTGAAAAGTAGACAAAAGTGT
Source organism: Sinonovacula constricta (assembly GCA_007844125.1). Classification (NCBI taxonomy): domain Eukaryota; kingdom Metazoa; phylum Mollusca; class Bivalvia; order Cardiida; family Solecurtidae; genus Sinonovacula; species Sinonovacula constricta. The sequence goes on from CM017555.1 coordinate 32,350,173, forward strand.
ACGTGCATGTTCTGTTTTAGCCAATGTATTACAGCGCACCTTGTTAACTTATAAACAAATAAAACGTACTTAAAAAACCTATAACAAAATGAAACATAATTTAACTAAGTCAGTTAAAGTGAAGAGAGTTGTTTTACTAGCCGTTGATCGGGATGGGATGGCATGGGATTTGCCGGCATTTTTGCCGATACTGTGCAGCGACATTTCTAACATTATAGCATAGGGGAACTTATAAGGTGCCCAGGGACTGAACCCGGCTAGTCCATTATACTGACACCGACGAGTCAGGTGTAATGCTATCCCTTTAGCCCCGAGCGTAAGAAGGGACGCCAGATCTACCAACTTTAAAGCCTTTGGTTTGACCCAGCTTGCATTTGAACCCACGACATCCCGATCCTCAAGCCGACGCTCTACCACCAGAGCTACTGCGGCCGGTCGGTTCATCGGCGTGCGACGTCGGAGCATTGTAAAATAGAGCACATCAAACCTAAGTTTGAAATAGGAAGACCCGTCTATATACAAAAAGAAGAAAGAGTAATCAAAGTATCTTCACGAATGAAAAATTGCTTTTGACTCTATTTGAATCTGTTAATACAATTATTTACTTGTAACAATGTCGACAAATTTGAAGCCATCATTAGAAATTATAGTGTGACCGAGACTCTCGGACCATTTCTTTAAGCTTGTGCGCCGATGAATATCGAATTCATGATGTGTGTGGGCTTGTCACCCCTTCATCTCGGTTAAAAGTCCATTTCTTCAATCTGGATGACATCTAAATTGACAGCGAATTGAAACTGATTAGGAAGATATTAAATGGTCCTATGACCATTACAACATACTTAAAGTTGGAACTAGCGCTAGAAAAATCAGGAATAAAAACGAATATAAAAGAGACAGTAAGCGCCTATATAAAAAGTATATTACTGAACAAAGTGTACAGTAAAATTTAGAAACAGCATTATGGTTTTAATTATATATTTTCTAGGATTTTAATTCAGTTTACTTTACGTGTAGACATAAGTTATATGGAAAATACATACTGACAATTCAATATATGCTCTACAATCGAATATAATTATTACATATTCGTTTTCAAAATGGTACTTCCATTGCCGGGAAAAGCACTTAAAGACAATTAACAGAAAAACACTCACATATTTATCTGAATGCTCAGTAACAGATTCAAAACCCCCTATTGCTGCATATAAATCAATACACTTCAGTCAAAGAATTCATTCAACGTTTGACAAATCTGATTGATGGGTGGGTTTAAACGTGCACACAAATTATTTAATAGTAAGTAAAAATCACTTATTTGTAAGATTTAAAACTAAATAAAAACAACTAAAATAACTTTTTATTAATGTACTTGATCATGGGTCTAATAGTCCTGGAATTAATTTCAACTTAAACGTTCAGATCACGGTCGGATAGTGTGTGTCAATGCTTTATCTATAGACATGAAACTTAAAGTTGCAGTGCCGACCAGGACAGTACCGTCCTATGTATAAAAAGGAAATAAGCTTAAAACGAATAATAGATATGTCAGGAAGTTAAGTACATAGTAATTCCATTATTTGTGTGTAACTTTCACGCATACACGCGATATTTGACGATATTTTCAGAGACAAAACAATTCACTTTGCTCGCCGTCATTGGTTGAAAATCGTTGATAACTTATACAAAATGCCTATATGTTACTATAAACAACTGCAAGTGTAGTCTTGTTCCCAGCTCCTACCTGTGACAGAACATTTTGTACCAAACAATATCGCGACAAGTAAAATTCGTACCAATGCCGTAATATACACAGACACATACCGTTTTATTTATGCACTACTATTGGGACTTCCCGTGTCATTCAACTAGACCAGCCCAAGAGATATCCTGCTGTATTAAATGGACGACTTACTCAAAGAAAAATGTGCAGCACATGGCAAACATGGGCGGATCCAGGATTATTCAGAGGAGTCCTAATTGAGAGCGCACTAAAAGTGCTCACCGTGTTAGAAGGGTCTAAAAGGCATGTCTCCCTTCACAACTTTTGAAATGTAGCAGCTACATAGAACCCTAGAGGCTGCTAAAACATTTTCCATAAGTCAGCACTGTTTATATTCTCCTAGTCAAAGATAATCTATGATCATATTATTTCATGGGATAAGGGTAGACGTCAAATTGAGACGTCCCACAGGAAGAGTACTGACATCTCGAAATTGCATAAGTTAAAAACTGTCTATAAACACCGTTTTTGCTGTTGTTTACATGCAATTTCAACTATTTCAGTCGCTTGTATCTAGTCTGTCGATTGCCGTTTTAGAGTTAAAAATAAGTCAGGTTCATCAAGACGCCTGGCCAAAGGGGCATATTATCAAATTATACTGAAAATGTATCATTTATAGCAACCAGCATCATGTATATAAATAGTATTTCATCGATGCCCTTGTTGTGTGAGTGAGGTTTCGCTTGAATATAATCGAAAATCATCTCTATTATATCCCTAAAATAACTAGCCTACTTAGGCCTGGTGCACGCTGTCATTCCAAGTAATGCATAATGGTCAGTGCAATTCATTAATCTTTTCTTGATAATGCTAGGCAATAAGTACTAGGTCAATGATGAACAATTTATCCTTATTAGTTTCTTGCATCAACTTAAAAAATTTCAATAAATTAATAATAAATTGTATTGTACTGAAAATATAGCGGCTCAACACAAACGCTCAATTGACATTAGAAAGTTGATTATTTAACATTGAATTGGAAATGTTAAAAAAAAAGATTTTATTTTAAATGTGGTATCCAACAGTTTGCCTATATTAAAACTGGTACCAATATCTAGCCACTGCTTTGGGGAATTTGTTAATACTTTTTGCATATGCCTATACTTTAGTCGTTATAAAGTTGATTTTGAACACCAACTGTTTTGTTAGACTGTACTAAAAGATACTCTTAATATTCAGTCTTTGCAACTTTAAAAAACGCGATAATGGATTCTGCTAAAAATAGACGTTAGGGCGGATTACCCGGATAACTATTTAAAATAAGTGGTCACGTGGATTTTTAGGTTTAAAAATAGCTATCTCTGTATCGTGGATCGGATAGGAAACACCTGTTTGCAAATGACGAGTGTGGATTTATCCTTGACTATTCACACAGACCTTTGGCAACAATAAACCGATTTTTCAAGACCTTTTCAGGTACAAATGACTTATTTGGTTATTTAAGAAAGAAATGTCCGGATACCACCTTTAAGGCATTCTTCTCATAATGATCATTTTTAAAAGAATGTCACTCTAAATATTCTATTAGCATGAAATTAATAAAAGGTAGTGTGTTTTTGTGGTAGAGACACTTTTCTCTTTAAATCTCTCAAGAAAAAAAGAACATTAAATTGGAAAAAAAATTAATGAATAAGTTAAATAACATTTTCAGGACTTAGTTGTATTGCATTGGTAGGTATTACCCATTATGATAGCTTTGATTGGGTTGAGAAAGCCCCCAACAAGCCTGTTTTATGAAGATATGACCATCTTAATTCAGGAAAGTGCATCATAAGATAAGAAGCAGATTGTTAATACCTGTTTGTATCTCATGTAGATTATAATTGTCTGTTTAAATTATTCACCTTTTTTGTAGTCTTTTTGTCCTCCTTGATTGTTTTTACATAGATATGAAATTTCATTGGCAAGTCCATAGATAGTAATGAGCATTTCAAAGTTACATAGTTACACATGACAGCTAGTAGCAAGTATACGTATACATTTCTGTTCATTAAGGAAAAGAGAAAAAATAAAACGTGCACTAACTTTTAAAAATGCTTAAGTTCCAAAATATAACAGGTACTCTAATAAAACAATTCACAAATGAAAGAGTACAGAAATAATAACTTTATGGGTTAAAATATGTAAAAATGTTAAATCATCAGGAATAAAACAAATTAAATTGTTCCCAAGAACACATTTGTTCCTAAGAACACATTTTTCTAATACCACAATGGAGTTGTGCAATGTATACATACATGTATATCAACATCATACACCACTAAGCTAGATAATTGCCAAAATCCTTGTTGGACATCAAGTCATTGTAAATATTTAGTCCATCTTCCTTCATGAAATATGCTAATAAATAATAACAAGAGCGCCACGAGGCCCTATATTGCTCACTTAAGTGCCATAGACATTTAGTCCCCTGTGGCTTTGCTTTTGGATAGATAAAAATTCTTTGAACAATCTTGATACAGGGCCAAGGAATACACAAACCAAAGCTCTATTTCTGATGGTACATGTATATGACAAGATGCTTTTCTAATTTTTCCTTGCCATATTGCGGCATAAGCTCAGGTGGGCTAAAAAGAAAATATTGTTTTATATACTTTGATAAATAGTTCACCTGTAGCTAGACTATTTTAATAGATGACTTGCATGATCTACTCTAGACTAAAACTGAATGTGGAGAGATCTTTAACCCGACCTGATATATATGGATGTTTCTAGCAATATCATTTGTAGTCAAATGCTCAAAACTACGGCATCTTATGAATACACATCTCAACTATGAGGTCTTGGAATACTGGTGAAAATAGAGTAATACTCCTTAAAGCAAGGGTCTCTACCAGAGAGAGAGGCTCCATTTTTATTCTATCAGTCAGTCAGGACTGTAGGATACCTCACAACAGTTCTCCAGTGTAATGGTAATGTTACTTCTAATTGCTGGATACAGCACTTATATGCTTATTTTTCCACATTCCATTTAACCTGTAAAATTATATTTCATTTAAAGTACATTTTAGCTGGCAAATAACTATATTATCATAATAATAAGTTTTAAGACTTAAATGGTTTTAGACCTATTGCATAAGGCGTACAGTCATAGAAAAGTAACTCTTCTTATTCATTGGGCCCTCACCGTGTGGCCTAAAGCCCATTTAGATCAAGGACCAAATATATAATAGCTGGATGTATCTTAAATGAAAACATTGTAGTTCTGCTAAATTGCTATTGTTCATCCCACATTTTACATAGGACGTTGTCTTTTGGTAAGACAACGTATTTACTATATATAGGACCAGGTATTTTCTATCTATAAATATCACTGGTTTGTAGGCAGGAAGTTAATTATCTTTAACTAATTTCATAAATAGTAGTTTCCATATCAGATGCTAGCGTGCCAGCTAGCCAGCTAAAGGTGCTAGCGGAAATTTTGTACGCCCGCATTATTTCTAAAATGTATTAAAATTACTAACAAGAAATATTTACCCCTGGTAATATTTTGCCTGAATATTTTTAAGTCTTTGCGTTTTATAATTTAAATCAATATATTAAGATTTTCTTCCTTAGAAATGATAATAACTATTATTTACTGTTGTAAAAAAGGGTTAAAACCTTTTCTTTTACAAGTGTTATAACAGTTAAACATGATTGCTTTTTGAAATAAAATAACAAGTAAATGAACACATGCTAAAATTCCTTAGGTTCAGTGAAAAATAACAAATAAACATAACTTTGGCTAACTTGACATTATTCTAGAATGGCACGCGCCAACAGTTCAGTGTATGGTAGACTTTATTTGGTGTTCCCAGTGTTTGTTGCATTCCCCATCAACCAGTGGCTTATAGCTGCAACCATCATGAATAGGGATGATTCAAGTTCTGTTGTTATGTTATGAAGACCTCTTAATAACAAACATCATTTCTGTAAGAAGTAGTATTGTTTAATTATACCTAATTAGTCCCCTACCGGTGTTTACACCGGAGGGGACTATAGGTTTACCCTCCGTCCGTCATTCCGTCTGTCCGTCTGTCTGTCTGTCTGTCTGTATGTCCGCTAAAAATCTGGATCATTTGATAACTTAAAAACTATTAAAGCTAGGCGCATGAAACTTGGTATGTTAATAGGTAGCAATGTGTACAATATGCACGCGCAAAATTTGGATCGCTACCTTAAAGGTCAAGGTCGCAGCATGACCTTGAAGCAAAATTGTGTTTGGCCCATAACTTCGTTATTTGAAGTCGGATTTTAAAACTTTTATACAGAAATGATCACCATATTGGGATGACGTGTCGCGAGTAAGATTTGGGTCGCTACCTTGAAGGTCAAGGTCACAGCATGACCTTGCAGCAAAATCGTGTCCGCCCCATAACTTTGTTTTTTAAAGTCAGATTTTACAACTATTTGACAGAAATGATCACCATATTGAGATAACGTGTCGCGAACAACATTTGGGTCGATACCTTGAAGGTTAAGGTCACAGCATGACCTTGCAGCAAAATCGTGTCCGGCCCATAACTTTTTGAGGGACCGGTAGGGGACTACTGTATTGCCCGCAATACTATCAAATGCTTGTTAGGTATTGGTATATATATATGCCAAGAGTATAGTCCAGAAATCTTAAAATGTATCATACATATATACCATACATACCATACATACCTTACATATCATACATACCATGCATGCATGCATGCATGCATACATGCATACATACATGCACACACATATACACACATACAAACATACTTACATACATACACACACACACACACGTACACGCACGCATGCACGCATGCACGCACGCAAGCACGCACGCACACACACACACACACACGCACACGCACACACATACATATATAACTTAATAAATGGAATATAATTATGTTTTCTTTGTATATGATGTTGACAATAAGCTTTGTTGTGTATAATTATTAATATTGTGTAATTTCGGTGAAAATAAACAGGTCGCGTCAGCGGTCAAGCAGTCAAGCAGTGGCTGACTTGTATCTGACTTGTATCTCCTAAGCCCCTCACTGTATGGGTTCTAGTGCCGGAAGGATTGGAACTTTCATGTGGGGAGGTTTTCCAGCTAACCTGCAGTGCACCAGTGGTTTTACCATAACATAAGTCTGGGTTTTTTTCCACCAATTAGCTGGACACCGCATATTTAGCATTTTTATATGAAGGTAGAACTATATACCTCAAGTCTGGGATAACTGACAAGATAGCAGGTGGGTGAAATCAATTAACTATACAAACGTATATTTTTCAAACTCGTTTTAATAAACAAACAGCAAACTTTTTAATTTAAAGATGTTGGTTTTGCTGATGCATAATTTAATTTTTGTCATAACTGGGACAATATATTAATGAGTTTCCCAGATGGTTGTATGAACATTTACTGAGCTTTTAAAACTGACTTAAATGCTGTGATCAGCTTGCTTTGAGGCAGCTTTGTTTGACCAACGTCACTTTTCGACCCCAGACATAAAAACATTGAACATGTGACTAGGTGTAGTATGATGTCTGGTGTATTCGTTGTATGTTTTTACTGTGAAGACAGTACTATATCTGCTTTACTTGAAGCTTGTTCGGATGTTTGGACGCGTGGATCACCCCATTTACAATCTTTCACTTGCCCAGAGACAGTGTCCATGTGAAGGCTACAGTTTTACATTTATTGTATCAACATGTTGGACAGCCTGGTGTCAGTGTTGAGAATGAAAAACACACTAGTCTGGGTTAAGTGGAAAAGTTTTGCATGTTACTGAAATGTTGGTGTCGGAATGCTAAACACAATACTTTACAAGTAACAAAATTATTATAAGGTCATCATGTCAATAGATCAGGGTCAGATATTTCGCAGTTTTAAATAAAATTATATGGATACTTCGTTTACCTCATTTCATGTAATTCAGTTGCATTCAACAATATTAACATCTCATACCCTTGTGTCGAAAGATGGTAAGATGATAATCCAGCATAGGCTTCAAATAGTGTTTAGTTATCATTTGGGATCATGCAGCTGAAGAGAACAACATATGATGTAAATAACAGAGTGAACCAAGACAGAAAAGTGTCACTATAATTTATGTCACCTACTCATCTTATCTTTTACATTTGCCAAGATTATGCACTTTTATTCCTAACCATCTTTGTTACAGTTAAGTGTATGCACATGTCACAACATGCAATGAGAGCCACAATTTAAGTTAATATATATTTAAATTATTGCATCATTTAGAACCAGTGTTTTGTTTAGGAGGGGTGCATAAACATGGCGTATAATACAACATGCATAGTGTGAAGTTGTTCATTCTTGTTTCGCAGCAATTATGGTATATAATAGTAAAGTAAAACTATCTTTCAAATTATTGCCAAGCTAAATACAATCTCACATCTATGATTACATTATGATCTTATGATAAAAGGTTATATTTTAATTCATTTATAATTTTAAGTTTCAACAAATTCTCAGGCTCAAGCTGCTTTAATATCCATAAGAGCTTTTGCGTTAGATGATTGCAGGAATGAGACATTTTGCTAAGTGATTTTATACATTTTAACAACAGTTAACTTCTTTGTATAGTAAAACGTTGATAAGTCCAATTTTGATTACTTTGTTGAGAAGTATCCCATGTTGATAACTTAGTACGAACCGTGTTGAGTCCAAATACTAAAATGCAAATTAACTATAATAACCTTCATATACATGCGGCAGAACACTGTATATATAGCAGGGAACCAACATATTAAAATCACTGTGATGGCCGATCTTATGATAACTCTTAACTACTTTAAATTTCTAATAATGCTTGTACACGCAGAACCTGCCTGATATTCTTGAGCAGGAGGTGGACTAAATTTCTGTCCTCTCTCAATTCAATTTCCATTGCCATCGTCGTTCAATACATGTGTTGAGACAAAAAAAATATGTTACAAGCATGTGGTCTTCTTTGTTCTCTTCTTTGTTTCTTTTAGATTATTTATTTACATTCCTTCTTTGCGCTTATCGACTGATGTTTACCACCAATTTCCGGTTTTAATAACACATATGTGCTTCGGCCCTAGATGTATAACCAGTTTTTATTGAAAGTCCTTTCTTTTAAAGTTGTTAGACAATGTCGAAGCTACCCGTGCTGTGCTTCCTTCAAGTAGGTCCCTGATTGTTTACATAAGTATTATTCATATATCACGCGATTGCTTTTCCGCCATTTTCCGATAAAAAACCGGAACTAATCAGAAGCAGTCGTAAGACCAAAATCTGAATATAAACAACCAACTTAAATTCGAAATGGGTGTTGTATCATTCAAATATCAACCCATCCCAATGCTATCGTGTTCCCATTTTTTTTTCCAGAAGTCTAAGTTTAGGATCTCTTTAGCCGATGATGGCCTTATTCTTTTTCTTTGAAACGGTCGGCATTGCAACTTTAAAGCCACTGCATACTACATGAAAATATGTTATTATCCGTTTAATAATAGCATATTTATATGAAAGTACACAGCTGATTCTTTATGTATCCATAGATTTAGAGCCGTGCATGCCGTTCACGCTGGATGCATATATTTTTTCTTCATTCCAGTTTTAGCACTTTTAAAAGAGTAAGAAGGAAACGCAAGCATTTTTGTAATTGCAAACAACAGATGGTTTGAAACTTTGCTTTTATTACTACTACTACTACTACTACTACTATTATTATTATTATTATTATTATTATTATTATTATTATTATTATTATTATTATTATTGACAGATATTAAGATATGTATAAAATATTTTATGAGTTTTATTAAGATATTTAATAAAGTATTATCGCATTATGATTTGAACGCTTACCTAAAAGCAAACGACCATGAAATCAAACAGTTGCGGGACTATTATACAGCTTCATTTGATATAAAATAGTTTGTAAAGCTTGTTACCCTAGAGTGCATGCATAAGTTAATGAAATTAACCTCTTACTAGTGTTTTAATATTCGAAATTGAATCAGTAGCAACAGCAAATATCCTTGGTGATTTACAATACAGTCACAGTATCACAACTATAGCCATTAAGATATAACAAATAGCTATATTGGTAAATGAAAACAAAATGTCTAGGTAGAACCACCGGCGCACCACTACTCGGAGACCATTCTTTATTTAGGCTGGCAGTCACAGGTGTTACAAATCGGTGACTCTAACACTCGACCACATCTTCAAATAGTTTTTTTAGAATACGAAAACATAAACATAGTATAACTCAAAATTCATTTAACACTCATTGAGGGTTAAAATACATTTTATTTGAATGACTAAAATATGTTTTAACCTTTTTTAACCTTTTCGCTTACCTATATATGTGTTTCAACAATAGTTACAAACAACAACAAAACTATTTAAAGACATTTAACTGGAAATCATTGTTCATACTGAAATTTATCTTAATGATATTATTCCCTTTTTTGATTGATAACAATCGTTTCCTTTTGATTGCAGCCAGGCTAATTCTTTGAAATCTGTGACGGGTGCTCGAGAGCAAGGAGAAAATGATCATTGACATTAATATATCTTATTTGCAAATGTCCTATCTATTGCGGGATTTTTATGGAATCGTTTGGCCCTAGTTGTTTTTCTATAATGGCATACCCAGCGTGTTAAAACAGTAAGATCACTTTAATTTCTCCAAATTGAATTAATCAAATGATTATTACATCATTTAATTTTCACTTTACAACAGGAGAAACAACGTATATTTCATCCATTGAAAAGCTGGATGTGCTTTCTCCATTTACAAGATAAAAACACGCGGGTCCATTCAAATTAAAAGAGAATACTAGTTTCATATTCTGCTATGTACAAATTTAATTGCGTCTTTTCGGTCAATTTCCGATAAAGTAAGAAGAAAACAAGTCGGAATATTATTAAAGTTATGGATGGGGTTTGGTGGGAATGGAGAGCATTGTAGACATGTATATGCATGATAACATTTTGCTTAGAAATGTTGACACAGTGGATGTGGTATCGAAGTCTGTAGTTGAAGAGCAACTTGCACCCAGCACGCAATCTGTCGCCTAGCCATCGGGCTTTGGGCATGAACATGTCGACAGAACATCTCTACTTACAATGGATGTGAATAAAATATCTTGTAAACACTAGAAGTGTACTAACATGTTTGTCTTTTGCTTCTTATTTAATGGCAAAAATATTTAAAAAGCAACACCAGAATCTAAAAGCACAAACAAATTAACATTACGAAATTGTAATATTATTAAATGTTTTTACTTTATTATACATATAAACATGTATTTCATATTGGCATGTTAAAGGAAATTACTCAGAAAGAGCAAAAACTTAGCTATAGAAATGATAAAATTTGACTTTAAATGAATAGGGATGAATTATTTTGATAATTACATACCTTTTACATAATATTTTACCAGAAATAATTAAATCTATATTAAGATTTCAAAAAAATGCTTGCACTATTTCCTGGAATTATCATTTCTCGTCAGTGATTTATAAACTATTTCCAGCGCTGAACATGTGATTTGCCTCATTATAGCATTTCTAAATTGTTTATTACCAAAAGCCAATAAATTACAGCAATAAATAACAGCAATAAATTATAGCAATTAATAAATTGTGCCTCACAGGATAGGTGTAATTAAAGATGGGATAACAAATAAAAGGGGCTTGGGTAGTTTAAGCTATAAAAATAAATGCATGTTAACTAGTGTTTTATTTTTCTAACACGTTGTTATTTCGCTGAGCCGAAGGGTAATCCCTCAATTTTTTTTCTTTTCTTGGTATTGATGATATGTTTTTTCTTTTTGTTGTTGTTGTTATCTGAAATCTGGTTAAGCTTTTTTATAACCGCGGTAGCATAAATTTTACAAAATCTAGCCACATATAAAAATATATATCCGCGATGATGTAGACATTACATATATACGTAACATTCTGTAATCAAATGCAGCTGAAAATTGTATGTCAGAATTGTATAAAATACCGTATAGCTTGGGAGAAATTACCTACAAAAACCCGAAATATGGAGTGATTTAAAAATAACAGGCGGATACAAAACGTCCTGGGCATTAACCCTCTCGTCTCCCGCTATTTTCAGGGGTTCAGACAAAACCATTCCATAACTTTCCCTTCCCGGGCAATACCCAACCCAACATTTTTTAGTTTGCCTCCTTGATCCAGATGAAATAGGTAACAAGGTACTGTGAACTTTATTAAAATAGCATATGCTTACCTTATTTTTTAACATAGTGCGAATTCAAACGGTAGTAGGCGTAGTAAGTACATGTAGTAGCAGTAGTAGTAGTAGCAGTAGTAGTAACAATAGTAGAAGTAATAGTAGTAGTAGTAGTAGAAGTAGTAGTAGTAGTAGTAGTAGTAGTAGTAGTAGTAGTAGTAGTAGAAGAAGTAGTAGTAGTTGTGCTGTTGTATTCGTTAAATGTAGCAGTGGTTGTGTGTGTGGTAGTTATTAGACGAAGCTATTAGACGAAGCAACATCAGCTAATGTAGCACTATGTAGAAATACACGAAGCCCAAACTTCTTTACATCTTAAATAAAGTATGATTTTAAACAATATATTTCTGGGACTTTAGTATATTCATATTTTTACATTTTTAGTGTATGTAAAAAAGGGGTAGTTCCACGACTGATTGCAACGGTGTCAGGATAATGTGATTAGGTGTGGCATCATGCCATATGTTTACGGCATAATATACACAGGGAATGCATCACTGTATCTGCTTCAACTCGAGACCCAATAAACAACCAAAAACTATATTCGCGTTCATGTTTGCTAGAAAAGGTCTAAACCTAGCTCTGTCAGTTTGATTTCGCCCTAATTGATTTTCTTAATTAATATTACAGCGAATAAATCATTTATAATGCTTCAACAGCTAGAAACCATAGTTAGTTTCCCAGATTTATTTGGGAAGTCTTTCCATACCTTATCTTTTCAATTATAAACAAAAACGTCGGAAGATCTAAAATATGCATATTCTTATGCTTGGAAAAAACAACAACATAGGCATGCAAAGCATTGTGTCTTTGAAAGATTATCTACATGTACACACGAAAAAGTATAGTTTTATTGTGATAACAAAAATAAGAGGAAGAAAGTAGACTCGACGTGAGAAATATTCCTATCGACACAAATGAACTCTCTGACTGTGTACACATTCGCGCCATTAACCACTGTGGCCATACTCCACATATCGGTACGATACTGGGTTGATATTGTTTAGTGTACTGTTTAGTAGCAGTTGCGTGTTATTATTTAGTACACAATAGTAGAACTAATACAAAAACGAATAGTACAAACACAATAGTTACATGTAATAACAGGAGTTGGATACTAACTAAGAATAAACTTAGAATAGGCATATAAAAAAAGCCAAAATCGTATTAGTTGACAGGCACACTATATTCACATCTGAACTTCTAGCAACTAAGGAATACCTTGCATGGATAAAGAAAACACATTTACCATTAAAACAATATATCTGTATACTTACTCGCTTAGGGCACATTAAGCACTGCAATCTATTAACGCCAGCAACAGACACTATCTTGTTAAGGAACTTTATAGAATAAGCACGTCTGTAATAGTCATTTTAATTGCTTTTATGAACCTTGTCTTATCCGAGGCCATGGAGAAATGTAAAGAATTAAAACAGCAAACAATCTCGCTAAGAAATAAATTTCTCGCGCACATGCCCACCACAACTTCCTAACTCTGAATGTAAGATTATATCTTATAAAAGCTTTTAATTTCATTAAGTCATATTATACAAAGACCGACATTTGTCTATTAGTATCAAACTTTGCTCAGTTATGAATGTGGAATAAATATTTACCATAACGACATACTAAAAGATAAATCCGTGTAAGACTACGGGCTAGTTATCTCGGCAAAATATTAAACCATAACAGAAGCCTTGCAGTGAAATCAAGAAGAATCGTTTGACCACATTCTATTATGTTTGGGCAGACACAACAGCCAGACAAGAATAAGAAAGAAACATCGTCATTAACGCAGGCATAAATTCAGTTGAGTGGTTGTCTGCATCTTTTCTGAAAATGGACAAATCGCAAATAATTCTCTTTCCTTCTTTAGAAGTCTCCCTTCACGTGTAGAAAATCAGAAGCTTTGCAAATTCAAATTCCTCAGCGATTTATTTCAATAGGTAAATAAGAAAAGGTCCTATCAAAATTTTCACAGATATTTAATTTTTTATCTACCTGTAGACAAAGGCAAACAAGGTAAATGTAAATGTGACAAAAAACACTGAGACGAGACGTAACACACAAAAAGAAAAACCATCAGTTACCGCCTTGGAACGGTCAGTCGGCAAAAGGGCCAACTGGGGTGCTTAAACCTGGTTTGTGGAGCGCTCCAACCTCGCACTTCCTGAAGGTTTTTCTATCAAACAAACAGTGTAAATAAAAATATCCCGTCAAAGTGACACAACTAACAGTAAGCACCTGCATCGGGAGTTAAAACATATATAATGAACATATGTACAGTATGTACAGTAGATAAAAGCATCGGCAACCAAAAAATAGGTAAATAAGCAAAGGTAAAGTCCAAATGAGAGAGTAGTTTAAAATAAAATAAAGCAGTACAAGCGCTGATATATTATAAGAAACATATAATGACGTCATAAATGCCATGACGTCATATGCCAAAAGTGTCAAAAGTGAAATGTAAACAATACGGAAGAAACAATAGAATTTTAGAAAATCAACAAAATAAAACGTAGTATTGTTTAGAGTTAATACGTTTAAAAAACATATCATAAACGCCGAGGATTCATCCGCAGTTGACATATTATATATGATAAAGGTACAAAAAATCCCGATGTTATACCTACTGTGCAATCTCACGTAAAGGGTATGGAGACTGCTCAAGTTGTCCCACCTATATAGGGCACGACTGGAGAGATGAAGGGACAAGAAATCCAACAGTGACTGTCCAATTATGGCTTTAAGTCACTGTTTTCATATAGTCTCAACGACCTGTCCGGTCATCGTGTAATTTAAAAGCAATGTAAGTTCTTGACTGTAAAAGGGTCAATTGCAAGCAACGCAGTACATCGAAGGATTCCCGGGTTGTAACCGTCTGCAATACATTTTGTGAACAATTCACACTAGAAATAAGTGGGAATGTATGTAATGATATATATAATACTCATTTCCATATTCCCACCATTCACACTGCTCTGCACAACTTCAATGTTTTGACTTCACTACGAACCTTTTCAGGCATTTCCACAGTCAAATTTATTTAACTCGTACAACTCCACTATAACACGTTTGTGGGATTTGCCCATGCATTAAATTTTAACGCATGCCTTTACATTGCGGTACAGTACAGACATCGGGCCCTTGCCACCTTTGGCACCCTTTCATCTGGTCATACAATGCCACAAGCGGCCTCGAGGTCGATCCAGGAAGTGGCACATTCTGTATCTACAGATGGACATCTTTGAGTATGCAATTTAGATCTGCCGACTAGAAGCAATTTTGAGGCACAACAATTTAATTTAAATGAGATGACAATACAGATTTCTTAATCATCATCATCCGCATCATCATCATCATCATCAGCAGCAGCATAATCCACATCATCATCATCAGCATTGCCACACAACCACCACTACTACCATCAAAACTACTACTACTACTACTAAAACACAAACACCGCTGTCACCATTTCGACCATCACAACCATTATCACCACCACATAATCATCATCAGAATACTCATCATCAGCAGAACGAAGGGCTGTAGCGGGATCATCATTATATCCACCTCACCAACACTATTCACCATTATTACACAACCATCACTGACACCACTTCGAGCATCACAACCTTTATCAAAACCACATCATCAACATCATCAAAAATCTTTATCATCAGCACCAAGACATCATCATCATCATGATCAGAATTCTGTCCATCATTACCATTAATATTCCAAGGAAAATATAGGGGAGGTGGTGGGAATTCTGTCTACCTATGCCAAAATGAGCGGAAGTGATTTCGTCCGTGTGGAGAGATTTTGTCTTACAAAAGAAAAAGACCTCTGTGATGTCCTCACAATCTTCAAAAAGTACACAGAAGTTAGGTTTGGCTTCTAAAGAAACAATATTTACGAAGCTTTCGACCGTTTGTACTGTTTTAACTGGTACTCCATTATAAGATCTAATTAACTTAAAATTGAATCGATGCTTACCTGGTATTTAACTGACTCTTTCTAATTTAATGTGGTATATTGCATCTGGTATAACGTAATGAGCACCCACATCCACACGCACACCGCCTCCATTGGGACCAGCATCTGCAGTGTCAAAAGTGTCCACTGGGCCGCGCAAAGGACACCCCAGATGGCTTTTAGCGAATATATAGTGTTATATTTGTCCATAAGTTTTCATCATTTTCTTCACAGACCTAAATCATCAGAAATTATATTGATATTGTTGTTACTTAAGTAAATTAAAGATAATCACTTCTGTGAATCACTCGGATCTTTGTGGAAGTCACTTCCACATCATGGATATTTTAGAATAAGGATTATGTTCGATTTTATATTAATAATAAGCAATTTAATCCATGATATTTTAAAAGAAGTGTGAAATACACATGTAACAACAGCGTGCAAATTGGATACAATATCAAAAAGAATAAGGACCAATACTTACAAAAGGTGATAAACGCAAATAGTCAGGTACGTCTTAATAATATTATTAACTTGCTAATTATATTTTAAAATATCATACTGTGAAATACATTAAAAGCCAAATGATTTACATGAATATTGAAAAAAGTTTTTTTTTAGCCGCAAACATTTTCCTAGGAAATGTGCGTTATTAAAAAGGAAGGAATTATTCACTGCGAAAGACATCAGTAAAATAAAAGATCTTAGTTTTGCCGATAAAATATAAGCAATCCGAAATGCGTAAAAACGAGAATTCCGAATAATGTATTAACGGGAATGCGCGCAAATGAAGTTTTTTCATTCTCGTATAGCTTAGTGCCATTCTCGTGTTGATAACTTTCAAATTGTGAGCAATGTGCGTTTGTTAACAATTATATTTGCACACTTGTATTTTGTTTATATAGCAAGAATCTAAACATCTACGATTTGGTGAGTTTCTCTGATTTTTCAAGCTATAAAGCAAATTTTATACTTAATAAAAGCGAAAATATATATAATCAATGTTTTGAGATATCAGAACGGCAAGATGAAATGAGACAAATTTAAAAACGTTATTTATAATTGTATTTATTTTATATAATTAAAACACATCCATAACCCGGCACTTAAAAGCACATAACCATAATGGTTGCTAATTACAAACCCGTTTTATTATTAGTTAACTAGTTAATAATTTGCTTACACAACTAAAAGGATTATGTCAGAGGTCGTTTTATCCGTTTAGCCTTTCCCAATTCTAGTGGCTATATACTGACGCGAGGTGATTCCATATTACTCCATATGCAAAAAGACTTCACTCACTCCATATTCATTTATTTAGCCTCCACTGCAGCAAAATATGGAGCTTAGAATTCCACCATTCTTCGCACTTTTAGGACGTTCCGTCTGAGCTGTACTGTAATCAAACTATGGCTAAATAAGTCTTGTCTGAGTAGAACAATAATCTGTCTGTCTGTCCGTCCGTCCGTCCGTCCGTCCATCCGTCCATCCATCCATCCATCCATCCATCCATCCATCCATCCATCCATCCATCCATCCATCCATCCATCCATCCATCCATCTCTCTCTCTCTCTCTCTCTCTCTCTCTCTCTCTCTCTCTTTCTCTGTATATATATATATATATATATATATATATAGATATATATATATATATATATATATATATATATATATATATATATATATATATATATATATATATCACACCATCAAAAAGCTATATTTTTATCATACCATCACAAAGATATATGGTGTGAAATATCGTTTTGTTTGTATACGATAAAAGCTTTCACGGAAAACATGACAAAGCCATCAGACGGTCCCGTCATCAGTTATGCTATATAATTAACCTGTCATTCAAAGCACTTTAAACAAATCACCACAATGAATATACATTTAGCTCACCTATCACGTTTCCTTCCAGAGAATTAGCTCCAGGAACACTGATTAAACAATGATTGAACAGTATGCAACTATAAAACAAACTTTCAGTATTTTAACACGTGCATTCGAATACACTAAGGTTTAAATATGACATATTCTGCATTAAGATAAAAAGTGCGCTTCGATAAATATCCATGTTCTCAACCGAATATAGCTTGTAGTAAGATAATACAATAACATTGCTTATAATATATATTTTATAGTATATTATACAAATAAATACTATCGGGGACGAAGTCCAAGGTCGATACCACACTACCAAGCGCCGCAAAACTATATCTCGACCTCAAAATTAGTAAATGCTTGTTATATTATATACCCTTTGAATTTCAAGCATTCTGATGGTTTGAAAAAAACATCCCAGGTGATTGCTGCGTTCATGTTTTTGGAGTTTGCACAGTCTTGCTTATGCAAGAGATACTCTCTAAACGCACTCAAGGCAACTGATGTCTCTTTCGGTCTGTTTTGTTTCATTTTTTTCTTTCAAGGCACCAAACTCTTCCGAAAGACATGGTTTAAAACATTCCCGCCTACTTGTTACGTGACGCCATGTTTGTTTACAATGCGCATGAAAAATGAACACGTCGTGAGAATAGCAAAGGTCAATATTAATTCCCAGAGTAGTTGTCACTTTTTTCGGTCTCGCGCGTGCGAGGCTGTCGACCAATGAAAATGCTTCAAATTCATGTGCTAAATATTATAATCTTTTAAAGATGAAGTAATATGTATATATTTTATCATAAAACTAACACCATTTGTACACAATTCTTTTTCATACTCAAGAATAATTCATAATGCCTTTTTCTCATTTACGGCTTAAGGCTCAGCATGTTTACATGTAGAAATGTGACATAAAATCGTTGCCAAGAAAGAGATCAGAACAATTCCTACGCTTGCTGTATAAAGGACGCTCGCATGATTAAAACGTTAATAATATTACCGGACGAAAGAACAAACCTCATTAAGCAATACTGTTATGTTTGACTCAGTTACGTTCAAAATAACTCCCACTTTGCCATTAATTAAGACTAATGTTCTTTTACAATTCACACAGTCGTTAATTAATTTGTTGACACAGCATCCTTTCAATAAAAGTATTACATATATTTACGTACTAATTTTTTAGTCTATTTTAAAGAGGCCAAATGTACTAATGTCGTAGAGCTACGCTTTTGGTTGCTACCATCTCATGTGGAAGTTTAAAAGGCAATTGAGAATTTAAATTAATTCATCTGATGACGGATTTTTTGTCGATGATATTCATGGTTTCGTGTGTTACGTTAACAATTTCCTTCATTCTGAATGTTTGAAGATTTTAGAGGGTTCAATGCTATCAAGACCTGAAGGACTAATGATTTATTACTTTTACAAAACACAGTTTGTGTTGGTAAAACATATAAAAAATCAATAGCTAATACAGGCAGAAGAGCCACTCCTGTTTATTATAGAAAATGTGGATTTTAAACTCTCTAAACTAGATAGTTTGAAACAATGTTTTCTTATGTGTTTAGTTATTTAATAAGTAAAGATTAACAAAAGAAATACTCAGGGGAACCGTGGGCGTGGCTATGGGGATTATTATAGACTGCGTGCAATCTTAAAAAGCAAAATATAGTGTCAATACTCAGATTTTAAGCCCAAATGCGCCATTCCACACGAATAGTTGCTGTTACTTCTCACAAGCTACCTGTCAATAGAAAAGTTTATTGTCATCTACAAGATTGCGCTTTAATTGGACATGGCGTGTAAATCATTTTCTACTAAAATATAATTATTATATATAAGTATATAATATTCTCATTTACATTCAGTGATACCATGCTCATGTGTATTTGAATCTGCAATATTGTTTCTGCAAGTATTTGTTTCTTTATTGGGTTTATCGTCCCACTAACAGTATTTTAGTTATCTGGAGACGGTGTCCACTTGAAGCAGATATAGTGCTGCCTTCATTGTGTATACCATGCCGTGAACACCTGACATGATACCACACCCAGTCACATTATCCTGACACCGGGCCAACCAGTCGTGGAACTACCCTTATATTTGCTTGAGCAATTGCAAGGGAGCTATACCACTACATTTTTAACGCCTTTGGTATGTCGCGGCCCGGATTCGAACCTCCCGTACCTGGAGCCGACGATCTACCGATTGCGCTACCAGGTCCGGTCTGCAAGTGTCTATCGATTCAAAGCCATATGTACTCAACACAATGAAGTGGTTTTTAGAATGGTTTATTCAGTTGTGAAAACCTTTGTCGACGTAAATGAAATTTTGTTTGTGTAAAAATAACTGGTTAAAAATGGTTCATCATATATAGTTGAGCAGTCATATGAATAAACGGGTGTATTTAAACATCGCTGTTAAAAGCAATCATCGGTTAAGTAATACAAATGTATACGCATTATATGCCAGTAAACAAACAGCCCATTCGTAATCTTTTTGAAGAAACCGACATTCTCAGTTGTATATTGTTTTTTTTCTAGGAAATGTTTTTTTTTCTTCTAGGAAATGGGTTTTTTTTTTCATTTCTAGACGGAACTATACCCAAAGGAGTATACTGAAAAAACTCAGGTCATATCAGGTCAACAATGTAAGGGAAACAATTAGTCAGTACCATTTTTCTTAAGTCTAAAGATGACGAGAACAGACTCTGTTCAAATTACACAAATATATCACATTGTCCTTTGTGAATTGAACCATGTATTAAAAGTCTCAATATTATAATTACAAATAAGACAAAAAAAAAAAAAAAAAAAAAAAAAACGGTGCAAAAAAGAGCGCAAACCTAGTTAACGTCTTGTTTGTATTTTTGTTTTTGTAATTTATATATAAGTCTTACGTAGCCAATAAGGAGTATTTTCTGAAGATCTATAAATCACAGACAAATTGTTGAGGAAAGAAAATTAAAATGTTGCAAGTTCTTCAGCATATGTTGTATATTTCAAATTGTGTCTCACATGCAATTTTGATTGATCACATGCATGGTTTCTTGTAAATCCGCAAGACATATTGATGATTCCATAACTAAATTAACTTTACTGCATATGTTTGATTTTATTAGTTGCCATTATGCTAATTTCCTTTTATATCTTTAAACGCATGTTGTTGTTTTTTTCTGTTTTAAAATGCGTGATTTGAAGTTGAAATTTGATTTCGTTCTACAGAACACGAATTTATTACAGATGATTACAGGTGTTTTTGCAATAAATGTTAACGATACAAAATAATAATAAAAAAACGAAACCCTTCAACAAAAATTATCTAAATTAAAGATTTGCAAAGCCGCAAGAAGGGGCGATGGCCATTTCAGAAATAGGAAGTTGTGAAGCCATCAATCATCTTGAGAACCATTTTTGCTTCAAATAAAGATATCAGTATTTTGTTTCTCAAGGCACGCTTTGTGAACATTAACTTATGATTTTGATTGTTTAGAGAGTTAACCTATAATGTAACAATTTTTAAACATTTCTTTTATGAAGTCATCAATCATAATTACAGCAATGGACGAATGTTTGTGCAGACCTATTCATATTTTAGAAAATCAAATATATTCTGAACATATCATAACAAATGCATTAAAGATAACCATCATAAACTGAGCTCGATTTTAAAGTTGTATTGTGCTATATTACTGTAACAGCAAGGAATCGTTTTGGGCAATTCAACTTTTGTCTCGAGGCTTCTGATTTTTTTTTTCAATTTCTTTGAGAATTTACAAAGAATATGCATCGGGTAGGAGGTTGTTTATCTTCTTTCGTTCAAATGGCATATTCTTTTCAATTGATATTTCACGTCAGTATCCTTTAAAAACCTTATCTATTCTAAATTGTGTTTTCATTCTTTATTCGCTTTTATGCTTAATGCTAGATTGTAAATGTAATTAATTGTTCATTGCCTTTCTTCATAGAAGGGTGCTTACTGCTAGTTGCTTCATTTTGTTCAGATATTTTCAGGTAAACTTTTTTGTGGAGATTTGTTAATGTAACAGACGTCGGCACCACAATCAGTAAATATACAGGCACAATAGGCTAGTTGTTGTTGTTTTTCCCCAAGTTTGATATTATATTGATTTGATGTTTTATCACTATTAACATTTATATGCTTTGTTTAAAAGAGCATGCACTTTTTCACGATAAAACGAGGAAGTTAATATTCTTCTTTTTAACATTCACTCGTCTAATATAGAAACCAGTTTTCTTTATACTTGTGTCATGCAACCTATGACTACTTTTGTATCAATACATTTATGTATATGGAGCCAATCTTTTTTGTAAACTCATTAATAATCTCTTTCTTTGTCGATGCCTTCACTTATTATATTAGTCAATGGTTTATAACAAACGCGTTTTTTCGTCTTGAAAACGAGCTGCAGGCGAGGAATCTTATACCCGGTGTCTTACCACGCGCTGTATCTTCTACTAGTTACGACGAACTAAAGATTGAAAGAGGAACAAGGAAAATGGAAACTGTCGACTGAGGTGCCATTACAGTCTTGTTGTTGTTGTTGTGACAATAGTCCAAAATCTTTAAACTGTGCTGTACTTACTCAGATTCTCGTGATAAGAAAGATACACTTATAAAATGATTTTTTCTTTAGTAAATGACAAATGTCGTTACGTTAAAAAACAATGTTTTTCTGTTATAGTTTTACATGTAGTATTTTAAGACCATTTTTGTATTATGTCAACATACAAAATACATGGCGTGTAAAACATAAATCATACAATGACAACAGGAATATGTCGGAGAAAATCCTAAGCTCTGTTTCTGTTAATGTATAAACTGCACATAAACTAAGCCCATGAAATGTGAAATATATCATAAGACGTCATTACCTTTGTCTAGTTATGCAATCAACTTGAATGTTTTTATTTAAAATTGATCTCAATTCAGGAACTGTTTAGTAGCCGTAGAATTAGCCAGTTATAATGGCATTTTTCCCCTGATAATCATTATGTATTGGGAATGGGTCACTTGTATTTTACTACATTTATAAAATAAATATTATGGTTACATATAGTTGCATCTTACTATGGGAACATTGTTTTGGAGGAGACTTGCATTAGGGAGTACGATTATTGAGCGTCAGAAACGGGTTTAAGCACCTATTCGACCTTTTTTACAACTCGCCGTTTCAATGAGCTTATCGTTCAAGTTTTAAATAATATTTCTAATGTTTCGTCTCAATGTTTTTGTTACCGTTACATTCTAGGTGCGTGCTTGTATTTTTAATATAACCAAATTTGCATTTATTCGTGTGATTTTTTAACATTGCCTTTTGATTTACTGATGCAAGACCAGCCTTAATGAATATTTAAGCCAATTTTTGAGGATGGTCTTGTTGTTGTCGCGTCTATCTTTATGCATAACGTACAATGCATCGAACAAACAGGTTAAATAACAACACAGGACAACATTTATCAGAGCCTGATCCAGATTCTAAATTAGCACATAACAGACATTTAATACAATAGAGCATTAAATAAGTTCTATAATGAATCTTTAAGCATAGCTACATTGAACGCAACTGACATTGTACTTTTAGCAGCTTGTAATTGATAGCTCACAATGTTATTTTCAGAAAGTTAAGCATATGTTGCACAGCAAGGCATTGCCTTAAATCACATATTCTTTTTTAAGATTGTTTGTCGGCGGACATTAGCTCTCGTACTGCCAGTGGGAAAGGCGGATAAATAGACAATCCCATAATCGTACTGTATTCAGGAAAAGCAGGTTTGTCTTTTTCTAACAAAACCATTGAACTAGTCTACGTTCAATCTTTGAAGTCAATAGAATGTAAGTGTCCCAAAGATTTCGACATTTACAAACACATATATCTTCCGATTATACCAAGTGTAGAAGTATAATATGCAGATATTGATAATCAACCATTTATACAGAGTTTGGAATGGTTAGAGAACGGTTTTCTAAGGACGTGAAATCTGATACCAGTAGATACAAGAAAGAGCGAGGATGTGAGACATCCAAGGCGCCGTAGAGAGCATGTGTTTTAAACAGGAATATGGCTATCCGGGGAATTAATCACTCTGTTACACGGTAGATTAATTACATAAACATTTGACATTAAAGACCGTAACTCTGATAGGAAATAGATTATTGCTTTTTTTGTTTGCTTTATTTGTCCTTTGCTACATTTCTAATTACATCCTGCATTGCTAACATCAGTATACTCGGTTTCTTTTGTTAAACAATACTTCGCCAACAGCTGCGATATAAATGCATGCTACTTTTTTTAAACTGCAGCCTACACAAAAATTGTTGCAAGCTACAATGTTGAAAAACGGAACACTCAGTTTTTTTATGAGAAAATACCTCATAGAACAGCTACGATTTCGTGATTTTGCCGACTAAACCATCGGCACCATAAAAATGCATTGCATAAGCGGCACCGCTCTCCAAAGCGGCGCCAACAATTGAATTTTATTAAGGGCTTCAGTACTTACGCGTATTATGACAATTCAAAGCTTGATATACTTAGTACACTAGTCAATGTTGTTTACAGAATGACGCCTGACACGGGTGTGGTTGTCACCTCAGCTAGATGAGTAAGGTAAGGTAAGGTAGGTCCTTCCTAAGGAAAAAAAAAACAACAGTGGGATCTGATCAGCTTATGTATGAACAGAATGTAAAAGCTATCCAATATTAATATAATTGTGGTTCTTAGTCACCCAGTGACTGTACTGATTAAAAATATTTGAATATCCCTTGCCTAGTTTATATTTCGGGTCTGAAAAGGATCACAGTTATTCAACAGTTTTGTTTTCATTAAGCATAATGTCTTCACTGTCAACCAATTTCTTTTGTAAATGATTCAAAGTAGATATACTCTTTTTTAAGCCTTTGACATTGGTCGAGAAGATGATTGTTACTTATTTTACTTGATTACATAGTCAGAACGTACAATGGTATTTTAATTCGGATCGATAAAGGTGTGGTTTGGTCAAACATTATTTATTGGTAAAATGATTTAGCATATAAAATTATATGTTTATTAACAGCTTGACATTTTTGAAAGGAATACGTTGTCAGCTGGATAAGTGTCATTTTAAAATTGGCATGTCACCTTAAATTCTCAAGAAGCCAATAAATAATGGCATTCCTATTGACAATTATTAGTTTTATATCAGTATTAAAAAGAAGCCATATAAGAATCTTTAAAAAGCAGCGTTTCAGAATAGAACATTTCCAGGTTTTACTGAATACGTCTCTGACTTCTTGTTATTTTTGTAAAGATCGTTGATTCATCTGAACTTAAAATTATCAATGAAAATACAGAAGCTTACGTTGCATTTAATTATCTCGTTACATAGTCAGCACCAAGTTATTCAATGTCTGTAAAGTAAATGAACAATTGTAAAATTCGCTCTAAGATTGAAATGTTAGACCTTACTGTTTCATTCGACTTTTCATCAATTTATAATTTTTAGTTATTGTTTAAAATCACCTATTTCTTTGCAAAAGTAAAGTTGAAATTCATATCAAGAAAGATGTATGCGCTACAAATGTAAATTGTTAATATTTTCTTTAGTAAAACACTCAAAGTAACTAGTTCACAAGATTTATATAAATACAAAATGTATAATAAAGTGTATATAGTTTGTTTTAAATTATTAAGGTCGGTGTATTGTACGCATTTAGTGCCTGCCCCATAATGTGTAAAGGTAATTTTTGCACTCATTTACAACCCCAGACCGTTAATCTGTTACGTCACAAAACGTACATTTTCCGGTTTATTTAATACATTCTGTTTATGTCATGGACAAACATTACCATCAAATCACCAAAGTGCCCGTCCGATTAGTGGCTGTATCATACCTGTACTTCTCGAAGTAAAAACAAAGATTAGAGAACACCAAAGCGTACACACAGTATAAGCGGCAGAGAAGGTGCAATGGTTGAATAGCAAACATGAACATTTCAAAACGTGTGTTCAAATTTATCTAAAGGAGTTTAAGACGACCTGCTTCATTCCATATAGATGGTTTTACGAAGAAAGAAATGTGTACAACTAAGTTCTTCTTCTCGCACTGATTACAGAAAAAAATGAGATTTTATAAAGATGAATTGATTCCAGTAAAAAAATTTGATGGCAGAGCATGCATTTTGAGAATCTAGATTTACATACAGTAACACAGAGACAACACTGTAAATAAATACCGTCTGATTGATAGAGTGCAGTTTTGTTTATGGAAACAGGCTTGATTGTTTAGGAAAAGAAGTAATCACTCAAGAACAATATGCTAACATAAGGCACATTGTACCAAAACGGACCATACATTTTCAGCAGAGGGCGTTCAGAAGTCAGGCCAAACTACTGTTTTTATCGGTATGTGTTTAGAAAACAAATAAATTTAACAAGTAGCAACCAAAAATGCTTCGCAAAGTTATAGTCCAGCTATTAATTTAAAAGTAAACACGAGTTTATACATATAGTAGCTTTCTTCAACTTAGCATTAATAGTGAAAATATAATATAAAATAATAAAGATAAAGCTGAATGTCTGAAGTAAACAATAATAAATTAAATTTCAACGTGAAATATAATTTAACTTTCAGTAAGTGTACATGCAAAAATCATCACTAAAAGTCCAGAATCATGCGAAAAATGAAACAAATCATGTTAAATTTTACGAAGGTCTTCTGGTGTGATCGTTGTATATGATTACAGTGTATTGTCTTACAGAATATGCATAACGTACAATGTAACTGAACTTCGAATTGCATGGATCACTGCTCAAACCACATGCACGAAATGACATGTGCATGTTGAGTAAAACATTTCAGTAAGACTGATCTTTGGGAAATTAAGTTGGATATGATCGATGTTAAATTACTCATGTTCTTAATCAATAATTAAATACGTCAAACAACTTGAACCACAATTTTAGATTCAATAACCGTAAGGACGTATTCATCTGAAATATTCGTACTTTCTATTTCGGAACTTATTTCCTTTCTTAGCTTTATACTTGATTTTTCTGCAATTTCGAAGTAAGATAATCTGTGTATAGGAGAATTGCTAAGCATAATGAAGACATTTGTCGCTTCCAAACGGAGATTTGTCTAAAAGACGGCTGCAGTATGGCAGTTATGTACAAAACGATACATCTGTATCACTTATAGTATAATTTTAGTTAAAAGTCCAGCCGGTATTGATATTATTTTACTGATATACTATCGGATAAAAAGACAAAATCGTTCACGAGGATTCATTAAAGAATTCCAGTAAATTCTTCTTAGTCGGTAGTTAGTGACTCCGTAAAACTAATGTGTTAAGCAAAGCAATAAACCTGTAAACGTGTGTCTTTATGCCCAGAATCCTTTAAAATATAAACAATAAATAAGTTAAATGGCAAATTCTTAACTGCGTCTTTAGAAACAATGATGTTGTATTGTACTAATATGAAGTTTCTGTTTTTTATATTTGCTTTTATGTGTTAAAAGTAATACAAGAAAAAATGTATAATGACGGAAATAACAAGAAAGAACAATAAACGTTTACAGCTTGCACAAGTTATAGTATGAATTAAGTTACTTAACATTGATATGTGTGAGTATGTGTGTGTGTGTGTGTGTGTGTGTGTGTATGTGTGTGTGTGTGTGTGTGTGTGTGTGTGTGTGTGTGTGTGTGTGTGTGTGTGTGTGTGTGTGTGTTGTGATTGCTTTCAATTTCATGAAGTTCTTTTCTTAAAGTCTGCGTCTGCTACTCTATGTAAGAGAAAACAGATCAATTAAATATTGTCACTTTTATTCAGATAAAAGCTGTCGAACTATTACAAGATCATTATAATAACATCAATGATAGAGGTAAGATTCATCGAAAGCTAAAGCGAAGGGAAAACTAAGAACATTATGCAGACTAAAAACAAATAACAAATACAACATAGGATCGGAACAACATCAGAATTTAATGAATAGTATCCTAGAACGCTATTACCTTGTCTTGGTAATCTAATGGAAGAAGAAGAAGAAAAAGAAGAAGAAGAAGAAGAAGAAGAAGAAGAAGAAGAAGAAGAAGAAGAAGAAGAAGAAGAAGAAGAAGAAGAAGAAGAAGAAGAAAAAGAAGAAGAAGAAGAAGAAGAAGAAGAAGAAGAAGAAGTAAAAGAAGATGATGATGAAGATGGTGAAGATGATGATGAAGAAGAAGGTGAAGTAAAAAAGTAATATCTTTAAGCGAAACAATAATAAGTATAACCATAAGACATATTCATTTTATATTGGTTGACAACTGTTTTCACCAAAATACAAATTACCTATTACACCAATTTTATACATATATACAATGTACAAGTATATAACAATATACAATACCGTAAGGCACAGTGGAAACCATCTCATGATGGCAGTGTCAATAACTATGCTATCACCTTTACGTTCTATTGCATACAGGTTCGCCCAAACACGGAAATGAAAAGTTAGCAAAGTGTAAAAGTGAAAGGTGTGAAGTTGGAAAAGTGGAAACAAACCCGATACAACTAGATAAAACTTGTAGCATGCAAAGGTACTCAGTTATCATAGCACTGGACTGCTACATATACACAAGACGTCTTGAGTTCGAATCCAACAAAATACTTTTACTTAAATTGTATCTATACATTATTTTTCGTTTTTTTTCTGCAAATGTCATTTTGTTAATATCTATAGTCATACACACATAGCGACTTATAAATGCATAACAACTTATTTTTGACATAAACTAAATAAAGCTTAGATGTTTCTGCAAATTTTAGCGAGATGTTTTTTAACATTTTCTTTTTGACATCGCGTGCTAGACGGAATTACCTGGGCGACAGAACAGAAAAAACAATCATAAATTTTATTTCAATCATATAAGAGCAAACAATAATGTGACTGCCGTTATTCTTGGAAAAAAAAAAGTTCATTTTAGAGTTCAAATTTGTTTTAAGCATACGTTATTTATGTCTTTTATATCTATATCTCTGACAGCCAACACTGTCTCATTATGAATGTACATGTTAAGGAAACAATATATATACAATATATATTACATTTTATATTATCTATGTCTTACAGATTTAGCAATATATACGTCTCCCTTTATACAAGTATTAAACTCTACGTGAAACCAAGTATGTAAAATCTTTACAGAATCAGATATCATGTCTTCCAACAATGTATTCGCATCTAGTTTTCATAAGTTATCACATTCCCTTTGATGCAATACGATTTTTCGCTTTTAGGCACTTTCGTTAACGGTTTGAGAAACTGGTTTATTTAAATACCACCATCTTATTTGACCTAACTCTACTAACGATTATGTAATATGTTAAATTCATGAAGAAACCCATGGAGATAAGATCTCAAATCAGATATTGCAAAACCTCACACCGCGTTATTGTATATTGATAATAGCTTTATTCATCTTGACTAAAAGTGTTGGCTTCTAAAAATTAAAAAAAATAAAAAACTTTGTTTTTATTTATTGTTTATTTTCATCCAAACATGCTATTCGCGCATTTATTATACATTGAAATATTCTTGATGTCATGCTCTGGCGACTCTTTTGGTCCATATATCGTGTGGACCTCCAATGTTTATATTGAATAAATCGTTTTTTCCCAACATAAATCGCAAGTATATAACTACAGAAGAAAAAAAACTTTTGTGAGTAGATATCGGACCAATCCCTTTTTTCAAATATTCAAACAATTTTTATCACCTATTTGCCGACATACATACCGTAAGCATTAAAGACAAAACAGTTATTTCCTTTTTTGCTTTATAAAGATATATTAAGGGGAAATCTGATTACAAATTACCTAATTTAGACAAGATGCAAAATATATTACAAATATGCGTTTCAAGTTAATAGGAAAACAACAACTTATTGGAAAATATAATAACATTTGAAAAAGGATTTAAAATTATCCATATGCCCCTCAAATGTAAAAGTGACAAAGAAACTGAAACAAGACATTACATTAAAATATTCAACTAAATCCCATTCTAGTTAGCAAAGGAATAGGCATGTTATAGTAAATAACAAACATTGTTTTGACATTAAATTGTTATATATATCCTGTTAAATTGTTTATATAACCTGTTAAAAAAGAACTGTTTCGACAATTTTCGTAATATTCGTAAAAATTAAAGCCAAAGTCAAACTAAAAGTTATAGACTTTCTTATTTTTACATATGTTCGGTAGCATTAAAAGCTTGATCATATGCAAAATGACTCCTTGAAACAGTTACTGAAATGTAGACTCTTCAAATCTTAGAATCGGCAGATTCTATTTAGTTAAGTAGGTCAGCTAAGATTCCTTTGCACATCAAGTCCTTCGTTTTGACCCTGATCCGAAATTACCCAGTGTGAGACCGCAGAGTCAAGACATTTATAAGTCAGCCGGTCACGTTATAGTTTGTAGTAACGACATAAAAATTAAACATGTTTCACATATGAGGATCCTGTGGCATTTTGTAACAAGACAAAATTGCGACACATTTTATATAGTCTGTGGAAGGTTAAATGCTAACAAAATTTTATTATGATTTATAAAAAAATTACCACGTCGACATTAACACCATTTAATTATAGAGTATAAACAAACCAAATATTCTCATTTATTACGTTTTTATAGACGACTTTGGCATCGGTGGCATAGTCGAAAAAGAATAAAATTATCATTTTAATTAGCCAAACTATATTTATTCCATTCTCGATTGCAAATAACAGAATTTGACGGGAAATTTGACGAGAATTCCCATGTTAGTGAGGATTTAATAAACACTTATTATTTGATTAATTCTTTTTCTTAAAACCAAACCCTCATATGACTCTGGCCAACACAGTTAATCAAAATGGTGACTTCAGAAATTGGTCTACACATTGATCATTTAACACTTGTATGGCATTGCTGACCGTATTTTAAGTCAACTTAGTATGACCTTTAGATCATTGAGGCGGTATATCGTTAAGATTGATTACTAACTTAGCAGTAACACAGTGTTGCCTTGAACGCTGTTCTTTGTGGTATTTTAATTTCATTTAAAGTAAAGCCAATACAGGATTAAGAGATGTTTGGATGAAAAAAATTGATTTTGATATTTTATTACATAACACCCCATGATCTTTTAACATGGTACCCTGGAGCGGCATTTAGTAGACACACTATAGTGTAAGCTATTACTTGCAATAAAAACCAATGGAAGTAGCTTTCGTATACTTTCGGACTGGCCTTGCGTCAGCATTTGTAAGTAGGTCTAAGGTGAAGGCCGCCACACCAAAATAATGCTACCAATCTTATCGTTTTCAAAACATAATATATCATAATTACAATCTTAGTAAAATTTTAAAGACATGTATCCGGAGCTCACTGCCAATACTGAAATTAATCTAAATTATATTTCCCCCTTTTCTTAATTACTTGTTTTCTTGTCATTACAATTAGGTTCATTCTTTAAAATCTGTGAGAGGTGCTTGAAAGCAATGAGGAAATCAAATTGACCTTATTGCAGCGTAATAGCAGATAGCCCACATTATTGTGGATTTTTGTAGATTGATCATATAAAGGCATATCGAGCGTGTTAAATTATATCAACTAGCATTGACATTTCTAGAAAATGAATTATTCGAATAGTTATTCTTTCAATTTATTTTCACTTTAATATAGTTAAAACGAATTTATTTTATCCAATCATAAGCGGGACATATTGTCTCCATTAAAATAATAGGAATAAGCGAGTCCATTTTAATAAACAGTGAATATCACTTTTGACTTCTACAATGTAGAAATTGTAATACGTCTCTCTGTTTCTTCTTTCGGCCAAATTTCTACGAAGTTAAAAAACATGCTAAGAGATCAGTAGGCAGTTTATGCACGATTACATTTGCTTATAAATGTGAATGGTCAATTAAACCATGATGTGGTATCAAAGACTGTAATTGAAGAGCAGGTTGCACGTAACACGCAATCTGACATTTAAGCTCGCCTTGCGATTAAGATACACTACAAATAAAAAGATTGCTGTTTTCTTTTCAATTTGATGACAATAATATTTAAAGGCTACATTATATACTCAAAACTTATGCAAATGAACATTACAAACTTTAAGGAATAACGTTTTAATTCTCTTTATTATTTTTCCAATTAGCATATTGAAAACACATTTAGCTGAAGCGTTCGTGTTACCCATGTAATAATATTTTCAAAACTTTAATAAAATTGAATTCCGATGAAAATAACTAGGTGTGGTTACTGCCCACGTTTTCTACAATATTTTACCGGAAATTGTTTAATCTACATCAGGATTTCTCATTAAGATTTTCGCAATATTTCCTATAATTATCATTTGTAGTAGGTGACGTAAAAGAAACCATTTCCGGGGAAGAACAGGTTAATTTGCATCATTTGAGCAATTTTTAAATGGCTTCTCATCAGAAACAAAATTACAGCAATAAATTAAAACAATACATTACATCAATAAATTACAGTATTGCGCCTGACAGGATTTGTGTCTTAAGACTCTAATGAAAGATGGAATCACAATTACAGCAGTAATTGTCGAAGTGGGAGTAGCATAAACTATTAAAATAAACGTATTGTACTTATGTTTTTACTACATGAATACTGTACAATTGAGTAATTTTTCCGGTAGGAAAACGAGCAACCCATCATATGTATTTATTAAAACACTGCGTTTTTAACTTGCATACACATTTTCATTCCAATCAAAGTGTATACTAGTTTTATAATTAGAGTCATACAATATGCCATGTAAAAATACTATGCCATGTGCCATTTTAAATAAGAAATGTTTTATTTCCTGTTTAAGTAATACTAATACTGTTTTGAAACGCACACAATTTTCTGTATAATGACTAATGCCGATACTCTTTTACAATTGGCATTATCATTTTGAAACGTATTGAAGAAATCCTTTATCCGAAACATGTGCAAACTGCATACATCGTTTCAGATCATAGAACAATGAAATAGTAAATAATTCTGAAATAAACATAACTATTATAAAACACAGTAACACTTAGAAAACAGTCATCTGGCCACAACGTAAAAGGAAGTGCCAGTGTTATACATTTATATTCCAATGTAATTTAAAATGAACATTTTCTGGCAGTTAATTGATACATAACAAAATAAACTGAAATTGTTTTTCAAACTATATTGATATAATAAACTAAATGCCTTAACTTGCACTGTATCCAGACTCCTTTTCTTGTTGGCTAAGTAAATAAGAGTGTTACAGAGAATTAAATTTTAATACACAAAAACAAATGAGGAAAAAACCATTTTACCTAAACAACTTTTGAAAATAAACAAAAGCTATGAATTGACATTTTATAGTTGGCAATGAAGTCCCTTCAATGGAAACCATGTGATATTTCTTTTCGATTGACATAACTTCGTGAAAATAGCCAAATTTATCTAAATATACGATATAATCATCCCGTGATGTTTTAGACTTTACAAATTCTCATGTAACATTTCTGTAATCACACGCAGATTAAAAGATCTATTAATTAGCCTAAATTTGCAGAATATAATAGAAAACAATAAAACAATATCTTTATAAATTTGACCTGAGTAGGAGAATAATACCAAAAACAAAGGAAAAAGATAAAAAATAATGACCTACTATAAATAGTCAAGTATAGAATGTTTTGTTTAAAGCTTCGCCTATCTGGAAACAACATTTGCATGAAATGTCATTTCTATTTAAGGAAAGAAGTCTGACGAAACCTGATTTATTCCATATTAGTGTCTACAATATTTCATGTTATAGTAATGTCTTCAATATAGTGTAGACTATAATATGGCAAAACTCTATTAGGACGATACGCATGGGGTATAGATGAAGTAAGAAATGGATTATCTTTTCAGATATACTTAAACATCAAAACAGTTTCATGGTGTTTTGTTCTGTTTGTATACGATAAAAGCTTCCATGGAATCGACGAGAAAGCAATCAGACGGTCTCGCCATCATTTATGATGTATAATTGATCTCTCAGGCTATATATATATATATATATATATATAATAATAATAATAATAATAATATATATGAACTTATATTACATTAGAAGATGGTCAGTTTTTGTTATTTTGTTTCAAGTTTTTAACCACTTTTTATAAACTGTTTTCCTATTTGATAGCACATACATTTAATAACACATTTAATTTCCTAAACACCATGTGTCGGACTGTAATTTATTGAAAGAACCGATACCTGTTTTACGCGTGACTTTGGTGGAGACGTTTACAGCTTGCATCTGGAAATCTACCTCGATGCTAAAAGAGGTGAGGTAATTTCAACTTATGGTTCGACATCAGTTTGTCAATATCAGACAAATCCCCGCCATAATCAATTGACTTCTTAACGATCACCGCAAAATAATCGGTAATGTCGTAATTTGAAGCATGTGCTGGCTTGAGTAGAATTACGAAAGGAATTACGAAATATGTGAATTTGTTTAACGGATCTGGAGTAAAGACATACTGAAATATAAATAACATTATTTTTTATCTGCAAAACATGGCGATTCTTCCTTACTTAATTTAGTGTAATGGTTATGTTAGTTGTTATTGTGTTATTATCCTTCTGATATCTTTAGACATTTTTTTTTTCCGTTTTAAAATGCGTTTGCTCGAATTTGAAGATAATTTTAGCATTTATTAAAGCTTTTACTGCAAAAATTTTTTATGATATTTTAGCATACACAACGAAATTGCGCACAAATAATATCTAAATTAGGGACTTGCAAAACCGCACGTAGCGACGAAGGCCGTTTCAGAAAAATATACGAATTTGTAAAGCAACCATTAATCTTTACAACCTTTCGAATAAATTTGAAAAGTATCAGTATTTGTTTACCTTTCTTCTACCCCAGACACGCTATTCGCACATTAACTTTTCATTAGTAAATATCACGAGATGAAAGTTCTACGACTCTATGGCGACTACTCTTGGACTTATAGTGAATTAACAGATAATGTAACAAATCAAACGGTTCATAAAATTATAAGTTATAAATACTGCAATGGACGACTGTTTTAGAGATGTGCCATAATTTATTATAAAATCCAAATCCTCCTGAACATGTCATAACGAATGCATTGCACTTTAAGTAGTTGAGGTTTGTTCTTAGAAAGCCACAGAAACAGACTTTAGCACCCCAATTTGTCAATCTTACCACTAACTGTTATAGGCGGTAGCTTTTACCTTTTGTCTCTACTTGTATAATAATTGTTCCAATGTTTAATTCCTATTAAATTTAAATGATTTGCTTGCGAGCACGAATTTCCTTTAAAAGGAAGATATGTTCAGTTTAAATCGCATTTTATAGCATCACACAAGACACATGAGTAATGGACAATTAAACATACGTATGATAAATGGAAAACTATTATTTATTAAAATTATATATTCCAACATGTGTTGAAGTTGAAACCAATTGACCCGAAATACAGGCTTAAGTTCAAGATTACGATTCGTGATATTAATATTTATATTTCAATATTCGTTCTGTCTAGTATAGACACTAGTTTTCTTTGTACCTGTATTATGCAACCTAGCTAGCTATTACTTCTTTGATATAAATACACATATGTAATAAAATGAAATTGCAACATTTATCAGATCCTGATCCAGGATCTAAATTAGCATAATAGTTTTACATTTAAAGCGATAAGGCATTAAAAATAAAATATTTCTATATTGTATTTTCAAACACAGCTACAGGCAAGCAGACGATTTTCGGACAGATCATTTTTGATAGATTTCGTGCAATCTTCAGAAAGTTACGCATATGTTGCACTGCTTTAAATCACATGACATTCATTTTCAGATTGTTGTTGGCGGACCTTAGCTCTCATACTACCAGAAAAATAGATACAATGAAATCCCATTATCGTACGGTATGCATGCAAAGGGCCCTTGTCCTTCTGAGGTACAAACATTTAAAAACTCAGTAATCCATATTCGATGAAGATAGTGTAGTAAGAGCTATTTCAACTATTTTTGAAAACCTACAGCCTAAACACATCTTCCAAGTATACCGAGTGTAGAAGTAAAATTTTGCATATATTGACAAACAAGTATTGAAACAGAAAATGGCACGCTGAGAGAACGGTTTACTAAGGACCCGAAATTGAATACCAGTAAATATACTTGCATTTTGTTCAGGGGTCCGGTAATTTGCGTCTTATGATAACACACACCAAATCTTAATTGACTTATTACATCAGTTGAAGCAATGGTGTTAGAAATAATGGATGAGTACGGCCTTAATTTATCTCGTCATAAATCACTTTTAATAAAATTATAAACTTCCTATGTTTATTTGGGCCGAAGAATAAAGACAAAGATAGGTAAGACTCGAACACAGTCATAGATAAATGTGACGCGATCTGTGATTTTGAGTCTAAAATCGGTCATGACGTTAAGCTAAAAAACGCGGTAAAACTGGACATAACATTTCTTTTACTTGAAACTCTTAAAAGTGCGCGTACACTGTTGCGCTTTCCTGGTTTCGCAAGTGAAGAAAAACGAAATTTACAGGATGGACAACTGGGATAATCATTTTAACAACAAAAATGTTTAGTACTCATTATATCCCCTTGATTTTTCTGTAAACGTCACTACTTTCTGTGTGTTTAAGTGACCTAATTTTGAGCTGGGAAACGCGTCGGTGAATGTTCGATTAAACGAGAAAATTTTACTTATTAAAAAGTGTACAATTCTATCGATGAATACCTCAGATAACCCAATGTATGCTTAAGCTTCTTTGATTTCATGACGTGTTTTAGTTTTAACAATTTTTGTGCAGTAGTGAAAGTAAATTTGTTTAGCAAAATTGAAACTGGTATTAAATTTGTCCGCTGGTGATACGTCACCAATTTTATTGTAAACACTAATATTCTATACAATATTTATTTAAAAACATTGGTTCTTTGTATGTAGAAAGAAAACACAATAAAACGTAGAACCACCGGTGCACCCCAGGATAACAAGAAAACCTCCCTACATTCAAGTTCTCGCCACGACCAGGGCTCGAGCCCAAACGGTGAGAGGTTGAGGAGTTCAAAACCAGCAACTCTAATCCCTTCGGCTACGGGTGCGCCACAACAAAATTCGTAAAAGATAATCTAGATTGTGTTCACCATTTAAGGCACATCTATTATTTAACACATACTCATGGCTGTCGTTGGGATTAACATAAGTACATTACAAATGTTATTTCATTTTCATAATCACTTCAACATAATAAACACAACGTTTCAAAACCCAATCCGACATGAATGGACTGCATTTGCAGATATAATTCCCTACCATGGAAGCTGGACATACCAAGTTCAGTCCAGATTGGTACCACGCATTGTGGAAGGCATCTTATATTACTAGGATACATGATAACCAGTTTTTAAGCTTTGGAAAATGACACATTCTTTTCACATTATTAGTCGGGAGAGTATCAGAACGGCCACTGTACCACCAGGCTCAAAGCCAGTTATTAGGAGTTATCTTTTCTTGAGTGAAATATATCAACAGTAAGACATCAACACACTTATTAAGGCAAATAATATTAAATTCACTTCAAATTATTTCAGTTCAAATGGCGAGTCAGTGCAGTTCGTTCTATGTCAGGATATATTTGAACACGCATTCGGTAACGGAGCTATTTAAAAAAAAGAGACAGAAAATAAATAGTTTTCAGTCAGAATTACATATTTTTGTTGCTTTGTAAAATACAAGGTTAACAAATAGCACATTAATAATTTTCTCTTTTGTGGTAGTGTTTAGTACACGGTGGGTAATTGTTGATAAGATAAAGACTTGACAAATGTGTTAAGATGCTCAATTTGTGGCATACAAAATCTTCATACACTTAAGACAGTACAGAACGTTTTCAACTACTGCAGTCAGTTCACTACTTTTTGTTTCTTGTGATGTACATACTGTTGCTGTTTCAGTATGCACCTTTCAATATAAAATAACTTGTTCTAGGATGTTATATATTAGAACTGTCAAAAATGCAGTTTTAGTTTGAGCACTGAGGCTTAAATGACATTGTGTTGCTTTGATATATCTCAGTACTAATCTAGTGCTTATCGGATAAATTTTACAGTATACATTTTTGTGTTTTAGATAATTTTGACTTACGTTTTAAATACCAGTAAGCTGTCAATTACATATTTTCAAAAACAAACTTTAGGTGAGTTGGTCGCACTAGTATTTAGCTTAGAGTAACATTTACCTAAGTAAGCTAATCATGCAGTCTTTTAGGCAGATCATGATGTCAGAATTAACAAGGGGAAAGCATTCTGTATTTCCTATGTAACTGATTAGTTATTCCTTTTTTGAATAATACTCTTAAATCTTAAACACAATCTATAACCTGAATATGTTATCGTTTGTTACACGGCAAAATTAATCTTTGAGACTATAAAATACACATTACATGGTGGTCACGGTAAAAAAATTTCATTTAAGGATGTATGCTATATCATTGTTTGGGTTATGTCACTTGTCAAAGAACACGTATTTTGTGTATTTCATGCAACGATATTCTTCAAAGTAAACATACAATTGCTTAGTTCAAATTGCCTTTCTTTTTTGTTTATTTCCGACTTAAAAGGGGCCAATACTGCCGTCATGAACATTGTTGTTACTATGGCATTCTGTCGAAAATATAACCAGTTTTGAAATCAGAAATTATTGTAGTTTTAGAAAACATATAAAACTCACTTTCACTAAGGAACCTCATTTGGACCTAAAATCACAGATCGCGTCACAAATATCAAACAAAAAGCCACATTTTCTTGTGTGTTATAATCGCATTGATGATTCAGACAATCACCGATATTCGATATTCAAAGCGCAGCAGAAAGTATGCGCTTAAAGCAGGTAGATACGAAAGCTTAGAGCCAGACGATATGCTGCTTTAATATCTTCCTTGTTGTCTTTTGAATAATTTTGTAGTTGCCGGGTTAACATCTGCATAGTCGATTCTTTTTAAACAAAACTTTGCTTAAAATCTACAAAATTCAGAACATGCTCCATCTGTGACCTATATTTTCAAGCTGCAATAATAATTGCAACATAAAAAGTTCTTGTCAAACACCTGCGAATTGCCTGCTGCATTGTTATTCCTAGCAAGAGTGATTCCATAACAGAACCGCTGTCAACACTTGCGCCAGCGAAGGATGGGCCCACTACGTTTATTTTCTCTACACACCGAAATCAGGAAAATATGGTGATTATTGAAGAATATCACTCCAGTCCATTGTAAAGACTGCTTTTAACAGAATAAGGACAGACAAGGGTGTGATTGTCAACTTAAGCAATTTAATCTGT
Organism: Sinonovacula constricta; assembly: GCA_007844125.1. NCBI lineage: Eukaryota > Metazoa > Mollusca > Bivalvia > Cardiida > Solecurtidae > Sinonovacula > Sinonovacula constricta. Next base: position 32,389,478 of record CM017555.1, read on the forward strand.
TGATATGGACTTCCTTAGAAAGCAAACAGGAGTATTTCATCAGTTTATATCTGAGTATCATTTTATGTAATCGTCTTAATATTCAGATTTTCGTTGTTAACTCTTTTGTTTAAATACTTAGCCAAAACTGACCATGATATTTTAATTCGGATTAATGAAAGTGTTGTTGGTAAACACAATTTCCATTGGTAAAATTGAAACTAATTAAATTATATTGACACATCTGTAAATGTTTCCCAAAGTCTGAAAGGAACATTTAAACACTTTGTTCGATAAAGAAGCGTTTTCTAGATGAGTGTCATTTTGAAATGCATATTATTTTAAATTATGAAGAAGGCAATAAATAATGGTATTGTTTACCAATGGTTATTTAAGAGTGGACCATCTCAAAGTATTTCTGACAACTTCTCAGACTTCGTTTCTTATTTTTCTTAGTGCAGTTCCAATGCAACTTAAAATTATCAATGAAAATACATAAGATTACATCGCATTTAATTTATAACGTTAAGTAAGCAGCACCAACTTATTGAATTTCTTTTCAGTTAATGAACAGTTTTGAATTGGTTTATAAGACTGGAAATTCAGGCCTTACGTTTTCATCAGATTTTTCATAAATGTACATATACTTACCTATGGTCACAGCAAATATTTGTGTGTTATTGTTCATCAAAACACTAATTTATTTTCATACGTAAATTTGAAAGTTCAAAACAGCCAAAAGAAAAAAATCCCATAAATTGTTAGAAACCAAATTTTAGTAAAACACTGACAGCAAATAATTAAGACAAGTTTTATCAAATGTTACAAGTTACACCTCGTCTGTTGTTTAAACACCCTTCTTATAATGTTAAAAGCTGATTTATGCGCTGTTACCAGCCAAAGACTGTTCATCTTTTACGTCACGAAACAAAAGTGCAACACGGGACAAATACACTCACTTGTGACTTTTTGTATGAAACATCACGTCTTCCATACAAATAGTGATTTAAAGGTAAGAAGAGAACTTTATAAATTAAAAGATGGAACGCTGTACATGCATGACGTCAAATGACAGACACACATACAGTAATTCATATAAAGAAAGAAAGATTGTCTGCCGATACGGCATCATGAGACAACAGAAACTTCTTGCAGATGTCCCGACATTTATCGTTTAAATCATGGCATGCCTCGGTTATACACATGTGACCTCATGCAATAAGAAATGCAGTTCAAATCGTTATGGCTAACTATTCTTCGTTATATCACCTAACTCTAACCACATAAAACGACATGCATATAATTGAACCGTATTTTGGCTGTATGCTTTAAAAAAGAATATATGACAAAGTCCTATGAGTATTGCAACATATACCAAACTCCGAAAAGGCACAGAACAAAGGTATTTCACATGCAAGACAAGCGAAAAGTAAGAACAAATTTGTGATGAGTCATTTAAGGAAAAGAGCAAACCCGACAGTTACCGCCTTTGAACGGTCAGTCGGCAATATGGACCGACTGGGGTGCTCAAACCGGTTTTACAGAGCTCTAACCTCGCAGTTCCTGACGAGTTTCTCAAATGCAAGCAACGAAAAGAAAAACGATCTGTTTGAAAACAAAATGTCCATGCGCTGATATTTTCTATACGTTATGACGAAAGTAGTGACGTCATCGAAAAATAATGTCCACATAGTGTTCAGAAAAGGAATATGGTAGTATTTCGATTTGAAAAACAACACAAAAATGGTTGACCACAAATAAAATTAACTTTCTTAATCATGAACAAACATGACCAGAGACGAATAAAATGGTTGTAGCATCCTGTTCATGTGAAGATGGAACTGAAGAACCAAAGTTCAATGTCCATCAAAGGAAATACACGTAACAATCCTTATAGGATGAATTAAATGACAAAATAGATTACATGCACGGGGAGATTTTTTATGACCGCCACACTGCACAAGTAACAGACTTGAGGTTTCACAATTTACCAAATTAGCGCAATCAACAAATTACTACAAAAAGGCTACTTCATAATCTCTTTGACCTTGACACGGAGGCACAAGTAGATCAACTATGGAAGACTCGACAATATTTGTTTAAAGTAACACTGATAAGTAAAAATACAACAATCCAAGACGTTATAATTACATTGTTACAAAATGGTTGTATGTCAGATTAGTGGGTTTACATTTTTTTAATCCTACACAATGCATCATATCAAAAGTTAAAAATATATTTCTGAAGTAAATACACTCTAAATTGCAAGTCATGCCTTTCTTGAGAAAAAGGGTGTTCAGTTTTTGCTTCTGATATCTTATAGCAACATTTCAATGTATTCGATGAATAAATGAACTTTTTAAGGTTTATTTGCTTTATTTATTGAAAGATTGTCTTATTAAAGAATCAGTTTAAATTTTGGTTAATCGAACACATTTGTTATCCTTTTTGTTCTTGAACACGAATCTAACAAGCAGATGATACTCATTTTCACTATAAATGACAGTCTAAGCTTGCTCAAATATCAAAATGTGTCCACAACACTAACTCAATATTTTAATATATTTATCTATAAAGGTACGCTTTTCCGAGATATACAGTTCAAACATAGAGGTAAAGGAAACTATATAAACATTAAAATATGCTCAAAAAAAGTATTTATATGCCACTCAAATGTAAAGTTTCCAACACATTTGTTATCCTTTTTGTTCTTGTACTTTAAATTTCATGCATTTCGAAATCATGTCTTTGAGTTTTTTCTGCATAAGTACATTTGTTAAAATACTAAAGTCGCACACACCTGGAGATTTCTGAATGTGTTGCAAACTTAGACATGTACGTCAATAAGACGGCCTGTTATTCGTAAATGTAGTAAACAACAATATACCGCTTTAATGTCACATATATTGTTGACATAATCCAAATAAAGCTTAGATGTTTTAACATTGCTCAGTAATATATATTCTAAACAGTGATATTGGCATCGCGTGCTAGACAGAATTACCCAGAGGACAAAACTGAAAAAATAATAAATGTGAGACATGTAAGGTCAAACAATTTGGTCACTGCCTTTATTCTTGGAATACATACAAAACAATTTCCGTTTAAGTGTTCCTGTTTGCTTTACTCATTCGTCATTTATGTCATTTATCTCCATATCCCCGACAGCCAAAATTGTCTCATTACGTTTAGGTACATGTTCATATTTTAAATTTCCTTCTATGTATAATCATTGCTGATGTCTTCCGAATTTAAACCATGTTTGTGCATCTCTTATATAAGTAGTAACTTCGTGCCACAACGTATGAAAAACTTACTAAAAATCTTTACAAAATCATGTCTGTACGAAATCATTTTATTTGTTTTCGTTTTCACTTTATTGTTATGATATTTGCTTAAAGACGTTTTTGTTGTCGGTTTGAATAACTGGTTTAATTTAAAAAATAGCACAATCTTATTTGAAACTACTCTCCTAACATTAATATAACATGTCAAATCCATTACGAAGCCGGTCTGGGTAAGACCACAAAACAGGATTTGCACAGCGACACGCAGCATTGATTTCACATTTATCATGACCACTATTTTGGGATTCTTAAGAAAGTTTATTTACTTTATATTGTTTATCTATGTCCTTCCACACTACTCGGGAATTTAACTTCCCATTGAAATTGTCTTTATGTCGGTGCTCTACGTCACCCTGGCAATTCATTTGGTCCTAATATCTCCCTGACCACACTTTAAAAAACAACCGTATTTTCTCTAAACTACAAATCATAAATACATACCTACAGAGCTAAAGACTTTCTGTTTGTGAGTTGATGTAGGTAAAAGCGGAAAATGATACATTCAAATATTCGGACAACTGCTTTATACCAGCATACTTAGAACATACAGCATTAATCATAAAAATAACAACGTTTGTTTCCATTATTTTTAAAAGAGAATGTTATAATTTTAAACAGAAAACATTATTTAGTTTTGAGGTTGCAAGTTGCAGTTTGTATAATTGCTAAAGACATTATTCATAAATGTTTTCAAACATTCACTCATCTGTCCCGGGGAACTCCTAATATAAGCTTAAAGTGCTGGTAACAACCCTTGCCAGAACGACTATGTAATTGTACAATTGCAATTGTAAGTTTCTTATCAGTACTTGCCTCTTTTACATTCTGACTAGCATAATACAGTTATGTTATACACAAAAAATAATTGTTTTACTTTATACAGATTAATATTTTCTTCAGATGACCAATTTACCAATTTTAGGTGACAAGAATCGAAACACAACAAAATCGCATGGTGTTTCTTTGTAATCTTATGCATCATGATATCGCTGGTCAAGCCTTTGTGGTCTTATACACCATGATAAATAACAATAAATAGTGCGTCTTTGTGGACGTATTTATCAAAATAGATATCGCTCGGCGAGTCTTTTTGATCTTATTCACATCCTGATAAATATCGTCTGGTGTATCTTTGTTTTCTTATTCGCTGCGATCAATATCGCCTAGTATCTGTGTTGTCTTATTCACTAAAAATATTGCTTGGTTGTCGTTGTTTTGTTTTTCAATGAGGTAAATATCGAATGGCGTGCCTTTGTCCAATGGTGTTTCAAACTTTATTTTCGTGGTTATTCCCATAGGGCATTTTTCTTTTTCATATTTGTCTTTACTAAGATAGATATCGCATTGAGTCCCATTATGGTCGTTTTAACTAATATAAATATCGAATAGTATGCATTTGTTGTCTTATTCAGTTATATACTCCCGGATCATTGGAGACACGTTTTACTTAATCAGGCATTCACGCACAATTTACGACGACGTTGTCTAGCGTCATATAATGAATTGTATCGCGACTCAAATGAGACTTTAAAATTGTCATGTTAGCAAAAGCTATTCTGGAATTTCTCACTTTACAATTTAACAGGTAGTGTATTAAAACAGTAATGTCTATATGCTTATTACACCGTAGTTCGTAAATCATTTTTCAGTAACCAGGAATAAGACCTATGTTAAAACACGAATCTAACAAGCAGATGATACTCATTTTCATTATGAAAAAGAGTCTAAGTTTGCTGAAATATCACAATGTGTCCGTAACACCGACTCAATATTTCAATATATTTATCTATAAAGGTATGCTTTAATTTGACTGCAAAATACACATATTATCCTATATACAGTTCAAACTTAGAGGTAAAGGAAACTATATAAACATTAAAATATGCTCAAAAATGTATTTATATGCCAGTCAAATGTAGAGTTTCCAATTAACTGAAACGACATACTGCCTAAAATATTCCAATAAATACTGTTTAAGTCATCAAATTGGTAGGTGTAATGCAAAAAGAAAAGAATTAAGCGCAGGCTCGTACAATTTTGAAAATATTGCATTATAGATAGGTAGATAGATAATTTATGTAATACTCATCACCTTTGACCCATAGAGTATACATGTAATAATATCAAGCTATTCATCCAGGTCAATGAATGTTTGACAGTTAATTAAAATAAGATACGATAATATGTATCTTTAGTTGTCACATTTACGTATGAGTATAAGCTATGTTAATATTTTGCCAGCATGACTGAATCTTTAAATTGGGACATATATCAATCTATATCAATTTGTTTTTAATATTTACATAAGAACAGTCTATTTGCAATATTATTTGTTACATGGAATATAACCAAATAACAAACAGTCAAATATTGAGAAAGAAAATCATATACACGCCTGCACACTCACATAAACACACGCACACACAAACATCGCATACTGTAATCGGTGTATTCTAAAATACACATGCGCACATATTGCAGTTTATTCTATATAACTATGATTGTTTAATGAAAAAAAAGGTTTATAATTTTTAACACAAAATGTTTTGTCACATTGTCAAGGGTGTCAGGTTTACATAAAATACACCAAGAGAATACAACTTAATTCAGGCACAATGACTTGCGGCATTGTGCTTTAAAATAATATTACTTAGATATAAACTCTATATAAAGGTAATATATAGACACAAACGGTGAAAATGATCATCACAACATAAGTCTTCTAAGCTCAAAATATTTGAGTATGTATATTAGGTTTGTAATGGTGGAATTTCTTTCGGACTTAAGTACGTCAATGAACTTTAACATGTTCAGTCGTCTACAATAATACGGTTTGATTTATTGACATCTTAGTAAGTCATACAACGTACATTATAACAGAATCTTAAAGGACGTTGCATTTATTTTCTCTCATCTGGTTAAATACAATTTGGTTTGTACCATCGACAAGGTTCTTTCTGTAGTCTTTCTGTAGTCTGTATGAGGAGACTGTTAGTCCAACGCTATTCTAAATTTACTCTATTTTGTCTAAGTAAGATTTAAAGCTAAATTTACAATATGACTTGTATGTATTTGCTTTTGGTGGAACACTGATATTTGCATACCACTTTTGCTGATAACAGTCTTTTACTGTTTTCTTTACTGGTTTATTTTTAATAACGCCGTTAATGCTTTGCCGGATAACGTATCGAAATTGTGCGAGAAACTTTTGCCTGACGACAACATAATACCCATGTAGTTCAGCTTATATTAAAATCGGTACAAGTTAGTTAAAATGAACTGTTTCTTAATAAATATTGACGCCTATGCAAACAACAACAACATCAACCGGAACTACGGAATCTCATGTTTTGGTTGCATTAAAAAAATTACCATGCGTAAAAATGATTGGAGTATGTGAAGATTTCTTGAAGAGTAAAGGTTAGCCCCTTCAAATCTAAAAAAAAGTCAGTTTGGCATGACCTTTACCAGTAGACCACTGAGGAGGAATATAGTTAAGATTGATACAGACTTAGCAGAAACAAAGTGGTGCTGTGAAGCCTGTTTTTGTGGTATTTTACATTGCATTTAAAGTAAAGCGAATATAGAATTAAATGATGTCTTGCTTTCGTTACGCAAATAAAACACGACTTGACTTTGATTTTTATTTTTTAAATACTCAAAAGCTAGAGAATACTACTCATTGGCGGAATGAAAAACACAATACGGTGTAAGGTATTATTTGGAATTTCGTCAAAAGGAGTCGCTTTCATTTACTTTCGGACTAGTCTTGCGTCAGCATTTGTAAGTAGGTCTAATTTGAAGTTAGACAGCTACATGGAAACAATTCTAACATATGTTATCGTTTTAAAAATTATATTTCGTATCTACATGCAAAAAAGCGCACACATATTCAAATCCACAAGATTCGTATTTATGATATGTCTGCATATAAGAAAACAACATTTACTTAAGAACTGTGAACTGTTATTAATGACGTGAATTTCGAGCGAAATAAGATGTTAAACGCATTGTATTATTCGAACATAATACAATTTGTAAAATGATTGCGTCTCATTACTTTTCTTAAATATATATATATATATATCTATATTCTTTTCTGGTAGAAGCAACACCGAACCAGGTTCTGTGAAATATATTCTGATCCATTACACAAGTGTACACAAAGGGGCATCAATTTCCTTTAAAATGTTTAAAGATATTATAGAGCCATCTAGCTTCGATCAAGTATAACTAAACTCGTCCGAAACAATTTTCTTTTTCTGTAATTGTTTATTGATAATGAAAACAACAGGGTTGATGTTCTTTACAACCATGTTGACTTAAAATAACTGTTGCTGTTGTTTGCTTTGTTCAAATTCAACAACTTTTGTTGTTATTTTTGTTTTAAAGTTTCTTTGCATTTTTTAGTTTTACGCATTTAAATAACAAGCAAATATTCGAGGATAGAATTCTCTATAGCAAGAAATATTTTACTTAAATTTCCTGAACATTCAAATTACACCCAAATATGAAATCTTATTTTGTCAAGATGCTGTAAGGAACCAAATGTAAATGTTTAACCCTGTTTAGATCCATCTATCACGCAATGTTTATAAAAGATCTTGAAAGAAGAAGAGCATATAGCAATCTCAGTTTGAAAACTACTACACTGAATATATTTGCCCCATTTAATTTATCTGCAGAAGACATTGAAAGTAAAAAATTAATGGAATTTCTTTGCATAATTGAACTTAGCGCCTAGATATATATCATTTGGTCAGTGGACTAATCAAACACAGAACGATTCGTCTAGTAATTTACTAAAACATTTGAATAAACCAGGCAGCCACACAGCCATCACAGTTCAACTCACATTTAGAACACAATTTTAGAGTTGTAAAGGTGTACACTAATCTTAAGTCCAAAGTCCTGAGTGGTTAGGAAGAGTGTATGCAAATATAATATCGTGCAATATAAAGTTATATATCATGCAAAAAAAATCTATTTCTATTACAACGTATTTATTGACTATAAAACACACAAGGATATACATAATACCTTGTTTACTCTCATTTGATTTACTTTCTCTACGTCACCGACGTCATAAACGATATATGACGTAAATTGGTATTTTCATTTTTGTCTGAGATATCGTGGTAAATCAGCAATTATATGCGGCTTATGAAAGAAAGTAAGTTTAGTCTAAATGGCATCCGTGTGAATTAAATGTGACTGAAATTGTATATATGCAAAACTGAACTAAGGTTAACAATTTTATTTCAAATAAGGAATTTAGCTTGCAATTATCGGAAATAAGGCTTGATACTGTCATTTTTTTGCTGCTTAAAGTATGCATTAAAAGTGAAACAATAAACGCTAAATTTTGCATAGTTAATTTTTACGCACAACGTCAACAATATTATACGGGTTTAACAGACTTGGACTTTTAAATATGCATTCTAACTAACACGATGTATTGCCTTCATTATTATTTGACACATTGTTTATGATTTAAAATGCAAATTTCATAACACAGGTACATAAATATAATCACAACAAATATGCAGTTTGCAATTGTCTTTTTCAAATTTCAAAATTAACACTTATTTAATGTATGACATTTTAAAATGCCTATTCGAATCTGCTTTAAGGAAACTATTTTTAAGATTGCACGTTGAATTTAGGTTTATTGCAGAGAAATAAAAACAACGCACACATCATCTATTCATGCTAATTTCCTATTGTGTTTTGAAAAACATTTGTTGACTTAACAAATGTGGTTATTTATATTCTATATAAATGTAATTTCGGATGACATATTGTTTGGGTTTTCATGTTTAAACAAGCATCTGCGCCAAGTTACACTTGACTAATGCAGATTCAAAACTATCAAAATGAAATATGACACGTTTGCATAACCTTTGCAATTAATGCTGTTAATTGGAAAATAAAAAATACTAATGAGAATTATCACTGAACATTAAAATTTAGATTACTGCTAGACAAAAAACACATTCAAAATAATGTAAAAGAGACAAAATTACAGAGAAAATCTAACCGCTTTGGCAAAACCATCTTCTGGAGAGTTTAAACTTGGTTTGTGAAGCGCATCAACCTTTGTTACTTCCTGAATGTTATTCCCAAAGACAAGCAAACATTATCCTAGAAAAGTTAGACTATTAACATCCAGAACCTGAATCGGGTGTTTAAACTAACCAAAGAATTCTATTCATAAACAGTATAATAATATGATAATTTTTAGAAACAATTTAATAGGCATTGTAACTCTCTGAGGAACATTGTTTTACAAGAATAGTGTTTAAATTTTTCTGCTGTACCTCGTTTCAGGTCTTGTCAAAGTTTCTTTTAAGCACTTGCTAGAATGCGTATTTACAGCAGATTACAGAGAATACTACATGAACAAATAAAAGGAATTCGGTATGGCTTATCCAGCAATTTTCAGCAGGATAGTGTACACTTAACTTTATGGGTTATAAACAAATGTACGTTCGCAGTAAGATGTGTACTTGTTAAAGGTGGTACCTGATTGTGGGCCTATAAAATACCAATGACAAGACCTTACCCATGTTTAGTAGTGTGGCGGCTGGGAATATTGGCATAATGTTTACAACTGTTAAATACCTAAATCAACGTGAGGACGGTTTTGAAAATTACCCCAACCCATTAGAGGGTAGAAATAAGAAGTAAATCTAAATAATCACAATTAAAATCTTTCCTAAATTAGATATCAACTCAATTGCGGTTTATAATGACGATTCGTGTACGTAGTCGTGTTTCTATGTGCAAAATTCCTAATGTGCAGCGCACCCCATTTAGAAAATACATGTGTAACACTGTAATGTCTAGTAGAATTTTATGATAACCTTTTCACAGAGGTTTTACTCAAACGTACTTTCTGAGATATTTTCAGAAATGATTTGGTTAATTAAGAAAAATGGTCAAAACTTTCTGTCAAAAGCTTTAAAAACTTGTTGTTATGTATACTATAAGATTTCTGTATTTTGACATTGATTTGAATAGACTTAGTGAAACGAAGCCATTTAACTACACCAATACCTTTCAAAATATAGTTTCTTGTAAGATTACATTGGATAGAATCTAGTCAGATCAGTGAAATATAATCTACACACCTACAAACTTACAAACCATATACAGAGTCTTTCCGTGTATTTATACAACAATGTAAGCTAAAACTCGTTTACATTTTGCACACTCATTCCGGTTCAACTACTTTGCAGTCGATATAGTAATCTAACTAGCCTCGGTCAGTCGAATCTCAAAAACGTTAATGCTACAAAAGCCACAAAAACTGCAACCATTCCAGCAAATCCATTTATGTCTGCCAAAAGAAGCCAACTGCACATTTGTAATATGATCAGAAGTTCCTGGAAGGCTGGCAGACAATCCTAAAACATATTAAGTATCATTTGGCGAGATATTCTTTGCAAATACAGACATACAAACAAATAAATGCACACCCATTTTAGGAGTTTCCATCTATTAATAATAGAGTGTGTTTCCTTTAGCATATGACGACAGAGAATATTGATTATATTTTAAATACTGAGTTAATAAAAAAAACACAATTACTTTATCTATTCATAGCCTACATTACGGTATCAAGGAAATGATCATTATTAGAATAAATCTCTTTTTGCACCGAAAATAATTTCTGTTAATTAAAAGGTTTTATAAACGCACTTAAATGCTTTTGTATCGGTTTTGTCAATTTTCCTTCCTAAATTTAATTTAACAACTTAAAACACAAAAGAATCTATTTAAAGACCAACCTGCATTTCTTGCCATGCATTGATAAAACTACATGTTCAAAATAAATTATAAAATAAACAAATTAAAGACTTCTTACCCTTCCTCGTCTTTGAATTAGATGTTAATGGCCATTAGTGGTTACATGTGAAAAATATTTATACTCAATATAGTGATTAAAGTTATTGATTACGTAGGTAAAGATCGAGATTTCTCATTTCTATATTTTCTCATTTACTTTATGGCACGCCATAATGAGTTGTTAGTTTCCATTCTATTTATGCTATCTAGTAAGAAGATTTAACAGACAAACAGCTGCTTACAGCAGCTGGTACAAAATGCGAGACGGTAAAGAGCAATCCAGACGAAAGCTTTATCTGATTGAGTTGCTTTTATTTCTTGAGATGTAGATCAAGGTTAAACAGTACAACAAAATGATTTAGTGTCTTCTTTACTCTTTCAAAATTCATGAATATTGAGAAGCTGATACGCATACATATTGTTTCGTCTAAAACAAATTGTCATGCAATAGAATTTTTGCAACCTTACTATGCGCATATGTAACAGATATTCATCAATCAGCGAGACATACACCAATTGCAACTAATAACGCTATTTCCAAAGGTTGCAAAAAATCGCTTGTGTATTCCTGTTTTTGGAATAATTATATATTTTTAACCAATTTTGCCGCATCCCTTCGGTTATCATGCATTGTTTTTGTTAACAAATCCAAAACAAACACATATTTTGAAACAAAATAAAAGTTGTTTATGAATGTCTTCAAACAAGGACATTGACAAAAAGAGCAATTAGAAAAAAATCTTTAGTTTTTACTTTTTAACACATTTACCTCACAGTCGATAAAATTGTTAAACTTATACGGTTGTTATTCTCTTACAATACCACATATTATAAAAAGCCCACCTTCACGATCTACAAAACGCCCAGTTTAAATATAATTTAAACATGCGTATTGCGTTACTATTTTAATTAGAAATCACGTGAATTGTCCAAATCTCATGTATTCATTTTGAAAATAATTTCAAGAAGCTGTATGTAAAATGTTAATTGTCGATAGGGTGGACGTTTTAATTAAATTTAGCTTTCCTATTACAGAATGCTAATATATTGCATTAGGGCACGTCTCTGCCTTTAGACAGATGCTTCTGCAGTTGTTTTAAAGATATGTCCCGCCGTTATGGCACATAAGTTTTATCAAGAAAGTATTCAAAGGTGACCTTCAATGTCCCGTTGAATAATAAATTAAAGGTTAGTTGACTACTGATTTCTTTGATAGTACTTTGATAATAAAAAATGTGCATTTCAGTGTATAACACCAGTATGCACGTAATTAATGTCTCACTGTTACATGCGGTAAAAAGCGCATTTGTATCACTTTCATTTTATAATTATATACAATTACATAGTTGACATTATGCTTTTTTATTTCTAGATGTTTGAAAATGCGAACGAGAAATTATCCAGCGTAATTATGTATGGTATTGAATGATGTAAATGCATAATAAAATGTTGTCAGTATGGCATGATTAGTAAGTCCATTGCATGTGACTATTCAGCAAGTAATATATGTGCACAATATTGTAAAATAAATGTATTGGCGATTCGGCCTGACATTCATAAGGAATTTTAGCAGTACAAGAATAAGAATAACTTGGGTTTGTATGTTTAGGTGTTTTTTATAGTAAATGACTAGCAGGAACACTACGCCGAAATATGCTTCTATTTTCAACAGGTTTGATATAGGAACAGCGTTTTAAAATTACAGAACAACATGGGGAGGCACAGTTCACTAATAATATTTCCTTTCATAAATACCAACACGTGAGACTTATGGTGTTATAATAATTGATATCTAATTCATTAGAATAATTATTACATTGTTATTGATTTGCTTGTTTGCCTTAAATGCTTCCTTTTGTTCAAAATATATCAAGCTGGCAGGAGAACACCGTCAACATAACACTTGAAAATTATCATAGTGTCTAGAATATTTATAGTTTTATTTGTACAAGGTACTTCTTCCTTCCTTGCTAAAGTACTTCTGCAAAAGTACTTCCGCAAAGATATTCCCTAAAAATTAGCCAAAACCGTAATTCTGTCATTAAAGCATAGATTATGCGGAATGGTTGTGTTAATAAGGCCAACGTTAAATGAAAATTCCGTGAATCTGTTATACAAGTTTTTGAGACTTGAAGCACATCTACGTGAATCGTACTTTGAACAGTAGTTTGTAAGTCTTTGACATTGACATTTGTTTTAAAATACTTATAACCATAGAAAATTGATCGATTGACAGTCACACTACCGAAAAATAAAGTTCCAATTATAAAATGTGATTATTCTGCAAATGGCTTTTTGTATGCATTTTACAGCATCGACAAATAAAGAAAGGGTAACTGCGGACTTTAACAAGTCGTTTACAGAATGTAAAAGAATTAATGCTGGAGAATTGCCTTGATGTAAGTGTATGACACCTCTGACGAAACTGTTCATGTGCAAATAATATATTTTATAGCTCTGTGGATCGGAACAATGGTATCATAAATATAAAATCACCAAGTTGTAGAAAAACATAGTGTAGGTTGTTTCATGATGTTTACGCAAACTTAACGAAAGCCAATTTTATTTGCCAATTCTCATAAACTACTCACTAGCTTAACTTTGTAAGTCAATTAAAGAATCGTACTATTTGGATTTTAACTAAAATTGACTTCTTAATCAAGTCTCAAGAGTTAATGTAATATACTATCATTCAATCCTAAACGTTTTTAAAGTATCTCGAATTGTTCAAGGCTGTACCACGAATACGCCCCTTAATGCGTTAGGGTGAAGGCTAAGAGACTGAGTCACTTCGTTGAAAAATGAATAAAGGATGTCATTTCAAAGGATAGGGGTTTGAAATGTGGTGGGGGTTATATCCGGTCTTTCAAAATAACGTGAGTGGAACTGCTATGTGCTATGTGTTATAGGTGTTACGTTTACCAAATTTGTTTCCGAAAGTGTCTTGCTCATCAAAACCGCCTAAGCTCTATATTCAGGAAATCGAATTTAAGGTGTTTCATTAATTCTTTTGTGTACGTTTGAAGCGGTTTGAAGCTGTAAACATCGAGGTTGGAAAAGACCACTGAACATGTTTATAATTCATTATATGGATCGGTTTCTTTTCCCAAAAGGAGAATTCACGATTTTTGTTTTGCAAAGGCAAGTTCATTTAGCGTCACAATTAGAAGGCTCTGGCAAATGTAACCTGGTATTACCTAAAAGGCAACTTATGATTTATAATACTTCGAACATTACTTTTTAAACTTGGATCGAATTAGTATGACCTTTTATTGGTTGGAGACCTTTCAATAAAAAGAATATATGTTTATATATATAAAATCATATGAGCATTGCAATATATATCAAAATTTAAAAAGGCACAGGACAAAGGTTACATTTGCAAGCCAAGTTAAACGACCAATTCTGTGATGAGTCATTTAACAAATAGAGTTAACCCGACAGTTACCGCCTTGAAACGATCAGTGGGAAACATGGACCGACTGGGGTGCTTAAACCGGTTTTAATGAGCTCTAGCTTCGCACTTCCTGATGGGTTTCTGATGAAAAGAAAACCGCTATATTTGAATAAAAATGTATAAGCGCTGACTTTTTGTTTGCTATCAAATAAGTCATGACAATGCTGTTGACAGCAGATATGGTTCATGGCAATATTGAAAACACATCAACGCCTTAAGACATTTAATTAAATCTTTGATGGGATTGTTGAGAATTTTATTGAAAAAAGTTGTTCATTTTGATATCTTGAACAAGTCTGTCAAAGTTTCGTAAATACAACTTCTAAATTCAGATTAAACCGTCAATCGAGATTGCGTTTAGATAAACAACTCTTTTACTCTGTAACATACTTTTATATTGTCATCGAGAGAGCATACTGAACTAGTTTAATTACGTATGGCTGCGTATCATTTTACATCATTACGGAATTAAGTAGATTGGTTAATTGTAAATTTGATTATAACACAAAGATTTTATATAACATTTACTAATGACGTTGAATGAATAAGAATTTTTAGTTGCACATTTGACATCATAAACACTAATGGTAAACACGAATCCACTAACCGCATATAAGACGTCGCATATACATTTAACTGCACTTGAAAAGATAACGCCCATTGTACCATATATCGAACATTTTGTGAAAAAGAAGACAATGAAATAAAAGAAAGTATATTTTTAATTATCACAAAAGAAAATTCTTTTTTTAATATAATGAACCAGTCGTACATTAGTTCTGAACATAGAAAGTTCTGTATAAAAATCAAAGTATAAGTCACATAAAACAACATACGAAAACTTTGTAAACTTTAGCATAAAATACTTTGCTAACGAGGAGACAGTGTGGTGTGTTGCTGTATTTTGTAAAACATGACTTTTGTTATCTTTCTTTTATCAGTTTAATGTGATGTCCCCTCATAATTAAATCATTTTAAAGATGAAAGTATTTAAGTTGGCATACCTATTTATGCCTTTGAATATATTTGAAAATGTTAAATCCTAAACCTTTATGGAAATTATATCTTAAGAATTATAATGCACATAATATATGTATATATTTAGTAAAAGGTAATTTATAAGAATTTCAAACATACAAAGCAAACATATCAAATAAGAATATGCAGATATATGCTTTGAATTGGAATGATGCTTATTGTATTGAATCGTTCCTTTTATATATGATAAGGCGTTTAATGACGGGAAAGGAACCAGATGCCCACACCTCGAATCAGTGAAAATGTTATAAATGATTCTACAGGCAAAATAATTTCAGCAAACTGCAAAGTATCTTACCAATTAAAGGGTTGTGTCTTTCTTGCTTTGGAAAGCAGAACAGCAACCTCGAAAATTAGACCTTCAACAGAAGTGGAAAAGCTGGAATGTTCCATTATAACAGTCACTGTGGTGTTTTACCACGTGAATACACTGTTGTTGTTTTTTTCTAGAAATTTCAGAATCGGTGAGTAAGATAGATATCAGTTGCCTATATATTGCACATTTGTCAATTTGCAATAAAATTATACGACTGAACATGTGGTAACTTAAAGTATAGAATTAATAAACCTATATTTTACAAAATGGCTTTGGCACTTGCATCATATCGGCAGGAGTGCATTTTCTTTATGCCGGAATGTCAATATTAAGTTTTAGGCTAACCTTTAATTAAAATATTTAAGACTTTGTAACTTACATGATAATCAGTGAGCCAATTTCAAGATGGTTTTTTGCAAGTTCAGTGGTTAATTATCTGATGACTGGTATCGTGATAATTTGGAAATGAAACAAAACAACGGAACAATGAAATCAATTAAGGTTTATTGGATAGTAAGTTAGTATCAGGTAGATCGAACAGTCCAAACATTTACTTAAATACACGTGGTGACATATCTTATTCCATATTGGTTATCTCACAGATTTAAGGATCTGAATATTGTGTAACTACTCCATTAGAGAAATCATCTGGTATAATGTTGCAAGTTGTTCCATAGTGAACTATAGAATAAGACTTTTCTTAAACACTCACACTTACATTTTCGGAAAATTGCCTTTTTCAATAGTTTAATACAAACAACCGCTTTCTTTATTTGGGGAATAAATAATATGACTGTGCGTCTTATGGTGCCATGAAATGTAAGTACATATATTTAATTTGCTTTAAACACCGAAGGTGTTTATGTACAAATTAGATGTAGGCAACTGAACTTTCATGGCACCATAAGACGCACAATCATAACATTTAACCCGTATAATTATAATCTTTTCATTTTTAATAAACGATTATTCTAAATAATTAACGAAAGGAATAAGAACAATTTTTTTTTCGACTAATTAACACTTTCGCGTATGAATACTATTTTTACATAACGTTTACTTCAACTGTTTTTTGCAACGATCTATTTCGTTGTAAAAAAGGATTTAGAATGTGAGTGTGCTTTAAATACTCTTTCTTTTGTTGTTTTTCTGTTATTTCTGTTATTTCGCATGAAGGTAAGCTTGAAATTACTTTAAATTTTGCATATATATGCTTTTATTTCAACGTTGAAAATAGTTGTCAAGTTACAGTGTAACTTACACATTTGAGTAGGTCAACTTTCAAATTCAGGGTGGAATGTTTAGCTTAAGGACTGAATAAATGCTGCATTTTGTAGCTGTAGAATTCACTGGAATATTTTACAATTTTTATTAAGGAAATTTGTGTCAATTTAGATAATTTAAATCGATTAATTTACGTTATGTCAGTCTGTAACGTAGATCCCATCAGGTCATCATGCGTGACAACACTTGGAAAAACAGTCACAGATTGTAACATCAACATATTTATTAACTCCTTTTCCGATAGAGAAATCTTCGTCATAACTTATAGGAATTATCAGCGCTTGGACATTTTGTATTCAAATAGATAGTTTTCTTTCATTGCTTGCATTTGAGAAACTCGTCAGGAAGTGCGAGGTTAGAGCTCTGTAAAACCGGTTTAGGCATTTCAGTCGGTCCATATTGCCGACTGACCGTTCCAAGACGGTAACTGTCGGGTTTGCTCTTTTCGTTAAATGACTCATCACAAATGTGTTCTTACTTATCGCTTGGCTTGCATGTGAAAAACATTTGTTCTGTGCCTTTTCGGAGTTTGGTATATGTTGCAATGCTCATAGGACTTTGTCATATATCCTTATTGATTCAATTAAGATAATCAGAACAGTTTGTCAACTAATTGATAATAAACATTTTACATGCTGTGAAGTGTATTGTCTTTTGTAAACTTAAAACAATTAATGTCAGTGCAAAACAACAACAACAACAACAGCAACAACAACAACAACAACAACAGCAGCAACAACAACAACAACAACAACAGCTATTTATTTGTAAATCAGCAACACAATCATTAAATTCCATCTGACTCTGTGGTCTTCTTATCGCTTGTGGTGCCGTGGCTGTAGGATCTTACTGAAGCCTCATTTCTGTGTCCAATCATAAACATTATAGGCCATGTTTCGCAACCGACATCATCCAGTGCCTGCTTTGCAGTTGCTCGGAGACAGTGAGCAGTGTATCAGAAATGAAAATAATAGGTTGAAGTACCAGTCAGGTTGTGATTTTTCATTGGTTAGGAACCTGAAGGCCTCTCAGCTTACTGCATTGTGTTGGTGGTTCTACCCAGACTTTGTTTTTGGCCTTCATTTATATTTACAGTATGTTGAAAACATTACCATTTTCGTTTATATTTCTGTACAACTGATCCCAAAGGCAATATGATACAATTTTCAACAAGATATTAGGAAATTTGTTTATTTATAATTTTTCATAACGACAGAGAAAACTATTGACTGTTCAAACTTTATATGGTACAGTGTGTCCCGTAGAAAAAATATAAACATGGGAAAAAGTGCGAATTAAGATTCTATTTTATCATTTGTGTTTGTAAAATATGTTTTACCTTGTCTCAAGTCTTGCATTTCTACAGATGTCAACCATAAAACTGATAAATTGGCGCTGTTTTACAGGTTCAGCAGTATACTACGTAGTTGTCATATGTGTGGACTCTATAGCCCGCTTGAAGATGTGACGAAACAGCTTTTGGACGACAGGTTCACTTTTGGTCAGGAAGTAATTCAAATTTTCCACAGGACGGGGTCTTTTACATCCAATGCATACATCCGCTTTTCATTCGTCACAACTCCTTGATTTTATTTTTTCTTCAATGCATGGCTGAGTTTGTAAAATTCACACACGTCTTCATCATTGCAGTGTCTAAAACTTTCCTTATTATGTTGTGGGTGAACTTCGAGCATCAGAGATACATACTGCATGCTCATTATGAACCCATACGCTTATCGCAAGGCGATTGGATTGTTCTACTTCTACTATGCATTTATTGGCTAAAGACCTTTTGCTGGAAAAAAAAAATTAGGTTGTTGTTGAGCTCCTCTTTTTTAATGGTGGTAAGGTCAATTTCCCACCAAGTCGTTCTTTACACCTCTCTGAAGAAATGTATATTTTACATTAAAAATTGTACCAAAAAAGGTTTGGAAAGTTAACTTTTCTGCCTTTATTCATTTATAAGAGTCACAGATGATACCAAACAGTGTGTTAGAATAAATGGAAAACGGCAACAACTAAATGTCCTGCATATATTAGAAATGAAGATCACTGGAGTTAATCTATGATTGTGAAGAATCATTAAATTGGATGTTTCTTATTTTTTTTTAATTATGGCCACTAAAGACGCTGAAAACGATTTCTGTGGTGTAAAGCAACATAGTCTCATGCCAATGAAATTGCCCCAGGTTCAAGGCAGAGATTGAAATGCATTTTTGTTGCCATAAAACGCACAATCATGACAAGCAAAGCGGTAACTGTCAGGTTTGCTCTTTCCGTTAAATGACTCATCACAAATTTGTTCTTACTTTTTGCTTGGCTTCCATGTGAAATACCTTTGTTCTGTGCCTTTTCGGAGTTTAGTATATGCTCATAGGTCATATATTCTTATTCAATCCTTACCTACAACAACACTGTTATAAATAGAAAAAATCTAATTATCTTTATAAATATAGAAATGCACTGTTTCATGATTGCCCTTTTAAAGCTATCAAGTTACCCTAATACCCACAAAGTTACCTTAAAAAGGATTGCCTCACCATTTGGTGTTTTGTTTTTGTAGAGTATTTGTTTCCTCCATTTCACTGAGTTCTTTCTCTCTCAAGGCCTTTAATATTTTCTTTTTCCTCATTGACGCCCGTTACGGCATGTAGTGGGTCTGCGGATCTGTCGGCATTGCTGCTCTCCGCTTACAGAATTGCTTCATCAAATGAAACGTCAAGCATTTTCAGAGGCTCGGGTGTAATTTCAGTCTCTTGATATTACTTTCGACCGTGATTTCATACGGGCAGGTCAATTTCAAAGGTACGGAAAACTCCCTGGATAATGTCCATGTCAGACACCACGTCTGGGTTTGACATTTTGCAGACAAGTGTTTACAACTTAAGCACTAAATATACACAAAATAATAAATAATTATTTAGAATAATAAAATAAAATAGGGAAAGAAAAAAAAGAAGCACATAAAAGTATTGAATTCTTTTTTTTTTAATTGTACAATAACTTTTGTTAATTGAATATAGATCTATATTCTCCTCAGTTGTATATGTAAACAAACATGGCCGATTGCATAGCAACATGAAAAAGTGGTTTGGTCATGAATACTAATAACGCGATGGGCAAGTGTGTTTCATTGGGACATGAAACGCATCCACATGATCTTAATTAGTCAAGCAGATATAAAGAAAGCATGTAAATTGTAATTATAGAATTGTAAACGTTCATGTGCGCGCATCTTTAACGTTGCAGCCAAGCGTTCGGACTGTTTTTAGTTTATAAATACATGCCTACTCATTTATTAGCCTCTCAGATCTGTCCACGTCGTACATTTTTTAAGTATGGTGAAACGGGGGTCATCTGCGGAGTGGCCTGATTGCGAAAAATTATTGTTGATGGCCTTGCTACTCTTCTGTCGTACATCACGCAGGAACAATATGATCCCAATCCAATGGCTAATATGTAACCGCAAGCTTAGTTAATATGTAACCAAAAGCTTGGCAAGTAAGAAAAATCGGGTTGTTCGTAGCAGAGCCGATTGTAGCATGTGTAGCGTTATTTGGAGCAACACAGTAAAAGACAACACTAGACAGAAAGAATGTGGCATGCCGGGTAAGATGAACTGCAAGCCGTGGAATGTTACATGTGGTATTAGCTGTGCTAAGTGTGATTCAATCATTTACTTTGGAGAAACGGAGAGGTAACTGTGAGAAAATGAAACAGCACTTTCGTGATGTACGACAGAAGATTTTTACTTTTTTATTCGGTTGTTTATGCACAAATGTAATTATAAGTTTATAAATCTTGACCAAACGTGGTTCTCCGGCTTTTGATAGATGGCCAATTTGAACGGAAACTCGCCAAGCTTTCGATTACATATTTACCGTTGGATTGGGATCTCCCATTCTCACATCCAATTCTGTAAAATATTGTTTATGTTTATATTGGCGACGTTTAAGATTATTTGAACACCTCGAACATAAGTCTGAATAAAACCACTGGCGGACAACACGTCAGCTTAAAGACCCCCTACATTAAGCTGGCTTTACCCCACGCAAGGGTTGAGGACATACAATTTAGAATTTGGTTCTGTTTCTACCGTCGACATTGAGGATTAACTATAATTCATTTTCTATGTACGCATGTTCTAAGTTTATTCAAATCGATCTATGATCATCATTTAAATATATATATATATATATATATATATATATATATATATATATATATATATATATATATATATATATATATATATATATATATATATATATATATATATATATAGTTCGTCCTTGGTTTGGATGTTCTTAGTATGCACTGGTCTGCCTAAAACACAACATAAAAAGAATCAGTTGAAGTATCTTGAACGCTGTCTTTAAGAAGAGCTTCTTTATCATCATCGTCCTCTTTTGCCTTTCTTTGATTTTACGTTGGGATTACATGTACTATGAAAAATCTAAATAATCCTTTGGAGAGATAAAAAACATAAATAACAACAATTATTCTAAGTAAACAAGAATCAACATAATTGATTTTAACTTTTTCACTCATGGTGTCTTATTTTATTTCGAGATAATATTGTTATAAAAGTGAAGACTTACCTCTTTTATCGTAATCTCTGTGTGTCTTTTGTCACTTGTACATTTAATGTATTTGAGTTTTAAAAGTTATTGTTAAATTCTTTACATGTTGGAATTCTAACAGAACCAGACTTGTTTATTCAGATATTTATTTATCACCTTTCAGCTTCTATCATTGATAATATTGTATCTAGACCTTTGAGCGATGCAAATTTAAATAACGGTGGCCAAAGAAAGGACGAAACAATCGCTAGGTCCATTAGACAGTTAGCGCGGACACACGGACACAATCTTTTACTACATTGTGTAAGTTTACCACAAAATCTACACAATGAAGGTTTTCACACGCTTATGTCAGCACTTTCACTTTATGTATGTACACAAGATCTCCACGAGAAGTGATGTCCTAGTTCCCCGTTACTTACATGTAGTTGTTTCGTTGTGACTGATGATAGAATTCCATGAGATACACATTCGTTCACGATAGTGTCTCGAATTGTTTGTTCAATGAGTCCCATTAAATAAGACAAAGTTAAACACATACTTTAGATTAAATTTGTAGAATTAGGTCAGTTCGTTTGTTTTTAGTAAGTATTAATCTGTTATACTCTCATTAGAATAATTTTAATGCTAATCTTAATGTTAAAACTGGAAATAAATACATGTACATTAAATTTTGGTAAAGATTACTAGTAATTTTTAAACATATTTAAATGTATTGCTAACCAAAGTATACACCATCAGAACAAAAAACAACACAATGAGACAAAAGTCTGAAGCCACAAGTTACAAAACAATATTTTACAACACATGTAAATGACACACTCGTATTCAGAATGTGATAATTGTTTACACCTTTATTGATTAAAGTGTCGTTTAAAATTTAGTGCTTGACTTAAAGCCACTTATAAAAATATTACCTGTAGTTTAAAATCTATTAATAAAATACCTCAAACTATTTAACTCTTAAATATGCATAAACATGCAGTACATGATTCTTTGCTTAGTCGTATTTGTCCGCGGAGTTCTACATGTAACATACAAGTAACTAAAAACTTGTGAAACCTGCTTCTTTAAGGTGACATAAAACACGAGCCCGTACAATGAATTTCCGAGTTTGTTTTCCTTTATCGTATGGATTGGTTTGGCCAATTGTTATAACTGTTACAAGAAAAGTCATTGATGAAAAGCATCAAAGGCGACGCAAAAACTGGGGAATACGGGTTAAAGCAATATAGGAGCAAGTTAGAAGAATTATGGTTTTTATTTGATAGTTTCAGTAACTATAAACCACCAGAAAAACACTCCTATTTATAACGTATAATCCTTGGACCATAGAATGACATAAACAAAAAACAAATAACAAGAAAAAACCGAAACGATTTAATAGTTTTTTTTCAAGATGTTCTCTATGTTGAAAGAAAGTGGAAAATTTTTATAAATTACTAAAGCAACAAAAGTGTACAAACAGAAATGCACGTGTGCGGCAGCCTTACATTACACAAATCATTATTGTTCCGGTACCATGTTTTAGGAACAAAGTATGTTTTTCTTTTCTTGTTCGTTATCAGTATCTTATTGCTTATTATCAACGTTGTTTCGCATTAAAGCATTTCTATTTGGGTTACGTACACAGATAATGAAAATTAGTCATCTCTTAAATTAGCCCACTTCACGCATTTTAAAGTTGAATAGATGAAGACAAAAGCTGAGAGAACCAATAAACAGAACGACCTGGTATATCTTGATCCCGATGGAAATAATGTTGTTAAAATACAAAATAATTACGTAATTATGTGGTATTGTGGTAAAAAAACAAACAAATTAAACTGACGTTAAAAATATAACTTAACACACGTTCCTGTCAAGCCAAAGGTAGTATGTCTGTTTTTGCAAAGTATTCGTGAGAATACATAATTAGGCAAGGGCTAAACCCTTCTGTCGGGCCCTGTGTTTGAACTTGTCTTGAACTATAACCTTCTGGACAAGAATTTTCAATCATGTTATAAATGCTTTCTTCGTGTGATGGAAGTTTATTAATGATAATTCAAATCGATTTAGATCTTTTTAAAAATGTTGCGAGTCTGGTTTTGAATTGATGGTTTTAAACCCTCCAATACCAGTTTTATTACCTTAACCTCTTTCCCAAGAACATTTCAAGTATAGTACAAGCTAGTTTTGCTCGTACTTGCTAGGGACTGTCTCGTTGCTAACATATAATCTCCTTTAGTTAACATAAAGTCCGAACTTCGAAGAACGTGCCGAGAAGCATTTCTTACTATTTACGTCAACATGAACATGTACGAGCGTGCTAAGAATGCATGTACAATGACGTTTAAGTTTAATACATTCTAAGAATAAAAATAAATAAACTATAATCTCTCGTTTACTGCCATGACTATGTGAAAGTTACATGCACACAAAAATAAACATAAAATTGCATAAAAATCAATATTATAATAAAAAGAACGCTGTTTAACAATTTATGACCATATTTGATATCAGTCCGCAAAAACAGACAATCCTCATGAGCAGTTTCAGTTATCATTGCATATATAGGCGTCGGGCACTAGCGCGTCGCCAATATCTTAGCAGAACTAGGAAATTATAAAAAGATTATGTCTTAACTTCCTTAACTTCACCCCCCCCCCCAAAAAAAAAGAAGAACATTCCAGTTTTAAGCATTTTGTTTGGAATTGTAAAAGTCCCTAGTTTGTGAGATATACTTTAAATAGTACATGCTTTTAAGAATATCAATTACAATACACAAAATTCATTAGGGAAATCATTTGGCTTATGTTTCTGTACTTAATATAGTTAATTTTTATTTATAGAATGAGGTTGCTTATTTCCTTATTGCACACACGCTGTAAATTGAATAGAATATACTGTCTCCAAATATTACGAAGAATGCGATGCCAAGTCATATCGTGGCGTGTAATTACCATTGTTGTCAAGTAGTCGAATTTCTGAAGCACGTTCCTATTGTACATGTATTATGGGTATAATCTGCGAGACATAAAGCCCCACCCCCCTCATTCAATACCAGTAAGTCCAGCCGGCTGTAAGAAATCTCGTTTGTATCTCGTTTAAATGACAACATTTTCATTTGAAATATTTATGCTGCAGCAGGTTTTTGTCATGGTGTGGTGGCTTTTACGTCTGCAGAGTCGCAAAGTTAAGTCAAGTAAAATAACCACGTACTCTGGAAAAAAAATGTTTGAATATACTTAGTTTAGAAACTCATTAAAAGTAATGCTAAAACAGGCGAAAAACAGTTGATTTTTCATGATTTAATTCTAATTGCGAAACTAAGACTTAATTACTTGAAAAACTGTCGACAAGTCTTTAAATGATAGAAGCTGCATGGTGACAATCAGCACAATAAGGATCAAAGACTTGTTCAATTAGAAAACATCTGATTCTGGTATAATTAAGTGACAAAAAATCTCAATTTTGACTAATCGTAATATAATCTCCCCGTGCATGTAATCTATGTTGTCATTTAATTCATCCTATAAGGATTGTTACGTGTATTTCCTTTGATGGACATTGAACTTTGGTTCTTCAATTCCATCTTCACATGAACAGGATGCTACAACCATTTATTCGTCTCTGGTCATGTTTGTTCATGATTCAGAAAGTTAATTTTATTTGTGGTCAACTATTTTTGTGTTGTTTTTCAAATCGAAATTATACCATATTCCTTTTCTGAACACTATGTGGACATTATTTTTCGATGACGTCACTACTTTCATAATAACGTATAGAAAATATCAGCGCATGGACATTTTGTTTTCAAATAGATCGTTTTTCTTTTCGTTGCTTGCATTTGAGAAACTCGTCAGGAAGTGCGAGGTTAGAGCTCTGTAAAACCGGTTTAAGCACCCCAGTCGGTCCATATTGCCGACTGACCGTTCCAAGGCGGTAACTGTCGGGTTTGCCTTTTTTCCTTAAATGACTCATCACAAATTTGTTCTTACTTTTCGCTTGGCTTGCATGTGAAATACCTTTGTTCTGTGCCTTTTTCAGAGTTTGGTATATGTTGCAATACTCATAGGACTTTGTCATATATTCTTATTCATGATCACAACAATGTTACTTGTGCAGTGTGGCGGTCGTAAAAAATCTCCCCGTGCATGTAATCTATGTTGTCATTTAATTCATCCTATAAGGATTGTTACGTGTATTTCCTTTGATGGACATTGAACTTTGGTTCTTCAATTCCATCTTCACATGAACAGGATGCTACAACCATTTATTCGTCTCTGGTCATGTTTGTTCATGATTCAGAAAGTTAATTTTATTTGTGGTCAACCATTTTTGTGTTGTTTTTCAAATCGAAATTATACCATATTCCTTTTCTGAACACTATGTGGACATTATTTTTCGATGACGTCACTACTTTCATAATAACGTATAGAAAATATCAGCGCATGGACATTTTGTTTTCAAATAGATCGTTTTTCTTTTCGTTGCTTGCATTTGAGAAACTCGTCAGGAAGTGCGAGGTTAGAGCTCTGTAAAACCGGTTTAAGCACCCCAGTCGGTCCATATTGCCGACTGACCGTTCCAAGGCGGTAACTGTCGGGTTTGCCTTTTTTCCTTAAATGACTCATCACAAATTTGTTCTTACTTTTCGCTTGGCTTGCATGTGAAATACCTTTGTTCTGTGCCTTTTCAGAGTTTGGTATATGTTGCAATACTCATAGGACTTTGTCATATATTCTTATTCATGATCACAACAATGTTACTTGTGCAGTGTGGCGGTCGTAAAAAATCTCCCCGTGCATGTAATCTATGTTGTCATTTAATTCATCCTATAAGGATTGTTACGTGTATTTCCTTTGATGGACATTGAACTTTGGTTCTTCAATTCCATCTTCACATGAACAGGATGCTACAACCATTTATTCGTCTCTGGTCATGTTTGTTCATGATTCAAAAAGTTAATTTTATTTGTGGTCAACCATTTTTGTGTTGTTTTTCAAATCGAAATTATACCATATTCCTTTTCTGAACACTATGTGGACATTATTTTTCGATGACGTCACTACTTTCATAATAACGTATAGAAAATATCAGCGCATGGACATTTTGTTTTCAAATAGATCGTTTTTCTTTTCGTTGCTTGCATTTAAGAAACTCGTCAGGAAGTGCGAGGTTAGAGCTCTGTAAAACCGGTTTAAGCACCCCAGTCGGTCCATATTGCCGACTGACCGTTCCAAGGCGGTAACTGTCGGGTTTGCCTTTTTTCCTTAAATGACTCATCACAAATTTGTTCTTACTTTTCGCTTGGCTTGCATGTGAAATACCTTTGTTCTGTGCCTTTTCAGAGTTTGGTATATGTTGCAATACTCATAGGAGTTTGTCATATATTCTTATTCATGATCACAACAATGTTACTTGTGCAGTGTGGCGGTCGTAAAAAATCTCCCCGTGCATGTAATCTATGTTGTCATTTAATTCATCCTATAAGGATTGTTACGTGTATTTCCTTTGATGGACATTGAACTTTGGTTCTTCAATTCCATCTTCACATGAACAGGATGCTACAACCATTTATTCGTCTCTGGTCATGTTTGTTCATGATTCAGAAAGTTAATTTTATTTGTGGTCAACCATTTTTGTGTTGTTTTTCAAATCGAAATTATACCATATTCCTTTTCTGAACACTATGTGGACATTATTTTTCGATGACGTCACTACTTTCATAATAACGTATAGAAAATATCAGCGCATGGAAATTTTGTTTTCAAATAGATCGTTTTTCTTTTCGTTGCTTGCATTTGAGAAACTCGTCAGGAAGTGCGAGGTTAGAGCTCTGTAAAACCGGTTTAAGCACCCCAGTCGGTCCATATTGCCGACTGACCGTTCCAAGGCGGTAACTGTCGGGTTTGCCTTTTTTCCTTAAATGACTCATCACAAATTTGTTCTTACTTTTCGCTTGGCTTGCATGTGAAATACCTTTGTTCTGTGCCTTTTCAGAGTTTGGTATATGTTGCAATACTCATAGGACTTTGTCATATATTCTTATTCATGATCACAACAATGTTACTTGTGCAGTGTGGCGGTCGTAAAAAATATTCCCGTGCATGTAATCTATGTTGTCATTTAATTCATCCTATAAGGATTGTTACGTGTATTTCCTTTGATGGACATTGAACTTTGGTTCTTCAATTCCATCTTCACATGAACAGGATGCTACAACCATTTATTCGTCTCTGGTCATGTTTGTTCATGATTCAAAAAGTTAATTTTATTTGTGGTCAACCATTTTTGTGTTGTTTTTCAAATCGAAATTATACCATATTCCTTTTCTGAACACTATGTGGACATTATTTTTCGATGACGTCACTACTTTCATAATAACGTATAGAAAATATCAGCGCATGGACATTTTGTTTTCAAATAGATCGTTTTTCTTTTCGTTGCTTGCATTTGAGAAACTCGTCAGGAAGTGCGAGGTTAGAGCTCTGTAAAACCGGTTTAAGCACCCCAGTCGGTCCATATTGCCGACTGACCGTTCCAAGGCGGTAACTGTCGGGTTTGCCTTTTTTCCTTAAATGACTCATCACAAATTTGTTCTTACTTTTCGCTTTGCTTGCATGTGAAATACCTTTGTTCTGTGCCTTTTCAGAGTTTGGTATATGTTGCAATACTCATAGGACTTTGTCATATATTCTTATTTGAAATTAATATAGAATCGTCATAAATTAAATTTAGTGTTGAGGGTTGTGGTAGCACTGGAAAGTAATCTTTTAATATGTTGTCAGCCATGATATATTTTGTGTAATGTCATAAATGAATCACTTGTTTTGTTTAAAGATTAACTAAATAAAAGCCTTTAGTAAAAAAAATCAAGAAAATAGATATTTGAACCTATCTTTTAACATATTAGATTGGGTATACCGTTGATGCATGATATATTATCCTGGAGGACGAGTTAAAAATTAGGGTTGCAAATATTATTCTCATTCCGGAAGGTAATCCTCTGAATTCATGGCCTTTTACTAAAAGCACTCACCAAGATAGTGTAAACCCGTTATGAATGCCTGACATTGAGATCAACAATATTTGCTTCACTTCCAACGCCAAATAACACAGTACAGATGGTTAAATGGGTACGAATGACGGCAAGATCCATCTGCGAATACCATTGTTTAAACTGCATGGAGTAACAATGCTAATTAATTGCATCACATTGGCACGATTTATCATTAACTTTAACTTATTATTAAATTATTATGCTCAATTATAAAATCTGAGAGGTTGATTATCTTAATTTCAATCACAATGGAATTGGATTTTTTAGTTCAATAAGTGATTGTTTTGTCCTCGGCACTGTGATATTGTTGGGACTGAACATAGTGCAACGAGCGTTATTTTTAAATGTGACCGCCGTAGAACCAGCGTGTTCTTGATCACAATATACAATAATGAGACAGTATTGTATAATATGAGGTACACTGAAATAATGTATATGACCGCCTAGATAAATCACGCCCGAATTAATACTCATATATATATATGTATTTCCATGAGAATTCTATCTTACGATCAGGGCATAATACTTAAATTTAATATAACATAACATTTTTTTCCGAAATTAGTTTCGCTGAGGGGATACTCTGTTTCTTACATACAGACGAAGATACAAGTACTAATAATCAATTTAAGAAAGCATACATGTACATTGTATGTGTACATGTATAAGTATCATTCATGTCAACATTATAAACAATAACCAAAACATGTTTGAACTGCGATTGCAAATGTCTTGAATGTGTGAAAACAATTGTCTTTTAAAACCATTGTATATTAAAGAATTTATATAATAAATAAATAAATAACTCAGGAAATGTTGATGACCATGCCTTTTTACGTTTTTTCTGGCTTCTTTAGTAAACTGGCGTAAGGAGACTTGATATTTCGCCCGCGAAATGACTCAATTTTACTCTATAAGCAAAGTGACTTCACTCAATCCATTTTTCACGCAAAGTGACTTAATTTCTACTGTCTACTCTCTACCTGTACGAAACACGGATTGGATTCCTCCATACTTGCGTTTGTAGAACGTTGCTTCGCAGTAGCATTTTTTAAAATATCCGAAGAATATCATTCAAAATGCAGCCTTGAAGTAACAGACCCTCTGGGGCTATGTGTTGGACTTATCACAACAAGGGACAAGCCGCTCGTTAAGACATACATTGTACCTTCTTCAATACAATGTCATAGGCCAGTTTTACAATGCAAGATAATGATTTCCTGTGGCTTAAACATCTATTTTATCCTTCAATCATTTATATAACCACCATTTCCATTTAAATGGGAAATGCGTTTGCATCGGAGGGGTGGGTCTACTACAAATTATCACAATGACGTTAAGGAGACGTCTGCGACGTCACGTCTGAACCTTCCCGGGTGCCGACGTGGTTCTTAAATGTGTAATGTTGGTAATTTTAATGTAACCTTACGTTTTGTGATAACTTGACTATAGCTTAAGGAAAATTTAATTTTATTCTATTTTTATCCTAAGTTAATAAATTGTTTTGAATTAGTATTACAGACATGTTATACGTGCAACCCTCGTGGATCTCGTATAACATTACTGATCGTATGACCTTGCACTATTCCATGATAAGTTCTGTAGATGTGAGCATGTCAAAAAAATATTGCAATGTATTTTTTCAAAAGTAAACGGAATGTGTTTTGTATTTACCTTGAAGTCTAAGATCATTGAAACCTTGGTTTTACAGATATGGTGTATG
The DNA here is from genome assembly GCA_007844125.1 of Sinonovacula constricta. Lineage (NCBI taxonomy): Eukaryota > Metazoa > Mollusca > Bivalvia > Cardiida > Solecurtidae > Sinonovacula > Sinonovacula constricta. The sequence continues at coordinate 32,420,101 of CM017555.1, forward strand.
GAAAAACTATAAAACTATATATTGCCTTAGTAAACAGAGACTCATTAAACAGTTATTCCGATTTGATTCACACACTCTAGGTAAAGGCGAATACTTTTGGTGGGGCGACTAACCAATAAAAATTAAAAAACAAACAAAAAAACAACAACAAACAAATCCAACAAACCACACACACAAACCTTGCGAGTTATTTATAAAAACGGAACGTATTTTTCGTTTAGCGTATTGTTGGTATGTGAGATTTGTAATCGTTAAGTTATGTTTTTTGTATTAAAAATCGACATTTGAAGTTTTCTTTCAAACATTTGATAGATAAAGAGGTTTCACTTTAATTAATGAAATAATACACTCTGGTTTTTAGTCCTAAAGAAGCTCAAGAAGCAAATCCCAAATCCCTAGTCTCGCAGTTTTATTACTTGTATCAGACAAGACAGATTTAGCATGCTTGATATAGATGATCAAAAAGAACAAGACCATTCCCTAGCGCATCATTAACTCTTATTCACTAAGATTGTAATGGATCCTTCAAGATTGATTTTCTATAACACTTGCTAAAAAGGTAATATGAGATATTCACCCCTTTAAAGATTTTGTATCGTGTTGTGAGGAATCGTACAAACATATATAAAAATATATACATATATAAGAAGATTTTAGGACAGTAGTTTTAGTCCTTAGATATAGGTATGTAGACATTTAAATTTATGATATGGAATAATGAATATTAAGTAAAAACGTTAGAAATGTGTTATCTATATAAATATATTTATGTGAGTGTGATCGTGAATGCGTGCGCGCGGATATCTCACCTCCTATAGTAATATAAATTTGTTATTTATTAACAGCATCACGTGGACATGTGGTATTTTTCCCTACACCCCCTCTGAATGTTATACAGCTCTGTGACCTTTATTTCACAATAGTGACAAAATTACGTTTAGTACTTTTCCTGTTGTTTTATCCTTTAAACACATTACTTTAGGTTGTTTTTGAAGTATTGTATTGTTGATGCTTTTTTAATTACACGCATTTTGTTACGATATGACCTATATATTTATTTAATACTTTGCTTTGTTCTACATATCAAATACCAATTCTAACTCTACCCTTAGGCGTCATTTGTTACTTTTATTGATGTAAGTCAAAATATCTCCCTAAATTCAGTGCCAATGGTACAAAACAAATGACTTTCACTAAAACAACACGGTGAAACTCGAATACAGATGAAAGCAACTCCAACCAATCTGTACATTAACTTAAGTGTTTATGTTAAAGGTCCGTAGCCTTCCAATATTGAGAATTTTAATGAATTCATTTGTTAGCGTTTAAGTGGGCTTTGAATTCCTGTGTTTCATATTAAAGTAGTTTAGTATTTTTTTCACAGTGAAAATACACGTTGCAGTTTTAATCAAATTTAGCCTCTTCTTGCCATCGTATTTCATCTACTTATACTAAAAGGCACATTTGATATGATTCAGAAAACATTTTATTTTGTTTTGACATTCTGTATACATCTGATATGACAAACGATACCAAGCTTTCAGCATGCGTTTTTGCACAATGTCTACTGGCTCGGTGATTTTCGAGTAAATTGTTCTATTCTAAATTTAGTTATCTCAGCACATACATTTATGTATTTCTTAGATATGTAAACTCATGGTTGCCATTCGAAACTGTAACGAGACAAACAGGAACAAGGAACACATATCTGAATATGAATGGTCAAAATGTTACTAGTTAGTTTGTCTCTATATTTACTTCATTTTATCTGTTTTAATTCCTGATGCAGATGCTTACTGTTAGCTGCCCCACTTTGACGGGAATTTTTTATTCACACTGTTTGGTTGATATAAAAACCTTTAGGAAGTTCGAGGTTGGAGCTCTCCACAAACTAGGTTTAAGCACCCCAGTTGGTCTTTTTGCCGACTGACCGTTCCAAGGAGGAAACTGTTGATTTTTCTTTTTGTGTCTTATGTCTTGTCTCTGTGTTTTTTTGTTAAATTTACATTTACCCTGTTTGCCTTGGTCTGGAGGTAGTCAAGATTTAAATATCTGTGGTTATTTTGACAGGACATTTTCTTATTCACCTATTCAAGAACATCAGTTTTCATGTAAGTCATTTTGCCATCCAGGCGAATGCCACAACTTACTATTTGCAAAAATGTGTCAGTCTGTTAAGAGAATCCGGGGAAAGTGACATCTCCTAGACTCGGTTAACTAGGTCTCTAGACAACTACTCAGATCTCATTTATCAGTTTATTAATACTTCACATTCGGTTGTAATAATATAGTTTGAAAAGCTCTACTTAAATGAAGGTGATTGAAAGCTCTTTTAAGGTCTAACTCGAAAACGCCTTTTTAAAACATCTGTGCAAACTTTGTCCGTCCTCCATGACATTGAAGCTGATTGGTTAAAAAGGTTGTATTAATACCAACGGCTATACATGCAGCTCTGAAATAAAACAACCACAATAATAAATGCCATGTGATATAGCAAATGGAGTGAGTTTTCTTTCATTAATTTTACTGTAATATAAACGATAAAAGCCTGGTTATGTTCGTTGATTACGTAAGAGATTATGCAGTTAATTTGTTGAAAATAGATACCACCCTGTCCGTTCGATAAAACATAATTCTGAAACACACTTGGTTATTAAATAGCTTTTTTGTGGAATTATTCGCTGGAAAAAACCCGCATTCCTAAAAGAACCGGATACATAGTACAAATAAATAATGTATATATGTTTTGAAAATATGTATTGACAATTGAATAAATTAATTATGTCTATTAGCAAGTGGAAAGGGTATTTATCCTTAACATTATGATCATTTTTCGTTTTATCAAAGGTATCATTAAATCATGAATCTGCGATTTAAGCCTAGATTTAGCCAATTCAGATATGTACCCCTTATCAACACAAACACGCTCTTCGGATATATCAATATAAAACAATTCCATTTTGCTTTAGTTTTAACTGAACAAAACCAATGGATTTTGTCGTTTTAGCTAATACATAATATTCGAAACATCCTAATTTATTATTCTTACTTCAGAGTAACGATCAAAATCAGTTGCCTAAACCCGGTCCAACATATTATTTATGTTTCTTTGACTTTCAAGCTAACAGGAGAAACAAAAACAATGTATGAAATTGGCCATAATCTTCATAATATTCGTTCACTTGCTTAATAAAACTGTTAATAAAATTTTGAGTGTGTTTTGTCGTAATATGCATCGTCATTCAGCTATTTGTGGTCTCATCTTTACTTTAAATCGTAGTGCTATGTTACTACAATTCCTATAAAATTGTTTTAAAAGACGATTGTTGACACACAATTCAATAAGAATATATAAGACAAGGTCCTTGCAACATATACACAAATTGAAAAAAAAACACACAGGACCAAGGCACCTACACGCACGCCAAATGCAAATGTGGGAACAAATCCGTGATGAGTCATTTAACCATAAGAGCAAACCCGACAGTTACCGTCTTGGAAAGGTCAGTCGGCAATATGGGTACTCAAACCGGTTTTACAGAGCTCTTACCTCGCACTTTCTGATCGGTTTCTCGAATGCAAGCAATGAAAAGAAAACCAAAACCATTTGAATAAGTGTCCAAGCGCTGACGTTTTATTTGACAAGGTGTGACAAAAGTAGTGACGTCATTGAAAAATAATGTCCACATAGTGTTTAGAAGAGAGATAGGTATTATTCCGATTAGAAGAACTACAAAAAACGTTAATAATGAAAAATAACACGTTAATACTGGTATTGATCAAATTAAAAACCGAAGTGTCTGTTACTTAAACATAAAATATTTCGAGAAGCATTAGAATAAAACAAGCGTCGCAAACTGTGTACCAGCCTAACACATTTTTTTAATAATTGATTTCAAACTACACGTATATTTAAAAAAAAGAGATTTGAGAATGTTGATTTGTTTGATTTAAACATATCTCCACGTGAGGAATCATGGTTTATAATCAAACCAACCAGTCTAGAAACGGGAATGCATATCAAGGTAACTTTGACAAATTAAAATAATTCATTTTCAAGTATCTTGTGCAAACATGACAAAACATACCATTCAGAAAAATAATATACTCCCAGATAAACATGCGTTTTAAATATTTCTGGTTTCATCTTATCTAATATTGAGATCAGTAACCAAGCATTCTCACCTAAATTATTAACTGCATAAACATAGTTTATGCAAGCCTACACATAAATTATCTACATTATGTATCTCTGACAAACATAATTACTTTCATATAAGTAAGTAATCATCAGCTTTTATTTTTGCCATTTTTATTCGAGTTAGATATTAAAACAAAGATTGAAAGATACTTTAATAATTTGAATAAGATACCTTTGTGAAGGACTTATACACAATTTAAACAACTTTGTGGCCTCTAATTAACAGCATAAACCATGTTTGTCTGAAGTCTTTTTCTTTCCATACGTTGATATGAGTGAAAGTAGAAATCACAGAATATAACAAAGTTATGAGAGCACTAAACACTGACTACGTATTCTTATTTAGACCACCAAACAAGCTAGATGTGTAACTATTGAATGCAACGTTTTTTTTTCATGGACAAAAAAACAGCCTGCAAAGACAAGATACCTCTCAATATAAAAGGTCCATCGCCTCTTCAACCTTCAATTTCAGTCGACACAACAATCCGACAAATCTTTGAAGTTGTTACACAAAATACCTCTGTGACTAATACAACCATGCAATTCTGAGAAACATCTGTTAAAGATTCTGAAGGACACGTTTTGTCTGATATGCTTCTCATGGGAATTTAAAATACATCTGTAATGTACAATAATAGTCTTTTGAATATATTTGAATTTGCGAACGCATACAATTATTGCCTCTTGCTTATTTAATGACAGGACGGTCAATATATTCATAAACATACTGGACAAGAAACACTAAAAACCTTCAGTTTGATTTTTTACCTGTTTATTCGAATTATAATATTACCTCATAATATAGGTGGCATAAACTACAGAGACAATATAGGTATAACTAATTCAACGTTTATCTCCATTTGAAAACCTTCCTCTTGGGTTTTTAAAGATATATGCCATATATGACAATATTATTGCTTGTTGCAAACGACTAAATCGAAAATCAAAGGTTTCAAAAATAAATAGCAAACGAGGAGACGAAGGAAATATATATATATATATATATATATATATATATATATATATATATATATATATATATATATATATATATATATATATATATATATATATATATATATAACAAGACATAACTGATTTGATTAACTTTTATCGTAATCAGTATCTTGTCCGGGTGATAAATGTCTAGGATGGCCTTTGTTATTTAATACGCTAAAGAAAAGAACATATATATGATTCATCCCTGAATCGAATATTATTTATATATACGACTCAGCCTGCCGCATTTAATGCCAATATAAGACTAATAAATTAATGTGATATATTAAGTATTTTGTTTTCCATTGCTTGTATACAGTCATTAGTCCAATTATGTACTAGTTTTTATGAAACAACACTTTTTTATTTGTTAAGTATAATATGTTAGTCTTGTGAATTCTTTTCATATAATTTTCTTTATATTGAACATATGAAAAATCGATGTATTCATATATTGCCAATCTATCTTTGATAAGGAAGAAGGTATAAGTTTTACATTGACGTTATTATCTCTGCTACATTTTCTTACAAAAATGATGACATAGTTTTAATGGATACAAACTCATTTATATGAGTGTCTATTTTGGTTAAAAATCGTTTCCATGACACTTGCATTGTCATCCACATAAATATATTATCTTGAATGTTATTACTTTGTAGGTCGGGTTGAAAAGTGGTTTTAACCAATACACGTTAACAAGAATTTAGTCCTTCACTGACAGCGTCTAAACGATAAACTGATTATAAATAAGGAATCAAGAATGGCATCTTCGACATAATTAGTGCTTCTTTGTTTAAGTGATTTAAGTTTAGGAAACACTGCCCATTATGTTAAATAACACCAACCGCATCAGAGCTTACTTTTACTTATTTTAAAGGTGCTCATTAGCTTATATTTTCAAATATTGTTACTGAAAAAGTCTTCAAAATAGCAAAAATATCGTCGTTTATTACATTATGCTTGGCTATATTCGGAGAGGAAACATTGACGAACATGCTGCTAAAAGAAAGACATGTGTCTTTAATGATGACTTGAATGATGATGTAGATGATTGTGATACCAATATAATATTTGCGAACTTTATCAAAGATAATGTTCTTGATACCAAAAGTCGGAATTTAGTCAATACACATCCATATATTGGAATGTTAATATTGCTTTCTTTAAGAGTTCGCTGGGCTGCAAACATCCATGCAGTGACATAGTGCGCACTAAAAGTAAACGTGTTAGTGATTTCCAGGACCATTTTAGAAACTACGATATGCAATTCGCTACATTATATGAAAATGCCAATAACAATATACTTTACTACATATTAAGGTAATTGTTTTACGTCAGATATATTAAAATATTATCGACATTAACGTATTAGCGATACTTTGGAGACAACTTTATGCAAGTTAAACCTCTAGTTCACAGAGCTACAAGACAAGCATCGATGCTAAGCACCAATGGGCGTCCAATAAAAGACAATATCTGACGAACGACAAAGGCGGATATCTGATGTACTGTATATACTAATCAACCCAAGTGGTTCGAATTTGCCTAAATCTGTACGTTATATACCTGGTGAAAAGTTAAAGGGGTACACCTTTGTAACACTTGCAACACCTCTGCCATGTCCTCGAAATAGACTTGTCCGGATACCGACGAGGAGTTACGAAAGACGCGATAACTACAAAAACGACCATTCCAAAATTACTAATGCATTTCTTAAAGGTATTCAGCCTGTTTGTATGTGTTTGTGTGTGTGTGTTTTCCATCCATCTACAGTTCTGGAACCGTAACAGTTGTCACACGATACGATGTACGTACGGTTCGATTACGTTCGATGTACGATACCATGTGCGGTTTTTACACGATACCATACACGTTACGGTTCGATACCATACACGATATGCATTACGATAGAAAATCTACACGTTACGATGCGATACGGTGTGCGCTTCGATACAACATACTGTACTGTTTCCGTTTACGTCACGTTACACGAAATACCATGGCAAATGCGGCATGTTGTTAAAGTAAAGGTTCAATCAGCCTATTTATACTGTACCAACTCGGTTTAGTCCAAATCGTTCTGCCCTAATCGGCCCACTTTCAGCGCATATAGGCGGTAATGTTTTCACACCTTTCAAATGAGACAATACAACTATTTCCGTCTAAATGGTAAAATGTGTAGGCAAATGATAAGTAAGTGACGCCAATATGATAGCCTGCTTAAACATTGAACAAGTGTGTAAAAATATACCATGTTAAGACAAATTAATTTAAATCTGTAATTTCCTAAAATTCTTACACCACTCTTCTATACACGTATATTTCAATTTTCTGCCCCTATTCCCCGCATCCGTATCTGCGTTTTACTGAAGTGAAATTTCACAGCCAGATTATGTGTGCTGGGATCTTCATACATATATGACATGTCTTCAGACCGGATGCAGGTGTTGCTAAATGACCACTGCCGGTCTAATTTGAATAGAAACGTTGTGTCATAAAAGTGGCAATCTGTGTGGGGGTTTATAATCGCTCGCGTGATTTGTAGGTACATGTACCGAATAACCTACATAGATGGACTAGCTGCTAGAAAATAAATAACATCAGAAACATACCATTGTTTCATACTCAACCCTTTTTCAAGCACTATTTAAATAAAAATTAGGTAAGGAATAGTAGAATATGGGTCAATCGGGAAAAAACTTAACAAACTAAAAAGATAGAAACAGAGCTATTAAATAATAATTATATTGTTATGAGACAAAATTGGACTAACAACCGACAAATTAACACCTCCACTTAATCCTTTCCATGTAGGGATCAAATCCATTAACATTAAAACAAATTTAGAAGACGTAATCGACACGAATGATAAGATTATTCCCTTAGTTAAACTCAACTCAAATACTGAGTACTGAGATATCGCTACCCACATCCACATCTACACCGACGGTAGCAAGGATACAAACAAAAATGCTATAGGAGCATGAGTTATTATGATTGAAAATCAACAGAATAAATAAACAAGGCCAAAATAAAACTAAGCACTAGACTTTCTATATTTAGATGCGAACTGTTAATTATAACCCATAAAATGTGTTTAAATAGAACAAAATTGCAGATCAACAATAAATATTTACCCCGGCTGTCTTAGTTATTTACAAGCATTTCAGACCATTTACAGAAAGAATAGACAAGAACTAATCAAAGAAATATATAGATTAAAATACTAAAATACAAATGTTAAGCAAAATCTCTAATATGAATTTGGAGATTGGAACTCACCATCATAATATAACCTATGATTAAATATTACTAGACTCAGGCTCGGAACCGCCCCCACCCCGCCCCCGACAAAGCAGACCTAATAATCCGCCCTCTTAATCTTTTTTAGAATAAATGCATTTCATTAAATATTTAATTAATTATATAGGATAACACCTACATAAACTGTATTAATACAATGTCCAACCGATATCATATCCAAATCAAGCAATACCTAACTAACTTTAAAATCTTAACATTCCTAATTAACGCATTCTCTGATTGGCTGGACCCCAATTTTGCGGAAGATTATGACTGCTCTTTGTTTAAAGGCATTACACCTCTAAGAAACTGTTTCTTAAAATGTTCACCTTGAAATGTTTTCTACTCTTGATTAGAGCTGGCACTTTTTGATCTAAAAGTGAACATGAAATCGGATGATTATGAACAAATAACACATTAAGTTACACACTAGTTACGAGGATGTTTTAAAGTGAAAAAAGTACGGGAAATGTGTGTGAGTAGTTAAGCTTGGGTTGGTAATTCAGTTAGTTTAGTATATCGTATATAATATATATTTTAGTAGAGAATTAAATGTATTTAATGTATTGAATATCTTCTAGGTATTAAAGTGTTGCATTTTTATTAAATCTGCCTTTTTCCGCTGGTACAAAAAGCAAAGACACGTGTGAATAATATAGGTCTTTGTAGCTAATCTCGTGCTATTGTGTGCTGTCTTAACCCAAACAGCACGGGGTTAAAGTATTTCTCTATGTCACAGTAAAGACAGTTCCTATTGGTGAACTTGCATTCTTTACAAGGGTAGCTTGATCCTAGTTTTAATTAAAAAAAAAACTATTCTAAACTAACGATATTGTGGCAGTAAATATTGAACTTAGAGTCCTACCAAAATATCTGAATATCTGAATTAGTGCGTTATTTATTATATTTATTTTATTAATTATAGCTCTCTCTCCATGGCTTGGTACCCACCCTAGTTTTATAAGGGTATTGAGTTTTTTGACAGGAGACTGTAAAGACTATATATGTCTGCTGACTTGCTTGAGTTTGCAATGATTAGATATTATATCATTTTCTATTGTTACCCCAACGGTATTCTTTTCAGTATCCATACTGCTGTCAAGGTACATGCCGATGTGCACTAGTTATTTTAGGAGAGTATGTAAATGGCTTCATCATCCTAAAAAAGACTTACAAAGGACCATTTCGTTATAAGAGGAAATCGATTTAAGAACAGACCAATTAACACCCCCGGTCAACACGCTAAGGATCAAACCAATCAACATAACGAACGGCTAAAAATCCTTCTTCCTTTAAGATTAGTGGTGTAATAAAAGTGTCACCAATTAATTGGAATTAACACACGTGCACGTGATTGGCAGGGCGGGAAAATGTACGGAAATTAAGAAGGCATGATGACAGATGTTTACTGTTATTTATGATACAAGCACAATGTTTTGACAAACACATTCACACCTTAAACGTTTGATCCCATCACTGGCAGAAGAATAGTTGTATTAATTTGTTTGCTACATTTGTGAACGTACTTTTATTAAATTTTCGTCGGGCACTGAATTGCTTTTATTTATTTATTTATTTAAATTCGCATAAATGTGCATAAAATGTACGCGTTTAAAATAATTGGCAAAGAGACTATATCAGTGTTGATTGTGCCCGGCGATGACATAGGTAAGCTAGCTTTACAATTAACTAACTTGTCGGAATATCAGAGATGATTCCACACGGTCCAATTATTTATTAACAATGTTCATTGTATATGAGCCGTATCATTTGAATCCCATATTTGAGACAAACCTCTTTTCCATAACCTGACATAGAGCTAAACTTCTTTTTGTATTTATGAAGCATTTATTACGACATTAAAATTTCCTGTGAACATTTGTATGAGCATGATAATGTCATTAGAAAAATGTCACAATATATGTATCTTTGTATCAAAGAATTATGAGAAGGCACAGTGCAATTCTCCTTGTGTTACGTTACCATACTATACGTTCCGTTACGATGCCACGGTCTTGTCATAAGCGTTACGTTTCGATACGATACGATACGATACGATACGATGTACCATTAACGATATGATTCGTTACGTTACTTCACGATAGGCCTATTACGTTACACGATACGTTACGTTACCATACGATACGTTTACGATAGAAATACGCACGATATACGATGTTTTGGACAACTGGTACGGTACCAGGACTGTACATATCTGTATATCTATATACGATTAAGTGTGCATAAATCATGTTTAAAATAGCCTTGTACTGTCAATCAGTTGTCAGGTTTTTACATTCTTTTACAAAAATACAATCTTCACCAAACTACAAGAAGAAAGATTGCAACTGAACCGTTTGACTTAACATGTAAAAGAGGAATAATTTTAATGGAGGGTGGGCAGAATAACATTTCCTATAAAAGTTGCATCACGTCATGTATCATTCTATGTTGTTGTTTCAGTCAGAATAGCCATGAAAACAGACGATATTGTTGAAGGAAACTCCGAGATTTATGAGCCTGTACACTAAAAACAATTGCATCCGGTATTTTTATATAAACATTACCTCTCAATCTTCTTGAATTAGAAATCGAGTTACTGGCAGATAAGTTTTACAAGGATGTGCATTTACACTAAAACATCTAATAGGGCACTTTCTTATTTATGGCGTCAACCAATGGTATGCCTGCTGCGAAATCAGCATGCACTAAGAATGGAAAAGGTGAAAGTTGTCATCTAAAGGTTTTAGCAGGTTTTGATTGGTGTCCTGAACTTGTTTCTATTTTAACAAGTTTTTGATTTAACAAGATTTAGTTGTATACTTCGGTAAATATTAACGAAGAAACATATTATGGCACATTAAAATGGGCAGTGATGCAGATAACGGCAACATTAATTATAATTTATCATACGGAACACGTGTAATATCTTAACAATTCCTTCATGGCTCGGTCTTAACACAGCTAGTTTAAAAACATACTAAGCCATTATAATCATATAACACCTAATATATTGACGCGGCATGTTTTGCGTTATCTGTACGGTTTCTATTTTTTAGGTTCCGAGTTTTACCAAACACCTCTGTTGATTAGCGTCGTAGCTGACGCACGTGATATTTTTCTATCATAAAACAGCAGCAACGAACGTTCATTTAGGCCTTTTTACAGTTTGTCGAAATGTTTTGAATTGATATCCTCTTTATACATTGTATTATGTTGCGGGGACGATCTTTTTTTATGTTACTTGATCCTTCGTTTCAAGCATTGCATAAATTCAACACAGAAAGATGTGTTCTGTCTGATTTTAGAAATAACATTACTTGGATATTTAGTACAATTTATTACAAGGAAACACAAAGAAGGTGTTCAGCTAAGTTGTACATAAGGACGATTAACTTTTCCCTACTAATAGATTTATGATAAAATTGCATAGATTCGGATAGTTAACTTAGCTTGCTTTCCCAGGAATATTTTATCGTAAGCAATCGTTGTCTTAGTGCTATCATATTTCCAAGAATCAAGTTTATATCTTTGCTTAGAAAGAACGTTTCTATGGTCAGGCCTTTAAAATTAATTCTACTTTCTTCTGCTCTAGTTCCCAAGAACGCATATCTTGTTTAAATAATAATGAAAATAAATGATGTTCTACAGGATGAATGCGTAATTTACCTTGTATTGCATGCCATTTAAATGGGTTACGAAGAGAAAACAATCAAACGTTCTCCAGTTCATTCTTGATTTAATTTTTATCCCGGTTAAAGAAGAATAACAAATCGCCAATTCGCCTGACCCATTAGTCATCTGATCACGGTCAAATATCACATGACAAGCCACTTTATTTTAGCAAACGTTATTTTCTTATTTGTCTTCTTTGTACGTCATTATATTATCTTCCATCAACGGTTTGTTAATTTCTCCTTCTACTATGTTTCCGTTTATTGTTTCTTGACAAATATTAAAGTTGACTTGTAATATTCACATTTTGATGTTTAATAATGGCAAATCTATCTTTGTTTGCGACTTTTCGTGATATGACATCTAAAACAAGGTTAAAAGTTGGTGACCATTTCTATTTTAGTACAATAATTTGTAAACATGGTAAAGATAAATATAAGTTCCAGTACATGTTTTCCCAGTCTCAGTTCAGTGATAAGAAACTGTTATATTTCACTAGTTTAATTTATCTAACTTAATTCCTTTGTGTCTATTAAATAATCCTGATTTTTCCGCACATAAGCATTTGTACGACTTTTGGTTCCATATAGTCTGCTTAAATAAACTCCTAGCCTATAAATTGCAACGTTCCTTATATACTTTTCCTTTTTTATAACATAAAATAATATAACACACACATACACAACACACACACGCATATTTGGTGTTGAAAGATGACTTTCATATGTTAATGCTAGCTTGTTAAGTTCATTTATTAATTTGTCAGAAATGAAATCATTGCACCCCATATATCTCTGATTAAGTCTAGGTAATAAATTAAAAAGAAAAGCGTGATATTTTGTTTGCCTGTGCGTTAGTTCTGTCATTTAACGAACATTATTTAGCTACAAATATAAATGGGGTAGCCAGCTGTATCGTGTTGGTCTGTCGCAGATTGAAGCATGACAGAAATGTCGCGAGGAAGTTTCTTCCAAGCAATTTTGATTGCGCATAGATTCAACATGACTCTATTTTAAAATGCTAAAATAGTTTTTCTATAGTCAGGTTGTGATTTAAAAGAGCATAATACACTTAACAAATTATCTGCTAAGTGACCCAGTACCCAGCAATTTTACGTATATCTATCATATTAACTATTTGACAAGCGACGTATTTAAGAGCAATTGCAAGAATGTTTGCTTGCAATTGCAAGCAACGACTTAGAGCAACAAAGAACTAATAAGTAGTCCATATATTCCGATGGGTAATGTTAAAACGATGGCATCAGCTAAAACAAGACAGGTGCCGGCACGTGCAAAATATCGTGCCGCATTTTACATGTATAAATATATAAAACAACTTAAAATAAACTACATAGGAGTTGTTGCTTTGTCAAAGACAGATATCCCAATTGCAAAGACATGCACTGCATCAGTAAGGAAAATAGTGTATACATTATTATCGATCATACAGGCTGAATAATGTGACATGTTTGGTATGCTAATTGTGTTTTGTTTAAATTATATGATACACTTTCCTTTGGAAGTCATCATCAATTACCATGACGAATATTGAAATAGAATTCTATAAACATTCACCTGTTTATTTCATTAATTAAAGGAGACAGTTCCGTGTCTAAAATAAATAACACATACTTATTACCAACATTCGTCTTTTACCTGTATTTCAGAAATATAGAAAATGTGCTGATATTGCATGTTTTATTGCTTCTGTACATTGCGACCTAGAAGCCTATTCCAGTTCTGAAGATACTAAATTATACCAAACAGAATAACACTGAGAATGCGACAATATAGCAAAAACATAAGTAGCAGATTATCAAATAGGTATTTGATAATATTAACTGTCCCATCATGTCATGAAAGCTACGAAATAAAGTTTTTGGCAATTGGATTGATTGACAGTATATATAATTAAATTGCGTTGAAATTCTGTTATTTAATGTATATTGACTAGGTACGAAAACAACTTTAAGCAGTTAAGTTTGTAATTGTTAAATATTTATATTTTAAGACTACAGCATTTATGCAAAATTAAATTATGTAATTCCCAAAACACTTCCATTTGTTTAAGGCAAATACAGAAAACATAGTGAAGAAAGAAAACACAAAACACAGTCAGTATTGAGATCAAACAAGGAGACAAGATATAAGACAACAAACAGAGTTTCAAGTATCTGACTTTTGTCATCAGCGCTTGTCAAAGGGTTTCTCTCACTTAGATATTGTAGCATATATTGAACTATATTAACCACTTAATCTGACAACGCTTACATTTGCATTATATAGCTCGACCATTATACCTGTATGAACCATGACTGAGTACCGGTACACGTATCGATACCAATACTGTTATGCAGTATTCGGTTAGAAAAGCGTATCGGCCGTTTCATTATCCAACAAATATCGAAACAAATTGCCCTTTTATCAGTTTTAATTAATGTTTCATCGAAGTCGTAAAATATTCCGGGCGCTTTGTATATACTTTACTTGAAGCTACTATGAATATTAATCACAATACAGGTGTTTGACAAATGCTATATTAACCGAGTATTTCGAATGCTAAAATACCATTCGGTACACTGTAGTTCAATCGAGTCAATTTAGTGATGTCAGCAGATCGTCTGCAACATGCCACTGCCGAGAAGCAATGACAGTATATTGTGACGAATACCGAAGAAATGCGGACACGCATTGAATGTGTGAACGTTAATCCCCTGTCCCCACCCACTTACCATTATTATCACATTTAACTGCCCCTATCTCCAAATCAAGATAGATTCCTACTCCATCCATTAGAGAGTCGAAGCAAAATAAGTGTCTTTGCCAAACTATAAATATTCAGCATATATGGTAGTGCAACTTTGGAGCAGAATCGTTACTTTATAAACGATCTAATTTATGCATATAATGACACCACCAATTTTACTCGACTACATATACATAAATTTGTTGCACTTTCGGTTATTGTCGTTCAAACCATGTTTAAATGATGTTTATTTATTTATTTACTTCATGTTGTAACACTCCCTGCTGATTTTCATAAAGAATATTTAAAACCATGGCTGTCCTAATATATTACAACTTTTTGGCGAATTATGAAATTACTATAATTTGACTAAGATTTTGGTATATCTACACTCAGCATAAATTTGATGTATTTTAAATGGTATAGGTAAATAAGAAAAGGTCCTATCAAAGTTTTCACAGATATTTAAATTTTATCTACCTGCAGACCAAGGCAGACAAGATAAATGTAAATGTGACAAAAAACACAGAGACGAGACATAACACACAAAAAGAAAAACCATCAGTTACCGCCTTGGAACGGTCAGTCGGCAAAAGGGCCAACTGGGGTGCTTAAACCTGGTTTGTGGAGCGCTCCAACCTCGCACTTCCTGAAGGTTTTTCTATCAAACAAACAGTGTAAATAAAAATATCCCGTCAAAGTGAAACAACTAACAGTAGGCACCTGCATCCGGAGTTAAAACAGATATAAAGAACTTATGTACATACATGATAACTAGTAACAAAACAACATATGTACAGTATGTACAGTAGATAAAAGCCTCGGCAACCAAAAAATTCCAAATGAGAGAGTAGTTTCAAATAACATGAAGCAGTACAAGCGCTGATATTTTATAAGAACAATATAATGACGTCATAAATGCCATGACGTCATATGCCAAAAGTGTCAAAAGTGAAATGTAAAAAATATGCATTGTTCTGTAAATGACCAAAACTACTAATAATTGAGCAATATTTCATCTGATTTAGTGAGACAATTCTGATATTCTAAAACATACGTTAATATTCCGAAAGACGTAATGCTGTAATATTACATATTTATTAGACGAGTATTTTGCAGTATATCTACTATTTATGTTAATCGAATATCTATTTGTAATCATACAGGCTCAGAGTAATAGGTAAACAATAAATAATGTCATATTTTATCTTAAGCAACAACTTAACCTAAGTTTAAAGCAGCCAATTATAGGCTGTCACTTGGCGGCCTTCTTAATACAAGTTTGACTATAGTTAATTTCTATTTCTCAATTTTTCATACACAGTCCACATACACAAAGCAACAACTGTTTGTGATTAAATAAAGTGATTAAATAATTAATATATGTATGTTATATAATACAACTGTTTGTGATTAAATAAAAAGATTAAATAAATCTATATGTATGTTATATAACCGTTTCTAAAAGCATTTATTCTTGTGTCAATAATCTTGACCCTCTGCATTCACTTATCTTTTGATAGATACTCAGCGCTAATGTACATTCATACAGTCTTAAAAATCTTATTTCAATGATCTATGTGAATAGAAATGGATCAATTTTTTAAATCCTTGAGGTAGAGTACCTCATAAATAACATCTTAACAAAATGTACTTATTATTAAAATGCTATTAACCTGGAAAAATACGTGTGACGTGTGGACATGTATAACATAAAATACACAAACTTTTATATTAAACTTTTTTATTTTCTTTCAGACATTTTGCTTTTCTCAAAACCGTTAATGCTTATTTAAACTTATCATTTACAATTAAATGAAAATATATACATTCAGTGAAAAGTATCCTATCAAAGTGAGTCTAACAAAAAACACATTCCAATAATGTAAATTCAATTATTATAAAGAACATAATAGTAAAAGAAATAAACTATCCAAACTATGACCACGAGAACGAATGCCAAGACAAGTAAATACGTTTATTTACTAAAACAAAACAAATAACAAATTATTCCAAGTGATGTTTTATGACCAAATATTGGCGTCATTTAAAATGCCTATGCGCAATTTTAACACGAAGGCAGGAAATCACCACACTTTATAAAAATAAAAATGGAATGGCAATAGAAAACTGCTCAAAATTTAAAAACAAATTGTTTGTGATGTGAATTGATAATACATGCAATTACGAGATTTTGGAACATTCCCATATAACAGAAAAAGGATTTAAGCCTTTTAATTTTAAGTATGAACATACATTTTCGGCATTTGCTCGTCGATAAAATAGAGTGGCATTCGAAATGTATATAAATCAAATTATTTTAAAAATCTGTATAAAATATGCATTCAAATATACGCTTCTCTAATCTGCGATTATTGTAAATTACGAGTAAATTAGCGTATGTGCTTGAAGTTTATGTTGTGTTAAGGCAAATAAAGTCATGGATATTAAAAGCAAAACAAAGCCACATTTTAATATTTTAACAGACGATTTTAACTTGATATTTCAGTCAATATAAATATCGCAAGGTAGATTAAATTCCAATCCATTGAGTAATACAACTAGGTGAAACTTAATTATTCATTTTTTCCACATAAACTTCATTTATATGGCAAAACATTTATTGCAAGGAATCTGTAATGCAAAACGCCTGATTGAACATTTATGATGCTAAAGCAGATGTTTCCTTTAACAACGTTATCATATTGTCATTTCCTTCGCTTAATCTTTCCGTATAGATTTTGTTAGGGATGTGCATTTTCTCTCTACATTTTCACACATATTTCCATACACATCGAATGACTGTTTTGTTTCTTGTAGTCATTTTGGAAAAAATAAACATTGGTCTTATTATTTTGTATTGAGATTCTTCTTGTGCAAGAGTGTTGATTCTCCCTAAAATAGAATGAGACATCTTTTGACAAAACAAGTTACTAAAACTAATAATTGGCCTTATATTCCTTCATGGAAAGCAGTGCTATAACATTATCATATACATGTACATACATAATAACCTTTTGGGTATTAGGTTACAAGTATGGTGTGTAATAATGTGATGACTGGGGAGGTTTTGTCACACACAATTTTTAGTTGTAGTTTGTGTAGTGGTTGTATTTAAATAAGAATGTTTAAATGAAAATGATCAATTAAATATGATGCTTTCAAAGTCGGGTTTTGAATTTTGAAATAGAAGATGAAAAGGATACATACGTTTTATCTTAACAATGTGTTCCTTAATATAATGCTTATCACCGGTCGTGTCTGGGTGTTGTAATGCTGTCCTTTGTTTTCCATGGCAGTAGAGTGAAAAATAGTGCATATAATAGGTATACATATATATGGATTGATTGAATAGGTAAAGCAATTACCAAATTGAAGCAATTGAAATTAACTGCATTCGTAACCACGGACTAAGCAATGTTGTAGGGCTAAGACAACAATTCTCAGTGTGGCCCATTTAGTACGCTACTCACCTTTTACCACACATCGCGCTTGTTCTGGAACTATTAGTGACAAATATGTACATGATATATATTAACAATACAATACAATACAAAGTTTATTAGCAACTCGACATATACATGTCTTTGGCCATTTACAGTAAATATTAAATATGGCTAAGACGTCATAAAGTCAATGTGCGAACAAAATTAACAAACGTGGATATATAACATGAACAATGTAAAAACAGTTTCTACCAATAATATACATAAATATTGATTGACCGACAGTTATATAACTCCTATGGCATTACTTCGGATAACATTTGCCTCCAAGATGTAATTCGATAAGGTAATACATATTTTTGGATTTGACATGATTGCAATAAATTTTTGGACATTAGGAAAACTTCTAAATGCTGGGAAATACTTATTTCTAATGCACGAGTAAGATGGGCAACACATAATAAAATGATACTCCGTTTCTATCGAGTTCATATTACAAACTGTGCAGAGTCTGTTTTCTCTTGGAATATTGTTATATCTGCCTGATTCAATGTTAAGATCATGCGAGTTGAAACGGAAACGAGTTAAACAACTTCTTCTTTAAAAGAATGTATTTTTGTAAGATAGTCTTCAAAGCCGAAATTTGTTTTAAATTTGGAATAGTAGTAGAGTTTAGGACTGTTATTAATTTGGTAACTCCAGTCTTGTTTATACTGGTCATAAAGTACCTGTTTAATTGTAAAAAATGTTTTAAAATCACCGTTTAAATTTATTCTCTTGTAGGTACATCCTAAGTGGTCTAAAATTGAATTTATTCTTTTAGACCAACATTTAGAGTTGATGCTATTTGACTGATATACATAGTTGCTAAACATAATGGAATTTTGATTACACATTAATTTCACCCAATACTTTAGAGCTCTTTCTTTACCAATAATTGCCAATGGAATACGACCCAATTCACCGAAAATTGCTGCATTACATGTCTGGGACTTAACCCTAGTTTAATTTGCAAAACTTTAAATGAAGTTTATTAACATCTTTACTGTTGTAGACTCCCCATACCTCTGATCCATACAGTAGAATAGGTACAATCATTCGATCAAAAAGATAAATCTTCCTCTTAATATCAACGCTAATTTTATCAAAGACAGATAATAAATTGTAATACGCCCTTAAGGCACTCTCATGCAAGTACTTGACTGCATGTGCGAGATTACCATTGTAGGTAAATTTAACACCAAGTTAAATAAATTCTTCTACATACTCAATACGTTGGTTATTTATTTTAAAATCATGCTGTTTTTTACTTTTTGCTTTTTCAAAAACACATATTTTTGTTTTATTAACATTTATTTTAAGTCCCCATTTAAAAGAAAATTCGTAAATACAATCTAATTGTTTCTGAAGGCTATTAAAGTCGGTAATAAATATTACGATGTCGTCTGCAAATAGTATCAGATAGTAGTTTAAGAGTCTCAGGTCGTCAGATGTCATAGTATCTAAATGTATACTATTAACAACATCATTGATAAAAAGCAAAAATAATATAGGCGAGAGAGGTTCTCCTTGCTTCAAACCAAATGTTACATCAAAAAATTCAGACATACCCATAGTTTTAGACAATTTTACACAAGATTGAACTTTGTTGTACATAGCTTTTATAATTTGTAGAAGCTTTGGGCTAAGGCCCAAGTGCAGTAATTTTAAAAACATGAAGTGTCTATTTACAGTGTCAAACGCCCTCTCGTAGTCTACAAAAGCACACCACAGCTTACATTTTGCCGCTAAAACTTTTTGAATTATGGTGTGTAAAATAAAAATCGCATCCATAGTTGAACGCTTGTCTCTGAAGCCAAACTGGACATCAGTAAACTTATATTCTATCTCACACCACGTGTTTAACCTATTTCGATATATATTAACAAGAGTGCAAGTTAACGATAGCTTTCCTCGGTCTTATATAGTGTTTATCTTCAGTCATTAATCGCCATAGTCGCTTTCGATGTAAAGTCAAAATAGATGTTGGCTTGAGAAACTGTCCTCATTAGAGAAAACTTAAGAGCAGATACTTTTTTAATTGCGTCTTTACCATATTAAGATTGAATAATCTTATGTTTCAGTTCTGAAAATTTGAACTGCCTTTAATAATAATACTAAAGACCTTCAAAATAGTATATCACATTACAGTTAATGGAGGCAGTGCATATACATTAACGCTATTTTTCACTCAATGTCGGAACATTAGGTAGTTAATTGCGGGCCATGAACCAGAGGAAAAGATAAGAAGAAAGGGTAAAATAAGATCTTGTTATGTTAGTGCAATAACTAAAAATCAATGATTCCGAAGAGATAATGTATAAAAATAACAGAAATGCCCGTATATAAAATTAATCCATCCTCCGATAAGTCAATAAAGCTCGTTATTTTGATAAAGGAAATTGTTTGCAGTAATTTGTACTCTGTTAAACAAAAATTAACTAAAGAATTCCGCGAATCCTTTTGTCAAATTTTCATAAAGTGCACAAAAAGGGGAGTATAGAATGACATATAATACATTATATCGGTGTAGTCAAACAAGAACTGCAAGGAGATTGGACTCCATTACTTGTTTAGTTGTGTCTACGTGTTACAGCAGATTTTGAATGATTAAGTACTTTGCACTATGCCGCAAAGCCTGTTAAGATAATAGTACGCGCCATAATTATTTACGTTATATCGACAGAACAAGCTCAACATGTTTAAAATTTCCTTGCAATGGGCCGTAAAAGAACATAAACGATTTAGCGTAGCGTCGAACAGACTATGAGTGTTTCTGTTTAAAAGGTTTTTGATTATATTATATTCTGAACTTGTCAACTATTTTTGAATGGCTGTCCAAGAAGTAGATTTATAAACTTTCTCCCTTAATCAAACAAGACTATTTTGATCCCCAGAGTGGTATAGAAACACCAAAAGGCATGCTTTTTAATGTAATGTGTATATCACATAAGGATTAACATGACTTTACAGAAATACCGCTGACATAAGTAGTTATTTTGTATTTAAATTTTAATTTAGCATACGAGCGAACTGACAGAGAAAACATGTACCTTCATGTTAAGTACATGATTATTACGAATGGTCGTTATTAAATCTGGTTTGTGCACTTATTTGGTCCTACGATAAAATATCTCATGCTTTACGCATTTATCCCACTTTAGCCACCTGTTAGCTAGTACATTTAATACCGTCTATGTTTTACATTTTTCATTAGCGTACTACTTTGATAGGATAATTTAAGTCGTATTTGCTGACACCGATAAATTGAAACAACACCATAAATATATAAAAATTTCTCATCATCAAATTTCATAAAGATGACGTATTCGTAACTTGCCTTTGGACTAACAGACCTCGTGTTTGTATATACTGAGTTATTTTAGAGACCCTATTTGTCGAAGTTACTCTTGAACCTTATATGTTGTTCGAGCGGTAACGTCATATAGAATTTGTACGGAATTAGTATGGAGTTCATCACACTTCAACAAGTTTTGTATGGGATACATTAGCTATTGATGACCAAAGTACAATTCACCGCACTTCGCAATCTCTTGTCGGAAGTGCATACCGCTTTACCAATAGTTGCACCAAGTATATAACACTTCATCAAATGCTGCAGATTCTATAATAGTTGCATAAATTTGTTCGGAACAGTGTTAATTTAATATTTTGTAAAGTAACTTACGACACCAGAAGCATGTAAGACACCGATATTTATTAAAGATAAGTAGATGTTTGGGGGGGGGGGGGGGGGGGGGGGGTGGGGGGGGGGGGGAGGAGGATTTGTTTCATATTCCATTATTCGAGAATTATTAGGAAACAAGTGCCTAATTAGGGAAATGTTTCCTGTCTCTCGCACCATTTATGCATCAATAAAATGGGAATATTTTTGTATGTGTAAAGGTTTTTCTATACACATTTTAATACGTTTAAAATTGTCTAGAATAGTTTGTTAATTGAATGCAAATTTAACTCTTGAAAACATACATCTGGTTTTTTTAAGGAATGAAATTTAATTATCAATCTCACCGGCATTTTCCGCATGATTAACAGATATACACAATGTTTAATGAACACTCAATGGCAGGAAAGTTATATATTAGATAACCTATTTTAAATGAGTACCATATAAAGGAGGCGCTTAGTACAAAAACATGCGTCATTAAGATTTGTATTCAAGAACACATAGCTGTAAAGCGTTATCGTAGTACGTTTAAGTTAAGGTAGTAAATATAAGAGACTTCATTGTATAATCGTACAAAACCTTTCACAAACAGCTGTGTTTACATGTAACATAATAAGTTTAGCATACATGCATTACAATGTTGATTACATCAGGAAAGCATATTGTCTTTCTGTTTATAATTGTATACATAGTATGTCCACTAATGCCATTGCATTACGCAAAGTCTACCAAAAGTAATAAAATTTTAAGTTGCATACTAAAGCATTGAAAGATGACCTACTGACGAATAAACAACACGAATGAGTAAAACAGTTAGGATATACATGTGAGCACAGTATCACCTTCATGTCATATTTGGGGATTAGGGATTAGCCGGCATTTTTTTGCCGATACTGCGCAGCGACATTTCTATCATTATAGCACAGGGGCACTTATGAGGTGCCCAGGGACTGAACCCGGCCGGTCCATTATACTGACACCGACGAGTCAGGCGTAATGCTGTCCCCGTAGCCCCGAGCGTTAGGAGGGAAGCCACTACTACCAACTTTAAAGTCTTTGGTTTGACCCGGCCGGGGTTCGAACCCACGACCTCCCGATCCGCAAGCCGACGCTCTGTCATATTTGAACCAAGCCGTAAAGCCCGCTAAAGGTGCAACTGTGTTTTATTTATAAGACAATATCAACTTGATGCAGGAAGTAATAAGGGAAGGTTAGGAATGATATGATCTGTTTCATTATAATCTGATTCAGTTTAGTCTCCAATGAGACCTCTTTTCTAAATTATTTATGAGACGAAACGCTTCCAGGAAAATATGTCTGGCTTAAATTGCACAAAACAATAAGTAAACCATTTAACAATTGAAACTGTGTTACAATGTCTCTACAATTTAAGATGTATTTGTCAAATAATTAAATAACTTCTGAAAATTTGAATAAAATACATTTATCCTATTTTTGATGTATAAGGCATGTGTTTAGTATGTTCAAAACTAAATTTACTTTTGCTCAACATGTTAAATACAAATATTGACACATATATTGCGTTTCAACTTGTTGTATTTCTAATTATAATCATCCATTATGAGGGTGTTCGTTGTCACAAATAAACAACAAGCCCTGTTAACTCGTATATTCGCAGTTTGGAACCAAGTCAATTCGGAAACCAGCCTTGGTATTCAACAACACATTTGAAATAATTACAAGAAAAGCTATTTTATATGATCGAGGTTATTTTCCGCTGCAAATTATCCAGACCCTTGCCAGCTTATAAGAGAAAATGTCGTCTGATGGGCTACAATATTCTGCTTCATCAAAGAAATGCAACACAAGGTCGGTACTCCAATAGCGTCAACATGTACCTTCGTGATAAATGTTAGATCTTATCATGTAAACGTACATGTATATGGTAGACCTTGTAAACAAATTGTTCAAATGGGTAGGTAAATAAATACTCAAAAATGTATTTATTTCAGAGTAACTTCAGAGAAACTCCCTTACAACTTTCCACTTTGCATTGAGAACTGTTTTGTACGAATTATATACATGTAAGAATACAAAGCTGCTTGAGTACTCGCTACATGGAAATACTACACAATCTGACAGTATGTGTAATATTTTGAATTAAAGCATAAATCATATTAAATAATACATGTGAATAAGATAAAACATTTGGTGTTTATGTTGGTTATTATAAATTTAAGTAAGGCTAAATAGATATAAATGATAGCATTTATTCGACTTTGATAGTACTTCAATGTGTAAAAATGTCAAAAATAATAAGGTTTCCTTTAAACGGTCAGATCAACGTTACAACCGTTGGCTAATCGTATTATACTTTGAGATCCCATGTGATTTCAGCGCGGTGCCTTTTCTAATGATCAGCCTGAGGTAATGGTGTTATTCTCTGCACTTCATATTGACTTTGTAATAGAAGGCGTTGTTATCGCAGGCGAAAAGATCCCATTATACTTGCCGTGTGTGATCATATCATTTTTTACTTCCATGTACATGTACATAGTTGAGCATTCCATACAAACTGTGTATTATGTAACTGAAAAAGAAACTTACGCGCTGAATATATTGATTTCCAAGATTCTTAAAAGAACCGCACTGACGTTAAATAAAAGGGATTTATAACGGTTTAAGCACAATACAATGTTTAACTAAGGTTACCTCTTTCATTGACTTGAACATTGCCTGGGAATATCCACAAAATAGAAACTGGAATGTACACAGATCTTAGCTTTCTTATGGTTTCCTCACAGTATTGAAAACAAACAAACGGTTGATTTTCAGTCATGTAACCCAACAGGAAGTATTCGAAAATTCAGATAAGAGAAATGATTGAGTAGAAATATATTATTATATAAGCGCGTTTTTATGATATTTTATGTGCATTGTTAAATAACTATACGTTATTAGTCCTATAAAACACCTGCCACATTCAATAACACGGTCCCCGGCCCCAAAAGCGATATAAATATTAAGCGCGCATTCTAAGTAATGTGATTGACTAATAAGGCAGGGCCAAACATGAAATAGATATCAGCAAGAAGCTCTGGCAAATGACAGCAAATTTGTTTTAACTCGGTCTATGTGTAGAGGCCGACAGGATGCATAAAATTTATGAAACAAAATATTCTCAATTTTCAAATGTTCACGGCATGACAGGAAGTGTTTAACCGAATGTTGTATAGATTTTCAACTTGAAGATTTCAAAAAAAAAAAAAGAAAAAAAAAAAGATTTTCTGACTTGGATTAACTCGAAAACAAATTAAGTATCAAATGTGACATGTTATAAGAACATGCAGTTATTTAATAAAATTGTCAATAAATAACTTATCAAATCACTTATTTATTAACATATTTTATTCAATGCATAATCATGTCATATTTCATACTGAATCAATACTAGACAAATCTATCGAACAATGGGCTTTCTAGAGGTCCATAATTATATTTTCAATGTTGCAAAATGTGTGTCATTTTTCTTTATCACAGAAAGTGACACCTGACTATAACAATACGATTTTATTTGATCGTAAGAGCCTTTTAAAGATTCAGGCAAGGGAAATATTGGCATTGATTGTCGTCAATTAAAGTCTAATTAACGAAGCAAGTGCAGTGGTCCGTTTATCTAAACAGTCATGTTCAATTATGGACAATTTCAACAAGTGTTCCTTTCCCACCTGCTATAAGTTTAATGTGCTTTGACCTTAATGCATCACATCAACAAACCGCTTTCTTTTAATGATGATTAAACGAGTTTTATGAAATCACTATTACATAGATAAAGCTATTACTTAAATATACATATGTATATAAGTTTATGAGAAAACGATTGACATATGTATGTAGGGTTGTGAGTTGGTGGGTATACGTGCGTTTGTATTTGCCTGTGTGTACTGGTGCGAGTGTGTGTGTATGCGTGTGTGTGTGTGAGTGTACGCGTGTCTGTGCGTGTGCGGGTGTGTAGTGGGTGTGCGTGTGTGGGTGTGTACGTGAATATGCATGTATGGAAGCGCTTGTACCTGGCAAGCGTGTGTTTAACTTTGTTAACTGTATATCCTGATAAGACGTCTTCCTCTCATTACCATTTTAATCTTAATATATTTGTTTTTAAATAATATAGCATACATATTTTAAAAACACTTTTAAACAAAAAAAAGCTAGAATGTCCTTTTCAAATATAAAGAATGTCAATAATGCTAGGCATAGTATCTTGAATACATGTATGACCGAGTAAGTTTCCGTGTCAACTTAAGATCTTTGTAATGCTTGACATCTTAGACCAATAACGTACCATGACCCCATATGTTGCTAATTTTCATTATTTCATCTGTCAATCTACATCGAGCATAACGTATGTATTGGTTTTATTTAAGCTGAACACAAAAGAAAATACCTATCTCCTAATGTAAATATATACCACCAGTCGTGTCGTTGCGAGATAAAACATTCGTATATATTCCATTACACCTTTACCAATACATGCTGAGACATTAGATGTTTCATAGGTTAATAATAATAAATAATTTTCTGCGAAGGCATAATTATTCCAGGAAATCGCAAATGTGCGTGAGTGTCTAGCAACAGAGTATGTTTTAGACACATTGCGTGTTTTGGGCGTTTAATCTTGGTATACTCACTCCATGTATACTCATAAAGTAATGAACTGTTAGGTTGTAACGTTGTACGAACGTTATATGTAGACAGGCTCTTAAGAGCATTGACATCCGGCGTACAATACGCAATATAACGAAACAGTAGATCGCTTTTGTTCATTTTCCGGATGTATATAAACCTATATATAATGTGTATTGGATTTATCGTCCAACCAACAGTATTTCAGTTATCTGGAGACGGTGTCCATTTGAAGCACATATAGTGCTGCGTTCACTGTGTATAGCACGTTGTGGACACCTGGCATGTTAACTCATCCAGTCATATTATGCTGACACCGGGCCAACCAGTCGGAACTACCATTATATTTGCTTAAGCGTTAGCAAGGGAGCTATACCAATACTATCAATCTTAACGACTTTGCTATGTCGCGGCCCAGGATCGATCCCGGGGCATCCCGTACCTGGAGCAGACGCTCTGCCGATTGTGTGCTACCAGGTCCAATAAATAAAATGTGAATATCATGCATTTACAGAAAAACGTTTACAACTATAGTTTGCTTTTTTTCAAAAGATTGAACTATGTCCTTATCATTCATTACATATTGACAAAAATCTATTTTTTCGCTAAAAACAAACCAAAAACCAACCGCCCTTCACAATATTATCTCTGTCATTAGATCGTCAAAACGTTAATTTATGTTGAATTATATTTTTACAGAATGTTGTTTTTGGTGACCTTTAACTTATTGTTCTTTATGTGGTTGTCAATGTTTTCATATAAAAATATCACTTCTTTTACATATCTAGTGTTCCTTGATCATCTAGTATCTTCATAAACTTCCGTTAAAACTTCCGTCAATGAACGGTTTCTACAGGATTACTCACTGCCAACCAATATATCGGCTCATAATGAGCGTTTTCCTGACACAGAAACCAGGCCCTGTGATTATCAAACTTTACTCACAGGCTCGCCAGTAACACCCCCCCCCCCCCCATATACTGCGCAGGAAAATTGGGGTTATGGTATTGTAAGGGCATACAGTGTTAGAGAAAATGAGCTGATGGTTAAAAAGAATTGCGTTATACATCTTAGCTAATTAAACCAAAGATAAGGTTAGATTTGATACCAAAGATAACGTAAAATGATACCTGGTGGCGGATAAATATATAACCGGTCGTTTAGCAGATAACTCAGTTACTGATAGTATTATTATTATTATTATTATTATTATTATTATTATTATTATTATTATTACCAGATAGAAAACACGAACCTATTGTTATACGTATCTGGAGAGGCAGAAACAATAAATTAAAGCTACTGATTTGCTTGGTGATAGTATAAAAATGATCTTTATCACCCAGGATTCTTGTTAGATGTGCAAGAAGTAAATGGTACAAAGTGTGCCAGTCAGATATATGTGCACGATTTTTTTTTCACATATTTTCATATAAGCTTTAGCATTACATTTCATCTTTTCCCTAAATTGAATGAATACAACTGTTCGCTTTTGATACACAATTGTAAAAACGTAAAAAAAAGATTAATAGGCTTATGAATCGCTAAGATTTCAAAACCTGTCGTTGGACAACATGTCAGTCCCGTAAATATAAAAAGGAGGCATAAATATATTTCTATATACATAGCAAACATAGCATTTTAACATAGAAACGTTACAGTCCTAGCCACTAAGCATCGGCAGACTTGACATGTGAAACAATTTTAAAAAGATAATAAATAAAGAAGGTCAGTTTGTTTGATATAAATACCCTTATATTGTTTTATAAAATACAGCATTATAATTGCACATCTCTTGGCTACAGAGGTAATAGGATAAAACCAATAGTTTTTAGAATATTTCTAGCATCTGATGATTAAACAATTCTACTTAAGAATTATAAACAGACGGTGCGGTGTAAATTTCTTCGAACACTTGAAGTAAGGCAACAAAACAAGACTATCCCAAATAAATGGATTCACCATGGAAACAATGCTTAAATTCTTAAATACATAAATGGATAACAAATCAGGAGTGAACGTGAATATGTATTTACTCTTTATCTTACATTAGATCGGAATGCCAAACAATAGTTTTATACATAATTTGAAAATCTGTCAAAAGTGTATAGCGGCTGGGGTTCTGTATTATTGGTTAAACAATGTTTTCACATGTAAATTGTATGGTATTTGGTGATAATTAAGCTTACTTCATTGTATTTAAAATCATTTTGTTTTCATTAAATAGACCTATATGAGACTTCGTGCAAATTGTTAGAATATTTATAAAATGATAGACTAAATAAGTTTGCAATATAATGTCATTTTGTTCTAAAGGAACACTTGCAAAACGGTCCACAACTCATTCCGTAATTTGTTAATAAAGTGAGTTTTGTATCTGTATAAGTCTAAACAAAAATCCACCGACATCAATACAAGTGTATTAGGTATACATATCAACCGTGTGACTAAGGAATGTTATTTATTATATTTAAATTATATTTATTATTATTTATTTTATTTTATTATCGACAATTCATAAACGTGTTATTGTTTTAAAGATGGAACTCACACGTTGTGCAACTTTGATGTTAAAACGTGAAATGTGCTTTTAATATCTATGTGTATTGATATTTTGCGTGCTATGTGTTGACATCGAATCTTTTCAAAGAATAACACGTGAAAATCAGCATCAGCGATTGTAACGTCAAAACAATCGCACCAGTTCACGGCAAATAAATGTATTATATAAATGCGGACACAAAATATCTCTACGTTTTAACGAATGGACAATATCCATTCAGCAGACTTGACCCCGTAAACCCTGTGCTATAGCTATGTCGTAAGGAAGACTAAAGGGGATTTTTAATTGAATTTCGTTATACAGTTCGTAGTGAAACGAAGATTTACACTCTGAAGGGGTCCTGCAGAATTTATGACAGAACGCAATACTGAAAAGAAAAGAAAACAATGTAAACAAAATATCGTCAGATTGTGTTAATGTCTTTCTAACGTCGTTGAAAGTTTTTCTCAGTGGCAGACATTGATTATTACCTATTTATTTTTTTTGCATTAAGAATAGATGTACTTACAATATGTCTAAAACTATTTTTGTTTTAAGGATTGTCTAACATCATATTGAACCTTAATAACAGAATAAAAATGTCTGTATTGTTTAAATTGCTGCCGAAGCGCTGAATACATGTGCATATTTCCTTCCCCGAGACTGTTAGGGTATTGGCTAATTGGGATCCAACAGTCTTTGTAGAAGTTTCCAATTAAAGGGAATAGAATACGTCGTCTGGCGTGGTACAACCATTGCATTCACTGATATTGCAAATAATTATTTGAGAAATCGTATTCAAGATAATTCCCCGGCAACGTTTGAGTCGCAACTATTCAAAACAAGAATTGCGAATGTAAGAGAAGCTCACAGTCGTATTTAAGGCCAGTGTATAGTGACGAATTTGGAGCGTCTGCGCAGACGATCGCGCAGATTTGGGACACGGGGGTGTCCTATAGTGGCTCTGCCACTTTTCTTGTTTGTAGATTTGCATGAATCTGGTTTTGGGAAGAACTGTTTCATATAATGATAATTGTTTTTTTTCTATGTACTGTATTGAGACTTTTGCAACTAAATCCAAAACGTATGCCAGTTTGTGTGTTTAGTTGTTCAAATATATATATATATATATATAATATATATATAGAATATATATATATATATATATATATATATATATATATATATATATATATATATATATATATATATATATATATATATAAAAATATAAATATTATATTTGACCAGCTTTCATCCTGATTTTTACCAAAAAATCTACAGTTTTTGCTGTTGATTTATTCAGCAAAATGTGTTCTACCTAATGTTAAGTGTTCAGACCGGTGATTTAAAAGAAAAATATGAGTGATATTTTACATTTTTTTTAAATGTATTTTTTACATATTATAAGCTCGAAATCTTAAATTTTACAAGGTAAAATCTATCTTTTTTGTTTTATATATGTACAACAAAATGATTTCTATCTATGTGTAAAGCTTAAAGACTACTGCATCTCAAATAAAAAAATAGGTGATATTTTATGCATATTTTTAATTAAAAATATTATTTTTCTAATATTTGACAAGCCATAGGTCTTCAGTTTGCATGGTAACACATACATTCTTTTTGTATTTACTTTAAACAGAATAAAAAGTTCTATCTATATGTGAAGTTTAAAGAACTCTGCATCTAAATTAAGTATTTTCTGATAGTTTTTCTATATTTTTTAAGTTTAATTGTTTTATTTTTATTCATTATGAGATACTTTTGTAATTATCACTTCCGGGATAGCCTTGTTTGGTTTTAAATGAAAGCTTAATTTGTGCTGAATGTTAGAAACTGCCATATAGGCTTGTTTACTTTTTTTTCACAAAAATATAGTTGATATGATATAATAAAGTTAATGTCTAAAAATGGCAACATTGCTTGTTTACATCAACCATACACATAAGGCAATAAAATGATTATTTCAATGGTAACCCACTGATTTTTTTTTATAATGGACAGCTCATATAGAAACTATACTTAACTTTTCAGAGTGATTGCAACTAACAAATTTGTCATTATCCAGTAACCTTAATTGAGTCTGCGAGTGGAAACAATTTTGAACAAATTGTGTAAGTGTAAATATGCTAGTTTTATCGCGTTAAGAGGAAACTAAATTTGATTAATATGCTAAAGAATCTATGTTGTTTTTATTTCCACCCCCTGAGACATTTGTTAAAAATACGAAAACAAATTGTTTTAAAAGAAAGATTTGCAGCTAGCGTTTAATTTGGAATTTAAATGTTTCTCACAAATGCCAGAAAGAGATTTTAAGAAATAGTGTTAACAATCATAATGTGAAGACCAGCTTTCTTCAAAAAGTAGAAGCAAAGAGACCTGCTTTTGATATATTCCATGAACTCTCCTGTGGTTTATTTATGACGTTTATCTTTACATGATCTGCTGAAGCCTTTTTTATTCTGGCTACATCAGACGTTTGGTTCTGAATGACGCTATAGAAGCACTTTGTGTTTGTGTGTATGTGTGTGTGTGTGAGTGTGTGTGTGTGAGTGTGTATGTGTGTGTGTATGTGTGTGTGTGTGTGAGAGTGTGTATGTGTGTGTGTGTTTGTGTGTGTGTGTGAGTGTGTGTGTGTGAGTGTGTATGTGTGTGTGTGTGTGTGTGTAATTGTGTGTTAAATTTCCCGGGTAAAGCATGATGAAAATGCTCTCGGATTGGATCTCACACGTTTAAAATGCCCGTGCAAGAAAAAATAAACACTTTCTCGACAACTAAAACCCAACTTTATGTAGCAGGGATCATTTTGGAAAACGTATGATTTTGGACATGTTCAACCTTCCGCGAAAAAAAAGTTTAATAACCAGGAGATTGCACTCCCACTTCCCGAGGGAGCTCAAAGGGGAAAGAAAATTATGCACCATTTTTGCCATTGCATCCAAATACGAATACTTCAGTGCAACATACATGTAATTATTCCTGTCCATAATTGTACCTGAATAAACCTATGCTAGGAATAGTTTAGTCTGGTTATGCTTTACAACAGCATCATCAAGTTAGTAGTCTTGTTTTAACAAGATCAATGCATTGCTGCGCATGTTTGGATTGTTGGACAGAATCTATCTTAATACAGGCATGCTTAATGATGTCACTGGCAGGACCGATTTCTGAAGTAATAACAATAATTGAAAATCATTCGTCTAACCTTTATGATTTCGAAAACCTTAATTGCTTTCGTCTGGTTAACGCAGAATAATATGCACTGTTGGCGTGAATGCTAAAAATTTGAGTAATGCATTTATCGGCATGTAAGAGGCGTGGTTGAAGGTTGTGGTTGAATATATTTACTTCATAACAATGTTTTGGTGTATGTAACTTGTGAAAAAATCGATCGTTTCATGAATATTTATGTTTAACGTTTAGTGTTAGATGTGTCTTGTCAATAAAGGAACAATAACAGTACTCTTAACGCCTATTTAAACACGTTATTTATTTCAGGTTACACATTTTCTTCTCAATGTTCACGATTGATTGTCACAGATCAAACAAATACATGATCATAAAAATACAAATTTGTTATCACTCAACATAAAAAAATAATAATTTCAGTTTATCTATCAACCGAAACACGTATGTTTAGGGCTCGTATTTCTTTAAAACTGGTTCACATATTTGTTCTTATAAGCATCTTCAATCTCTTTCAGGGACCCGGTACTTGTGTCCTATAACGATTCTATCGTTAAAACTAAACCAGACAAAATGTGTCAGTTCGGTTCCTATCGTTTGATAATGGAAACGTTTCTGGTTGTGATTCAAATATAATTCCGTGTAGTTTGTAGTTGAGGAAATAAAAAAAATGTCTAAAATATTTGTCAACATGTTCTTAGCACCACTTATTGCTTACAGAATGAAATTTGTAAATATTAGGTTTAACTGCTAATTTTGTGCATGAAGCACAATTACTTGGTGTTAGATTTATGAGACATAACATTCCATTCATTTAATGTTGTTTTGTCAAATTACATTAAGCGTCAAAAACTTCAGCTTGAAAAAGGCAAGTTAAGACAAACTAGAATGTCCAGGTTTGTTAACAGTATATTTTCTATTTATCAAACCCAAGTGTTTTCGCAGTAAGCACTGTTCTAAACAACGCACAACAGTACCTATTTTAACCAGCGCCGTGCCTAATCCAAATTTTCGTTTAGTATGGTGGCACATTTGTCCGTGCCAGGAACGTATAATAGTTTTATTTTTCTGTTTATAAAATCCACTTTATCACCAAATGTATAAGCTAACGTGTGGAACCAAGAGCACCGTCTCAGGTGTATCATAAAGACAGTAAGACAGAAATATATTTTAACCCATGAAGTGAATTCTTATAGAAAGTTTGCCACAGTGTTTAATTAACATAGAAATAAAATTTAGAGATGTAGTTGCAATATGTAGCTAATGTAAGTATACTAACTTATATGTTTAACAATTGAATAATTTAAAAAAAAACAAATTCGTCTTTGTATTTATTTGCCTTTTATTTACTTAGTTCTAAGCAAAGACAATAGCATCTGGACTGAAGAATCGTGTAAGACGTTTTGCTGCGTGTTAAACAGTTATAAACGGCGATGTTTTCCCAAGAGCAATATTTTCCCCTGATATTAATCGAATAGTTCTTGCTATCATCCCAAATAGGCTAAGTACATTCCTTAACTGCCTCAATGTTGGTCAATTTTATAACGTGAAAAACGTTGTTCAAACACTTGGTTATAATCCACAGTTAGACATGTGTATTTTCAGGATTTAAGAACCAGAACAAAGGACATCAGGTTTTATATACCGGTACTTCATTTTCAATTAGTAAATTGTAAAACAATCGGCCTTGTAGATTTGTGACGATATCGAAGACAATGGCAAACACTAGACTAGGTAAAATAAACACAATGCTATAAAAATTCAATGTCGCCTTTTTAACATCATATCATTTCTAATTAACAAAACGCTCATGTCATTGTAATTTATTCATTTGTCTTGTATATAACTGGACATATAAGTGTATTTCGTCTAATGATCCTATAATGATAATCGCATCTTCAAAAGTAGGATTTCATGCAGACAAATCGTTTATCAGCTACATATGTCTATGCACTGACACATACATATTAGTAGTAGAAGTAGAAGTAGTAGTAGTAATAATAATAATAATAATAATAATAATAATAATAATAATAATAATTAAAATAATAATAATAAAAATTATCATAATCATAATCATATTATAATTATTATTATCATTATTATTATTGTTATTATTATTATTAGCAGGTTCTTCATTGAAACACGGCCAATATTTATTTAAATAGTGTAGAAACCGTGAGTTGAAGAAATTGAATATGTTTATCATTATTGTAACTAAGCTTTCATTTAAAGGACACCACTAAGAAAGTGATAGATGCGACCATTAGATATTGCTTCACAAGTAATGTTTACGGATTCTTGTTCTTTCTAAACAGAATTCATCTAGATGTTCTCGCTAAATCGGATAATCCTCGTGACAGACGCAGTGGCATACAACTGACATTTGATAAGCTCATAAATCGCCTAAATGCCTTTATGGCTGTAACTTAATGCAACACTGACAAAGAAATACCGACAAGATCATGACACAAACAGAGAAAAACGAACAATCTGCTTTTCTTGAATTGGTATCTCTTAAAACAACAACAATAATAACAACAACAACAACAACAACAACAAAAACAGCACAATTTAATATACTGATAAAATGTTGTTTATTTAGCAGCAATATCTTACTAAACCCATAATGTCAAAGTAACTTTGAATGCTCATTCTTTCCAATTTCAGCTTTCAGTTGTAGTTTACAATTCACTTTCATAACTTCTACAATTACATTCATAATTTAAACATGTTGTAGTTTTAAAAATGGCACTTAAAACTGTGTGCAACTTTCAAGACGTTACAACTTCTACTGCGAATCTTTCAAGCAAGTGTGATACACTTTTTTGAAACAAGCGTCTGTGCAGCAAAAGAAGGAAATGGCGAAGTCGATGTCAAAATGACACGACACAACACTGCACGGCACTTTATTGCGTAAATGCAGTCTAACCAGCAATTTACATGGAAACAAAATGTGTGGGATTTAAAGGACTGGATTATAGTCATGTTCAGCAGTGTTGCCTACAATGGACTTAGTGCTATGTTCGTATCTAATGATGATTTACCTGAAAAGTTCCGGAGAGAAATTTGAAAAACAAACACACGTACGGTTTGTTAACGCCATTCTGATGTTCCCGAAAGCATTCTGTGTAGGCGGTCAAGTATCATATACAATTGTTTGGCTGTTTTCTTCGTCGGAATGTAATTGGACATTAAGAATGCATGCCATATAATGTTGAGATTTTTTTCCAAACTGCCTTTCTTGACAAACTTTCGATTTGATCATTGTCCTAAACGCGATAGATTGGACATGCAAATGTATATAACCTCAAAATAATTGTCAGCATTTCCGAATGATGAATGTCCTTGCCGTCAAAACGTTATATTTCCTACATCCTGATTGTTGCAACATGTTTTGTGTTAACTTGATCTGACATACCCTAATACATGCATTTACTCAAAATGATGTCGACTGGCTTGGTACAAATGTCTGATTCAAATAATCGTTTGAGGCATCTTGTAAAAAGTCACCCTACGAAAAGTTTTTAACGAGACATGTCTGACCTATTCATGACTAAAATTTAGTATGTTATTGTGATAATGCGTAATGTTGTGTGCGAGGCAGAAATGTTTTAATCCCTTGTGTCAATATCACTCTTTGATCAGCTTGAAAGGAATTGCGTGGTTAATCTTCTATGTATGTGTTTATTTTCTTAATATGTTTTATATTTGAACGTTCCCTGCCCCTTCAGTTCATTTATGTCACAAACGTTAAACAGGTTGTAAAGAAAAACCAACAATCGTGTAGTGATTGATACTGTCTGGCACCGATATTGGTGCAGACAAATTTATTTTAATTTATCGTTAGTTGAAAGAAAATCATGACATTAAGTTTGACAATAAAAAGTACAATGAGCGTACAAGGTAAACATCATAACATGTTGAAGTTCATGATTAAAGAAACATATTGGCAAGGTAATATTTACAACAGATAGAAGTTATAATTGCACAGATAGAAACAAAATAGATATAAAGGGTCGTGGAGGGGTGGAAGGCGGATAAACAAAAATGGAGTGAACTTCTCTGATTTCCTTTGTTTTCTTGCGCTTCCAGAACGAGGCTGACAGGTGCGTCGTACAGAAGGATACACTGCACTAAATATGCAAAGGTAACGCTCCAACAAAACTATCCGTCCAACATAAGTAATAAGTAATGAGCGCAAACATAAATTACTTTATATTGTCATATAAAGTATTGTTTTAATTAATTGCCAAAATTAGCAGAAGCGCCTTATACTTTATCAATGATGTCAATTTCATGATAACACAGATGACTGTCATGTACGACTCGTAATTGATGTAAATGTACATGAACAAGTTCATGTTATTAACACTATACGGAAATCGACGAAAATGTTTTAAATATTCTTATATTCTTTCAAACTCTTGAAATGCTTTCAGTTACTGTATGCTTATTTATATTTTAATTATTTTGCCAAGTGACCTTTCCACAGCCGTTAACTGTTCTGTATTTCTGTTTACGGTTTATTTTATTGATGTGTATTTCATTATTGTCATTGTATAATTTGAATGTACTTAAGAAGCAGTCCTAAGGGTTTCATTTATAACATTAAAAGTAGCTTACTTTGTAAGTAAGTGTTCGAGAACATTTTATACCAGCATAGTGTATACATGTATTATTTTTTCGTGTTCATTTCATAGATTTTCTACAATACTTGAATGTATAAAGCAGCCTTTGAATAATCCAAAGACGTTAAAATTCCCAATTTTAAGTCCACTAGCTTCAAAGCAGTCATAACAAAATATCATGATTTCCGTTTGGTCTAATATATAATGTTTTATGTGGTTTACACTGGTTGAGTTATTTAAGATTATCTGTGACATTGAGACATTGTTGTCTTTCTTACCACGTTAAAGGACTGGTCCATAATGCAATCATAGCAGCTGTTGTTCTTTTAATATAGGTATCGGAGACGATGTTGAATAAATAACAACAAACAATCAATAATAAAGTATCATGCCGCCAGTTATAATTATTAACAATGAACTCTAAATCCAAGTCGCACATTCCGCCCCCGTCCTGCTTCTCATCCCGACCGCCTCAATCCTGACGAAGCTTGAACACGTTTTTTTCAAATGTCAAATTTCATTCGATCTTGAGTTAAGAACTATAGATCAAGCACACTTTTAGAACCGATTTGCGTACAGTTTTAAAACGCTCTGCCCAGGAAACATAAACATGATGCTAATATTAATTAGCAGAAATTATGTCCAGTTTATTTTCGGTTGGTGGTGAATACATGTAAAATAGATTTAAGCAAGAGAAAGAAGATATATTAGCTATGTACCAGGCATGGTTAGAAATGTTTCATTGACTTTGTTACACTGTTTGAACATTCCACGCTTGTACATCTGACAGGTTTAATGAATGCTTATTTCCAAAGTTAGGCCTTCAATTGTTCTGTTTTAAGAAACAATAGCTGATTTTGACCGAATTATTTAAAATGGAAAAAGGTCTCAAATTTATTTATATTTTCAACAGTTAAAACAGAATTACTTTGACTATTTAGCGATATTCTGATAGCTTTTGTTCTTTTAGTCGTGTTTCATGCAGTTTTATGCGATGGATACCGTACCTGAAAAGAAAATGTGCATTTACTTTTTAGAACAGATGAAATCAGAAAACCATCAAGCAATGATCATTTTAAAGATCTGATGAACATACACATAGAGAAAAATAATGATGCCTCATATAGCCTTTGTTTGTATTTGATAAAGCATAGCCTCTCTGAACGCCCAGTTCTATGCAAAAGTATTTTTTATCTCATTACAAATGTCAGGTTTGATGGCCGAAACTTCATTTTAATAATATTTAATATTAAATTTAATATTTAAAGCTTAAACTTTATGAAGACCCTTTGGTTTTTAGTATAGCATTGTTGTAATTGTAAGAGCAATCCTTGCAGCATCCTAGCAAATCTTAGTGTTTGAGTAACAATCTTAAATTTAAGGCGAATATCTACAATTTTATTGAAATAACATGTTTACATAAATGTTGAACTAAACCATTTCTTTATGACATCGTTACTTATATATAAGTACTTGCATATGTTAACACTAAGAATTTTCTTTCAAATAGATCTGTTGTCTTGTCACTGCTTGTATTCGGTGAAGTCAGAAGGAGTCGAAAGTTTAGTGATCTGTGTACAGGTTTTAGCACTTTTGACAGTCACCAAGTGGATTGCTCTATTTATCTGTAATGTATCCTCAGTAATTTTGTTTAACTTTTACTTTTAACTTGCATATAAATACCTTCGTTTTGTGTCATTTCAAAATATATGTACTTATCAAAGGACATTGTTATATTTTCGAATTTAGATTAAAGGCATGTTATAATTGGATATCTAGGCATACGACCGAACATATATTCCCCTAACGATATCATAAATACATTCAATTCTTATTTGAAAAATCATTTATTTATTCAACGAATATTGTAACGTTAATCCCACTGTGAATCTTGTTATTTAACAGAAAAATATTTAATCACACACATGTGAAATTAATCAATGTAAAACATATTTCTGCATATAATACATTTAATTGAAATGGTATTTTATACTATATAAGCTATATTTGCTCCATCTTTTACTATTAAATTCGTTTTGCCTTGTCATTAGAATGTCATTCTGACTAAATAAATCGAACAATATTGCTTAAATATGACAAGATATATCGGTGTATATCTAATTACAAATGTAATAAATCTTAAATCCATGTAATTTAGCTATTATTTGTTTATATCACGTTTATTACAGGAGATTGAAACAAGCAACGCAGCTGATAATGTACCTACAACTGAACAAGTGGCTGTGTTCTCGCAACATGCAAACATAACACGTTATGACGTTAAGATTTTCAGTATGCCAATTAAATTAATTAGTTTAATTTTAATAATAAGCTGCTGTGTTCTACCATCGTTTCAATTCCGACTATGTATGTCTGAGATATTAAATGTAATCTTAGCAGGCCAAAATTACCTAGCTTCCCTTTTTTGCTTACAGACAAAAACGTTGACTCCACGTCTGTCTGGCATGCCCTTTTATCGAGGTTGATTAAAGAGTCAAAAGGAATGGTTAGTTTACTTAGCTGTCTGATTTCAATAGTTGGAAAGAGTTGAAAAATTTAAACACATTAACACAGTTAAAGTTGTAAGTGGTAGCATTTGTTCATATTTGGCATATTTCTAGGTGTTTCGGCTGGGCTAGTTGTCAGTACAATGTATATACTTATATATTAAGAAAAGGATGCAGCGTAGACGAATAATTTGTGAGATAATTAACTTTTGTGAGATATGTTTTTGATGTGCAAGGAACAAGTATATGCATTTTAACATGTGAATATTTATCCTTATCATTAATTTATGACAGTCTCAGAACTAACATATAATGTTATGTTTCGGTGTGGCGTAGTTATGCAGACATATTTTACAGCAGAAAATTACATTTAATATGGCATAGGTTCTATGTTTATGCAGATATGTACATAATATTCTGACAAGTCCTAGTATGCTGAGATATTTCAACTTCTTTGAGTAGCAAAGAGTTCTTAGATCATGTGAAGTATCGACTGAGGTATTTTACACAATTATATATAATCGGTAGCCTTTCCAACATTCTGATTTTGGGCATGTAGCCAGACATTTTAGAAAGTAATTTTACTTAAACTTATCATTTATTATTTTCTAAATCTTAACCATAAATGATATTGGGTTTGATCCCAAAGAGGTTTGTCATCTATGCGATACGTTTAATTCAGTGGGAATTTGACTCAAGCAAACATAAATATGCATGGTCTTCTCGGATATACAAATATTGGGTATTATTCCAGATCAACCATACTATTGGTATCTTGATCGTCATCATTAATTACATTATCCAAACCATATTGTAAAACATTGTTAAATCTGTGTATAATATTCAGCAGATTCCTTGAGCCTTGTGTACCAAAGTATACATGTATGGTATCTTAAAAGACAGTCAGCTTGATATGACCAAAGTTGTATAAGCATGTAAAATTGTTTATATGGCAATAATGTTTAAACAAATGTTTGGAATAATCTTTAAACATAGACAATTGTCGATAAATGTATCAATAAGAAATGCCATAAAAATATGCCTTGAGGTTTTCATAGCCACCAGAAATTCCAGTGATACTTTTTGTATGAATACTTTTCTCGTTGTATACTAGTAATTGAGGCCTCTGTGACAAAGTGAGCCATCCCCTACGCTTCTTGGCAACCGTTCAGGAGACATTCAGAGAAGCGTTGTTACCATAGCTGAAGAAACGCTGAACAAAATAAGTGTCATTACGTATGAGACTGTTAAATTGTGTTGCATAAACATAGAGAGAACTCGGGAGAAAAAAGTGTCTGCTTTCGCTTTGCCAATGGTGCTTCCCCAGTGGAACATTGTCATAAGGAAGGTATGTTTATTTCTTCTAATTATATTTATAAGGTCAAATAAATCCTAATTGTGACGCAACTACAGAAACATTTCATAATCTTTACAATGTAATGTCATTCCATGAAGTCCATGAAGTCCATAATACAACAGAAGGGATACTAACTTAAAGCATTTTAACAATAACGTATTATACGTGGAGTAAGCATGCTCAACTGTCGAGTTCTTTAATTTATCGAGACCCAAAACGTATCACATGTTGCATGTAGTACACAGTTTTCAATAACACACTTAGCAAAATGTGAATTGTCATATTTGAATCTAAATAATAACTTAGCAAACGTTTTCTACATTTATATTTAATAAATTTAATACGGGAAGGAAACCGAAATATCATTTATTTTTAGATTTGTTAGATCTGTATATGACATACATGTACACATAAGGTTTGTGTTTTTCTTGTGTAAAAATGATAAATCTTACATAAAAGCAACAAAATTTAAGTGAAGACGTTGGTTAAAATAACTTGATGATGACTTGTTTTAAAACATAACTCATAACTCAGTCTCATTAAACCACACCTTGAACATTTCCTACATCATTAAGTCAGAATGGTTTTATTCAATAATGTTTTAAGGTACAATTTTGAAGACGTACATTTTTTTCTAGAAAGGAACCGGCTAAGCCAAATATGAAAAGAGGATCGACCCTTTGCTTTCTGTTTTGCTGAATATTCATTTTTGTAAAGTATATATATCCAGATCATTATATTACAGAACAAAGCGCAAAGATGGGTATCCAGTACAAGACAATCCATCAGCAACCATATCTTACACTGAATGGACGTTTGTAATACCATGTGCCAACCAAAATATACATTCGTAAGCACGGAAAAGCAAATTAAATACAGACAAATCTACGACACTTAACCTTTGCACAACATGTTAGCATTACACACAATAGTGAGAAAAAGAATTCTTAGTTTTACGTCTACAAATTTGAAAAAAGAGAAGAACGTGTCATAGCATTAAAGAATAGTCCAATCTACACGTGAGTGCTAGATGTGTCTTCCGAAGGATCTCGTAGGAGACGTCTGTGATGATCCATAACTATCTTTCCACTTTTCTGGCATCCATTGGGGCGGCTGAATAAAGATTAAAAAGCTTTGACAATCTGCACACATGCACACACATATACATATAAACACAAAGGAATTGCCGCTCCGCTTCAAAAGCAATGACAGTTATTTACACATGATGGCTACTTTCGATTATTCGTGTAGACACTCATAGGCGCATAATGTTCCGTTTACTTATTGGTTGTTGTGTTTAAACATCCGTCGACAATCATTCATTAATCTAAACACAGTGCCCTTCACTAACAGATTCAGAGGTGCCTTCACCCTGAAAGTATAAGCCGATCTTCCGACGTGGGAAAGGATAAAAATTAACCATTTTGATATTGGGTAAGCAATACTTAAACAAGTTATTCTTTGTCCACTTTAATACTTTATGACATAATTCTTAATTTAATATCCACCCAAATATCCATTGCAAAGGCCTTAAATGTTGAATGCACAACAGACGTAAGATACACTTACCTACATGTTAGCGGATGTCTTGCACTCTTGCCTGATCTAAGGTCATGTGAGGATACACTGTGCCGATCTCGGTCTCCACGTTGGCGCATGCACCTCGTCTTCGCAAATAGGATTCTGAATTCTCTCTTAAATTTCTCCTGCAAGAAAGCATATTCGCTAAAAATAGGATATATCATTTCCTAAGCGCTGAATACACACTTGAATAAAGGAAGACAAGAAAACTAACATTTAAAATGACATTTTTGGTGAATGTTATAATTTAGTTGAGTTGTGGTTTAACTTAAGTTTGGTAAAGGCAAAAAAACTAATTGCATATGGTATCAATAATATATAATTATATATATATTATATTATATATATATATATATTTAACAAACAATACATAGCCTTGAGGGCAATATGCAAGTTTACGGACTTGTTAGTCAGACTGAGGAAGGTATATGGCCCAAATTTAATTTTTTCATCCGTTTTGTTGCTGCCATTTTTACTATAATTTGCTTTCAAATAATAATTTTATTTGTTCAGTGTGTGAAATATCTCAAAACCTAGCCGGATTTTTTTATTATTTTCAAACAATGCAGCAGAAAAAGCATGCTGTTATTTTAATATTCCATTTTTGTTAATCAAATTAAATATTAAATGTTACTAGGCAACAGACCCGGACTTTAGGAATTTCGTTCGTGTAGGTTTCAAAGGAAGAATCGTGGCTTTTTCTGCTAGATATGTTCAGAAAAG
Organism: Sinonovacula constricta; assembly: GCA_007844125.1. Lineage (NCBI taxonomy): Eukaryota > Metazoa > Mollusca > Bivalvia > Cardiida > Solecurtidae > Sinonovacula > Sinonovacula constricta. The sequence goes on from CM017555.1 coordinate 32,463,378, forward strand.
CTTCACAGATTGTTTTGTCGCGGCTTTGGTGTTTTCTGAATCCTTAGATTCGATGAGTTTCACTAAATCTGTCACTGAGGCGAATCGCTTAGTCATTTTGACAGTTTGACAATATCGTCTGTTTGTGTTGTCATAAAATTCGCACGTCGTGCAAGTCGCGTTTTAACAGTCAAACAAACTGGATGACGTCATAAACAGTCGGTATAAGAATTATGGACTGGGAAGCCGCTCTGTATTCGATTTATACACTAGATGACGTCATATTAAATATAGAAGGGCGTATGCACACACACATTACATTTCAAACATTTAAATAAGTGATTTCAAAAATTTGCTATTACATTTCTATTTTAGTGTCTGCCTATATGTTCTATCAAATCCAAAAACAACAACAACAACAACAACAACGTCGTTTCATCATACATGTATGAAAACAATAGCTTGCCTCTCTACAACGGTAAAACATGCATGTATGATAACGATAGCTTGCCTCACTATGACGGTAAAAGCTACTTACGTTTAACAAACCGTAAATGAACGGGTTGTAGCATGAATTGCTCATTGCCAGCCAGTTAGAGCAGAACCAAATGACGTTGATGTACTTGAATCTGAAAATGTCAAGACAATAATTGGGATCGGATCTTTGTTACAACATTAACATTCATGTATATTACTAAATGATATATTTATATATTTTACAGCGATTTAAGCACGTTAAATATTATTTTCTCGATTTAGATCAAATTCATTCCTGAAAGTATAACAAAAAAAGACTAAGACTTAAGCTTTTCCCTAATCAAACTGGACAAGACTTGCACACAGAAAACATTGTTTGAGAAAAGGCGTATAGGAGAAAATTTGTTTTTCTGTTTAATTTTATAGCTTTGAGCTAGAAAATGTCATTCGCATCAAATTTCCTTGGATAACAAATGGACTTGCCAGGCCAGAAGCGAACGGTAATTCAATACCTTTGCTTGTTGCATCGTAACAGAGCAACACCTTAATTGTCGCCATGTTACACTACCGTTGCAGTTTTAAAGGATTATGGTTGTTTTACTAAACACATGGTTTACCCAGTGATACAAAACTTTGCGTTCTGATTTAGATACTTACTTGTTTACTTCTGGTCGAAATGACGAAATGAGTTGATACACTTGCAGAGGCAACCAACATAGGACAAAAAGCAATACCACTATAATCAGCATCTTAACCACCTATCAAAATAAAATAAACATTGTTTCAGTACTTTACTTACTTTCTGTTTGATTTTAATCCGACTAAAGCTAACCCATTTGTGCATGCAATCACCTAAAGCTTTTACGAACTTTGGCAATAACACTAACTTATATATTTTAATGAAAGAGCTTAACACATTTCTTACGTTTTGACTAGAACCTGAAGAAATATGTCAGTAGTTGTAATAAAAACAATGTATGGGCCATTCTTTAAATGCACACAACTTTGAGTAAACAAAACAATAACAATGAAAACAAAATTAAGAAACTAATTATTGCCTTGATTTTTTTTTGTTCTGAGTAAATGGGCTTATCGTTTTAAATACCTTGGATCGACATCCTTACTTTTTATTTATTAGTAGAGCAAAATCTACTAGTAGGCAGATTAGAATAACATTAATAGCTACTTCCCAAATGTTTAATACATATGGTTATTGCTTTTATTCTAAATGAACCGTCTGCTTACAACAAAGTAAATAAGTGTCGACACATTTTATTTCATTTAATCTTAAACATGCAGTGTTAAACATAAATGGCATACACAACATTCTATGTGTTCGTTGTTCTTATTGTGTGTTTTTTTCTCCAAATATATGAATGTCAAAGGAAAATAATTATTTGCCATTACTGTGCATGTATTAAAAAGATTATAATAATACTCTTTATGTAAATTGACGTTCTAAATCTTTATAAGCATGCGTGGTGTGCGTGGTGGTATATTAAGCTCCTAGTAAAGGACTGGCAAACAGTTATATCATTGTTTGTTGGCTTTCGTTCCACCAAAAGTATTTCAAATTATTTTAATTATTTTGATACTGTGCGCTTTCCAAAGCAGATATAGTTTTGCCTTAACTGTTTATAGCATGCCTTGAACACATGACATGTCATGATACAACACGCCATATATATATACTCTCTCTTCCACTCTCTCGATTTCTCTCTCTCTCTCTCTCTTTCTCTCTCTCTTTATATGTATGTATATGTATATATATATATATATATATATATATATATATATATATATATATATATATATATATATATATATATATATATATATATATATATATATATATATATATATATATAATTATTTTTATTTATATGGGTTTTAAGGCACACCGACACTTAATAGGTCATACGGCGCAGAATACAAAGTTAAATGTGAATAGAGCGTAATCAGAGTAAAACCAAACTACGCATTATATATATATATATATATATATATATATATATATATATATATATATATATATATATATATATATATATATACAGAGGAGAGAGAGAGAGAGAGAGAGAGAGAGAGAGAGAGAGAAAGAGAGAGGAAGACAGACAGACATATTAACAGAGAGACAGAGAGAGGCACAGAGAGAGAGACACACACACAGAGAAAGAAACAGAGAAAGAGAGGTAAAGATTTTCGTTACTTTAACATTTATTTTTGGTCTTTGGTATTTGGTGTAGTGGTTCTTACAAAAGTTTGGACTTATATCGTAAGCAATTAAGTTAATTATAAAACCACTTTTATAATACAAAATGCGGTAATTGGAGAAAGGATGGGAATTTACTGTCAATTTAAAATAATTGGTTTTGGTCCGGTGATTCTAAGAATAGCCAGGACTCTTGTTGTAAACATTAGAGTAAATTGTACAGCCAATTGTATAATGCAAAATGCTGTAATCGGACTAAAAGATTGGATTTTTCACAAGCTATCTGTAAATTGAGTTTCCAATTTAACAATTAGAATCCAAAATTGACCGGCTTAATGAAGTCGTTCTCTTCGTACATTTTCGTAACACAGGAATTACCCCATTACAAAAGCTATTTACTTCATAAGGCGCTCTCCTAAATGATTTCGAGATTGGCTCACGTTATCAATATTCAATAACAAGTAGCAGTCGACGAATTATACTCCCTGATAGCCATTTTCATAACAACCTAAAACCTCACCATGTGCTAGAAACATTTAAAAAAACACATCAAATAACCATTTCGAAAAACATCAGAAAACTGTCTTCCCATTGACATGTCCTATCGGCAGTTTTAAGAAATTGAAATGCCATAAAGCAAAGGTTGCCTTAGCTAAGTCAGTGATACTTTCGACCACGAATACGAAAACCATCCATTAAAACTTATTAGCCCCATGTCGCGAAACAGACAAATGATGTTAATGGCGAATCTAAAATAAAGCTAATGGTGAAACTGACAAATTATCGGTTTTATGAACATTTTTAAGTGTTTTGTTTTGTATCGTGCGATTTTAACTCGTCATGCTCAGCGTTATGGTGAACTTTAGGTCTGTCCGCTTTTACCTTGTCACATAAAAAAGTACTTAGATTTGAAAATATTATCCTCTCTGCAAAAGAAGTGATCTTTTTTTGACAATTGACGAATTGACACTTCTGGGTCAACATATTGTTTTCCTAAAAATATCAGGTTTACTTTATCTGTCAGCTTATGTTTGATAAATCCCTCCCCCCCCCCCCCCCACACACACACAAGGGAAAATTCAAAAAGTTTCTTACAAACGAAGCAGAATATAAAGTATGTATATTTTTTGTAATTTTTAATTGACATACCTTTTTCTTATTGCGTTGTCGAATGTTGTCTCTCTCCACCATATCTCCTGGAGCTTTGGATCCCCAAATTGTGCTGGCAATTCTAGTGTATGAAAATATTATAACGAGTAAAGGGCACATGTACTGCACTAACATCAGGTAGGCGTAGTAAAACGTACCAAAGGCAGAACCTGGCCATTTGGGATGACAGAAAGGTTTTATTATCTGCTGAGAAGAATCATTTACCATTTCCACACGGAAGAAATAACCTTCTGGAAAGCTTGAGCCGACACCGATGCCCCATATAAGCATTAGACCAATTACCGCAGACCTTTTGGAAAATCCTGCCTTAAGTGGGTATATCACAGCCACATAACGGTCTATAGATATAACGGTAAGCGTTAGTACGCTGACACTGACGGACAGAACTTTAAAAGACGGTGCAATGTGACAGAGAAAATGGGGAAGGTCCCATCTTTGATGAAGAGCGGGTTGAAACTGAAACGGTGTTGTGAAGAGGCCAATAATAACATCCGCAAGAGCGAGATTTGCAATAAGTATGTTTGTCACCGTTTGCATCCGCTTGTCCTTTGCAATAACGAAGATGACTAAACCATTACCGATGACGGCAATAAGAGATATGGAGCCATACAAAATGGCTAGCAACACCACTATACCCGTTGGTACTGTATAAAGATCGGTGCCATTCTTCACTGTGTCAGAAGCTCCATTTGTTGTAAAGTTAATAGTTTGTTCCCCATACAATTGTCGAATCACTTCTGAATAATCCCACGTCAAGTTTAACCTATCCATTTTCTTTCCTTTGGTTAATTTTCTTTTGCTAAACGTTCAGTAATGTAGAATATAATTAACATGTTAGATTGAAAATACCCTTAGTGAAGAAATTCACTTAAATATCATGATCAATATATTAAATCTTATATATATAATATATTAATATCGCATATGTTTATTCTTCAAAATGTATTTTCTGTTTGAGCTATATTTAGTCGTCTTTTTATTTTTTTTTAATTACCCGATGAGGCAATCCCTTAACACTTAACAGAGGCGAGTTAACTTGTATCCTTCATAAAATTCAATTAGCGCTATACGGCACACCGACAAAAACATGATCAAATCCACAGTATACTGGCAACTAAATCCTGCTTTTATTGTCTAAAGCGAACTGCTTCATTCACAAGACATCGGCGTTATGCTTAGGCATGCTGCGGTAGCATAATACTAAGCTTCTATTGGAGAGAAAAGACTCCTGTCGTATTTCACCGTAGCAACTGAGGCAATAATGCAACTATGGGCTATTCCTACACGTTTGAGTTATGGGCTCACTGTATGTCAGATGACATTTTCTACCATTTAAAGTACTGGCGCCTGTGTCAAAAATAATATATATTTGCATATTAGTTGAAAGGTTATCAAGACGCCTAACAAATACTTACATGTAATATGTGCTCCAGTAATTTAGTTATATACATGTTTACATGTGACATGTAAAAAGAAACTTCTAAGCAATTATAAATTCGTTCTTGCAATGATTTCTTTAACCTGTCTAAAACTTGTTAAAAGAAAGATGATTATAATAGCCTAACTATCACAGTCGGTAGAGCATACGCCCTGTAAGCGAAGTGTCCCGGGTTCGAGTCCCGAACTGGCTGCACATTTTCTCCCTATCACCCGGCTACATACTAGCATTAACAAAGAATGTGTTAAAACATATGTTTTTCTTAATCGTTGCTATTCCGATAAAAATATTAATCTATTTAACCTCATAGTTGCTACCATGCATTCATTTCCGTGTATAAAAGCAATTAGAGTTTTTAAAATGTTCTTACATTATTGAATGCATCAAGTAACGCAATTTCAGCAGTATGTTTTACCGTGCCATTTACGTCTTGAAACTGGTGACGATATGTGATAAATTGTATTCTTTAAATTATTTTTCATATAAGAAAATGCTATTTAACATGCAGGACTATATGGTTTCATTGCGTGTACTGTCATCATTATTTTAAATTTATAAATGTTTTATTTAAATTTTAAGAAGAAAAAAGATGTTATTGTGTTATGACTTTGATATATGACTTCGGAAATTTACATCTGTTTATTTTTTTATTATTTTTAAATTATCACAACTATATGACTGACATGAAAATAATATATAAGACAAACAGTATGAAAATGTCATTATTATTACCTTTTTATTTCGAAACGGTACCATCCTAATATGAGTCTAATTGCTAGGACAATATCAGTTCATTTTATAATTGAATTTTTCTAACTTTCTAGACAATATCTTCTCACTACATAAATAGACCCTTTCCCAAATGTTAATAAATTAGTAATTCTGGATATTTTCTCTTATCTCACATTGGTTAATGGTCATGAACTTAGATTTGTTCAAGAGTGCATTTTGATTTCTTTCGGACAAACTCATGAACGGCGGCAGCATCCTGATAGCTATTATCTCACGCTGCTCGTCAAATCTCCTAATTTTTTTTGGATTCATTCAGATGAATCTATGTTCTCTCTGTGTTTACGTTAAATTTATACTGGCTGCTGCCATGCCGTTATTTCCGCTTCTTTGTGCATAAGAATTAAGTTCAGAATTGAGACGGATTGGTTCATGGGATGGCGATTTTTAAATATTGACGTAAGTGCCGTCATTAAAGTTAGTATGGAGATACAGGTAAGTTACGTCATATCACCGCTGGAAGACAGATACATCCACAATGATGATTTTGTTCAGTTACACTGACCTCAAACCTACGGCCTGTGGCTCTAAAGAGGTCTTAACATGCTGAAGAAAGTATACAATGTACTCAAGAAATATGTATAAATGTGTCCTGCGTATTTCATTTTTCTAAATTAAGTTTTCAATCGGCAAGCAATTAGTCAAATCTCAACAAAGAACGAACGAGGTTCAATACATTAACATAGAAAAGCTGTTTCAATATGGCACATGTATCGGTGTTTTTGTTTGGTTTTACATGTTAATAATATAAAAGTAAATATGACACTGAATAAATACATTGCAAGAAGCATGGAAGCTCTTAAGGCAGTAGTGATGTATGCTTTCATAAAATTAGTGTTTTGTATTTTTTCCATTGGTTCTTCTGAGCTGTCACTTTTAATCAAATGAGATGTGTACCACCTAACATCCTTTGGGAACAGGTGAAAACAATCCAGGTAAATGTCTAATATCCTTTAAGACCAAGAAAAAATTCATTGTACTACTCTTAAAAAGCGCATTTCACCAAACACAACACAGTGAGAGTTTCTTCATTTCTGTGCTCATGCTATTAGTGCTTTTAGCCTGGGAGCGTAAGCGTCAGTGTGCGTGTGTTGTTTGTCTTTTGCTTTTGCTAGTCACAAACACGTATAACATTGAAATGTACTTTTGATAAATTATGTGAACGGAAATATAACATGTTTAAACGCTTTTTATTTAGCAAACAAATACTAAATTAGTAAACAGAGCATTTTAATTCATAATTATCTTCAGCAATCATGATAAACATTGTGATAAAATACAGGTAATATCGTTGATTCAAGTACATTCAGTCAATAAAAAACAATAACAATATTATAAAGAAACCATGATATGTTTTCTATTTTCGCGATTAAAAGAGCAAGCACTTTCTTTTGTGGCCTGCTGTAAATGTTGGCATGTCTATAAATAGATCAAGGCACTTAAAATATTTACACATTATAGATCAAATGAAATAATAAAGCATATCAGACTTCTTTATATTTAAATTAGTCGAGCTAATAAAGAATCAGTTTAAGATAGGTGAATATGTGAACTGACTGGCAAACTTAAATATATGACTAAACCAAGATAAACAGCTATTACTTCACTATTTTACATACGCAGAATAGCATATAATGCAAACATAATCTCACTTTGACTAGACTAGAAGACAAAGTGACAAAATTAAAAAAAATAAACAGCATTGTAGAAATATTACTTTTACATCAGCAAAATATCGCCTTATAGCAAATACTAAAAGTTACTAAATAAGAACTAAATAAATGTGCGAGTTTGTGTATATAAACATGTATCTCTCTCTCTCTCCCTCTCTCTCTTTCTCTCTCTCTCTCTCTCTCTCTCTCTCTCTCTCTCTCTCTCTCTCTCTCTATATATATATATATATATATATATATATATATAATTGGAGTGTTAAGCGATATTCAACACTTGACCAACGAGCCAATGTGCATCTAATCCATATAGTTATCAAATACACCCATCAGGAGTATTTCCTTTAACCTACATTGAACACAAACAGGACGCCACAATAATTCGCACTTCTTCTCTAGTCATAATGTCGTTAAATCAAATATTTAATTTCTTTTGCAATTAAGATTTTTGTTTATAGAAATAATACTTTCTACCCAAAGACAGTGTGGACTTTTTACGCCACTACTTCCTTTTACTCGTACACGACGTCATTAAAATATAAGAATATGTCATCACATAGACATTTTTGTTTCAAAAGTATATGCTTTCTTTTCACTGCTTTTTGTGGTTAGACAAACATTTTTTTTCCTTTGCAACAGGCAATCTTTTATGAGGCGTCTTTTTCCTTTACTTGTAAGTTCATATTGCTTATTATCAGACCTCATTAGTAAATGTATAAAGAATCTTCGGTACTTACTAATATTGACCACAGCAAGCGTACATCAAACAATTTATCAAATGTGCGAATTTTCTGTGACAATTACTGAAAAGAATGTTAGAGAAAGTAAAAAAAAAATAGACAAGTAAAAAGTGACATATCTAGAGTGAGAGTGATAAACGCTAGGAATATGACTGGCCTAGATTGTGGAGCGCTATATCGTCGCACTTCTTGAATGTTTCTTCAAAGTGTAAAACAAATATCTCGTCAAAGTGAGACAACTAAAATAAGGCAACTGCATCGAGACGTTAAGCTGTATTATCTACAGGATCGAATCTGAATTCCAACACATTTTATGAACGCCAACGAACATTATTTTCTTGATTAACACCTCTTATGCGCTTCTAACCTCTTTGTTTAATTGTTTTCAAATCATGAAGATAACAGTTCTGCGTAAAAAATAATTTACCAGGATTTGGTTTCTCAAACCAATATACATTAGAGTTTGTTGACATCATATTTCGAATTAAGTAAATAAAAAAGTATGTGGCTTGTTTTTTATTACAAAAAGAAGCTAATATAGTTTAAGAATACGAATTGAAAGACGCGGTGTGGCATTATTGACATTAAAATGTACAAAAGTTTATCACATACATTTATAGTTCATGATAAAAAAATGTAAACATGGTCTGTATTGGCTAGAAGTATTTATATCAGACTTAATTTTTAAGTCCAATAGTTGTGTCCTATTTAAAAAATACAAAGGAATTCGTCGGGTTTATGGTCTACCTCCAAGCAAATCTTTATTTAACACCTTTGCGAATTTAACTTTCGATCATTATTACATTTGTTAATAAGGCACGATGTTACAAGTCAGTTTGCGCATAAACCATTCGTCTTGTGTGTTGTTGTTTTTTCATATACATAAATTTTATTTTGCATTAGTAAGTAATTCGCGAGAATTTTATATTATTGGTTATATTTATTTAGGCATTTAAACACAGTTGCTGCGGATGACTTACTCTTGAATATTAAATTTTATTATATTACCGTTTGAGAAGTACACGTGTGTTATGCTGCATGCGGCATTTAGTTAAGGGAAATATTTCTTAGTTATTAACAAGCTAATTCAATAGAAATTGAATCAGCCTATACACAAGTAAAACAAAATATTTACATTTATATACCGTGACCGCTTCAGAGAACCAGCAAGTTGCTGACATTGATAAAGTGTATTGGGTCTAGTAGATCGATGTTAATATTTCACATATCCTTTCTCGTTTGTTGTGTTTACTGTGCTTCCTAAGATTCTGGACAATGTTTAGATGTCAAAAAATGTACGCGTGATTATGTTTATGTCTGCTTTTTTTCTAAAATAGAACATTGCTCATTATGTTTAAAGCATCTAACGCCCACATATTGGCAGTACAAGCTTTCATCGTGAAATCTAATTAAGAAAATATTAATTGCTAAAACGAATGTACGACCTGCCAAAGCGTTTATACTAATTAATTGGTCGCATTGCAAGCTGCGCAAAATCAATGAGTTAAGAAAGATCGAAGATTTTCCGGAAAGTAGCTTTTGTCACGTTGATGTCACCACATAGCGTTTTGTCTTTGGTACGCATTCGGCTTGTATATACTGATAAGAATATATGACAAGGTCCTATGAGTATTGCAACATATACCAAACTCCGAAAAGGCACAGAACAAAGGTATTTCACATGCAAGCCAAGCGAAAAGTAAGAACAAATTTGTGATGAGTCATTTAAAGAAAAGAGCAAACCCGACAGTTACCGCCTTGGAACGGTCAGTCGGCAATATGGACCGACTGGGGTGCTTAAACCGTTTTTACAGAGCTCTAACCTCGCATTTCCTGACGAGTTTCTCAAATGCAACTAACGAAAAGAAAAACGATCTATTTGAAAACAAAATGTCCGTGCGCTGATATTTTCTATACGTTATGACGAAAGTAGTGACGTCATCATAAAATAATGTCCACATAGTGTTCAGAAAAGGAATATGATATTATTTCGATTTGAAAAACAACACAAAATGGTTGACCACAAGTAAAATTAAATTTCTGAATCATGAACAAACATGACCAGAGACGAATAAATGATTGTAGCATCCTGTTTATGTGGAGATGGAATTTAAGAACCAAAGTTCAATGTACATCAAAGGAAATACACGTAACAATCCTTATAGGATGAATTAAATGACAACATAGATTACATGCACGGGGAGATTTTTAACGACCGCCACACTGCACAAGTAAACTTTTCTGTTCATAATTTGCAGTAGTTGGTATTTCAAAATATTCTATTTGTGACGTCACATGTTGTAGCTAACTTACTATTTAAGCACCAGCAAGTTTCGTAGTCGATTCAACAGACGTAGCATGAGATGAATGTAAATCTTTTGAATGTATACTACTAATAATGTTAACTGTCGGAGAAAAAATCAACTCCAGTCTGCCTTAAGAATACTTATCTGAGAATATTTTTTTCTATTTTCCTACGACAGATAAAAAGGCGAAAAGTTCATACATCTATCTATACATTGAACATGATATGTGAATTTATTCTACCATCACCTCGGACAACTTCTTGTCTCTTCATCTCTCTAGTCGTGTCCTATATAGGTGGGACAACTTGAGCAGTCTCCATGCCCTTTTTGTGAGATTGCTCAGTAGGTATAACATCGGGATTTTTGTACCTTTATTATATAATAGGCCAACTGCGGATAAATCCTTTTATGATATATATTTCAAACTTATTAATTCTCAACGATAATACATTTTATTTCGTTGGTGTAGGTGGTTTTCTAAAATTCGATTATTTCTTTCGTATTTTCTTACATTTCACTTTTGACACTTTTGGCATATGACGTCATTGCATTGTATGACATCATAAAATTATATATATATATATATATATATATATATATATATATATATATATATATATATATATATATATATATATATATATATATATATATATATATATATATATATATATATCAGCGCTTGGGCTGTTTTGTTTGTTCTTATTTATTTTAGGTTGCCGAGGCTATTGTCTACAGTACATACTGTACATATGTTCATAGTTTATTTTATTGCTGGATATTATATACGAATATAAGTTCATTGAATATGTTTTAACTCTCGATGTACGTGCTTACTGTTATTTGTTTCACTTTGACGGGATATTTTTATTTACACTGTTTGTTGAATAGAGAAACCTTCAGAAAGTGCGAGGTTGGAGCGCTCCACAAACCAGGTGTAAGCACCCCAGTCGGTCCTTTTGCCGACTGACCGTTCCAAGGCGGTAACTTATGTTTGTTTTTCTTTTTGTTTGTTATGTCTCGTCTCTGTTCTTTTGCCATATTTATACTTGCTATGTTTGCCTGTGTCTAGAGGTAGATTAGATTTAAATATCTATGGATATTTGCTAGGATCTTCTTTTTTTACCTACATACCGTCGTATATAGTGACGTAATTTTCTTAAAACAATTTACGTCATTTATCTTTGTAACGTGTTATTTATATAATAAAGCAAACCTGTACTTACAATTATATTAGTTTTTCTTGATTTCGGTTGCAGAGAACAGTGTTAACTCATTCCAAAGGCCCAGCGACACTTGTATTTGTTGACTCTTCTCCACCCATACATGGTTTACGTTTGACTTTAATAATGCGGTGAAGCTCCTTCTATGAAGTATTCGTGAATTTGGCTACGAATAAGTTTAATTTTAATCATGTTTCTTAGGGATTATGAAGGATTAGTAATTTTACTTTTTGTTAAGTGCGTAGGAAACCATAACATACACACTCGACTGTGAATTCCTTTTTCGAAAAGCAAAATGGATCTAAACATAAAACATCACTTCTGTTTAAAAATCAAAGGAGTCAGATGTATAATAAATAGAATGCTATGTAACTGTTGAAGAAAATGTTCTCGCACTCGGCAAAACAAAACTACACCGCTCGGAAAGCCTCGCGATTTAGATTTCTCTCAGCCTGATAACATTTCTTATTCAACACTAATCTTCTATTCTCTATGTATATGGCGAATGGCGTATATGGATATGTAAAACATAACCGCCGTCCCTCATTAGGAATAAATTATGAATAATGTTATGATCATTATATGTGTGTCTAACTTCGAACACTGCAAAACAGATAAACAGTCTAATTAATGTATATGATCGTTGCTTTTTGCAAGTGACATTTACACGATTGGCATATAAATCAATGAAACATCGTTTGTGTACGTCAATTAAAACAGAAATGAAACACCACTAGTGTTCCATATTTTACTTTTCTTTCTTTTTCCATATATTGTAGCGACCTTGCCTTACTGGTATCGAATGTGGTAGCGTTGGTTCTCTTCAGAGAATGGTCAAGAAACGTTTATGAGCACATAAAGCTCACTACAGGGATAATCAATAAGAAGGATCTCATTTTTCAAATAACACTCAGTTTAATATAGTTATCAGGTCAGTTACAATCGATCAATATTTCTATTTCTGACTTATATCAGTTTAATAACAAACAGTTACTTCTGAATATTGATATCAAATATCAATAATAAATACCGTCTTGCCTCAAAAATGTTATTTCAATTCTACCTATTGATATTCCATATCAATAATAAAATACCGGCTTGCATCAAAAATGTTATTTCTGATCTCCCTATTTATATCCAACATCAATAATAAAATTACAGCTTGCCTCAATCATGTTATTTCTAAATCGCATTTTTGTCCCAAGCCCAGTCCTTTGCTGGTGCCGCCGGAACGATATTTTACTTGTTTATTAGTATAGCGTGATTTGTTTCTTTATAACGTTTTTAAATACAATCATGTATTCACATGAAATACATCGAATTTTATTTAAATCGACTGTAGATCTATAAGTAGTTTGAATCCGCAATGTAACATCACGTTTTCCATTTAAATATCTTCCAATAATTCATTTAAGCATTTGCACAAACTTAGGGGCGAATTTTTCACACAATTGGCTTACGGCAACGCATGATGATTGACATCTTTAACCGGCATAGCAACGTGTCTGGATTCGTCAGTGCGACGAATACGCAAGCCGGTGTGAGCCGGATCCATCGTTTTTTTTTACCGACAGGCGAGCTGACGGCGAATTTGTTCCTTAATTGCCGACAATAGCAAATCACATTTGGCACACCTGTTGCCGGTCCTGTTAATGCATCTGGTTGTTAAAACATTTTGGCATCAGATCATAAACATCAAAGATGTTAAGAAATAGCTCTTTACCATATGACAATACCTTTCATGAAGAGCGCAATACATGATAGATGACGTGTAATAATAATAGATACATTGATTGGCTCAACAATGTGTCTGGTACCTGTTATATAAAGTTCCTCCTGTTTTGAGCTGAGTCCCATGGCCTGTCAACGACGAGTGCGTTTAGTGGCGTGATAAAATTCATGTCATTCATTTCGTGGAAATTTTATATAATACCTAAATGCATTTCAAACGACACTTTTGATACTTTTTATTATTATTGGAAGAACATGAAAAAGAAAATTACCATACACTCTTAAAATTTAAACTAGGACTTGGCAAAGGCACAAACAGGTAAATGTAACATTGACAGAATCAATAAAACAAATAACCACAATACATAGACCAATCCAACAGTGACCATCATGGCCAAATGCTGACTGGGGCCCTTAACTCTGGTTAACGAAGTGCCCCAACCTCGCAATTCCAGTAGGAATTTATCCAGACAGTGTACATACAATTAAAATCAAATAACAATAACAATTTGCTCATATTACTTAAAGGAGGATGGAAAATAAAATTGGCATATAGACAAGGGAAATATAATATATATGTATTTAAATATTGAAAATGTTTTCTTTTAAATTTAAATGTGTTATTTTTAATTTATCAGGTAACATTTGCAAGTCGATAGTCACACAGAGTTGTATGTAGGCTTGATTGTTAGAAATTTAGACAGTAAATATGCTTTACTTGTAACAGAAACTACCCGATGCGTTAGTGACTCTTTAATTAACCTAATCTATTGTAAGAACATAAACTTTCAAGAACAAATACACCATACAAATTTTACCCATAAATGTACACCGAACTGGTAGTCAAAATATTGTGTTTAGAAATTGATGTACTTTTCATATATTTGACAATTGTATACCAGTGAGATCGATTTACTGATTTGACATTAATTTGTACTGGCCTTACTTTATCGTATTATAGAGTAGAACATATGGTAGGTCGAACTTGAGGTTTGAGTGCTTCGCCGAAAAAGAACTTCCTTTGTGGTAAATTTAAAAGCCACAGGCACGTTGGATAATTACTTTTGCGGCCTTTTCTGAGTTTGTCTTGTATTAAAAATAATGTAGTGTTCTACTCTTTGAAGCATCTTTTCTTTTTATTTAAAACTAATTTTGTTAAAACAACATATAAAGTGTTTTATAATAAAAATAATGTATCATATCGCGATTAGATTCCAGCATACTATCTTTAATGGAACATACAAATGTGTTTTCCCTCATACGCACATTGCACGTGTTTTATGTATGATTATGTATAGATTGTAACAGATTGTGAAACGTTCTCGCGATACCATTCCAGATTGAAATTTGTGATTGTTTTGTGTTGGTTGTTGTTGTTGTTTTTGTTTGTTGTTGTTGTTGTTGTTTTGGAGGGGAGCTTTATCACATGTGAAAGCATCTTTTTATTAGGAACATTAATAGTCTTACAGTTTCTTAGATTATTATCCTTACATGACATGATTGGTTACAACAGTAATATGAATTTAAATACTATTTATTATTAAAGTATTTGCTTCCCAAACCCAGTCACTTTATTATGCTTATTTGTATTGTACTATTCAAAAGACTTGTATACATTTTTATTCGGTGTTCTTTTTTTCTTTCTGAAAATGTTTTCGACGGCACTTTTCATCTTGAGCTACAAAATGGGTTTAAATAAATATACTGCTGTCTTGAATATTTTGGCTGGTTGTTTGGTTAGTAGATTAGTTGGTTGGTTAGAAACCCACATTGGGATCGCTGTACACGTTTATTATAGACAATCGCTGTAGTTTGCGCGGAGCATTCAGTTTGCGCATAGGAGCTTTTCAGAAGGAAGAAAGTAAAGTTACAATTAGAGTTATAGCGCTTCAAAACTGGCGGTTGAATCACGGTATGGGCATAGTTAGCTTTTTTTTACTCCCCACCTTTCCACTCTAACCATTAATTCTGCATCATTCTACCAGATTGAGAAGGAAATATTTGTAGTCTTTTTTATTTTAATTATGTACAGCTATTTTATTGGTTGAATTTGCCAAATTCTTTACAGTCATGTATGTGTACTTGAGTTTACCAATACAAACAAACAACAACAAACAAACAATATAAAACTAAAAAGTTAAAGGTTTCTTTTTTATTTTGATATCTTTAGCATAAATAAACCTACAAAATATGACAACATAAATCTGTCAAAATAGAGAAAAACAACTGATTTGCATAAAAAACAACTCATTTGCATAAAAGTCCAAGTTATAATCAAATTTTATCTTTTTACGTTCTTTTCTCCATCATAACCTTTTGTAATTGCTGTTTTGCGTTATTGAAGAAGTCAGTTTAAACTATAAATTATGTATTCACTTATAAAAATGTACTATCTTACATGTAGGTTTGCATTATTTCATTTACATATGGCATGAAACACCTGGATGACCTCTAGTTTGTTGTAGAGGATTAGTACTAAAACAGTCTGTAACCTCACTTTTTCTTTCTTTCTTTATTTGAGCTCAGTATACTTGAAACGTCCATATATGAAAATATAAAAAAATAAAGTATTGAAGGAGAGCAAACTGTAAAAATTTTCTCTAAAGTGCACCTTATAGTTTCCTGTCTTGTAATATACATAATAAATGTATGTATAGTTACAAGGTAAAAAGGATTCTTTCACAGGCTGCAGAACGACTGTCTATTAGGCTTGAACAGACCAATGACTTATTTAAATGATACATTTTACTCGCCATATGCCTGAGGTTGAAATATGGTAAACAAAATATACGACCATAATGGCATTAAAGGAAATGCTAAAGACATAAACAGTAACTATCGTTGACATGTTTACTCTCTATGAACACGCAGATGTATCAGCAATTCAACATTATAATCTTAATTGGATTGTTCAAACATCACGTACAAAATATTTATTCAGTAAGGTTGAATCGATTGTCAGATAAATTTAGTTAATACCATTTATGTCAAAAAAAGTTTGGTTTCTCATGCTCAGCGATTGGAATGTATTCAATTGAAGGTGTCAGTTAGTTCCTTTGGAAACAATTGAAACACACTAATAAATATTACACCGTAAACGCGTATTTATCTAGATTCAGTAATATTGGAACAGAAATATGTCGCACTCCGCAAAAGTCTACGACCTTGAATTAAAACACATAAAGATATTATTGTAAAACAATGACAATTAACAAACATGGTATCAGGAATGGTCATCTTTGGGGATGAACCTGACCACGACTTTGATTAATTCAGTTTAACAACTGATTTATATTTTGTTCAAAACGCGTAATGCTACGATGCTACGATTGTTGACTTTTAATCCTCTTGTGCCACGATTGTTTATTTTTAATCCTACGATGCTATGATTTTTTTTTGATTTTTTATCCTACGACTATTTTTTTAATTATTAAAAACTTTGTTAAGATGTGCTAGCTTTTTTCCTCCATTAACTGAAGCTGTATAAAGTCACATGCGTCTTGTATGACTATTTTTTTACATAATTTTGTTGATTTTAACAATAAAGACGGAACATCGTCATAATATGTAGCTTTGATAATAAACTTCTTCTGTTAGTCTCATTTGCAAAAGATCTCGTTTTTCGCTCCTCTTTTCCTAAGCTCCTTCTTTGGCTTGGAATACCTAGGATTCTCGTGAGTACTTACACTTCCGAGAGAAGAAAATGGGCGATATTTGTATTGATCTATATCTAAGCGATCACAAAACAGCTTGACGTCAAGCTCAAAGAAAACTTAAAGAAAACTAGACAAGTGCAAGGTCAAGGAACTAAAACCCATTAAAGAACCAAGTATGCTGACTATAAATTCTAAGTCGATAGGTTTTTTTGTATATATTTGTAACAAATATATATTTTTGTCTTCCTTATTAACCTTACTGTGCCATATGATGTGAAACACATCACTTTTAGCTTAGTTTAAACCTAGTTTAAACTAAACACATCACTTGTACCGACAAGATATTTTTCTTAATCGTTGCTATTCCGATAAGAATAATAATCTATTTTACCTCGATTCTTTCCGATGTTATTTGGTACCATGTATTCATTTCCGTGTAGAAAGCAATAAGAGTTTTTAAAATGTTCTCACATTATTGAATGTATTAAGTAACTCCTTTACAGCAGTATGTTTTACCATGCATATACATCTTGCAGATACATTGTATTTTTTAAATAATTCTTAAGCCAAGAAAATTGGTATTTAACATGCAGGACTATATGGTTTCATTGCGTGTACTGTCATCATTATTTTAAACTTATAAATGTTTTATTTGAATTTTAGGAAGAAAAATGGTGTTATTGTGTTATGACTTTGATTTATGACTTCGAAAATTTACATCTGTTAGGCAGTGTTGTATTTATTTTTGTTTATTTTTAAATTATCACCACTATATTATTGACATGAAAATAATATATAAGAAAAAAAGTATAAAATGTTCTTATTATTACCATTTTATTTTCAAACGGTACCAGCCTAATATGAGTCTAATTGCTCGGATGTTAAAAATATCAATTCGTTTATATATTACATCGGCAACATATATCACTTACTAGACTATATCTTCTCACTACATAAATTGGCCTCCATAAATGTTAATAAATAAGTAATTCTGGATATTTTCTTTTATATATCATTGGCTATTGGCCATGAAAAAAGATTTGTTCAAGAGTGCATTCCTCTCTCTGTGGGATATCTTCGTGGTATTAGGCCAAGTAGATACTAAAATACAATTGTTGGAGACCAGTAAGAAATAGGTTAATTGTAAAATAATGGTTCATATATGACGATTTATGGAAGTTAAACTCACACAGTTCTACGTGTCTTTACATTATATTTATACTGACTGTTGCAATGCCGTTACTTCCGCTTCTTCGTGCAAAAGAATTAAGATAAGAATTGAGACGGATTGGTCCTGATGATGAAGATGTTTAAATATTGACAGAATTACCGCCAATAAAGTTGAAGACAGATACATCCACAATGATGATTTTGTTCAGATACACTGACCTCGAACCTACGGCCTTTGGCTCTAAAGAGGTCTTATTTTTAGACTCAAACATGCTGAAGAAAGTATACAATGTACTCAAGAATATGTATCAATGTGTCCTGCGTATTTCATTTTTCTAAACGAAGTTTCAATCGGAAAGCAATTAGTCAAATCTCAACAAAGAACGAACGAGGCTCAATACATTAACATAGCAAAGCTGTTTCTATATGGCACATGTATTAGTGTGTTTGTTTGATTTTACATTTTAGTCTTATAAAAGTTAGTATGACACGGAATAAATATATGCAAAAAGCATGAAAGCTCTTAAGGCAGTATTAGTGTTTTGTATTTTTTCCAGATGGTTCTGCTGAGCTGTAACTGCCACTTTTAATCAAATGAGATGTGTACAACCTAACATCATTTGGGAACAAGTGAAAACAATCCAGGTAAATTGTATGTCTAATATCATTTATGACCAAGAGCAAATACATTCTACTACTCTTAAAAAGTGCATTTTACCAAACACATTGAGAGTTTCTTTATTTCTGTGTTTATACTATTAGTGTTTTTAGTCTGGGAGCGTAAGCGTCAGTGTGGGTGTGTTGTTTGTTTTTTGCTTTTGATAATTACAAAACATTTTAACATTGAAATGGATTATCGATAAATTATATAGACGGAAATATATAATGTTTACACGCTCTTTATTTTGTAAACAAATACTGAATTGGTAAACAAAACGTAATAATTCATAAAAGTCTAAAACAATCATGATAAACATTGTAAAATACACCTAAAATCGTTAAAATCAAGTACATTCAGTCAATATAAAACATAAAATAATTATAAGAACTATGATATGTTTTCTATTTTCGAGATTAAAAGAACAAACAAGCTCTTCTGTCTTTTGTGGCCTGCTGTAAATGTTGGCATGTCTATACATAGATCAAGGCACTTATAATATTTACACATTTTAGATCAAATGAAATAATAAAGCATATCAGACTTCTTTATATTTAAAATAGTCGAGCTAATAAAGAATCAATTTAAGATAGGCGCATATGTGAACTGACTGGGAAACTTAAATATATGACTAAACTAAGATAAACAGCCATTACTTCACTGTTTTACATACACAGATTAGCATAAAATGCAAACAAAATCTCACTTTTGACGAGACTAAAAGACAAAGTGACAAATTTAAAAATAAAAATAAAAAATAAACAGCATTGTAGATATATTACTTTTACATCAGCGAAATATCACCTTATAGCAAATACTAAGTAGTTTTATAAATAAGAAATAAATAACTGTGAAAGTTGAAATATTATCTATAGATATTATGTATTTTTTTAT
The DNA here is from genome assembly GCA_007844125.1 of Sinonovacula constricta. Taxonomy (NCBI): domain Eukaryota; kingdom Metazoa; phylum Mollusca; class Bivalvia; order Cardiida; family Solecurtidae; genus Sinonovacula; species Sinonovacula constricta. Next base: position 32,483,491 of record CM017555.1, read on the forward strand.
AATTTAAGTTTCAGAAGTTTTCTTAGTTGAGCGCTTTAAGCTATATACAGCACTGTATTTCTTTTAATCTACATTGAACACAAACAGGACGCCACAATCATTTGCACTTCTTCTAAAGTCATTTTGTCGTTAATTCAAATATTTAATTTATTTTACAATCAAGATTTTTGTTTATAGAAATAATACTTTCCCACCAAAGACAATGTGGACATTTTTATTATGTCACTACTTCCTCATCCACGACATCATCAAAATATAATAATACATCATTAAGTAGACAATTTTGTTTCAAAAGGATATGTTTTGTGCTTTTTGTGATTAGACAAACATTATTCCTTTGCAACAGGAAATCGCTATTTCTATTTATGAGGCTTCTTTTGTTATTTTTTTCTTTACTTGTAAGTTCATATTGCTTATTAACAGAGCACATTAGTAAAATATAACGAATCTTCAGTACTTACTTATAATGACCAAAACAAGTGTACATCAATCAGTTTATCAAATGTGCGAATTGTCTGTGACAATAAGTAAAAAGATTGTTAGAGAAAGTATTAAATTATATCACAAGTAAAAAGGTGACATATGTAGAGTGCGAGTAATAAACGCTAGGAATATGACTGGCTTAGATTGTGAAGCGCTATATCGTCGCACTTCTTGAAGGTTTTTGTCAAAGGGTAAAACCAATATCTCGTCAAAGTGAGACAACTTAAAGAAAGCAACTGCATCGATAGGTTAAGCTATATTATCTACAGGAACGAATCTGAATTCCAACACATTTTATGAACGCCAACGAATATAAGTTTCTCGATTAACACCACTAATGCGGTTCTAACCTCTCTGTTTTAGTGTTTTCAAACCATGAAGATAAAAGTTTTGCGTAAAAATATTTTACCAGGATTTTGTTTCTCAAACCAATATACGATAGACTTCTTTGACAACATTTTTCGAATAAAGTAAATAAAAAAAAGCCTGTGGCTTTTTTACAAAAAAGAAGCTTATATAGTTTAGGAGTACGAATTGAAAGACGCGGTATACCATTACATGTATTAGAAATGTACAAATATTTATCACATACATTTATAATTCATGATAAAAAAATTCTTAAACATGGCCTATATAGGCTATAAATATTTATATAAGACTTAACTTTTAAATCCAATCGTTGTGTCCTATTGAAAAAATAGAAAGGCAAGTGTCGGGTTTATGGTCTACCTCAAAGCAAATCTTTATTCAACACCTTTGCGATTTTAACTTTCGACCATTTTTATATTTGTTAATTAAGCATGAGGGTAAGAGCCTGTTTACACATAAATCATTCGTCTAGTGTGTTTGTTTTTTCATATAAACAAAATTTAATTTGTATAAGAATGTCAAATTGGTAAAATATATTTAAGCAATTGAACACAGTTGCTGCGAACGACTTATTCTTGCATATTTAATTTTATAATATTACCGTTTGAAAAGTACACGTATGCTATTCCGTATACTGCATATAGTTATAGGGAAATATTTCTTAGTTATCAACAAGGCAATTCAATAGATATTAAATTAACCTATACACAAGCCAACTATTATATTTACATTTATAGACCGTGACCGCTTCAGGGAACCACCAAGTTTCTGACATTGATAAAGTGTATTGGCGTCTAGAAGACCGACTCGATTCAATGTCGAGGTTTAATATTTCACACATCCTTTCTCGTTTGTTGTGTTTACTGTGCATCCTAAGATTGTGGACAATGTTTATATGTCAAGAAATGTACGAGTGATAATATTTATGTCTGCTTTTTTAATAAAAAGAACATTGCTCATTCTGTTTTAAGCATCTAACGCCAACGTATTGGCATTACAAGCTTTCATCGTGAAATCTAATTCAGAAAATATTAAAAGCCAAAACGAATTTACAATCTGCGAAAGCGGTTTTTACTGTTTAACTTGTCGCATTACAAAGCTGCGCAAAATCAATGAGTTCAGAAAGATCGAGCATTTTCCGGAAAGTAGCTTTTGTCACGTTGATGTCACCACATAGCGTTTTGTCTTTGGTACGCATTCGGCTTGTACTGATAAAAAATATTGTTCATAATTTGCAGTAGTTGCTTTCTTAAAATATTCCAATTGTGACGTCACAATGTTGTTGCTTTACTATTTAAGCACCAGCAATTTAAGTAGTCAACAGACGTAGGAAGAGATGAATGTTAATCTTTTGAATATATACACTACCAATAATTTTACACTATCTGAGAAAAAAATTAACTCCAATCTGCCTTAAGGTTTCTTATCTGAGATTATCATTCTTCTTTTCTATTTTCCTACGACAGATAAGCACATGAGAAGTTTGGAAATGAGGGTAGATTTTATACATCTATCTATATATTGAACATAATATGTGAATAATCCTACCATCACCTCGGACATTAGATATTTAAAGCCCCATTTGGTAACATTTGCTTTATCAAACAACAATATGTAAAACCCGTCACGCGCACCCGAACGGAGTACTTTTTAAATGCATAAATTCAATGTCGCACTTGAAGATCCAAACGTTATCAAATCATGAAAAAAACTTTAGGAGGCTGCAACAGCTAGTGAACATAATAGAATAGCTTAAAAGGATTTAAATACTTTTGTTGTTGTTTTTATTTATGACATGTCGTCATATATAGTGACGTAAATTTCTTAATACACATTACGTCGTTTATCTGTGTAACTTGGTGTTATTGATACAATAAAGCAAACCTGTACATACAATTCTATTAGTTTTTCCTGTTTTCAGTTGCGGAGAACAGTGTAAAATGACACTCAATCCAAAGGTCTAGCGACAGTTAAATCAGTTGAATGCTCTTTAACCATAAATGGTGTAAGTTTGACTTTAATATACGCGAAGCACCTTCTATTAAGTTATTGTGACTTGGGCTACAAGTAAGTTAGTTCAATTTTATTCACGTTTCTTAGAGATAATAGATCATGAAGGATTGGTAATGCTACTTTTTAGTGCGTATGAAAACATAACACACACACACACACACACACACACACACACACACACACACACACACACACACACACACACACACACACACACACACACACACACACACACACACACACACACACACACACACACACACTCGAATGCGAATTCCATTTTCGAAAAACAAAATGGATCTAACCATTAAATATAACTCCTATTTATAAATCATATTAAATCAAATGGTATGATAAATCGAATACAAGGTAACTGTTGTCGGAAAGCCTCGCGATTTAGATTTCTTTCAGCCTGATAACATTTTTATTTAACACTAACCTTGTAGTCTCCACGTATATGGCGAATAGCTAATATGGATATGTAACAGGTAACCGTCGTCCCTCATTAGGAACAATTAGGAATAATGCTATTATCATTCTCTCTCTCTCTCTCTCTCTCTCTCTCTCTCTCTCTCTCTCTCTCTCTCTCTCTCTCTCTCTCTCTCTCTGTGTGTGTGTGTGTGTGTGTGTGTGTGTGTGTGTTTGTAACTACAAACACTGCAATACACATATACAGTCTAAGCATGCTAGGCAACAAGACACATGTATGTGATCGTTGCCTTTTGCAAGTGACATTTAAGCTATTTGCATATAAGTCAATGAAACATCGTTTGTGTACGTCAATTAGAATAGAAATGAAACACCAGTGTTCATTACTGTACATGTTACTGTTTCCATATATCGATTAATCGCATTTTTGTCCCAGCTCAGTTCTTTGCTGGTGCCGCCGTAACGATATTTTACTTGTTTATTAGTATAGTGTGATTTATTGCTTTAAGTCGTTTTTAAATACACTCATATATTTACATGAAACTTTCAGTTAAAAATCGATATTTGATCTATTAGAATTTTGAATCCATCATGTCACATCACGTTTTCCCTTTAAAAATCTTCAAATAATTCATTTAAGCATATGCAAATTCTAAGATTTGAATTGGCACAATTGCTTTACGGCGGCGCATGATGACTGACATCTTTAATCGGAATACCAACGTGTCTGGATTCGTCAGTGCAACGAATAAGAAAACCAGTGTGAACCGGATGCACCGTTTTTATCGACAGGCGAGCTGGTCGCGAATTTATTCCTATATTGCCGACAGTAGCAAATCACATTTGGCCCATTGCTGGTTCTGTCAATGCATCTAATTGTTAAAACAATATGGTATCACCTAATAAACATCAAAGCTGTTCAGAAACAGCCATTTAACAAGAGACACTACATTTCATGAAGAGCGCGTTACGTAATAGATGACGTGATGACGTGATATAATAATCGATACATTGATTGGTTCCATAATGTGTCTGGTACCTGTTATATAAAAAAGTTCCTATTGTTTTGAGATGAGTCCCATGACCTGTCAACGGCGAGTGCGTTTAGTGGTGTAAATGGAATCTTGACATTCACTTCTTGGCAATTATATACAATATATATGAAATGCACTTCTAATGACAGTTTGAATACTTTTTATGCACTATTATTGGAAGATTACAAAAAGGAAAATTACCACAAACTTTTAAAATTTAAACTACGGCTAGGCAAAGGCATAAAAAAAGTTAATGTAACATTAGCAGATCAATAGAACAAACAACAACAATACATAGACCAAAACAGTTACCAACATAGGGTCAATCAAAATGCCGACTGGGGCCATGAACTCTGGTTTACGGAGTGCTCCAACATTATATTTCCAGTAGGGATTTATCCAAACAGTGTACATACAATTACAAACAAATAACAATAACAATCTGCTCATATTACTTAAAGGAGGATAGAAAATAAAATTGGCATATAGACAAGGATCTTTTTTTTAAATATTTATGTTGCAAATGTTTTCTTTTAAATTTAAATGTGTTATTTTTTGGTTCAGTTCAACAGGTAACATTTGCAAGTCAATAGTCACACAATGTTGTATGTCGGCTTGATTGAAATTTAGACTGTAAGTCTGATTTACTTTTAAAAACAAAAACTACTCGATGCGTAAGTGAGATTTTATATAACCTTATCTATTGTAAGAACATAAGCTTTCAAGAACAAATACACCATACGAATGCCAGCCACAAATGTACACCGAACTGGTAGTCGAAATATTGTGTTTAGAAATTGATCTACTTTTCATATAATGACAAGTGTATACCAGTGAGATCGATTTACCGATTTGACATTAATTTGTAGTGGCCTTACTTTATCGTATTATAGAGTAGAACATAGGGTAGGTCGAACTTGAGGTTTGAGTGCTTCGCCGAAAAGAACTTCCTTTGTAGTAACTTTAAAAGCCACAGGTACGTTGGATAATTACTTTTGTGGCCTTTTCGGAGTTTGTCTTGTATTAAAAATAATGCAGTGTTCAACTCTTTGAAGCATCTTTACTTTTTTAAAAAAAACTAATTTTGTAAAAACAACATGTAATTTGATTAGAATCCAACATACTATGTAAGATCTTTAATGAAACATAAAAATGTGTTTTCTCCATACGCACATTGCAAGTGTTTTATGTATGAGGCATATATTGTGACAGATTATGAAAAGTTTTCGCGATACCATTCCAGATTGAAATATGTGATTGTTTTGTGTTTTGTGGTTTTTGTTTGTTTGTTTTTTTTTTGGTTGGTTTTGGTTTGTGCGGGGGGCGGGGACCGGGAGTTTGGTCTCACGTGGAAGCATTTGGTTATTAGGAACATTAATAGTCTAACAGTTTCTTAGATTATTATCCTTACAAAAATAATTGGTAACAACAGTAATATGAATTTAAATACTATTTCTTATACTAGTTGGCTTCCCAAATCCAGCAATTTTTTTATCCTTATTTGTATTGTACTATCCAAAAGACTTGTACAAATTTTGATTCGATGTTCTTTTTTCTTTCTGAAAATGTTTTCGAATGTACTTGAGCCACAAAATGAGTTTATATAGATATACTGCTATCTTGACCTTTTGGTTGTTTGGTTGATAGGTTAGTTGGTTGGTTAGAAACCCACATTGGGATCGCTGTACAAGTTTATTATAGACAATCGCAGTTGTTTGCGCGGACCATTCGGTTTGTGTATAGGACCTCTTCAGTAGGATGAAAGTAATGTAGTAAAATTAGGGTTAAAATGCTTCAAAACAGGCGGTTGAATCCCGGTATGTGCATGGTTAGTTTTTTTCCCTTCCAACCTTTCCAATTTAACCATTACTTTTACCAGATTGAGAAGGAAACATGTATAGTCGTTTTTTTAATTTTAATTATGTACAACAATTTATTGGTTGAATTTGCCAAATTTTTTACAGTCATGTATATATACCCAAGTTTACCCACACAAACAAATAACAACAAACAAACAATATAAAACTAAAACGTTAAAGGTTCTTTCTTTCTTTTGATATGTTCAGCATACATAGACCTACAAAGTATGACAAAATGAAAACAATATCTGCAACAGTTTTCAAGAAATCTGTCAAACTTTAGAAAAAACTGATCTTATTTGCATAATAGAATAATTCTGTCAAATTATTATACTCTATTGGAAATCGAAAATACCATTTACTATACAGTGTATATGATATCTTATCATGTTGTGTTGTTAAATCGATTGTATGCAACACATTACCACATTTTTTAAGAAAAAATGTTAGTCATACTGTTATTGTGTGTTCAAATATTTTGTAAACATGGAAAAGTGCTTGAAAAATATACAGATTAGGTTTGTGACCATATGGTCAAGTAAATGTTTATAACAAAAAAATAAAACGACGAGCACGAGAACCCAATTTTTTTCTTTTCAGATTTGAATTTAACACACTTTTATCTATAAAGTATATAAAACTGCAAAGAATCTATGAAAGGGAAATAAAATGTCTTTAACTTCTTCAGGAACAACACATTGGCTTGGCGTTTTTGCAAACAGGTTTTGAGGCTATGTTCTTATATATCATCAACAACTTCCTTGTTGTTCTTTATGAATTCCTTTCAAATTTACTTGTTGATTCTTGTTATAAATGTCAGTAAAAAAATTAAAAGTGCTCACTTTGCTAGTACACTATAACGGTTGTGAAACTAGTTTTTTAGAGAGCAACAACCCAAAGGTCACTAAATGAGTTATTTCTTGAAAAGGTAAGAAAGCACATTTAGCGTTTTAAATTTTTATAACGGACACATTAATGTACAAAATAATAAATATTGAAAACAAGATTTTTATTAGAGTAGTAGCACTGATTTTGTAACACAAATTTGCAAGTGAGCATCAAATTTTACCTTTTTTCATTATTTTCTCCCTTATTACGTTTTGTATTTTTTTTAATGTTTTAGAAGAGGTCAGTTTAAAGTTTGAATTATGTATTCACTTATAAAACATGTACTGTCTTATATGTACATTTGCATTATTTCATTTGCAAACGGCATGAACCCCTAGTTTGTTGTAGTACTAAAACAGTTTGTAACAACCTCACTTTTTCTTTCTTTATTTGAACTCAGTATACTTTAAACTTCCATATATGGAAAATAAAAAATAAAGTACAGAAGGAGATCAAACTGAAGAAATCTTCTTTTAAGTGCACCTTATAGTGTCCTATCTTGTGATAGTTAAATAGGTAAATAAGAAAAGGTCCTATCAAAATTTTCACAGATATTTAAATTTTATCTACCTGCAGACCAAGGCAGACAAGGTAAATGTAAATGTGACAAAAACACAGAGACGAGACATAACACACAAAAAGAAAAACCATCAGTTACCGCCTTGGAACGGTCAGTCGGCAAAAGGGCCAACTGGAGTGCTTAAACCTGGTTTGTGGAGCGCTCCAACCTCGCACTTCCTGAAGGTTTTTCTATCAAACAAACAGTGTAAATAAAAATATTCCGTCAAAGTGAAACAACTAACAGTAGGCACCTGCATCGGGAGTTACAACAGATATATTGAACTTATATACATACATGATAACTAGTAATAAAATAACATATGTACAGTATGTACAGTAGATAAAAGCCTCGGCAACAAAAACATTCCAAATGAGAGAGTAGTTACAAATAAAATGAAGCAGTACAAGCGCTGATATATTATAAGAACAATATAATGACGTCATAAATGCCATGACGTTATATGCCAAAAGTGTCAAAAGTGAAATGTAAAAAATACGAAGAAATAATAGAATTTTAGAAAAACAACAAAATAAAACGTAGTATTGTTTAGAGTTAATACGTTTAAAAAAAACATATCATAAACGCCAAGGATTTATCCGCAGTTGACATATTATATATGATAATGATTAAAATAAATCCCGATGTTATACCTACTGTGCAATCTCACGTAAAGGGTATGGAGACTGCTCAAGTTGTCCCACCTATATAGGGCACGACTGGAGAGATGAAGAGACAAGAAATCCAACAGTGGCTGTCCAATTATGGCTTTAAGTCACTGTTTTCATATAGTCTCAACGACCTGTCCGGTCATCGTGTAATTTAAAAGCAATGCAAGTTCTTGACTGTAAAAGGGTCAATTGCAAGCAATGCAGTACATCGAAGGATTCCAGGGTTGTAACCGTTTGCAATACATTTTCTGATAAGTTTTGTAAAGTGGTCAGAAAAGTTATTGAGACCCTTGATCTTCTTTAACTTGTATAAAACATTTCCATAAAATGCAGGATGGCTTATGCCTTTCTGCATAAGTGTTTCATACTGCTATTATACTTAGAAGCAATAAAATCATTGCGGTGAAAGAATTTTGAAAACGCCTTTCTTTATTTATGAAAACGAAAGCCTTGCTGTAACAGTTTAGAAGAAATAAACAGGTTTCTATCATTGAAATCTTCTACTTTAGTACAAACTCGTGCAAACCTTGTAAGTTGTGATATGTAAATACCATAGGAGGTAGCACGAGGTGAATCACCACCAAGGTATGGATAATTCACAATACTAAAGTTGAAATCATCTCTCTTGTCATAGATTTTAGTAGAGACGTTGTCATTGAAAATATTTATCTCAATGTCTAGAAATGCTGCATTTAAATGTCAGTTATTTGCTTTATTAAGGCTAAGTTCTGGAGGGTAAATCAGATGGATCATTTGAGAAAAGAAATGATTATCTATAGTTAGAATATCGTCAAGATAGCGTGACGTTAAATTGAAAGCCTCTATAATGTGGCTTTGGTTTGAAGGGGATAAAGTTAACATGAAATCACGTTCAAAGCAGTATAAAAACAAATCTGCAATTAATGGTGCACAGTTGGTTCCCATAGGGATACCAATTACTCTTCTAAATAAAATGTCACCGCATTTTATGTAAATATTGTCTAATAGAAAACGTAAAGCTTCACAAACATCCGTGCAATGTCCACATAGTAAACTTTTCTAAGAATGTGTTGGTAAAAAATGCATTACTTTCATGACATGCAATATATAGACGTTGCTCTCGAGCAAATGTTTTCTCAATAAGAGCAATCAGTTTGGTCTTAATTAAATCATGAGGTAAAGAAGTGTACAGCGTAGAGAAATCGTAAGTATTAACTGCAGAGCAATGAAAGTTTTAAATACGAAACTTGTCTAAGACTTCTGAAGAATTTTTAATAGACCAAAAAATGTTAATTCCTGATTTTTCATACACTTTTTCACAATATTTAACAACGTGATTGCGAACGGCTGTAAGGCAAGACGTAAGTAGTTTAGATATGTGAGTGGTGGTGCTAGAGCTTAGCTATGAATCGTGACTTGTATGGTGTTTTGTGAAGCTTAGGAATCCAGTACAAGGAAGGAAGTTTTTCTTGCTTTGTTTCTATTTTGATATTGAAATTATGCAATATCTGTTTATGTTTGTCAATGACTGTCTGAAAGTCAAGGTTGGTGCAAGAGTAAGAACTGGTAGTGGATAACTCAGCACTCAGTATATTTTTGTAATAAAGTCGTCAGACAAAAATTATGTTGTTTGAAGCTTTGTCTGCAGGTACAAGTACAAATTGATCGTGAATATTCTGAAAGGACTGTTTTAGATGTTTTAAGTGATAAAAAGGTTTCTTAGGTAAACTAGAAGGATGGGAGCGGTAGAATTTAACGCGATTTTTTATTATCTTAATGGAATGACTTTTCCAAGTATTAAGTGCTACTGTATCCGTGTTTTCTCTCTTACACCAGCGATCGGCAAACAGATTAATTGCATCAGCAATTTCTTTGCAACAAAGGCCAAAATCTATGTCATCTGGCAGGCGATATTTCGGGCCCTTAAAGAGTAATTTTCTCAATTTGTAGTCATCGATGATGTTTAAATCCCCAGTAATGATATGGCCAGAAGGTAAATAACAGAAAGGTGAAGTTGAACAGTTACAAGAATCTTGAGAAAGGTCATTTAAGTTAAGGTCTGCTACTGTTTGGTTGTAATTAAAAATAAGACCTCTAATGGGTTTTTTGTACTTATAACAAATCATTGGGTTTTCTTTGTTTTCGAAGTAACACGGGATTTTATTGATGATATTTTTTGTCCCGAAAGATACTAGGTAAGTCGATAAAATCAATCCCTTTATTAATGTATTTGATTTTCATGAAATGTCGTTTATGTTGAGACTGTTTATCTATATGTGGTCTTAAAGCATGGGTAGTATACTTTTGAATGATGGAAGCCACCTCATATAAAGAATGAGTACGTAAATATATTTTATCTGCCTCATTGTCCAAAATAACTAGTGATTTCAAGGGTAGATTGGTAACTGTACAAAGTAAGGCGTGAATACCTACCAGATCGAATATAAAGTGTGTTCAGATCTTCAATAGAAACTGTTTTTCTAAATCTGCGCTTAAGATTATGGTTTTTTCTAATTCCATGAGACCGTCATTTGCGCTTGCGTAAAGATAGAATACTAAAGATGTCAATGTTCGAATTCTTAGAAATATTGCCCGCCTGATAAATATTGTCATTAAGACCGAGTGGAAATGGAGTCTGAAGTTTTTTAATCCAATCAAGTTCGGCACTGTATCTGGCCTGTAATTTCAATCCTTTAGAAACATCGTCATCGAAAACAATTTTTGGCAAAGGTTGTAAGTTCACATATTTTAAAGAATGTCCTGTAGTTAAAACGACGAGCGTTACGGATTTTATATGAATGTTCTAGAAATCTAATTTTAAGCGCCCGCCCCGTTTGTCCAACGTACTGCAGTTTACAGTTAGGATGGTTTCATGTTATAACATAAATTATGTTGTTACTTTGTCAATCAACATCACAAGGTAAGGAAATGTTAAATGTACGGCCATTTACAGTGGACTTGACAGTGGAGTTACAGTTAAGGAATCTACATGTACTACATCTTTTATAATTACACTTGTAGATATTAAAGTACACATTATGTCCACTTTGCATTTGTGCGGGGGAATTCTTTACAGTACTACTAGGAACGTTACGTAAAATACACGACTTCCGAAGAAATAAATTACTCGAATTGGAAATATAAACCCGGGAAGACGGGTGTAATTTTATTGGTGAAATATTGACAGTGACTCTTCTAGAAAATATATCATCAGAACCATGAGACAAATGCACAGTAGATACATTATGCAATTTTAAGGGAGACATATTAATGTTTGGTTTTAGTAGTCTGTTCATGGTTGTTTTAACTCAAGTAAAATAAACCTAAGTCCAAGGTATGTCAAAAGAAAATATACGTAACAATCCTGATAGGATGAATTAGATGACAACATAGATCACATGCACGGGGAGATTTTTTACGACCGCCACACTGCACAAGCAACACTGTTGTGATTATGAATAAGACGATTCTTTCACAACCTGCAGAACGACTGACTATTAGGCTTGTACATACTAATGCCATATATATATATATATATATATATATATATATATATATATATATATATATATATATATATATATATATATATATATATATATATATATGATACATTTGCTCGTCATATGCATAAGAGTGAAAGATGGTAAACAAAAACATACGACGACAATGGCATTTAAGTAATTGCTAAAGACATAAACATTAACTATCTTTGAGATTTTACTCTCTATGAACACGCAGATATAGCAGCAATTCAACATCATAATCGTCATTGAATTGTTCAAACATCACGTACAAAATATTTTTTCAGTAAGGTTAAATCGATTGTCATATGAATTTAGTTCAAACCATTCATGTCAAAATAGTTTGGTTTCTCATGCTCAGTCATTGGAATGAATTCATTTTAATGTGTCAGTTAGTTCCTTTGCAAAAAATGAAACACACTAATAAAAACGACACAGAAAACGCATATTTATCTACATTCAGTAATATTGGAACTGAAACATGTCGCACTCCGCAAACATTTGCGACATTGACTTAAAACACATTAAGATATGATTGTTAAAGAATTACAATTAACACACATGTTATTATGTTATGATGTCATCCTTGGGGACCAACCTGACCATGACTTTGATTAATTCAATATAACAACTGATCTACATTTTGTTTAAAACGCGTAATCCAACAATACTACGATTGTTGATTTTAATCCTACGATGCTAAGATTGTTAATTTTTAAACCTACGATGCTACGATTGTTTATATTTTAATCCTACGATGCTATGACTGTTTATTTTTAATCCTACGATGCTACGATTGTTTATTCTTAAATGATTAAAAAAATTGTCATGATGTGTTAGCTTATTTCCTCCATTAACTGGAACTGTATAAAGTCAAATGCTTCTTGTATGAATATTTAAGAAAAAACGCAAGGGACGTTGAAGAACAGAAGGTGAACAAAAATTGAACGCAATTAAACAATTAAACCGAACTTGTTTAAGTTTTTATTTCTTTGTTGATTGTAACAATAAAGACGAAGCATCATCATAATATACTGCTTTGATAACTAACTTCTTCTGTTAGTCTCAGTTGCAAACGATCCCGTTTTCCGTTCCTCTTTTCCTAAGCACCTTCTTTGGCTTGGAATACCTAGGATTATCGTGAGTACTTAAACTTCTGAGAAAAACCTTACGGGCGATATTTGTATTGATCTATATCTAAGCTATCACAAAACAGCTTGACGTCAAGCTCAAAGAAAACTTAAAGAAAACTAGACAAGTGCAGGGTCAAGGAACTAAAACCAATGAAAGAACCAAATGTGCTCACTATAAATTCTACGTCGATAGTTTTTTTATATATATTTGTAATGTATATGTATGTTTTATTTGCCTGTTAACCTGACGGCGCTATATGATGTGAAACAAATTACTTTTACTATTAGCCTTCCTTTGCATTCTAAAAGGACCTTGTTATCGTTCCGTGGGACGTTGTATTTGAACCGATGCATTTATCTTAACTACAGTCTTCAATTAAAATGTATCAATAATTTCAAAATAAAAACCTGTATCAAAATAAATAGTAAATTAATAGTTCTGGCATTCAAAAATTTAGTTATTATCACATAAAACAATGTCGATGTCTTTTAAAATGGCCGTTAAAAATGATAGAAAATGATTAGAGGTTGCTAAGTATTTTTTTATTGTAAAACTTTCTAAAATGTACCTTTTTATATTCATCTTTATATATTTATCATACTCGGTCTTGCAACCGACTCTCATATATGTGTACATCAAAGACATCTGCAACGATTAGGCGTCGAACTTTCATCTCACCGATCATTTACCATTTCACTCTGCATTTTCAAACTAGTTCCCAATTTGTGATTAATTTGATGTTAAAATAATAAGTCAGAAACATATATCTTTGAACACAAAATTTTTCCTTTCGATAAACAGACAGACACAACTCTATTTAACAAATTGTACGTAGGGGAACATAGCTGTCATCAATTAATGTAAAGGCTGTCGCATATGCACGGTATTAACGGTAAGAAAGATTATGGCCTGCACGGACAGACATATTGATAATTTAATGCAAGGGCAAGTGGACAATATAATCATTTTGGCAATTATTTTATAACTTTTGATGTAATACACTTTAGGTGCATGTGCAAGAATTTTTGTATCTAGTAGTAAACATGCTTCGTTACACTTTGGAAAGTTATGTTATGTATTACATACTCGTAAACAGATAATGAATTAAGCTTATCCTCTCCAATTCTTTAATAAATCTTTACTCGGTTATCGACGTGTATTAAACAAGAACTTGAGTCATTAGTATAACCCATGGTCTGACAGCCAGCTCTCATACATCAAATACATCAGAGTCGAACTAACCATTCAGTGATCCTTTAACATCCTGCTCTGCATTTACAAACTAGTTTGTGATTATTTTGATGTTAAAATCTGACTTAATACAGTCACAAACAGTTATCTTTGAACACACAATTGCTTCTTCAGATAACAACCTAGACAGAATTCTATATAACTAACACTACATATGGGAACATAACTGTCATCAGTAAATGTAAAGGCAGTCGCTTATGCTCGGTGCATTAGCGATATGAATAATTTATTGCCTGCACAGACAGACATATTGATGATACAAAGCAAGATCACAGCAACTATAAATCACTGCTATCGTTTTGCTTGCTGGGGTTAAAAACTTTTTAAATAACGTGTGAGATGTGGTAACAATTGATTTTTATAACCAAAAAAAAGTGTTCTTGGGTTTCTCCTTAATATTTAATCGTGAGCGACTATTATTGTGTGAGTAATTTGTCTAAGCATATTAACAGAAAAAAACACTAGTGAATTGTTTAAAATGATTAAAAATTTAAACGTTATTATCCTGAAAGAAAAGTACTCATCGGAGATCTGCTTGTATGGTAATATGACTAAAATAAAGGCGTTATTAACACTGAACTATTTCAACATTTTTTATCGGCAGATGATTAAGGTTTTTGTTTACTAGACGAACGATTCTTCTCTATCATTTTGGGAAAAATGTAAAATAAAACTCACTGTAAATGCACTCAAAATACTATATACTGGAAAAGAAACTTTGGCAGAAATATATTGTAATATCCCAGTATTATTGCCACTTATTGCCAGTATTATTGCATGCATGGTTTAAATAGGTTCAAAGTCATTTCTGCATTTTCTTCATCAAGCATAAACTTCTTTAAATTCAGTAGTTTACTTTTTGATAGTGTAACGGCATGTTCGTAGTTCCCATCTTGAATGTTGCATCATGGAAATTGTAAATTTTATTGCCAATAGTTACGTAGTTATTGGCATCGTCTTCTCAAGATATAGTCTGTATGTAAGAAAATGGAGAAAATGATGAATAAGCAAAGATTTATCTCCATGGTATATAATATTGATATGAAATAGTTTTATGTATGTCACAAGGTAATTTCTTATTTATTTATTAGCCTTTGTAAAGTTATATAGAGATTTTAATTTGGGTCATCGATTTACCTTAAACTGTGACCAATTACTTAGTCAATATTCGTCTGGTCACTGACCAATTAACCATCCTTTGGCCATTTTACCTATTTTTACCAATCTTTAGTTGGTCACTTGCCTAACTTCTACTGAAAGGTATAAACGGCAGATTTTTCCGAGTAAACCAGACAGACGTTCACCATGAATGCTAAGGTAAGCGCGGTAGCAATTATATGACTGTATGTTGTTTATAAGCTGTCGGTGCTAGGTAAATACGTAAACTGAAGTGAAAACAAGTTTTATTTAATTAATTCCTTTTCCAAGAAGTACTTTATACATATTTGCCTACACTGTTTTATATAAATCTAATCTTGAAAAGGTAGACCGACATTGGTGAACTGTACTCAACATAGTACTAAGTACATAGTATTAAGTCATTTAGACATGGTTTGCAAAAGGTAGACCCACTACGCACACTAATAACTGCATTTATCATTGGTGAATATAAGACTGACGATTCCGTTGTTAATAAGCGCAATTCTTTATCTAGAGGAATGGTGTTGTATTGAATAACAAGAGCCTGGCTACCTATCAATATATATATATATATATATATATATATATATATATATATATATATATATATATATATATATATATATATATATATATATATATATATATATATATATATATATGAGATAAAGACTACGACAGTGAACAGTGATTGAACTTTTGTATTATTTTGCTCAATGAAAACTGTTGTTATCATTAATGATTGATCAGAAAATATAAGAATTAAACACTGTTAAGTTGAAATTTTTGTTGTTGGAATATTTACACCCAATAAACATAGTAAACATAAAGCCGTAGGATTACATCATATACGCCAGGGCGTAACAATATCTATAGATAAATAGCCAAAGTGTCATGTATAGCGTTTCGTTATATTGTATTAACCATCAATTCTAAGAAAAATATTATATGTACAAGTACACGTATGAGTATTTTGCGAAAATTTCATTTCATCACAAATTGATATTTCCTGGAATATGCTTCGATACGGCATGCGTGAAAGTTTGTAACGGACAAATTCGCTTTTTAAGATGTTATCTACACCCTTTATCAAAATAGAAACTAAGATAAGGACAGGTGCATTCCCGTTTTGGGGAAATACATAAAGAATATAGTAAGAAATAATAAAACGGCGATAAATTGATAAACTATATGTGGTTCAGACTCTTTTTTGTGTAACTGAAAGATTTGTCGATTATCCCTTTTTCATGTTCATTAGCAGAGACGATTTATATTTTCTGTCTTTGTATGAAAATTGATAACCACATCTAATGGCAGATTGTACTGTTAACGAGACACCAAACAGTTGGATCCAAACTGTTTATTAATAACAATGTCCGTTTGCCACAAGCTGTTCTCGCTAAATTTCACTGTTTTCAAAAAGGATTATATTCAATAATGCGACTTGGATGGCATTGCACCAGTTAAAAACACTAGTGTCGAGATAAATCACACCGATTCCCGTTGCTGATCTACATTAAGATAATGAGCGTATCACAAAGACGATATCGATTTAATTTGCAAATCCGTTATTCTTCTTTGTCTTAGTGCAACGCAGGCATATCCAAATGAGAAGTATGGTACACAAATAGTAAGTAAGGACTTAAGTAATTTTGTTAACTTCAAAAGGTCCTATAAACAACGAGCAAAAACAGAAAACATCTTCTAATTAACTGAAAAAAATAGAAAATAGGCAACTCATCCTTAGATTCAGTCATTCTCTTTATACATTCTACAACATAGACATTTTGCAGCAGTGATATCCCTATTGTAGGAGGTGGCTTATGACCCGGTTTACTTACAAATTATGTCGAACAAACCGTCCTAAGTGTGTACATGTTTATGAACATCGATTTCAGTATCCCGTATATGTAATGACAAATACATTAAAGTATGCTGGTGAATACGACACTTGTCTGACTCTGTCTGTGTAATAGTAGATTGCATATAATTTTCTATATTTATCCATGCTAAAATGCAGACCAACCGGATTAATCTGTGAACCTAAACATATATAGTCCATGTCATGTCAAACATTCAAACATATTTGTGACAGAAACAGATATATATGAAAAATGGTCATGTAATGAAATTGGGGTTTAAAAAAGTGACCAGAATCCATAGCCCAATTAAATGTGGGGCATTGATGTGAAGCCCATGAAATCATTATATTGTTTCCACTCAAAAGACCATAAAAACTTTAAGTATGAACTCGCTTGTTTCATAGGGTTCTCTTTATTTTTATTTGAAGTTTACAGAGGGACATGGGTACATCTTTGACTAGTTTTGCATAGACTATGTGCTAGTTTTTGGAATTTCAGTGCTAAGTGGTCGGGTTATTTCAGATGGATTGTTGCATGCAAGGCTTTGAATTCGTGGGTTGAAAGTGGCGATGTCCGGGTTATTTTCCATTGCTTTAGGGTGCGGTATCTGTATGTGTTGCGATGCACTTATGCTGTTGGGTCGGCATCATCAGGGAATTGTTTGACCTCTTTGCGTGACCTGTCAGGAATTTGCTGGTTGTGGTTACCATGTGCGTGTCCTTTTGGCTGCTGCATTGCTTTATAGCGGTCCTTTGGCTGTTGGGGTTTTCGTTACTATTGAGTTCCGCTGTGACTTTTGGCGATTGTTTGGAAATGGATGAGTCATTGACTTGGGCCATAGGTTTATAAAGTTAGAAATAATGTATTCACCGCCCCAGTCGTGACATTTCTAAGTAGGAAGATTTGGACATTCCGTGTGCCCCTAACGTGAAATTTGTAAAGTAAGAACAATTTTGGGTATATGCCTTTGTATATTTTATGTTATTGTCTAATACACCCCAGAAGGTTTGTTTTGTGAAACCTGGATGTTTGTAGACACTGAGAGGTATTGCGTTTTGTATCGTTGTTTTGGGTGTTTTTCTACTACATAAAGACATCTTCTTCGTGTTCGATAAATAGCCATCTTTGTTCTAAATGATATCACAACAAATCATTGGAAAAGGCATCTGCCGAATACATAATTATGTTCCTTTCTGCATTTAGTCATTATGTGCAGAACAGTCCACGCACTTTGGTTAGTTGACTAAAGTGGCCTAGTGGTAATGCACAAACAAATATAAAAGTCTTCATGGCGGTTTGTTGCAGACCAGTGAGCTTCACATTTTTCCATAGCTTCGTTCTCAATTTGCCAATACCTGTCCCTGTTAGGTAACAGACCAAACTCAACGTTATTACTTTGCATTTCCTTTTATTAGGCATTTTAGACATTATGCTTCTGAAAGCTGTATTGATCTTCTGTATTCATTAAATCACAGAATTATTTCTTAGTTTTTATTAATAGAAGATAACTAAACTTTATTCAAAATAGAAAAGCATATATAATACATATTAGAATATAAATATAAACATGGAAATACAGTGTTCATTATATCTGTTTTAACTCCCGATGCAGGTGCTTATTGTTAGTTGTGTCACTTTGACGGGATACTTTTATTTACACTGTTTGTTTGATAGAAAAACCGTCAGGAAGTGCGAGGTTGGAGCGCTCCACAAACCAGGTTTAAGCACCCCAGTTGGCCATTTTGCCGACTGACCGTTCCAAGGCGGTAACTGATGGTTTTTCTTTTTGTGTGTTATGTCTCGTCTCTGTGTTTTTTGTCACATTTACATTTACCTTGTCTGCCTTGGTCTGCAGGTAGATAAAATTTAAATATCTGTGAAAATTTTGATAGGACCTTTTCTTATTTACCTATTAATAACACGCCGTAAAACAATGATCTACCAAAAAGGGTCGTTGCGAGCCTTTACCGTGTTATCTTTACAGCTACGAGAGTTGATATAAATATTAAATTATGCCGGTTAATGGTATGGTTAAATACATTACACGGTATCTCACCAACGGGTGGCCAAGCTATATGGGTCATTTGTATGTCTGACACATCCTTTCTCGGTTTTGCCGGTGATGTCAGTAAACACATATAGCAAGTTTTAACATGTATCTTAAACTCGAAACCGGATATAGTCATCCGTTACTTGTCTGTTGGTTATGTGTCTTACCCGAAACCCATGTAGTGCGTATCCGGTTCTGGTCAGGTACTGATCCGTTTCGAGTCTGTTTATTTCCATTTGAACTGAAAATGGTTTGTTAGCTGATAGACCGGACGTGCACCGGCCAAAAGCCGCTCGCCTTACAGGCAAAATTGACAAGCAGTGGATGTCAGAAGACGACTTAGATGTTGTCATTTAATTCATCCTATAAGGATTGTTACGAGTATTCCCTTTGATGGACATTCGACTTTGGTTCTTCAATTTCATCATCACATGAACAGGATGCTACAAGCATTTATTCGTCTTTAGTCATGTTTGTTTATGATTCAGAAAGTTAATTTCATTTATAGTCAACCATTTTTGTGTAGTTTTTCAAATCGAAATAATATCATATTATTTTCTAAACACTATGTTGACATTATTTTTCAATGACGTCAATACTTTCGTCATAACTTATAGAAAATATCAGCGCTTGGACATTTTGTATTCAAATAGATCCTTTTTCGTTTCCTTGCTTGCATTTGAGAAACGCGTCAGGAAGTGCGAGATTAGAGCTCTGTAAAACCGGTTTAAGCACCCCAGTCGGTCCATATTGCCGACTGACCGTTTCAATGCGGTAACTGTCGCGTTTGCTCTTTTTGTTTAATGACTCAACACAAATTTGCTCTTACTTTTCGCTTGGCTGGCATGTGAAATATCTTTGTTCTATGCCTTTTCGGAGTTTGGTATATGTTGCAATGCTCATAGGACTTTGTCATATATTCTTATTAGAGAAAGTAGTTGGATACATTTAGGACATGAACAATCAAATATACATCTTCCGGAGTAATAAAATTTGGCACTACTTATCTAGGTATAAACTAAGTTCACGGAATTTCTCTTAGTGTTTGCATAGAATTTACCGTATTGCTATGCAAAACAAGCTGTCAAAGAAAAATGAAACTCCATTTAGAAACGATTATTAAATTAACTATGTTTTGATGAAATGTGTCGCCTTGCATATCTTTATAGAAACCACAATAATTGCGTTTCTGCATTTAGCCACGTGTATGTGCCTTTTGGCTATACATTTTACATCCTAATTAACTATTAAAGGCAAGATAAAGTAAACATGTTAACTGTGTATAAACGTCAATATCATATTGCTCAACTGAACGTTAGCACCTCCATGCACATAATTTGAATACATCTATACAAAGTTTACTAAGTAGCCACAGGAAACTAACACTTACATTAAACTGTTGCATGTCACTTGTTGTTGTTATTGTTGTTGTTGACGTTGTTCAATCAGACAGCACTCCGAATTTAGATACACCAGATAATATATAAATAAAAATATCAGTAAATAAACGTAGGGCTGGAATACCTCAAGACCAGTGTAATGTGGACACTTATTTTTTTTAAATATAAATAAATAAAACGTGTCGAATACTATAATGTATTTGCTCTGCAATAACTTCAAATTCTTAATTTCTAATTTACAGTATTATGATAATCTAGTTTTTTTCTCTGTCTATTCATGCTGAAACTGAAGTGTACAATGATTGACTTGTAGGAAATACCGGTTTGCGAAAAGGCCAGATCTGATAGATGGTTGTAAGCAGAAGCCAGACATATTATTGATGACGTATGTCTGCAGGATTTAGTGGCTGATGCAGTTAATATTTAATATAGTCTACTGGCATCTAGTAGACCGATGTATTTCTCAGCCAGTATTTAGCATACAATACATCCATTCTTGTTAATCATATCCCAGAATATTATTTAAATAACTGATATTTGACAAGGTACCTCTAGCCGATTTTAACTGTGATTTTATATTGTAGATAAACTACGTTTTGCACGTTACCATTGACATTTTATATAATACACACAAACACACACACACATACACACACAGAGAAGTCGATATGTTGGCACTGATAACAAACTTGTCTAGAACGTACCACTTTATGAGATGTATGGTTTTTAATGGCGTAAAATAAAACGTGGTATCTATACTTTCAAGTTAAAGCTAATTCCCACAACAACACACTTAAAATCCCAATATTTTCTAGATGCACGATTATGAATTAAATCATGTAGACCAACATCTAACCCAGATACTAAACTCTCCTTTCCGAGTTAAAAGTAAGCGAGACACCTGATTTTAGTGAGTAATATCTAGTTAAATGAAAGATTAATGGTGCAAGAAGGGTGTTGTAATTATAAACGTGCGTATGTTCTGACAGGTCAGTGTGCATTATAACACTTTTGTCTGAATGTACAAAAGGAAAAACTTAAAAAAATCATGAAGTATTCACAAATTACTTCCGAACTTTATATAACAGAAAAAGCAGAAAAAAAAACGCATTACAATACTAAAGCAGAATTATAACAGTTATTCTGAATTTTGACATATTTATAAATAACATGTTTAACCTACAGGATATTCATACTGTTTAAAGTTAAATACTACGTCAAACTGGATGTCATTTTGTATGTAAAGTCGGTATCATTTCTTTAAATTATCCAGCTAATGTGTAAACTAACAGCTGTTGTCGTTTGCGTGTCTTAGAGAAACGAAATGACGAGTAACAAAATCCGGCTCTCATGATGGGCTATGTGACATAAATCTGCCCCTATGCCGCCATGTCACAATTGATGCAGCTGCTCATCATATATAATCATTAATTTAAAAGGTAATTAAGAAAAGGTCCTATCAAAATTTCCACAGATAATTGTGCACAAATTTGTACACAACTCGAAGATTTCTATTCCAAAGAACAGGTTATCGGTTTAAACTTTTTACAACAAGGCTTTAGATTTTACCAAGGAAGGTGTTTTAAAATAAATTATTTCACCGCAATTATTTATTGCTTCAAAATATTGCAGAATTATTAAAATAATAATGCAGCACAGCATAGTCCATCCCATGTTTTCTGGAAATACTGTATATATGATAAACAAAATCAATGGTCTCAATAACTTCTTTGACCTCTTTACAAAAATTATCAGGAAATTTATTGCTGATAGTTACAACCCGGAAATACTCATTCACTGAACTGCATTGCCTGCAATTGACACGTTTACAGTCAGTCAACCTGCATTGCTAATAAAAAATGCCAGTTCGTTGAGACTATGTGGACTACGGTGACTTAAAGCCCATCTTTAGACAGTCATTCCTGGATTTTTGTCTCTTTATCTCTCCAGTCGTTCCCAATAACTTGAGCGGTCTCCATGGCCGCATTTTGTCGTGAAAAAATCTTACACATATCAGGCAGTTTCTTCTCCTGCGGTCATCATTGTTTCATCAATAGGCATTTTATATTTGGTTACGGTAATGTAAACTTGAAATCCACTTCTTAATAAAGGGACATGTCAAAATCTTTTATCAGGGCACATGCAAAAACAGAAAAAAAATCTATGAACAGAGAAGGGTTTGACAGAATTGGATTAATTGAAGGACCAGACATGGTAATAACGCAAAGCATAAACTACACAAAAAGGGTTTTGCAAAAAGAGTGAGTAATATACTCTTGAATGTACTATCTCGAAGTGCGAAACGGAATAATTAATCAATTTATCAATTTGCATTCCATTACGAATCAATTATCACAAATGTGTTTGGTCTGTCGCTAGATTCAACTTGGTAAGAAACATTCAATTATACGTCTGCTTTTGCTCATTGCGAATTATTTAATTGCTAATCGAAAATAGCAAGTCAACAATCCAGCGTAGAAGTACGAAGATCTACAGTGACGTTGTTATTTTTTAAATATAGGTTTTAAGTGTATGACAAAATTGTCGGCATTTCATAAAGTAGATTCGTATCAATGTCGATTCTTGCTATAGCATGCACTATTTCTTGGGTGTCTTGCTTTCTTATTTACTTTTCATAACGGCCTTTTAAGATGCGGAACCGGCGAGCCATTCAATAGATCTCTTTATAATTTAACAAAGCACAACCGTATCCCTGTTTATTATCATATTTACCCATAAGATGTCTACCGTTTGGTACATACACTGCAGGTTATTTAATACTTTAAAACGTAAGGTTATCTATCCGAAAAGTAAGATAACATAGTTTTGGTTATTTTTGGTATAACAGATGAGTATTAAGAATAAACTTTTGAAGTACAGATTAATTGTGTACTGTCGAAACGATACTTCTGATTTTTTTCTAGTTAAGTACATATCTTACCTTAAAAAGTTCCATTTAATCTACAAACGCTTACAGTGACCATGCAGAACGTTAAAGGACCAAAGGAAGAGACGGACATCGATATATTTACTGAAGAGACTTAAAGCTTTCATCGAGTTGCTAGTTACCGCAACTAGAAATATGGATATATGTAAGTTTTCTAACTTCTTATACGAATTATTATCGGCGCAATCAGAACATATTGAATAAGTCACTCAGTCTATCATCACTGTTTATAAAGTAATCGAGTTGTCAAAGTGAACATACGGAGCTTAGAAATATAGCAACTTAAAAGCCTCACAATATGTAACATCGAGCTAAGATAATGGCCCGCTAATGGAAATATGCTGTTATAGTTTAAAGGCGGTATAAGCATGCTGAGAAAATTACTTTTTATCTACTGACATTGTTTATCTTAACGTGTCCGAATAAATAGTAAATGGTACATTAATCTCTTGCAGCTAAAATTGTTTGTAATTTAAAAAAAAAACAACAACAACAAATAAACAAATCCATTCATAAACATGCACACAACTTAGGAACCAATCGTTAATAGAAAAATACTTGTAAACAACACAATACAATGCAAATTATATTTATTGTCGGGTTAAAAAGAAAGTACAACAGAAAAGTTGAAAAGAAAAACTAATTATATAAAAAACTTAAAGTTGAATTAAGGCAATGTATTTATGTTTCTTTGTAGGTGTACTTTCCTATCTAAAGTTACAGACGCAATATAACAAGCATATGGTTAAAATTAATTTAAGGAATTATTATCTTGATTGTTTATTTTCTCTTGTTAATTTTTATTTGTAAAATGTGAGCGAATGATTAATCCGGGAGGTATTTATGTAGGAGAAACATGCTACATCCTGTGACTGAAATGAAAGCTGTAACGAAGAGGGTAACCAGCCAGAGGCCATAAAGTCACAGCTGCACAGAACAATGGAAGTTGTAACAAGTTGACTATTTTTTTTAGAGTTATGAGGTAAGTGAGAACATGCTAAGGATACTGAGGCATGCAACGATCGAAAGGAATATATTATAATATCCATTATTCCATGCCATCGGCTCTATATAACTATGCAATTGAATAATCGATACTTTCATAAATAATATGAATTGCCTAAAATCATACAAGAACATTGTTGTTGCACTGAAGTAAATTATTGCAGTATCAATCAAGATAAAAATAGAAGCCTGTATAAATAAATCCGTTTAGAGAATAAAAAATTGTAGGTTTAATCATGTTTGGAATATGTTTATGTGCATACATCTGAATACATGCCATTTTACAAATATTTATCAACGTTTATCTCCGTTGGCAGGTAATGAACTTAGTGAGATAAGATATCATTCATTTTTATGACCACTCCCAGCACAAGCGATTGTCGCCTTCATTATCCTCATCGGATTGTGCAAATTGTGTTTGCTTGGATTGGTGAAAGTCATCTGTATGAATACCACCGTTAAATTATATTCTTCACACTCAATATGGTGTCAATGCGTCAACGAAGGAATAACTAATATCTAAATAACAAAGGCATCCACATGTCGACAAGTTAGGCAAAAATAAACGATGCACATAAATGATACAGTGTTTTGGATATCTTACCGATGACCTGGCAGAAAATGCCTACATTTGACAACATTTAAAATGTACAAATCCGCTACAAAAAAAAACCTGTTTAATTAAATGGTCAATAGCTAATTCTTAACAGCGTGGTCAATATTAAAATTATTGAAATCAACACGGCTGACAGGTGCAAACTAAACATACTATATTAGCGATCTGCTTCTATATCATAAGAAATTTTATCAATATAATAATTTATAGTATGATTGGGGACTTAAAGTTTCCCGAATTCAAGTTTATTACTTTGAAATATGTATACACAGAGGTATCTACATGACAACCTTAGCCCTATTTTTAAATACTTAAACCGAAACGACAAATTTGAAAACAAACACTGTTTAATGATTAGCATTTTTTATAACAAAACTTACTGAATCATGTTCCTATAATCTTTACAGATATATATAGAGAGAGTAAAAGAGAGAGAGGGAGAGAAAGAGAGGGGGAGAGAGATAGAGAGAGAGACAGACAGACAGACAGAGAGGAGAGAGACAGAGACAGAGAGACACAGAGAGAGGGATGAAACATCGCCACATCGCCACCTCAAAGTGTCATTGTTAACTTTACCAGTAACACCAATCTTATAAATAATTGTATACCTATACCCTTCCCTTAAAGTGGAAATATACAGATATACAGTTATTTATTCTTGAAGCTTCTTAACTTATGAATCCATCATGTTTGCACTTAAGCTGTATCTGTCAGTTCATTTCATCTCAAAGGTCCCAAATATCTTGCATGATGATTATAATAAATTCAAGACATAGTTATAATACATCTTTATGCGTTACCCTCTCAACCTGTTTCTTCCACCCCCTCTGCACAACAATTAAAACAAACGTTAGGATTAATGATCACAATTAGTCGCCGTTATTATTTACGCACGCACCCTTACCTGACATGTGTCCTGTCTTTCAAGTATCTTTGAATAGGAGCTAACGGTAGTACATAGCTACAATGCATATAGACATCAGATACAATGTAACAGCGTCGTGTATAGGATATATTTATTCGCTTCCGCATTATTTTATCTGAACTAATAAATGGCGGAAAGTTTGTGATGTAAACGTTAACAGAGTAAAACACCAAGTTCTATGAAAAAAGTATGTATCTTACGATAGCAAGTTTTAAGCTAATGGTTATACATGCTTTGGTCTATTTTGTTTAGTTTATGTTTTGTTGACTTTATGATGCCAGAAAAGCAACATTTTGTTATTTTGTCCCTTAATTTGAACTGTCTTCTTTAAATTCTAGCTCATTTTAGTTCAAGTTCATTTTCCTCACATACAAATGCATGCACAGATTTTGGCAAGTCCTTTAATCTAAACAAATGACTTTTCGCTTACCGTTTGACAGAAAAAATCATAATTGAAGCTCCTTTTTGTTATATTTACGATCAGCTTGTATATAATTAAGCCTCAATAACAAGTTGGTTAGGTTTTTATTCATACTGAAATGCTATTTAACCAATAAGTGAATAGGATTTGACTGACGTAAATACTTAGCGTATTTTATCGCACAAACAATTCGGAGATTTCAAACTTTGATGATCTAAAAACGATTAAAATATTTTACAAGCGTGGCGTTGAATTTGATCCTTAAAACCTCAAAGACACCATCATTTAGAGATCAGAATTCGCACATATGATTTCGTAATTAGAGGTAATATTTTTATCCATCATTCATTGTGGTTTGTTGCTTTGCTTTAAATTTACAAGTGTAAAATGTCAAATTGGGCTTCATTTTCATTAGTGATGTGAGATATTTTGTCATATTTCTTGGTTGTAATATTATATTTAACTCAAAGTAAAATGCTTACAATTTACCAATAACTATCGTTAAATATTTAAGATTGAATCTATAAAGTCACTTTTATGTTCAAATGTTTCTTTTGAACGGAATAAGGTCTGCGTAACATGCACTTAGATTTACACCCTGAAATGCGGAACAGAATGTTTAATCAATTGGCATTCCATTGCGAATCAAATGTCAAACTGGCCATTCAAATGGATTCAAATTGGGAGAAACATTTAATTATACATTTGACTTTGCTCATTATAAATAATTTAATGGTAACATAATACAATCCAGCGAATTAAAGCATAAAGAAATCACGTAAATAACTCATCACTAGAACGGAATAATGTGATTTGTTTGCATTATAAAATTAGATTTTTTCATGCCTGACAAAGTTGTGGACAGTTTATAAAGTGGATTGCCGTCTTGTAGACCGATTCGTGCCAATGCCGGTACTTAGTATAGAAGCATAATTTCTTATGTGTATTGCTTTTATGTTTACGTTTGACAATTGCCTTTCGCCAAACAAAACAGGCTAGACATTCAGTCTATCGTTTTAAATTTAACAAATCAAAACTCTACCGCTGCGGATTAACATATTTACTCACTAAATTATGACCACTAAAACATGCACTTTGGTTACTTTACACTTCCAGTTGTGTTGTAATCTATTTGACAAAAAGATAACTCTCGTTTAGTTACATGAGAAGTAACAATACATATGTTAAATGTATACGTAACTTCTATAATTTCTTCTTCTAAACAAATGAAGCTTGTCCTAGGTACGAATACGTCTTTAACGCATATAGTTTAAGAGATGCATTTAACTCTAAAAACGTTTTCATTGACCATTTCGGGCCTTAAAGGAACAGAAGAGCAGACGAACATCTTACATGACATGGCAAACTTTGAATCTGTCATCTAAAAGCTTGTTAATGCAACTGAAATATTGGATATTTGCAAGTTACTACGCAACCAAAACTTAATTGAAATCAGTAGACCCATAAAGAAAGTGGGTGTCAAA
The DNA here is from genome assembly GCA_007844125.1 of Sinonovacula constricta. Lineage (NCBI taxonomy): Eukaryota > Metazoa > Mollusca > Bivalvia > Cardiida > Solecurtidae > Sinonovacula > Sinonovacula constricta. The sequence goes on from CM017555.1 coordinate 32,511,534, forward strand.
ATAAACATACGGAGTTAAACACCACAAATGGAAGTATGCTGCTATAGTTTGGAAGTAGTATAAAACCTTCTAATTTTTACTTTTATTATCAACTAACATCTTAGATATTTGCGTGTCTGTATGAAATGTAAATGGTACTTAAACTCCTGCAACTGAGATAAGTCTTGGCAATTAAAAAAAACAATTATACAAATTTATACATCTGGGGATCAAACCATTAAAAAGATATACATGTATACATGTTCTTGCAATTAAAATCAGCATTTAATTCCAGTGAATATCTAAGAATATAAACAGATTACAAATAAGTAAGTAAACATGCATTCGTAGTTCTAGGATTGTTACGTGTAGTATCTTTGGGTGTATATTGGATTTTGGTACATCAACTTCAGTTCACATGGCCAGGCCGCAAGAACCATTTACTCTGTTTGTTTGTTGTTGTTTTTTGTGTTTTTTGTGGGTTTTTTTTTTTGTCATTTTGCCCTTAATTTTAATATTGAACTTCTTTAACAATCAGAACTTTTGTGAATTTTATCCAATATAAATCATCTTTATCTCCCCACATAAATACAAAATGGACATAGCTGTTTATTTATGTCACTACTTTTTAATGAGATCATAACGTATATCGTTGATTACGCCATAAATGGACAGATGTCTTTTAAATATATAAGCATCCTTTCCGCTGCTTGCAGGAATTGTGATGTTTTATATCTGTTTAATTTAAACTCCCTAGTCGGCTCTTTTGCTTGGATTTTCTGTATTTTATATGTCTCAAAACAGTCAGCTTTGTTATAATGTTTATATGTCACTGGCATGTCAATCAATATGGCAGAAGCACTGATTTTAATTTAGTGTATGTTGCAACACTCATAGGAATGTGTCATATGTTCTAATGTAAGAGTAGCCAAAGCACAACTTGGGGTATTAGTGTGGGGGTGGTGGTGTAGTGGTGTGTGCGTGCGTGTGTGTGTGTTTGTGTGTGTGTGTGCGCGCGCGCGCGCGCGCGTGTGTGTGTGTGTGTGTGTGGCAATATTTTGTTGTTCCATGTAAACACGTAGTATTGTCATTACATGTAGTACAAGGACATTCCATAACATGTTTTATACAGTTTTTATCATGGTTAAAAATTTAAGAGCATGATGTTAAAGATTGCAATAAACGAAGCTGAGAAAAAAAAGCTAGCCACAAAAGTGTTTGTCTTCTTAATCACTTGTTTCGCTTGTAGAATGCTTATTGCATATTTTGTTCTTTACATTTATATTTCATTTCCAAAAGACTATGTTTAATTTATAAATAAGTTTAATCGTTCATTTACTTTATTCTAAGCTTGTTTTAACACCGAGACCTTACTAAAATATTGTTGTATCATATGTGGCAGAATCTCAGATAACATCGACATAAGGATATGTCAAAAGTTATACAGCTTTGATGAAGGAAATGTATATATTTCTGTCAGGACGTAGTACGCACCTAGCTAACAGCACAGAAAAAATATTGCATACATATTATGAAGAGCAATGAATAGCCATTATGCTGATTATATTGCTTGTTGCTATTTAATTGTGAAGTGTCTGAGGACGAATAGCCAGATTATCCAAACGTTACAGCTACGTAAAACAACCAAAGCTACATAAAATTGTCCAATGCATTGACCAAATATGTAAACTGTATTTTACAGTAAACAATACTGCTATACATGACAAGATAAAAACAGCCTTAATACATAAAACACTTTAGTTTATGATACAGTCATGCGGGTTTTGGGGTTTAAATATGTTTCGAATTTGCTTGTTACAAAACAAGAAATCCATAATTTCAATCATATAGCAAATATATATCAAAGTTTAACTCCATTGTCAATTAATGGAACCAAAGAGACAGATTACTATCCTCCGCCTCTATCTAAACGTCCTTAGAGGGAGCGATATGTCACAGTCATAATCCTCGTCGGTGAGTGCAAAAAATGTAAGATTTAAAGGATATAAGTCAATTATCTGATTATCACCCCACCCCCTTATTCTGTATTCTTCACATTCATTTAGTGGTCGTTGTTACAACAAATGAATGGTTAATATTTAAATAATTAGGTTATCCATGTGAAATAAAATTTAACAATGCTCGTAAATAAACACCGTTCTTTTGGGTATCGTACTAATGATTTCACAAAAATGCCTACATTTGACATTTATTTACTCTAACTAATGTACGATAGTAATTTTCTTTAACCATTTTTAACTCAATCGTAAATAGCCATCTTGGCAACAATGTTCGCCAATTTGAAAAGAAAGCTTGATATATTAATTAAACATGTCGTGGAAAGATAAACAATTCTATTCTATTGTATATTTTAAATGCCGTTCATAATGATCAAATAAAAGATACGCTGATGTCTCTAGTTTCAACATATGTTGAAATATTACGATAAGACGTTCATGTTCATTTAAGAATGTAGTAATTTGCAAAATTGTTTAAGGCTCAAAGTTCTATTTCATTTTGTTGATTTGAAATATGCATACATTGCGTGATGATTGTAAAAGTTCAAGACATAACAATGATACATTTTGGTGCGCTAGCCTCTCTACTTGTTCCAGTCATTCGATTTGCAAATCAGTTGACACAAAAGTGGTATAACCAATGGCCATATTACGTGTCAAAGTCGCCGACACTGGTGGAGCCTGCACACAAACTTGGCTTGTACCATGTTTTATAAGTATCTTTGAATAAATGAACAAACAGTTGTACGAACGAACATACATACATGCAGCTGTCCTCAGACTGTCCTCAGATAACAGTTTCGTATGTGAGATATGTGTTATTCGTGTTTGCATAATGTAATTGTACCAAAGATAATCGATTGTGGGAGTAAACGTTTATAAGTACAAGACCAATTTAAATGTGTAAGGTACGGGTATATATTTTACCATAGCAATTCTTAAGCAAATACTAAGTCTTTTACTGCTCTCCATATTCACATTAAATTAATGTTGTTTGTTTGTGTGTTTGTTGATTTTAAAAGGCATGAAAAATACGATGTATCCCACTCCCGCCATTACGCAACTGCTACAGCACCAAGGAGGAGGAATGCTTGAAAATAAAGTTTATGTTTACATTACTGTCCGCAGCAAATAATTAAACTGTTTTGAAATATGACAATGGAATCTAATGTTTGCTAGTGCGGCCCGCGTCGGGAAATATTAAAATTGCTCGTGTATTTGAATAATCTAAAGAAGTCATACAGTGGTTTGGGTTGATCAAATTGATTAACTTATACAAAAAATCCGACGTTTACACACAAATGGAAGCCTGTGCTATAAAGGAAATTTAGGATGTTAGTGAGAATGAATTTCTTTCTAAACCACGTTATAATTGGATGACAAACACAACGCATAATGCAAATTTAAATAATAATTGATAAACCTACTCTAACAATTTATGAAGTTTAGATTTCCAAACCCTATATGATACTTTTGTGGGAAATTGTGGGAGAACGTGTGCGTAATGTCTCGTCTCTGTGTTTTGTCACTTTTAAATTTACCCTGTATGCCTTTGACAAGTTGTAGTTTAAATTTCATTTTCACGGTACTTTTCATGAGACCTTTTCTTTTGTTTCTATTGCAATTTGGAGCACGAGGTTTTGATATCAGATGTTCAATATCTTGTTCTGTATAATAAGTCATTATGAATACATATAAACAGTATAATAACTTGATAATAATTCTTTATATACATGTATAAACATGGACTATTTGTACTCGGTATAGTTTTATTTGCAATACTAGAGACGTGTTATCAGCGTCAAGGTAAGGCATTTCCAATAATGTCCCGCAAACCTAAAAGATATTTTGATCGAGGAAATTGTTATCAAAATTGTCTAACATAAAACAGTTTTATAATTCAACAAAACCCTACCCTGGTGTTAAATCATTACCGTAAACTTAAATTATTGTCTGCACTATGGACATTGTTTAGCCATTGACTATACAACAGTTTTTGTGTCATCCGTTATGGACACGTGATATAACAGTAGTTGTCGCTCTTGATTTGATAATGGAAGTGATGTCTGACAATTATAAATGTATATAGTGTACACATTCTTTCTCTGGTCAGATTAAATCAGTATATCATTGGAAAATAGTGTGTATAAAAGTACGTTGGCAACATGAGTTGGAAAATAGTGTGTATAAAAGTACGTTGGCAACATGAGTTGGAAAATAGTGTGTATAAAAGTACGTTGGCAACATGAGTTGGAAAATAGTGTGTATAAAAGTACGTTGGCAACATGAGTTGGAAAATAGTGTGTATAAAAGTACATTGGCAACATGAGGTCCTATTCAGAAAGCAGTTGCCTAGTCAGCATCAAAACATTTACACCATGGGGGGCAGTTGCTTTATAATTGCCTTCCATTTTCAATTATTGAATGCTTTTAACAGATTGCAAACTAATAGGAAGTCTAATAAAGTGTTTTGCTAAAACGAACGTTGTTTAATTTTATTACGAAACGATAGAAAATAAATCAAAGGATCTTTATTAAACATATGTTGCCACAGTGTTTACGAATCCAAGTATATATAATTACCCGTAGGGTCAAGTTTACAAATAAAGGTTGGTTTATCACTTTCCCATCTGATTTCACAAATTTAGTAAAGAGATCGACCTATTGTAACGTTTTGGGTCCTAATATTTCATATTCTTGTTGTAAAAGTGCCTGAAACGAAAGTCGTATTTCATATTTATTGTATCGACATATATTTGGTTAGGTTTACTTAATCAAAATATAAATATTGCTTTTATTATATATAAAATCAGCCTTTGCTTCCGCAACAAGTTTTACGTAATCTCGTAATGGCTTCTTTTCATTAGATTATGTTATGAAGCAACATTTTTGTAAGTTGTTCTTATATTTTCTTTGAATGGTTAACCGATTTTAGTTGAAGTACACCTTTTTTCTTCACACATAGAAACATAAATACATAAATAAAGTTTGGTAACAATTTTGTTAAACTAAATATACGATCGTCGACATCATCTCGTAGAGAAATCGAATATAGTGGTAAAAATAGAAGCTTGACCCGTTTCGTAGAAATACCAATACCGAATGCATGTATTTGTGTGTGCTGTATCTTCTACCAGTCTTAAAGACATTTTCTTCAGCATTTGTATATGTTTAGTTTATGTAGATCTATATACTCCGGACAAGTGACAAGTGAGTAAATGCAATATTTTCAATATTAATTCGACATTCATTCAATATCTTTTGGCATCTCCCAATTCTTTGCATGCATATGACAACGATGCGAGAAGAGCGGTATACCTCTGCAATCATGGGAATAATTCATGGACCCGTTAAACTTTATAGCGATATGTTATATTTTTATATTGAACCTGTCACTTAGAACGTATTGATCCGCGCTACCTTTGTATTTGATATATTTCACACTATCGAACCAATCAGTGTAATATTTATGACTGACGTATTTACTTTAAGTATTTTTTCGCATGCAAAATCCAGAAATACAAAAAGCTGAAGCTCGATAAACGATAAAACGATGAAAAACGATGCGACGCATTTGAACCTGCAAACCTAAAAGACACAACCACCTCTCAATGACAGCATATGCACAATCTCGTGGCCAGAGGCAATATTTTATCCACTATTCACTGTGGTTCAGTATTGTGTTCTTTTGAACAAAATGAACAGGTGTAAATTTGACCAAATCGTTACTAATTCAACACTATGCATAGTTTCGTGGGCTTAAATAATGTACTCGTATTGTCCAAAGTGCTCCCGTCTCTGCCTCCTTGGCCGGACCCCAGGTCTTTCGCTAAAACATCAGATTTTACTGTAAAACATTCACCGTAGTCTTATTCTGATTAGGATATTTTACAAAAATTATTGAACAATTTCATTTTATTTAAAAAATAGAAAAAAACTAGTTTGAACTTACTCTTGACTATATATAAGAACAGCACAAATTTTATACCCGAGATAAACTTTACTTACGGTGTCTTTAGGATAAATTCCCAGTGACTTTTGGGTTTTTTTGTAATGTGTGGGTATTTTAGTCCTAATATTTATATTGTCTGCAATTATTACATACTTTGGGAACAAAACAAAAGGAAATTTACTTATATAACGTCTGAAAGCCACGATTGGCTTCTTTCAATACATCTTATGTTCAATGCTCCTTCAGCATTGTTTAAGGTCTACCTTATCATTTTTGAGTATATTGAATAAAAGATTATAAGACATTGCTTCTTTTAATGTTAATGTAGTTTCAGATTTAATTTAAAACCATTGCGTTTATATAAATAGTCACTCTACAATCTTGCTGGCATTCGTCAGTTCTCGTGGCAAAGTGCGGAGATTTTGAACTCGATGATTGTCGTAGAAACCTGCGTCCTACTACATCAGTCTCACTGAGTTGAAACGCCTAGATGTAAGCCCCTCGCCATGCGGGTTATTGTCCCTGTAGAGGAGAGAATTTTATCCAGCTGACCTGCGGTCCTGCCGGCGATGAATGAAAATTACTTAGCAGTGAAGAATATAATAGTAAGTAAATGTGCATGCTGAATTAAATCTCATATCATTATAAAATAATAGTTTTAAATGTGTTAGAAGTAGACTTTGGCAAGTTTCAAATGATAAAGAATGGGACGCCCTTGGCGTAGTGGTAGAAAATCCGATTGGTAACTCACCTGACTGCTTAGCCCCCCTACCACATGGGTTCGAGTCCCATTCGGGGCAATGGACTTATTGTGAGACAATCTTACAGCTGACCTGCTGTGCGCCGGTGGTTCTACCCAGTCATTTATCTGGGATCTTCAGCTGGATATCGCTATATTGATTATGATATAATTTTTCGCTGCGATTTATTTAAAAATATGGTCAAATACTTTCCATTGAACTTATGCCATTGCTATTTGTGAATAATTTCATAGTTATTAAAAAATAACCACACCAAGCAAATTGAGCGTTCGTGGTCTAGTGGTTAAGACGTTGGACTCCGGATGGGAGGGTCCCGGGTTCGAACCCCGAAACTGACCACGTGACGTTAGTCCTTGAGCAAGGCTATTTACTGCACATTGCTCCAGTTATTCTGTACCTGAGTACTGGTTCTTCCTAGGAAGTGGACAGTCGAGAGGGATTAATATAAGTTAAAATGACTTGTTTCCCAATCGACTATAAATAAATAGGTTTAAAACTAAAAAACTGAGCAAATTTAATAAATTTAATGTTTTCAGTGTCTGATAAATTGTTTAAATTTCATAATTGATAACCGTCTAGTAGACCGATTCGTGTCAATGCCAATGCTTCGTTTAGCACACACAATTTCTTGTGTGTCTTATGTACTGTTCTTATGTACTGTTGACAACTGCTTTTTCTCTATCGCTGCAGGTTCAAATATTTACTCGTAAAATGTTGAGCACCGAAAACATACATTACCGGTTGTTTGGCACGTTACAGCGAATGGTTGTCTGTCCTAAAATAAGATACATTTTGTTATGTTGGCATAATGGTTTAGCATATAGTAGACACTTAAGAGGTAAACAAAAATAAGGAAGTCTGTAATTTCGAAAAACAACTTTTTTCTAGAAACACTTTCTTCTTATGTACGATAAAGTCACATAGATATCTTAAAACTTTCCTTAACATTAAGTACTATTTCAGTGACCATTCAGAACGCTGTTGGTCCTGACAAGAGTTAAAACTAATATCGAATTGCTTGTTGAGTTAACGGTAACTAGAAATATGGATGTACATCTATGCATGTCGTGTGAAGTCTTTTGCGTATTTTCATCAATGCAATCAAAATTAAATTAATGTCACTCCGTTTATAAAGTAAATGGATGTCAAAAGGAACATAAGAAGCTTGAAATATGGCAATTTAAAAGCCTAACCATATGCAATAATGCAAAGGAGATAAAGTTCCGCTAATGGAAATGTGCTGTTATAGTTTAAAGGCGGTATAAACCTGCTGAGAAAAGTCTTAATTAATTTGAACTTTTCTTTTCAACTGACAATTCTAGATCTTACAAACATAAACAGTTAATCTTACAATAAACTCATGCATTTGAGATATGTTCTTGGCATGTTAAAACAATGGATAGGACAGTATTGTAGTACACAGCCCTTATAATAAAGCAATGTGACAAATAATACGGAGGGTGCGGAGTCTAAAAAGTTTTGTAACCTCTTTCTGTACGCAATGTTAATCCATTTTTGCTAACATATAGCAAGTATTTATCAAAGTGAATCTCCACTGTCAGCTAATGAAATTAGAAAGATAACAATACTAGTCATCGTCTGGATCTAAATACTTTCAGAATGAGCAATCTGTCGCCTACATAATCCTCGTCGGGTTGTACAAACTATGGTTGATTTGGTTACTTAAAGTCACCTGTCTGATTACCACCGCAAAATATGTTCTTTACGCTCATAAAGTTGTCCTTGCAATGCCATAATACTGACTGATCTAATAAGGTAGTCTACACGTAAACAAGTTATACAAACATAAACAATAAACATAAATATATACACCATCCTTTATGGTACCCACGACTTCGCCAATTTGCCAACACTTTGCTACATGTATACATATCTATACAACTGGACATGTCATTCTAAGACATCAAATTGCAACGTAAATTGAATTCCATAATGTTTACTGAAAAGATGTGGCTGTGGTTATACCTTTAAGGCATGTTTTATATTACCAGAAATGCTTAATTTCTGTATTATTATTATTTTCAAAGAATTTGGTTTTTTCATTGTTAGTTTGTGTAAAAGTATAATACCAAGAGTATCAAGAATACGAATAGGAAAATATGTCATGGTTATAGGAACATTGCAACCGTGTATGGGTCAGTCGGCCAAAGGACCGACCGGGGTCCTTAAATTGGTCTTATAGAGCCATGACGTCACACTTTCTTAGGGGTTTCACAAATGAAAGCAGTGAAAACATAATAATTCTACTAGTAACAAAACTCTTCGATAATAATGTATTATTTTAAAAAGCCGAGTTATGGCGTCATAAAAAGAAAGTTGTACCGGCATTAAAATAATTAACACATTATATTTGGATGAGGGGGAAAGCATTATTTCTATAAGAAGAACAATACACAGGTCTAGATTGCAAAAAAAAATAATTGAATAAAGGACAACATGACTAGAGAATAAGTATAATTAGTTGTAGCCTCCTGCTCATGTTTACATGAAATTAAAGTGACAATTCCTAATGCACGTAAAAGGAAACTGCACGTAACAATTTAGATCAAATAAACTGAATGACAAGATAAATTACATTAAACCCTGTCTAAAAATTGTCAACTGTTAATTCTCAACTACGTATTTGTGGTTGCAATTTCTAATATTATTTTAGCAAACAGAACAAACCATTTAAACAGAGACACATGTAGAAACATACAGTTATATCGTTATACTTCCATATAATTAAAATTAATATTGTTAACTACTCTTTATATCTCTTTATATATCTTTTTATCTCTTTCAACGTCACGCTTAGGTCAAGACTATAAGATAAATTGCCTTGGGCTTAGAACTGACATTAAATTAGGGATGCATACTATAGTAAGTATCTTTGCCCGAGACTTTTGTTACAACTACATGACAAATGTATCACTGTTAAATGCTCAAAACGGAAAGCTATTTAATGTCAATGATAATTTTAATTTCCTCCTTAACTACTTTTAAATATTAATAATTGAAACAAGATCTTACTTTAGTGTGTGTGTGTGTGTATATGTGTGTGTTTGTGTTTGTGTGTGTGTGTGTGCGTGTGTGTGCGTGTGTGTGCGTGTGTGTGCGTGTGTGTATGTGTGTGTGCGTGTGTCCATGTGTGTGCGTGTGCGAGTGTGCGTGTGTTCCTGTTTATAACAGTTAAGAACAGTGGTTGATTAAAGAATATTAAAAAAATCTTCACAAATTAACTCACTTAAAGTTGTACTGCCGGTCACGTTTTCCGTACTGTATATATCCATGTATAAAAATAATCTTAAATATGCAAGGACTTTAAGTATATTATAATTCGACGATGTGTGTGAATGTGTGTGCGTGTATGTGTGCGTGCGCGAGCGAGCGTGTGTGTGTGCGTGCGTAAGTTTTTCAGGTGTAGCGATATTTGATCTCAGAGATTTCAGATTTTAGAGATAAAATATTTCTATTTCACCAGACACTCCGTTCTCCGTTTAATATCTCAGATCCTTTTAATATATTTTACGCAAGCATGCCCGTATGTAAATATATGCAATTACACGTGCAGGAGCGCGGTTCCTACCTGTGACAAAACAACTCATGCCAAAATAATTTCGCGCCTCCTGATAGTCGTATCACTACTGATCCTATATATACACGCCGTAAAGACTACATGCGTCATTCAAATAAACCAGCGCAAAAGATATACTGCTGTATTTTGTGGTCTATTTACTCATAGAATATGCCAGCACAGGTCAGTCCGAGATATAATTTTATTAAACATTAAAATACAGATCATATTTATTAATTTAATACTATTTATTAAGCTGTGTATTTAGTTAATTCGTTTTTTTTTTCTATTTAGAAAATACGTGTAATTTAGTTACATGAGTCAATACTACAAGCATATATAGTGCTATGTCTGGTAATATAAATGAATATCAACTCATGACATCCTTGTAAATGCATGCTTAATATTGAATCGGCAAGCTGTCGTAAACCATCGTTTTCGCTTTATTTTACATGCAATTTTACCAATATCTGTCGCCACCATCCCCAAGTCTGTCCATTGCTATTGTAGAAAGGACGCAGGCTGTTGAAGACGCAAGAAACAGGAAACAATCTTGTCAGTCAATAAACGAGATAGATATATTATTATATTGAAATATTTCAGAAGGAGTAACAGGCACCATGTATATGAAACAGTATTTATGGATGTTCTTGATGATTTGCTTGGATAAAATGATTTGCTTGGATATTAAAAATTAAATTTCTCTTCATCACATCACAGAATGAGCGAGCCTGCTTAGGCATAACACACGCTCTATCATTAAGAGAGATGTGTAATGGCCAGTTTAGTACGTTAGGTTGTTAAAGAAAATAGATAATATTTAGTAACGAGTAGGTAGGACATAGACGAAATTTACAACTAATTTAGAGCTGAATAGTAAACACTTCTTTATTTTCTCTACATGCAAGGTTACCATTTATTTTGGGATTATTTACATTAAACATTTTAATGTTTAAATTTGTTTAAATTCTCTTAATAGATTGGGTGCCTTGTTTAAAATATATTTTGTATATCTTGTCCATTCATAACTTCTGTCATAAACTTAACATGGAAAGTTTAAATGGACATTAGTAATATGGTAATGTATTTTTTGACACTATTACGGCTAAACACGAACACTCAATGAAGAAATTGATGATTGAACAATTAATTATAAGTGAAAATGGTTTTTTACTTTATTTTAAGGCATCTTTAACCTTATCTATCATAAAATAATTACTTCAAACATTCTACTAACATGAAAATACTATGTGGACGTTGGAAATATGTTTTTTAGTTAAGACATTATGTTCTTTTTTATTCATCATGAAAGAAAGTTTTTTCGAATGCAGTTTGACATTCCAAATTCCATATAAATTATTTACCTTTTTTGAGAAGGTTTGTCAAAGGTTCTGCAACGTCAGAAAAGTGTTTACAAAATGTTCTGTAATAGCCTGTCATACCAAGAGATCGCATCAATTGCATTTTACATGTATATATTGGAAACTCAGAAATATCCATAACTTTTGCATCAATAGGTTTTACATTAACCTTGCCCACAATATGTCCTAAAAAGGTCAACGTACATGTAGCATGACAAAATTCACTTTTATCTAGGTTGATGGTTCGCTTTGCCTCACTCAGTCTAAAAGATCGGAGGATTACCAGTTGTTCTGCAAATGTCTCAGAGTAGATGATGACGTCGTCGTGTAGACATCGCACCCGTCACGTTCAGCAATGACAGAGTTAATGAGTCGTTGGAACGTTGCTTGTGAAATCTCCATGCCAAGTGGCATACATAGAATTGGTACAGTCCTTCTGGTGTCACAAATGCAGATGATATCTTTGCACGGTCTGTAAGAGGAACTTGCCAGAAACCTTTCAGAAGATCGAACTTAGTAACAAATTTTGCTTTCCTAACTTTGCCAATACAATCATCCATCCTTGTTATGGGATATGAATCCGTCTTTGAGATTATATTGATCTTCCGGTAGTCAGTGCAAAGTTTATATGTCCCAGCTGGTTTCGGCACAAAAATACACGGTGAACTGTATTTGCTCAGACTAGGCTCAATAAGGTCATTGTCCAGTAAGAACTTTATTTCTTCTTTTAGATATTGTTGTTTTTATGGATTCATTCTGGATGGATGTTGTTTAACAGCAGCTTCACTTTCAACAATAAGTTCGTGTTGGAATGTCAGGAAACAATTTTTGGAATTCACGAACAAGTTGTTTCAACTGTGCCTTTCTGCTCCGGTTCCAGCTGAATGAATTTCCCATCAATGTTCCCCAGAATGTCCGAGTTATGCAGCTTAGTTGAACAAGAATCCACTTTCTTTTCAATTTCTCTGTCACTAACTGAATTATTAATGTCTTAATCAGGTGGTACAGAGTGAACAACTGACACAGGTTTACTAACATTCTGGCTATTTCTGTCAATGTACAATTTTAACATGTGAACATGGCACATTTTTTTGTTTTCGCCTCCAAGGAGTGAGTATTATGTAATTTAGGGTACTGACTTTTTTCTCAACAATGTAAGGCCAAGAGTATCTAGCTTGTAATGGTTTTCCTGGGATTGGCACTAGAGCAAGAACCTGGTCGCCAGGTTCAGAAGATCTAGTTTGAGAATTAATATCATATCTTCATTTCGTTTTTCCCTGGGCCGCTTTAATATTTCAACTTGCTAATTCACAGGCTTTTGATAACCTTTCTAGGAAATCAGATACATACTTCAACAAGTTCAATGATAACTCATCATCAGACAGGAACTTCTCCTTAAGAAGTTTTAACGGTCCACGAACAGAGTGACCAAACACAAGCTCAAATGGACTAAATCCAAGTGACTCCTGTATTGAGTCCATAGCTGCAAACAAGAGCTATCGGATTCTATCATCCCAGCTTTTGTCAGCATCAAAGCAATAAGTACGAATCATGTTTTTCAATGTCTGTTGAAATCTCTCTAAGGCACCTTGACTTTACAGGAATAGGCTGTAATTGAATTTTGGGAATTTTTTTTATTTAGTTTTGCCAAGATTTGACAAATGAGACAAAAGAGTTGCAGTACTGAGACACATCACACTTTAGACCTGACCAGAAAAAGTGGTTTAGGATCTTGTTGTGAGACCTTGTGAGACCTAAATGACCAGACATAGGTGATGCAAGAGTCAGACTTAAGATTTATTGTCTATACTGACGGAGAACCTACAATCTGATGGTTAACCGCCCAATCATCTTCAACTGCAACATCTGTCGGAATCCATTTTCTCATCAAAACACCTTTCCGTACATAATAATCGACCTGCGCACATGAAATCTCATTCTCAGGTAAAAACTTTTCGAACAAGCAAGAAATATCAGGACCATTGTGTTGGTCCTGGACAAGTTGTGACATTTTATCATCAAGTTTGTCGTTGAATGAATGACCATCAGTTGAAAATTCTGACATATTAGAATGTGATGAACTCACATGTTTAAGGATCGGGTCATTAGCCTCGTTGTAAATCTGACCTATAAAAGTGTCAGCAAAGTCAACATAAGAGGTGACATTTTGTCAACGGCGTTCTTAGCCGAACTCTGAATAGCTTTGCTGCACAAGAAGAATAACGATCAGGAAATTCCTTTTCAGCAGGATCAAGACATTTGTCTATGATAGGTGTGTCAGTTACGAGTGGGTTTACCACGACCTTATCTCCAGCTAAGTCGACAGACACTAAACCAATAACTAAGGTGGAAGACAAAACAATGTTATGGACAGGAACAGTTAAAGAACCACACTCTACACCCTGAATAATAACAATAACTTCAGAGAAGGTCTTCTCGGAAAACGACAGATTATCTGCCAAAATAAGAGATTGGGACGCCCCTGTGTCTCGTAATATCCTAATAGGGGTAGGCGGCCAAGAATCACCTGGAAGTGATACAAAACCATTTGACATAAATGGCTCATAAATATTCACAACAGAGTCATAATTAAGTTTTGAAAACTCAACGGTATGAAAAGGCTCTTTTGCAAAAAAAAATCAGGTTTGTTAGTCTGATCAAAAGTGTCAACTTCGACACAAGTCAGTGGCCTTGACTTGAAAGTGGTGGGGCATGTTGGTTTGTACTCACCGCTAGACTGGTTCTCCTTTTATTTTAAACTGTCAGAAATGAGGTGACCAGTTTTCTTGCAATAATTGCAAGTAACAGTATATGAGGTATTTCGTTCACCAGGCGGTTTTTGTCTGTGTGAACTGAACTGACTTGAAAGGTCAGTAGAATTACTTTTGTGATTTAACTTAGCATTTGCATGTGGACTTGAATTGGTATTTCTTGTAGTGCTAGGTGTAGATGTGAAATTTGGTCTAGGAACAAATGAGACCTTGTGAGTCGAAGAATAGTCATCAGCCAAAACGAGCAGCTTAATTTAAAGTTTCAACTTTGCTTTTCATCAATGAAGGTCTTAACGTCATGTTTGATGCAGCGTTTAAACTCTCCAATAAGCACAAGCTGTCGTAATTTTGTATGTTCTTGTTCTCTTCATATAGATGAACACCATCTATCAAATAATTGTGTTTTTGTTCTAGCAAACTTAACGTGTGTTTGATTAGTTTTTTTACAATTCCTAAATTTTTGTCTAAATGCCTCAGGGACCAGTTCGTAGCCTTTAAGAATGTAATCTTTGACAGTAACATAGTTAGAACACGGTTCAATGCTTACGTGAGTAGATTTAATGTGCTTTACTTAACAGAACAGTTTGCAGAAGTAAAGTCAAGTACCATTTTGGCAATTTCAAGTTATCTGCAACTTTCTCCTAATGTAAAAAGTAATTGTCAACATCCTTTTTTGAAATGGGGGAACAAGTTTCATATTTTTTGACTCATCAAATGCTTTATTTTCTTCCAACTTTTGTAATTGTATTCGCTCTTTTTTCCATTCTTAATTCCTCTAATTGCAATTTTAATTTTAAGCCCTGGTCTGACACATCTTCCATAACAAACGACATAAAGTCAGTCGAAAGTACATTTATGTTGTCATCAATCAAAGT
Organism: Sinonovacula constricta; assembly: GCA_007844125.1. Classification (NCBI taxonomy): domain Eukaryota; kingdom Metazoa; phylum Mollusca; class Bivalvia; order Cardiida; family Solecurtidae; genus Sinonovacula; species Sinonovacula constricta. The sequence continues at coordinate 32,526,828 of CM017555.1, forward strand.
TTGAATAAGCAAGTTGCAAGTAGCCTGTTCTCGCAATGATTCTTGAATTCCAGGAACATTACAATGAGCAGCGATGTCGAGCAAATCAGACTTTTTGGCCAAATTAAACTCCTCCTGGGTAGGCAACTTTACACAGCTTGTTGTAGCTTGTTGCTGGTTTGTAGAAATACTTGTTTATAATAAAATAAAGTACACAAAAATAGCACTTACCCTTTAATGTTTCAAATCCCGGACTCGAGCCCCCAATTTCTGTAACAATTTAAGATTTATATATAAAATTGCACGTTTTCTAAACGACGTAATGTTGTAACAGAAAGAGCAAGCCAGCAACAAACTAGTACAATGTTTTATTTTGATAAACAATTAAATCTAAGATATAACAAATAATAACAAATATATCAGACAAACTTGAGAACGAAAAATAAATGTTAGCTTACATTTTGTCCCTTTAGGAGGTGTCCATTTAATAGCCCAATTAATAATCCGACGTCGAATAATCCTGAAGAGTTTAACGTAGAATTTCCTTGTAGATATGCACAGTTGAAATAATCCAAAGGTAGAACAATACACGAATGTAATTAATATAATTCAAAATAAAACACTTTTGTATTTATATCACTGTAGAATATAATAATATACGTATGTTCCAACACAGACAGGTTAAATATAGAAGCTGAAAGTATTTCCAAACTATATGTCCAAAATTAATGTCCAAACTTTATGTCCAAACTTAAACTTAAATCGGCAAGCCCTTATATAGACCCAACGAAGACGTCTCCCGAACAATCACGAAACCCAGTTTAAAATAAAAAAAAATGAATTTTATAGCATGGTCGTTTTCTTTCTAGCTGTTACGCGAATGTGAAATACGTTATTACATGTAATCCCACTAAGATAAACACCCCACCCCACTCACCAGACCAGCGTAACCTTAAACGCTGGTGTACTACTGTACATAACACAGTTAAATTAGAAAAATATTTGATGACCATAGCTGCGTATTAAATACACAGAAACACAAACATTTTTGGACGAATACATATCAAAATATACCAAACATACTCACTCACTTTATCAAAACCAATGTCAACTATAACTCAAACACTCAAACCTAAGACATCTATTGGACATATATCTCAGTTATGGGGGTTTAGTTTTGAGATCACATTGTATCATCATCCAGTGATAATCTATTTTATTAGAAATCCCTTTTGTGTTTTTATAGATTTGGAAATAATACAAATTTAGAGCCAGTCATACACAATTTGTACTGTATAAAATTGATGTTGTTTTGTTGATGATTATAAAGTCGTTTTATTAAGACAAAAAACATCAGTTTTTGCCAAAACTCCCGATAAAATGAGTACGGTTTTATTTACTGTACTTGATGTAGGCAAATTGTTTGATACTACCTTTAAGTCAATACTTAATAATATTATTATATTTAAAAGTACCAAGCACATTCAAACTGATCCACAAATGACTGGTTTTTTCACCATCTCGATGCACTAATATCTTGGCAACTTGCTTAAGTTTCAAATCCGTAAATTAAAAAAAAAAAATGTTTTCAGTAGACCTTCATGCATGTATAGTTGAAAATATCAGGTCATATGATTGTTAGGCACCCTCCAGCCTACATGTTCCTAATTGAATGGACTAATGACATACTACTATGGGCGGTCTGGATGGTGTGTTGCAGAGAAGCATGTTATGTTTGAATATGAGCGGATTTTAAAGAATATACACAATAAAAGACAAAACGGGATTAAGACAACAGCAACATTAAATTTTAGAGGTTGTTTAGGAAAAATAATAGCTGTGGCACATAAGTGTTCATTATAGCAGACATGGAAGGACTGAAAGACATGATGTAAATCTGGGGTAATGTGTAAACATTATCATAAATCACAATGTATCTTATGATAAACCAGCTGCGTACTTTTGTGATACTATTATAAAGAATATGTTAACAAATTATCTATTTTAAACTTAGGTAGCCTTTAAAAAGAGACTATCCCATCTATGTGTAAGGCAAATCAATTCTTCAAACTGAAGTTACTACTCTATGAAATAAAAACGTTGATAATTGTAATTTTGATAGGACGGTTGAGAAAAATATCCAGGGTTGGTAACTTGGTACGAACCGTGTGGACTACAAATACAAAATGCCTATGTACGTGCAAAGCAATACAACAATGTATGGATAGCAGGGAGTAAATGTTTTAAAGAATAGTGTTGACAGATTTTCAAAATAACTCTCGTGTATTTAAAAATTTACAAAATGTTTATGCAAGTAGTGCCTACCTGATAAATAAGTAACTAAGCTAAATCTAAGCTTCAGCCAGGTTTCATTTACATCTTCGTTCATTAGATGTTTTTAGTCAAAGAAATATTAGATTTTGTGATGTTCTTCATTTACTTTCTATTTTCTTATTTTGTTTGTAAATATTTACCTTTGGTCTACCTTCCTCATTTGAGGGTTGTCAACTGGTGTCTACAGTTTCCAATTTCCCATTGGAACGTATATGCTTATGTGTGTGTTGCTGCTTCAGATATATAACCACTTGTCTCAATAAGACAATGTGGAAGCCAGTCGTGTTTTTCTTAAGTGGGCCTTTAGCTCTGTATTACATTATTATTATTCATATGTCACTAAATTGTTTTTCCGCCAATGTACGACCCATACTGTAACTAATCAGAAGAGGTTATAAGTGAATTAATTATTATAAACGTATATAAAAATATAGACATCTCCTTAAACTAACATGCACATATTTCTATCCTTGCATATTTAAACAGACTCGCCAAGTTCTGAAACCTTGCACTTAAGATGTGTTTGTCAACGTCGGCACCATGACGATAATAAAGACGTTCCAGACACAATAATGAGACTTTATCGTGCGTTAGGCATTCTTCTTGTTTCGGTCATTCGTCTTGCACAATAATTGACGCAAAAAGGTTAACAACGATCAATGACCATATTACGCGTTAATGTCGCCGCCAGTAGATGAGCACGCACCTTATGTGACCGGTGTCCTGGTTTTTAAGGATATCTCCATACGAACTAACGGTTGCAAATAGCTGACTTCTCAGATAAAGGTACCGAACACGGGATATGATTTATTCGTATCTGCGTGATGTTATCGTACCTAAGATAATAAACGGTGGAATGTATACAATGTAAGCGTTCAACAAAAGCAGCAACATTAAAAATGTAAAGAATGTCTGCTATGTTAGCAATTTGTAAGCAAGTTCTTTCAAGTTTGTTAGTCTCGATGGTCAGTTAGAATAAATGTTGTCTTGTGTTGATTTTATGGTGACAGAACAGCAAGATTTTATCTCTCCGACGCGCCATTTCGCAGCCGCTACAGCCCCACCGGTGAATGCTTTAAGATTCAGTTTTTTGTTGATTTATAAATTACTGTTCCTCAGCAATTAATCAAATTTCTCTAAACATGTGATCTCTGAAATGAATCTGGTGTTTTCCTGGCCCTGTTCATGACTGGAAATTATTACATTTTGTTATTCCTGATTACAATTTGGGTAAGTTAATTTTCAAATCCAAATGCTCGTATCAGGCAAAATGCACTAATTATTTTTACATGTTAACCTTATTGTTGAACGCGACGCTTGATACCATAAATGTTTACATATTTTTTATAAATGCAATGTCAATTCGACATTTAAATGAATGATTTAATTTTTTTCTTTAAACTAATTCATCACCTTCTTTCCAAGCTTATTTAAAATAATTTATTATAATTTATAATAAAACGATTCATTTACATGAACTTAAGGAAAGAAAGTAATACATGTAAGGTAATTGGGGTTTGTCAAATGGGTTACCTTATGATAAAAGCGGTCATTACTTCTTACCATATTTCCTATTTTATTGGGTTAACGCACTTCTGATGGTCTGTGCAAATTAGGGAGTGCAAATTTGTCACGATATGTCTGTGAGTACAACATTTCCTGTATAAATAGACCATTTCAAACATCCACTGCGCATGCGCCGATTTATATCTCGCTCTACGAGACTTGACCCGTTTTCTCGAGATTTTCAAAACTGTGGGCTCTTGCGCGAAGGATTTAATCATTTGTGTCCGTACCAAAATATTTTATTGTGATTTAGTAGGTCGTCTCGTTGATAAGACGCTTGCATGTTTTGTTTGACGTCATACGACGAAAAAAGGTCAATTTTTAATTCCAAGGAAATTCTGACCTCATATATTATCTAACCAAAAAAGATACAAGAAACACAAACTACTGTTCTGTTAACTAGTCAGCTATATACACATCAATTTTAACTGTACCTGAACATTTTCAAAGAGGTATTCTTGTCTGACAGTAACGTGTTATATCCAAGAATTTTAGGAAAGTATTACTCACTGCAGTCACATGTCATCGTTAAAATGATTATCTCATAAAAACATGAACACATGCTGTTTTGCCGAAAACAGGCACATACATAAAGTCGCATAAAACAAACAACTTTCTTAGAAAACAAGTGTTTTTGTTTTTTTTCGGTTTGCACATATTAGCGCCAATTAACGGCTGTTAACAACATTGTTCGCGCACTTATAACATGGAGTCGCTAACTACATCACTGTGATTTTAATTTCTTCAAGGTTGTAAAAAATAAATGCGATGTTATTTCTTTCTCGCGCGGAGGACTCTCTGGCTAACACTGCAACATGAAAGAAAATTCTGGGAAACAATCGACGGTCACTATCATTTGAAGTCGCCGAAAAGAAATATTTTGGTTTCAAATTGACCGACCCATTATTTCTCTAATACTGTGTAACATGATATCGATCGATAATTGTCTTCAAGCTGCCATTTAGAAGATAGAAAGGGTGTGAACGTTGGGTACTGTTGAGAGATTAAAAATGATAAGTACACATGAACGGCGTGTGCTATGAAAAAATATGCAACGTTATTTACGATTTACCTTCGCGACATAAATATAAGTTCTAAAGGAGTGAGAGTGGAGGGGGGGGGGGGGGACTGTACTATGTAGTAATATTTCAGACTGCGCATGTTTTTACTTATATAAATATCCTTACAAACTTCTTTAGTCCATTGAATGATCATAAACATTTTTATAAAAAAGAATATATGACAAAGTCCTATGAGTATTGCAACATATACCAAACTCCGAAAAGGCACAGAACAAAGGTATTTCACATGCAAGCCAAGCGAAAAGTAAGAACAAAATTGTGTTGTGTCATTTAAGGAAAAGAGCAAACCCGACAGTTACCGCCTTGGAACGGTCAGTCGGCAATATGGACCGACTGGGGTGCTTAAACCGGTTTTACGGAGCTCTAACCTCGCACTTCCTGACGAGTTTCTCAAATGCAAGCAAAGAAAAGAAAAACGATCTATTTGAAAACAAAATGTCCATGCGCTGATATTTTCTATACGTTATGACGAAGGTAGTGACGTCATCGAAAAATAATGTCCACATAGTGTTCAGAAAAGGAATAGAGTAGTATTTCGATTTGAAAAACAACACAAAAATGGTTGACCACAAATAAAAATAACTTTCTGAATCATGAATAAACATGACCAGAGACGAATAAATGGTTGTAGCATCCTGTTCATGTGAAGATGGAATTGAAAAACCAAAGTTCAATGTCCATCAAAGGAAATACACGTAACAATCCTTATAGGATGAATTAAATGACAACATAGAGTACATGCACGGGGAGATTTTTTACGACCGCCACACTGCACAAGTAACATTGTTGTGATCATGAAAAAGAATATATGACAAAGTCCTATGAGTATTGCAACATATACCAAACTCCGAAAAGGCACAGAACAAAGGTATTTCACATGCAAGCCAAGCGAAAAGTAAGAACAAATTTGTGATGTGTCATTTAAGGAAAAGAGCAAACCCGACAGTTACCGCCTTGGAACGGTCAGTCGGCAATATGGACCGACTGGGGTGCTTAAAGTAATTATTTATATTTAGGGTATGGATTAACTACAAAAGAATAGGCGAGCTATTGAAATAATACATTTGCAATAAACACGGGATGAACGCCAAAACACGGTCACACTTCCTGTCCACTAGACAAACAAGGTGTCATAAAACTGCCAATTAGCTTAAATAGTTGGGGTGTCCGCTCATGTCTTAAAATTAGGGATTCAATTAGAGTAGAACTTTATGATGGTATGAAAGGGACCCACGCGCATAGAGAAACATAATATGAATCTACAAAACGATATATATTAAATTAATACATTTTTATCTTTAAATGGGTACAAAAATTGAGTACCCAGTAGGGCCCACTTTAGACCACATTTTGGCATAGAACATTCAAGCCATGAATGGGAAAATAAGCCGTAGCCAGGCGTGTAGACCCTCATTCAAATAGTTGCAAATCAAGTAAAGTCAAAAGTTGTATGCAGATTTTTAATCGCGGTCCACGAATTCCTATAAATCATATATACGTAATAGCGCATTATGGGAACGATGCATTAAGAAATAGGGATTTTGACACCATTGTCCATATTTACAACATTGTTCATTATAAGATATATAACAATTAAGATTAGAAGCATAAGAAAATTTGCTTGACAAAGATCCATACCCCTGTAACTAAAGTTATGATGATGCAAATGACCGTGATGCTGCTACTGCTGCTTCTGCTGATAATGATGACGGTGATGCCGATGCTGTTTATGATTATTATGTAAATGGTAAAAACGGTTACGATGATGCTGATGCCCATGACGATTATGATGTAGATCGTGATGGCGGTGATGCTGCTGATGATGATTAAAGGTGATTATACAGGTAATATGGAATCATGATGATGATCATGTGTGGCCAGGTAAATTTTATGGCGGTAATGATTATAATTTCTTCAATATTTAACATGTAAATGGACGTGATATAAGTTCGTTTTTATTACGGTTGTTTTATTTAACTGTCAATTGATAATTGTATACGTGCACTATTTGGCAACTTATGGTTATTCAGACATTGAACTTTTGTCAATTTCATGATTTTCAGTACTGTATTACGTTCAATTAGATAATACAAAATCCGGAAGTGAAGAACCCCCAGTTTTGCAAAACATGCCGAGTCTCGCGAGATTTTCTCACAAAGCGTCTACTTGATCAGCGGAATAGGATCGGCGAGACGCTTGGTTTGAAATGGTCTATTATCACAGTTTAATGAGGATCCTAGCGAGCAATTCTTGAAATGAAGATTTCCTCACCCTAAGCAGATGACACTCTTGAGAAAGACTGTGTGCGAACTTGCAAATTTAAAGCACGAGGTTTTGACAACTGCGGGTCAATATGTTGTGTGGTATAATAAGTCACTTTGATTATATATATATATATATATATATATATATATATATATATGATATAAGTCATAATCAGCAAATTCTAAATAAATAAACATAGAAATGTGTAGCGGATCAACTTGTATCTGTAACAAAAGGAATGCATTATCAGCGGATTTACAACAGTGGTTAGAGGATTCATTTGTAAACATACTTTTCAACCACTTAATGAGTTGTCTTGAACTTATTTACTATTTCAATGTAGGTAACATAAATAAAAATACATTACCTATCAAAAACGTTATTAATCAATAAAGCCACATTTCGGCGAGTCTGGAAACCACGTATGCTATTGGCCTTAAGGTTTTGATACTGTCTATGCTTACCTTCATTCTAAATCTCATTCCTACTGGCTTACAGTGTACGCACGTTCAGCTGTTGGCAACAGGGTGGATGTAGAGGCAGCCGTTATATGGCTGGTGGTCAAAGGATATAACAGTAGTGACCTGTCTTAATTCGATAATGGTAATACTATATGACAACAGTTTAACAGATGTATACATTCTTTGTCTGTTTGGGTTAATGTTCGTATTTAATGGAATAATAGCGTTATAAAAGCACATTTGCAAAACATTTGCGACCCTATTTAGACAGCAATTGACTCGTCAGCAACATAGAATTTACACAATAGGTGGCAGTCGCTTTCCATTATCAAGTATAAAATGCTTCTAGCAGGTTGCAAACTAATGTGCTTCTTAAAAAGTGTTTTCTAAAACGGACGTTGTTTGCTTCGTTAACCAAACATATCATCTTACTTACAAAACCTACAGAAATAAAATTAAATAACAACAATGTCTTTGCTAAAACCTATATGCCGTCATAGTTATTTAGCATCCAATAATATTGCATTAAAGTACCAAGTAAGTTTAAAGATATTCACTTGCCAGTCAAGAGTAAAAATATCAGAAAAAATATCATGACATATGAAATAGAGCAGACTCAACAATAAGAATATATGACAAAGTCCTATGAGCATTGCAACATATACCAAAATCCTAAAAGTCACAGAACAAAGGTATTTAACATGCAAGCCAAGCGAAAAGTATTTGTGACAAGTCATTTAACGAAAAGATCAAACTCGACAGTTACCGCCTTGAAACGGTCAGTCGGCAATTTGGACCGACTAGGGTGCTTAAACCGGTTTTACATAGCTCTTACCTCGCACTTCCTGACGATTTTCTCAAATGCAAGCAATGAAAAGAAAAACGATCTATTTGAATATAAAATGTCCAAGCGCTGATAATTTCTATAAGTTATGACGAAAGTAGTGACGTCATTGAAAAATAATGTCCACATAGTGTTTAGAAAAGAATATGGAATGTATTTCGATTTGAAAAACTACACAAAAATGGTTGACTATACAATGACCGCAATAGAACGGTCAGTCGGCAATGGGGTCGACTGCGGTATTTAAACTAGTTTTACAGAGTTAACCTTCACATTTCTTTGGGTTAGCGATAGCGTCTCAATCAAATGCAATCAGTGTGAAATGGGAACAGGTCTTGTTATAAAACTAAACTGTTCAAGAGATGACATATTCTTATAGCTAAGTTATGGCTTCATTAAAAGGAAGTAGTGACCTAATTAAAAGTAATGTCCGCATTGTTTTTAATAAGGGGATAAATATTCTTTTCCCTTCGAACAAATACACATACATCTTGATTGTCCTTCACAAAGTAACTATTCTTTTATGTTTCGTTTGTTTTGAAATGTTTTGAAATATTTTCTCTAAATGTTAAGTCCGATTTTAGTTTAAGCTCAATTATTGTATTAGTATGAACATCGTGAATTGTCTTTGGCAACAACATCTTAAACTTACGTAATTGGCACAAGGCGACATGGTCACTTAGTTCTATTGAAAAAGACACATATAACAGCATGATCCCCACTTCATGTGTCTTTTTTTTTTGTTTGGTATTTGTTTGTTTGTTTGTTTCTTTGCTTGTCTGTTGTTGTTTTTATCGTTGTTATTTTGTTGTGTATGTGTGTGTGCGCGAGCGTGTACGTGCGTGTGTGCGTGCGCGCGCGCGCGCGTGTGTGTGTGTACAGGCAACAACATCTTTCAGAACACATTTTTCGCTCGTACTTATAATTTCGTGCTCTTGTATATTGGCGTCAAAGACTTGCAACACCCAAACCCCTTACTGCGTGCGTTCGAGTCCCGATCGCGGCGATTATTTTCATGTTCTCAGGTCTTCCAGCTGACCTTAGGTCCTGTCGCTGGTTCTACCCAGACATTGACCAAGGGCCCTATCAATAATTTGCTAGACATTGCAAATATCAACATTAGTTGTTACTGTGCAGTGAAACAAAAATTAAACAACTTCAACCATGTAATTAATGATTCCCCTTTACAAATGCTTCCTCTTTCGCAATAAATTGCCCATGTAGTCAATGTAATTCCTTCGAAAGAGTAACACAATTAAAGAAAACATTATGTTTGTTCTGTAAATCACCTAGACAATGAGTTGCTAAAATTGGTCTTTTGAGAATAGAAACTCCCATAAATTTACGAAAATGCAGTCGCATAAGCACATTGCATAAATGATCAGAATTATATACTGCCCGGGCAGACACCAATATTTCGATGCAATACAAAGCCATAGTGACTATTAAATATGTATTACTAATCTCATGTACAAGAATGTATTGTATCCGTTAAACAGTTTTAAAAGCAACATTAAGAAAACCGGCATTCGTAATACTCACGCGATACAAATATAGATAATGGAAATTAAGATGATTGTTAAAATACTATTTTTAAAAACCATTTCTTTTAACAGAGAGTAAAAATATGCACCTGGTAACCCAATCGGCAGAGCGTCGTTCCAGGTTCGGGAGGCTCGGGTTCGAACCCGGACCACGACATAGCAAAGTTATAAAAATGGTAGTGGTATAGCTCCCGTGCTAACGCTCAAGCAATTATAAGGATGCACACGTACTTCCACAACTGGTTGGCCAGGTGTCAGGATAATGTGAGTAGGTGTGGTATCATGCCACGTTTTCATAGCATGATACACACAGTAAAGGCAGCACTATATCTGCTTCAAGTGGACACCGTCTCCAGACAAAATACAAATATTAAATTGAAAATAATAGATTGAACAGTTTTAGCGAATCACCTTCTGTTTCGACAGCTTATTTCCAAATAAGGTCAATACATACAGAGCATTTTTAAATAATATCAAGTTAATATTAGTATTGTACCATTAAATAGTAAATTATTTATGATGATATGAACTAGATTTGAGTCGATTACCTTTTCACCAGTTTAAAAATTTAGATACGTTGTGTAAAGAAACGTAGATCCTTTGCTTCAATAAAAATGTTATTTGTATCGCGAATTTGCGAACGTTTACCTATTCAGGGCTTTGGCATTCAGGCTGACTGTACACACTTTTGGCCATAGCTGTTAACAAGGATATTTGGCACACTTAACGAGATAATGGTAAGATGGATCCAGACCCTTTCAGTCATTAATGGCAATTTCCGTGAATCAACAGCTACCTCTGCCAAGTTTCCTTGTCTGGCATTAACAATGTCATTTTATACTGTCTCTTGGCTATCTTGGCACAACACAATTATATAGGAAATTACCAGAAAACTTACACAACAATTCTTACTGTTTTCTGACAGCAAGCATATTTGTAAGACACTATCGATTTACTTTATCAAATCATTAAATTCTTACTTGTCTCCTTGGCAGCGCTGAATTGTGATGATGTTAGACAATTCATTAATGCTGAGATTGTTTTGCATGTAAAAGATATTCAGTTCAAGATGTTTAATTAAGGAATTTTGTTGACTTCCAGATTTGTCCTTGACTATGTGTTATACTAAAAGAGTGAATAACCGGAAAACAGGAGCGGTCTGTTTATTAGGAAGGCTAACGTTCTATGATAGAACCCACTTAATGTCTTTTCAGAATAAATGCCGTTTTCTTGTCGAACGTCTTCAATGCCGTATTTTATGTTTATATATTCGTCACGCTTCCGTAGTAAATCTTAATTGATACCTGAAGCAAACGAAATACAGAATATGATTTCAAATTTATTTTGATGCAGAAGAGGAACATGTATAGGAACGCGAATCTTTCCAACAGAGAAAGAAAGTATAATTAATACAACATACAAATTTAAAGTTTTAAGACAAATGTTGGTTTTCAAACCTGACCAACTATGAATAAGATAAATGCCGATAAGCCAAGACAGAATAAGACGACTTGTTAAAATAATAACTCTTGGTTTGGAACAGATATATTCAAGGAAAGTATCACGCTAAAATTGTACACAAATAAAATATCACATCCAATGTCATCCGATCGGATGTAATATGCACGACATGAACATATTCGTTTTTCTACTTTTCAGTTTTTATAATATTAAATTGTCTTCATTATACTATTGACACAGACAACACTAAGGTATAAATTTAATTAATGTGCATAAATTCACAAATTACCAAACTATTCTCTGTACGCTTAAAAGCAAATTAACATGTATTACTTTGAAATGTAACCATGTGAATAAAACTTCAATTTAATTTGTGTATAATCTTCTTTTCTCTGACTTTATGCAGTTTCCCGGGACTATTTTTTTCAAATTTAGCCACCGATAAAAATTACCTCAAGGACATAACAGAGAATTTTCTATTTTAGCCTTTGAAACAGATGTGTTCGCCAGTTTCGCTAAGCCAGTTTCGAAAATTATTTTCAAACAAGCCCTTAGCAAAAGTCTCTCTGACTACAATTAATTTATTCTTCCTCACGCGCTTAAGATAAATGAACATAAAATACATTGCATTTGTGAAATTAATACAGGTTTGATGCAAATTATTTTGTTATCATAATAATAGTTTGTTTGTTTTAAATATAGCTGTCCAAATTTGTGTAAACTACATGGACTTTCAAAGACAGTTATTAAATTAATTAAAGAGGAACACTCACAATGCATTTAATTACAATTAATTTCAACATTCTGTCCCAAGTATCGATTATATAAAGGCAAACAATGCACCAAAAGCCTTGAAAATCGACATTTTGTTCGTTTTGCTGCATTAATACTCGTTGCCTTTGTGCATTCGCGACACGTATATTTCTCATCAACAAATGTAGGCGCGTAAGAATTTCGAAATTTAATACCATTTTGTAAATTGTTCCAGAGGGAACTGTATTAATTTTATCTTCTAAAACGTTCGTACTCGAATTTTCGACAAATTGCCTTAAAATTAAATCCTCAAGTTATGGGCGGCTTAAAAGTTGAACAAGCTTTTGAATCACTAACATCTTTTTCAGAAATCTTAAACATTCAAAAACCAGTAGTAAACATTGGAAAATATTGAATCAGACATCTTAATGAAAAAAAGTGTTTGTAAAAAGTCAAGAAACTAACAACACATACAAAATGTTGCGTCACTGTCCACATATGTTCAAAAAATAAAAATATGGACTGCATAACCGTACATTGTTTAGTTATCTGGCAATCATTGCAGCAATTGTGCGTTTTACGCATTCGTGTGCATGAGCATCCGCATATGGGCATGTATGTTTGGTCCTTGTGTTTCTTAGGCATGTTACCTTACGTCATCAAGCGTGTCTTCGATGTGGTGAGCGGCCAGAGTTTATGTTTGGACTAGAGCGTGTGATTGGATCGCTTGTCAGCTTCGATCACGCTTGGGATATACAGGTATCTATGCACAGGATACCAAAAATTAGAGACCTGAGAAAAATCCACGACAACTTTATATTGAGTAAAGTGCAGGGATAATCTTGTTATAGCACTATGCATCGGAAGTATATAGTGTGAACATAAGTCGCTCCCTCCGTCTGCGCCTCTGAAGTCTGAAGTTTGTAAAAAATATCTTACCGCATCAAGTGATGTTGAATGCATTGCAAAGGCTATTTAACATGTAATTAAGTAGGGATTGTTTATGATTTTAATACGTACCGCACTTTTGAAAAAAATGGACCAGGGACCTTTATAACAGAAACAATACGACTGCTCTTAATTTTTTTCGGGTTGTCCTTACGGCAGCATTTGAAAGTAGGTCTAAAGTGAGATACACTTAAGACCTACATAGAATCAAAGCACTCAGAAGCGATGTTGTGGGCAGTGTTTTACCTTGTACATGTACACGATTACAGTGGGGTGGGGGGGGGGCAAAATAATGGCGTTATAAATCAAATGTACAACGCAATGGAAATTGAAAAGGAGACATACATACCCTGGTTAAGAGCCTATTAGATTATGCAATGTCAGAGGAACACTCATTCTAACACCAGTTCGTTTCTCATTTCGAGCCTTTTTGTCTAGTCAAAATTGAGTGATATTCGCACACGGCGTTGTTCATTCATAAATGTGCATTTTATGTATATCTGAATTGCACAATATAATGAACTTCCTGTTTAAACAGATAACAATATTAATCTTATCATTTGAAGCGAATAGTCTTCTTTCGCCTACATATTTCTTAGGTACACGTACTACTTCTTCCAATGCAAGATTTATTGACTGTGAGTAGTGAAGATCATATATGGTCAATCTTGTATGCTTTTAAAATCCAGCACTCATAACTCTGGCAGCGACACCATCCAAAAAAACATTTAAATATTCAAACAGAGCAAATGAGATAAAAACAGATCTGTACCTTCAACTAGAAAACCTTTATACTACCTTAGTAAGTTATAGTTAAACTATAGTAGCCTAAATAATCAAATCGGATAGATATTATAGTGCTGTAGTGATCCCTTTGGTTCTTTATATTGGCTGAAAAGGGAAACCGTGTGTTTCATTGAACGGGGCGTCGTCTCGGTAAATGAATAGTTTTAGTATGTATTTTTATAAAGCATTATATTCCTTTTCATTTTATTGCTTCATCTTCTCAAGCTTTCTCATTGTTATTTGTACAAAGAAATATCTCAATGTTTATATTAATCTGCGGAGTTATATCATCAAGATTTCTGTCTTATATTATATGGATTTTTGTTTTTAATCTTTTTTGTTTCCTCTTATGTATTGTTTTTTGCAATGGATTTATCGTATCACGTTTATTTCCGTTTTTTTAAGCCCAGGATAAATGTCTCAATGTCTCGTTGTCCTTTAATATATGAATTTATATTATTAAGCTTTCTCGCTGTACTGTTTTAGTATATAGTTGTTGTTGTTTTTTAAATTCGTTTCCTCGTGTTTTTGTTGGTTTAACATTTGCTGTCGTCTCATATATTTGCAAAAGAGTAAAGCTCCATTTAAAATAAACGATTACATATATGTTTGTTATTCACATGCTGAACACTATATTAATTAAGGAATCGAAAAATAATGTTTACACAACTGTCATTTTCTGTCAGTTAAATATTTAATTTTGATAAGCAAGATCATGCATGTTTAGCACATGCTGGTCAAGATATCGTGTATCCTAAAACAAACAAGATACATCGTGTTGTCCAGGTGTGCAAAGAGTCAATCAGGACCGCTTGCTGTTTTTTAGATAGTAATGACTTACATGTAACATGTACCTGTATAGTACCATGCGCATGCTAATACTGAGGGTCCCTCATAGAAAGGAAAGTGACGTCATTAATGATGTAAGATTTTCCAACATGTCATCCACCGTTTAAAGCATTGCAACAATCGGCCCTGGCTACACGTATAACCGAGCTCAGAAGATACTTTAAAATGCACATTATTTTTACAATATTGAAAAATTAATGGATTAACTGGTCTTGATTTCGAAAACCTTTTATATAACAATTATTATTTCTGCGCTAGAAAACTAATTTGATATGTTATAAAACATAATAACTCAATCGACCCACTTTAAAGATATAAGAATCTTTAAATTATAATTGATACAATATTGTATTTTATTATGTGAATAATTAAGTTTACATAATTTTAAATCTAGAATGTCTATTCTTTTTTTTTACCTGTTGTTGGCTTAGATAATTATCTGTTGATGTAGACAAAAAAGTTCATACATATTTTGTGTTGTCCCAAGTATAAAGTATATTTGTATACTGGAAAAAATTGTTTCTTGTTTGTTAATATATATCGTAGTTATATTTTTCGTAGCTAATATTGTACTGGAACACGACGATGGTTTGAAGATGTGTGCAAAACACTTTGCTTGGTTGATGTGCCGAAAATGCATCGTAAAGTTTACAGAAAATATCTTGAAAATGCTTAGTTAAATTTGCTTGGTTCTACAATATTTACTGATAGAAGAATATTTCGTCTGGTCCAACATCTAGTAAAGCCTTCTCAACAAATCTACACTGTTTTGTTTGTCACACCTTATATATATATATAGATATATATATATATATATATAGATATAGATATAGATATATATATATATATATATATATATATATATAGATATATATATATAGATATATATATATATATATATACATATATATATATATATATATATATATATATATATATATATATATATATATATATATATATATATATATATATATATATATAAGGTGTGACAAACAAAACATATATATTTATATATATTTATGTATATATATTGTGTACATTCTTATAAATTGAATGCGTTTGTTTCATCACCCCTATTTCCACACTGCGTGATATTTTCTTAGTACTATATTGTTGTATTTTCTTTGTTTGTGTGTGTTGTTGCTTCTCTTTTAATTTTACGTCTTATGTTTAATACACAGTTAAACTTAAATTCGTAGTTATCAGGGGTTGCACCATGCCACCCTAAATTTATGGACATTTGACCTGTCGTGAGCCGCGTCACTAGATCAAGCTAGGTTAAATAGAGGATCTGATATGAGTGGTCATTAGGTACTGAACATATTAAACGAGTTGAATGAAACGATACGAAACGAGGCTGCCGAGTTTCGTATCGTTTCAGACAACGAGTTTAATATTTTCAGTACCTAATGACCACGAATATTAGATTCTATTTATCACATAACCAAAACACCAGCTATTTTGTTTACAATGCATAATCTTTTTATAGTATGAACAGTCGGCCTTGAAATGTGTAATTCGGTTCGGAAAAATCCGCACAAAAGATAGTTCCAGTCTTTACTCGACCATTTTCCGCACAAAGGGAACATATTTGTTTATAACATGACTAAAATGTTATCTATTTATTAATTAAAATGAAATTGTCCAACAAAATGCATAAAACGGCGACAACAAAGTGATTAGGAAATGGCATATACACCTCACATACTTAATGACGTCACACTACGACAATGACGTCACTCTACGATAACTAACTAGTGAGTTACCAAAAATAACACATGAGTGTTACCTCACGCTCGCGCGGTAGGTTATGTGATAAAGCAAGATTATTCTCCTGTCTTATGTCAGAAATATGAACATGAACAAACACGGGTCATGTCGGTTTGTAATCAAGCACAGTCTAACATAGTCCAATCAACTAAAAGGCATGAACAGTTCGTTATGTCAAGAAGGATTCAGACAGTTATTTGTTGGACAAGTCTGTCCAGAGTAAACTAACAACTTATCATTCCTAAAGAAAATAACGTAAGATTCAATTCACTTTATGTCTAGCATGGAAATGTCGGACTTAAGGTTTTGAATGTTCCATTGTCTGTACATAGAGATGCACAGCAACACATAGCGGAATAATGAAATGATTAATAAACCTATACAATATATTATGGTTTCTGCCTTAAATTGGCTGTGATAGACATCAAAGATAAGTGCATCGTTTGTTCGGAAAAGTTATACCAGAAGGAGGACGTGTTACGGCGTACATCATATAAGAGATACTGGATAACCGCAAAAGCAAAATTGAGTCTCTTGTACTAAGGAAGGAAATTCATTTTCATAAAAGATCGAATGTTTTCATAATGAGACCTAACTTATTAAATGCATACATGAATAAACCAACAAATATATATATATGTGTGTGTGTTTGTGTGTGTGCAGGGGCGGATCCAGGATTTCAGAATATGGGGCGGGGGGCGAGGGAGTAACATTCGGACGCAGGCCGGAGCTGATCGCGCCGCGGGGTCTGGAGGGGGCTCCCCCATAAAAATTTGAGTTCTAGATGCGCTGAGATGCGATTTCCAAACATCTGTGGGGCATAATTTCCTTATCTATTTGCTCACTTTTAAGGGCAAAATTAATATCCACTGACTTGGACATCTTAAGGTTACTGAAAAGAAACCTATTATCGTAAGAACACTACAATAACCAAGACACTGTCAGTGTATAGTAAAATGAACGTCCTGAATGTGAATAACTATCACTTTATCTGTAAAAAAAGATAAATGCAAGGATATTCCTGGCATTTGCTATTTTTAGGCATATAGAGCATAGAAATGATATATTTACATTGCCAGGCATTCTAAAGCACGAGTTAAAGAATATGAGAGTATTATAAAGTATATATAAAGTGAAGAAACACCAGTCATTTACGTTCAATGGATAATAAAATCTGTCACATATCGAATTAATCCGACAATGGATGGGCAAAGAGCATCCGTCTTGGATGTTTCCGAGCATTTATATCAATTACTTTTCCATAGTCAAGCGGAATATCCTTGTGTGCGTAGAGAAGGACCAGAGCATTGAACCTATCTTCACCCATAGTGGACCTGTAGGCACGTGACTCAGTGGGTGGAGCGATCTACCCGCTGGCATGATGTTAATTCGCGGGCGATGGAGACTAGAGTTAGGTGGTATATTGGCGCCACGGTGTAGGGCGTAGAGGCTTTTGCTGGGCTACACACTCAGTAAAGGCCGTCGTTTCCATTAGAGCATTTTTGCAAAAAGGCTAGAGCTATGTTCAAGAAAACATTTAACATGACAACAGAAGTAGGCTCGTCGCCGCAGAAATATGCGTGACAAAGCTCTAGTGGAAACGGGCCTTAAGAGGCGTAGCCCTTTGAAAACCTTCGCGTTAAAAAACTAAAAAAATAACACTTTTTTTTTGTTGGTCGTCGAAAAATAGGGGGGCCGCGGCCCCTTCGGCCCCCTCTGGATCCGCCCCTGTGTGTGTGTGTGTGTGTGTGTGTGTGTGTGTGTGTGTGTGTGTGTGTGTGTGTGTGTGTGTGTGTGTGTGTGTGTGTGTGTGTGTGTGTGTGTGTGTGTGTGTGTGTGTGTGTGTGTGTGTGTGTGTGTGTGTGTGTGTGTATGTGTGCATCAACATTTTATGTTGTAGTTAATCTTAAAATGGAATGTCAATAAATTAGAATCAAATATGTTGTCACACACGTGACTGAAATCCAAAACGATGTTCACAGCAAAAAGGTACTTTAATACTTTGAATCACTTTAAAGAACACAAAATTCTATATTAAAATACCCTTTGTTTTTAGGTTAAAAGAGCTGTTTTATATGTTTTAGATTACAAATAATTGCCTTATAGCTCCGTAAAACGAATATGTTACGCAGTCCAGATTTTCAGTTTTAAATTCATGTATAGCCTCACTAATAAAGATATGGTATTAAACGAAGCCCAACTTATCCGCATTAATCTAAAGTAACGCAATAAACTGACTGCTGATGCCTCTTTCTACGATATTCGTATTACACATGTATTTCAACATAAATTACAGTCTTTTTCTAAGCTACCCGTAGGGGTAATGATTCCAAATAATGTGTAAACTTGACGGCTGATAAGTACACTTACGCATGGTTAATGCTGTAGAGTGATATACATTTAAACGTGTATTTCCTCATACAGGTTGGAACCGCCAAGCTTCGAGTCCTGTTTGGGCTAGGGAAGAGGTAATTTAGCAGATATAAAGGGTCAGTAGTTCTAGCGAGACACTGAATGAAGAAAACAGTTTACTGTGTCTTTTCCGATGCCAAACAAGTCATTTAGGATCCTACATGTATTATTATGCTCAACTTTTTCCAATTATTTACAAACATTTTAAAAAAATATTTTACATTCTACATACAGTATTAATTAAAGCTTAACGAAAACGATCGTTAAACTTTAAATGTTTTTTAAGTAAAATACAACTGTGTCCTCTTTTATTGAGACAAACAAAGCATTTATTACAACCTTGGCTTCGTAAACTGGCCAGCTTGTAAAAAGCGGCAAAAATGATATTACAGACAATAAAATCGATTACGACCTTTACAATTCCAGACGTTTTTTTTATTATGTGTGACTTAGGCTCAAGGTTTTATCATAAACAGCAGATTTTCGTTAAACTGACTTTATAGATTCCAGCACAAATATTGCCCCTATCCCCTCAGTAGTTTTATGTTTCACATTAGAACACAGACTACATGTTTCCATTAGCGCCCAGACATGAAAGCATATTTATTTATTATATTTACTTTCCATTCATAAGTCTCTTGTCTCTTGTTCTGTCTTACTCTAAGCTCCGTCTCGTATATACGTATAACATGATCACTATTTCCAGAGTTTTCAGTAAAATGTGATAAAACAAGAAACCCAGTAATTAAAGGGAGAACATAAAAATAATTTAACATTTTAGTTATGTATGTAAATGACTTCCGGGTAATATTAGGAGATTGTTCAATATACGTTAGTAGTCAATAACTGTACGTACGGTAAACAAATGATTGTCATTCATCAAACTTTGAGAAGTTAAGATTTGTGGTATAGTTACAATGTTATTTCATTTGAATTTATGTTTATGACAAAGCGACTCTAAGATAGAGAGAGAGATAGAGAGATTGAGAGAGATAGAGAGAGAGAGAGAGTAAGAGAGAGAGAGAGAGAGAGAGAGAGAGAGAGAGAGAGAGAGAGAGAGAGAGAGAGAAAGAGAAAGAGAGAGAGAGAGAAAAAGAGAGAAAGAGAGAGAGGGAAAGAGAGATCTGACCTTGAAGAAGCACAATATGCTGCTTGCACAGGACAGTTTTTTTAATTGTAAATTAATCAAGTTCATAATATTTTTAAAGAATTATTTGGATATTATCTGGATATTTGTTTCTGAGCTTAAATGTCGCCCGTAAGCTTATAAAAAGGATAATTTGCTTTTCTGTACAAAATGTTGTTTTATGCGATACTTTATCAATACTGTTTACATGCAGCTCACCTTTAAAAGGCAATAAGTAAATTTTATTGATCCAGACTGTTACGACCGGTGTCGTTATATAAGTTTATTTATAAAATGGCAAGTTTACTAAACGACGAAATGGTGTAACAGAAAGAACAAGCCAGCAACAAACTAGAACAATAATGTTTTATTTTAATAAACAATTAAATCTATGGCGTAATAAAACAATAACAAATAAATCAGACAAATTTTCAGAAAGCAAAATAAATGTTAGCTTACAGTTTGTCCATTTAGGAGGTGTCCCTTTAACAGTCCAATTAATAATCCAACGTCGAATAATCCTGAAGAGTTTTCGGTAGAATGTCCTCGTAGATAAGCACAGTTGAAATAATCCAAAGGTAGAACAATACACGACTGTAAATGATATAATTCCAAATTCAACACTTTAATATTTATATCACTGTAGAATAAAGTCCATGTAAGTTCCAACAAAGAAAGATTTAATATAGAAGCTGCAAGTATTTTCTAACACGCCCTTATATAGACCCAAAGAATTTCTAGAACATTCACGAAACCAAGAACATTCTCGAAACCCAGTTAAAAATAAACAATTGAACTTTTTAGCATGATTTTTTCTTCCTAGCAGTTACGCGATAACTACAACGGTAAACCACCCTTAGCCTCACAAGCGTATCCTTAAACGCTGGTGTACTACTGTACATAACACCTCCACCCCTAAAGGAAAAAAAAACATTGTGCAATAAATCTTTTTAAGAATATTAAATTAAGAATAACTCAGTTAAGTAAGTTATTACAACAATGATACAAAATACAATATAAGTGTCACAAGGTAAACAGATGTTATATCAAAACATATGAAATTTCAAATTTACACAATTTAGTGTTACTAATTACAAGTTGCATGTATTTCCTATTTGCAAGACATCATATCAAAACAAATTGTAATCAATATAACACAATAACAGTTATACAAAGTTCAAAATACATGTAATATTTTAAATAAACATGTTGTAATAACATATTGTGCTTGAGTTAACACAATTACATACGAGATAGAGCATCAGGTATAACATTGTCTTTTCCTTTAATGTGTTTGATTTCTAAATCAAACTCTTGTAAGAGCAGGCTCCATCTTAGTATCCTTTGGTTTTTGTTCTTTAACTTGTGCAAGAACTTAAGAGGTTTGTGGTAACTGAATACAATAATAGATTTAACTGAAGAAGTTAAATACACTTCAAAATGTTGTATATTAAACATAAGAGCAGGACACTCTTTTTCAATTGTTGAAAAATTTCTCTGATGTTTGTTAAACTTCTTTGAGAAATAACACATGGGATGATCAATACCCTCACTATCTGATTGTAACAGAACAGCACCAGCACCGACGTTACTATCATCAACAGCCATTTAAAAAAATGACCAAAGTCTGGTGCTAAGAGAATTGGTGCACTCTTAAGTACAGCTTTCATTTTGTCGTATGCAGTTTGACATTCTCGAAACCCAGTTAAAAATAAACAAATGAACTTTCTAGCATGATCCTTTTCTATCTAGCAGTTACGCGGTTGCTTTGTCATCAAAACCACAACGGTAAACATCCCTTAACCTGACTAGCGTAACCTTAAATGCTGGTGTACTAGTGTACATAACAAGACACTGAAATCAATTAAGGTGTTTCCGTCACTCAAAATAGTTCATAGTGCAGAACAAAGAACACGCTCTTCTCCTAGCGTTAATTGCCATTCCCTTTCATTCTATAATGTTAATGTCAATTGCCAATTACTGTACCATGCGAAGTTCTTTGTGCAAAACATTTTATAAATAATTAAGAAGGCATCTTCTTATCTCTACATTTTCAAAATCGCTATGAAAATCAGGAGAGATAAAAGCTGATGTGCTCAATTAAGAGTGGGTTTCCTTTGTTTCAGATGTGACTGTGCTTTATAAGCTTTTTTTTTTTTGTCGCTACGTGAAATGAAGAACGTGAATATACTGCTTACAAATTATTGACACACACTGTATTACATGTATTTGATGGAAATATGTGCCACAAGTCCATATTATCTTAGTTCAGTTTTTTTTCTTCATTTGTTTAATATGCATATACACACATGAATGTGTGTGTGTGTGTGTGTGTGTGTGTGTCTGTGTCTGTGTATTAAATAACAACGAGTGTCAAATGTTTTTATCAAGCAGATTTTATCCTCTTTAATTATAAACATTTCAAACAATGGTACAAGATTGTATGAAGTCATTCAACCAAACACCACACCATGAAAATATTTGGTGCATTATTGCGCTTTAACTTCTCATTCTTTAACTTACAGCAGTAAACATTAGACATGTGACCCTGTAAGGAGTTTAAAGCGACCAGGGTAATGGTCGACATTTAAATTCTAGTTTTAATCGTTGTCTGTGTCGTTAATGGATATAATTCTCTTGCTCTGTGTGTGTAGTGGGCTTTAATATTCTGCAGTGGAAACAACGTTTGATTGTTGAATAGGACGCTGGATGTTAATGTGGAATGTTCCACCAAATATGTTTTCCAACATGTATAATATACATATATAATAATATTGTTGAAACAACCGTGGACCATTAGGTTGGAGTTTTGTGTGGCCGAACTCGTTGATGTCAACATTGTCCTTTTGATAATTGCGTCATGATTTACTTTAGGAGCCTGCGTGTAAGGACTGTTGGGCGTTGTGAGGATGTTGGATATTTATTTGTGTTGAGCATCTCTTATGTGCAAGAAGTTATTGATAGATTGGATTTTACGGTGTCCAGTTATCTGCACTATTTGATTTGCAGGGTTGTTTTTTCACACAATTTCTGGACTAAGTGTTTCCGGGCACAGTGGGTAGTTAGGCGTATTTCGGTTGAGAGCACATAAGCTTGCGTCATTCGCTTTATGATGGAGGCAAGTTTGTTTACTCTATTAACTTGTTTTCTAACCCACATTTCCCTAGGCTTCATGGTTGATTGTTGAGTGTATGTGGCTATTAGAATGGGTAATTCGGTGAACTGAAGTCACCAGACCGTTTCTCGACATACACCTTGTTCTTTTTATCCATTCCGCTAACCATTCGCAATACCCAGGCCATTTCTACTAATTAGATTTGTCCAGATGCTGCCGAGAAGTTACGAAAGAAAGAATAACTACTACAACTGCCCATTCTCTTGCCCGTTTGTAACGCAGTACATAAAGGGCGCCGCGCTTCAGGACGGATGTCAATGATAAAAGAAACGTGTCTAATAAGAAATCATAAACGCCAGGACAAAAATTACTTGGATAATTCCATTTTCTCGCTCTCATAGCATATTTAAGCATTTTCTTTTATAAGTCATATAACATGTTCGCCCCTTTTTGTAATATTTATAATGACAGGATATTTAAATTTGACATTTGTTGGGAGAAATTTGACTATTGTTCAGATATTACATCGACAACCTTTATATTTTTTATAAAAATAAGAAGTAGTCTTATAATAATTAAAACAAAAAATTAAGCCACCACTAGACAACTTCACACAAAGCAAACGTGACAATGACAAAACAATCTTGAATCTTAAAATCTAAATTATATTTATAGGTTAATTTTCAATCTTTGGAAGATAAATCCACTCAACGTAAAAACGATATCATGGGCGTATTATTTTTTCATTTGTTATTGCATTTTGTCTTTAATGTATGTACATGTACTTAGTAAAAATGCAATATAATTTAGAAGCAGTTTTAAACAACGTTTAAAGTGGCATGATGAATATGATAGTCGGTAGTTAAAAAACCCCATCATATTCGGTTGGTCCTTTAATGAAGTTATGTATTAGTCTGTTTTGAGATGATTTCAAAGGTTGGACATGTATTACGTTGAGTTTAACATAAAGCTAATATGATGATTTGTGTATATGTTGAGCAAATGTGTCACCATATAACTGCCTGTGTGACTTCTACTGTAACTGGCATGTTTAAATCCTTTTCTTTGTCGAGTTTTAATATTAGTTATACTCATGGAACCTTGCTAAAGTTTCGACTTGCAAAGTGTATTCACAAGGTGATGTTGAATGTAGTTTGGATTTAGAAAAGTCAAACTTAAGTTTCAAATACAACAAGCGCGTCTAAATTTAGTTACTTAAATATTTTTTCTCATATATAACTTAACATCGGAATTTAGTTGTATGCATTACATTATGTTGAATATACCAAAGTTAATGTTCTTCAATTCTGTTTGTTAAGAAAGGTAATTGATGCGCGAATTAGCTAAAATCTATGATAAAGAAGTAAATAATATTTTCGTTATAAATGTTAACAGGCAAGGAAATCCAGATGAGTTAGAATTTATCTTATCTCTTTTGAATGGTCTGTCATCTCTCTTCAATACATTAATAATCAATTGTTTAGTCGACGCACATTATTTTTGTGTACTAAATAAGCAAGGGACACTGCAGTATTTTAATAAACATGAAACAAAAATTTGGTCAGTTACAAAGTATCATTGCTTATCCTAAAATATTGCATATGAATCTCTTGCCTTACGTCTTTATTAATCTTAACTAGACAGCTAAATTAAAGAAACGCTTGAATATTACATTTCTTTGCTATTGACTGCTTTTGTCCTAAAAAAAAACAACAGATGCTAGACATTCCTGATGAAGCTAATGCAATATTCCACACCATAATGGAAATGGTTATTAATCAAACCTTCCGATAATGAAAAAATGCCGTTTATACACTTTTTTATGAATTGAAAATTAATGCATGGAAAATGTGTCTCAAAAACGTCTTACATTGCCCTTGCATTCATTCGTCTAACGCACTTCTGTGCAATAAAGGACAGTTGTCCTCTGGCTCCCATTGAAGTCAGATATTTCACGACAAACCTTGATTAGACAATGAGCCTGCAAGCAGTTCGCCAATTCTTTTACAATATTGGCATCGATTTGTGAATTGGGGCCTATGGATCTTATTGACTCAAAGCATTTTTCGACAAACTATATTTAATTTAATCAAACAGTTTGTGGTTATCCATACACGTCATTTAAGACATTATCATATTCTAAAAGGAACTTTAATTTTATTTATTTTTTGGAACTTGCATGATGATTATTCGCCCTCTCTTGTATTGAAGAGATTATATTTATATAGATAAATATGTATTTAAGATTAAGTTTTTATGTTTCATGTTTTAAATCAGACAGTTACGAAAATAAACATGTTGATGTTTATATGTTAAAAGGTATCGTCACTCGTTAACACCGTGAGGACAGCATGAAAATAATATAAAATCATACCTTCAAAAGGGGCGCAATCGCCTTCCAATGAGGTAATATTACTCTACTGAATAGTTCAAAATGCGATGAAGTTGAACATCTTGAAAGATGAAATAAACGTAAACATAGCTTAATTAATTGATTTCGTTACAGAAATACGTTTTGTCGTCTTGCTTCAACGAATTCTAACTTTATCTTTGGTTCTCTTTGACTTCATGAATCAGGCGCTTCATCTTGCCGAATGGTTCGGGTTTTATTTCTGTTAATAACACAGCGAATTGATCATTTTTAAGCGAATAAGTCATGAGCCAGCTCAATTTAAACGATTCTGCAAAAATGATGCCAGTGCAGTCAAAGGCAGTAGGAAACCTCAGAAACATGTGAGAAAAAGCTGATTTTGTGGCACTGTATGGTTCATTGTTGAAAAAAGTAAAAAGAAATACGTATTATAAGATGTCTTGATGTTAATGTTATACAGTGCTTTAGAGATGGTTTTGTAAAAGAATACATAAGCAAACCAAGTAATAACCCATTACCTGTTTTAAATGCTGGTCTCAAAGTAGCTGGATTACTAAATGTTATTGGCGCCATTTCGTGCAAGTAAATATATAAATTTTCATACATTGATAAATTATATGTAACACCTTTAACTATAATGAGATCTTGATTGTACTAGAAAAAGTAATTCTCATAGTTCATTGAAAGGTTCGTCAATATCATCTACACGTAAGCAGATGCTACAACCATTTACACTTCTTCTTTGGAAATAATTTCCTTAAGTAACAAAGAAAATCATTTATAATCAACAAGTTTGTGTAGTTCTTCTCAAAGAAATAATAATTTTCTGTCTTCTTAATACCATGTGCGCATATTTGTATGCTCCCCGAATGAAAATTCAGGGGAGGATATAGTCGCCGAGTTGTCCGTCCGTCTGTCCCGCTATTTTGTCCGACCGGTAACTTTGTTATTTAAAGTCCCATATTAAATTAGTTGGCTGAAATGATCTCCATATCGAGAAGACGTGTCGCGCGCAAAATTGGAGTTGCTACCTTGAAGGTTAACTTCAAAGTGTTATTTGCATTCACATTTTAAAATTATTTCACAGAAATGATCATGATATCAAAACAAATTTTCGCGCACAAAATTTCGATCGCTACCTTAAAGGTCAAGATCACAGTAGCAAAATCGTGTCCAGCAAATACATTTTTATCAGGCTTCTACCTTATTTAATATAGTAGACAATGAGTTGTATTCCTTCATTTCTTTGCCATTCTTAGTATGACAAGTTCCATTGTTCCCCAAGTTAACTAATTGTTTGAAAGAGCTGTTCACTTCAACCTTTATAGGTACAGGTTTGATTATGTCTGATTTTTTAGCACTACTACATTTACAAAATCCACCTTCATTGTCATACGACAAACTCTTTTGTGACAAAATACCCATTGGCGGAGCATCACCCGTCTTCGAAGGTTTCTTGTTTAATTACGTCGCTACTTTTTAACTACGTAGTGACTTATCATAACTAATCAAGAGGCAGCGCTTGAACATGTTTTTCATTCAAATAGATCGGTTTTAATTTCATTGCTTGCATTTGAGAAGCCCCTCAGGAAGTGCAAGTTTAGAGCTCTGTAAAACTGCATTAAACACCACAGTCGGTCTCTTTTGCCAACTCACTGTTTCAATCATGTTTGTTGGGTTTCCTCTTTTTGCTAAATGACTCATCACAGATGTGTTCTTACTTTTACAGTTGGCTTGCATGTGAATAGATTTGTCATGTGACTTTTCAACTTTTGGCATATGCTGCAATGCAATTCTCATAGTATTTTGTCATATTTCCTGACAACAAAATATATTTTATTAAACATGCAAATTATTACAATTCATATATTTAAGAAACAAAAATCATGTGTACCAAAGAAAGTCTAAGCTGATCTAAGTCTTCAATTTCAGTATAATTCTGAAACTCTCAAAGATTGACAGCATGTACATGTAGGAAGGTAATATAACTTTATCATGTTTGAATAGCGTGTTATGGTGAAGTGTAAAATAGACTTCATCTGCGTTGTTTACTTAAATGAAGTTTTAAAACTATAATTTCCACTTTTCGAATCAGGAATCAGACCTAGAGGAAATATATATCTTTCATGTTTGCTTGCTTGTTTGTTTGTTTGTTATGATCAAATATTCACAAACAATCTTTCAGTGATCCGGAAACAGGGTTACGATGAAGCAGATTCAGGGCTGCCTCCACTCTAATTAGCACACTTTGAAAATCTGACATGGTAATTCCACATATTCTTCGCGAAGTTACTCTTAAATGTATTAAACATAAGCAAAAAAGCTATATCAAAAGTATTGATACGGCTCAAGTTCGATACGACCCCCTCCCATACCTGGACCCTACGCTATACCTACTGCATTTCTAGGTCCAGTGCTTGATAAGTGTTTTCTAATGAATACTTAGAAAGTTACCATTTATATTTCCTCTGTTAACATCTCTAAACGTGCTTATTTGTAAGGATTTTAAACAGAACGGTTCTTGTAACATTGCTAAATAATTTGTATAAGCACACATTTACATCAATAGGTAAATAAGAAAAGGTCATATCAAACTTTCTACAGATATTTAAATTTTATCTTCTTGTAGACAAAGGCAAAGAAGGTTAATGTAAATGTGACAAAAACACTGAGACGAGACATAACACACAAAACGAAAAACCATCAGTTACCGCCTCGGAACGGTCAATCAGCAAAAGGGCCTACTGGGGTGCTTAAACCTGGTTTGTGGAGCGCTCCAACCTCGCACTTCCTGAAGGTGTTTCTATCAAACAAACAGTGTAAATAACAACATCCCGTCAAAGTGAAACAACTTACAGTTAGCACCTGCATCGGTAGTTAAAAGAGATACAGTGAACTTATGTACATACATTATAGCTACTTATAAAATAAACTAGCAACATAAGAATAATTGTCAAAGATTACTTTGTTTTACAATGTAAATATAATACAACATTGCCGTATTTAAAAAGAATATAATACACCTTGGTTAATGTACTATCATCTTTAACTGTGGAAGAAAAATTGTTTATATAATTTAAAAAGTTTATTTAATATAACAGCTGTCACATGATGTGTTTTCAAAATTCAATTATCCGCCATCATTCTATCATATCTCTCTGGAATTGCTTGAAAGTTGTTTTTTTTTTTATTTAGAGAGCAAAATGTTAATTTGTGTCGTGTTCAAAATTCCTCGGTGTAAAACTCGACAGCTTGAGTGTCAGCTAAAAGGACGTTTTACAAGAAAAAGAACAAAGCACGTCTAATGTTCTCGTTATGAGACTTGAGGAATTTATAGGGTTTAACATTATTGGCACGTTAGCGAGACAGAAGAGTATCACTTATCCGAAAGCAGAATTTATTGCGTATTTTTAACTGAACCGTTATGTAAACGATGTAAGGAGAAACTATATATATTGTATTGAAATGAGCACAATATCTTTAGAGAATTATTTTCGAACGGAGCCTCCAATGTCGATACGTAATTTGTAATTTGAAGGATT
This sequence comes from Sinonovacula constricta, assembly GCA_007844125.1. Lineage (NCBI taxonomy): Eukaryota > Metazoa > Mollusca > Bivalvia > Cardiida > Solecurtidae > Sinonovacula > Sinonovacula constricta. The sequence goes on from CM017555.1 coordinate 32,556,039, forward strand.
TTCCAGGATATACTGATGATTTTCTTCTTTTCTTCTCAATATGTTAAGCAGCATTATGCTATATACATGTTTTAATAGAAAATGGTACCATAATAAATTTTCATTCTTTCAATTTGTATAGATTCCACGTCACATGTTTCTATTTTATTGCATTTCTTGGGTATCATTATGCTTGTCTTGTATTTTTTTTCGTTTGAATAAAACATGAATTGCAAAACAAGTCAGCAGATTGTAATTTAGCTGTAATCTGTTCAAAATAACATTAATAACACATAGTAAACAAATTAAAGCAAAAAACAAAATGGCGTTTTAAATACTACTTTGATTTTCTATTTAAATGCTAAAACATACTGGACTTTCTCTATGTTTCGATAAAATTAAGCTAAGTCTGCAGTTTGACATTTGTTTCTAGTTGAAGTGCGTTTAATTAAATAGATTAACGACATTATCAACATTTCTGAGAGACTAATATTGAATATGCCTTGAATATTGATTTGATTCCTTAATATGTCATTTGAGTGAAACATTATAAATGATCATCTAAAGGTATAAGTTTTATTACATTGTACATATTTAATCTAAGTATTGTGACACAATAATTCATATCCCGATGACTGATGAATTAATGCAAGTGTATCTGTCTTTGAAAAGTAAGTAATATTATCTTTGTTATAAGAGTCTAACCATAATATTTCTTAGTTATCTGGTTATGTAAATGCCACAGCTTTAACATTATACGCGCAATTACAAAATATATGAAGAACGTTTTACTTGTCACCGAATATGCCAAGTTTTCAATAAGTATACAGAAATGTACATCAAATCATCTCAAGTTCTTTAAGTCGCTAAAAAACAAAGTAGGCAAGTCTTAGTTGTTTTTCTTACAAATACGTTTAAAGCAACACACGTATAAACTAAAAATAGTTTTGCAATGGTATAATGATTATATCATAGATATATGAACTTATTTAACAAATGATTATATGATTTATTCTTTCTTAATAGTAGAATATACAAACCAATAAAAAACGAGCAAAATTATAAAAATAACACATACATATGTATGTGTTTTTATGACATATTTAATAATCCAAAAATGATATGGTGTTTTGCATAAATAGAGTGCCACAGAATGCATATTCAGGTTTGTATTTTCTATTGAATATACTACTTTTTATATAATTGTCACAAAATTGAAGAAAACAAAACGAGGTAAAAATAAGACTGTAAAAGTAATTAAGATGATAAAAAACAAAATTGTTTACTTTTCCAACTTGCAAAATAAGAATATTTTTCAGTTATATGAATATGAAGGCTAAAATTGATGAAGATAGCGTCTATCAAATAGTAGCTTACTCCAGTCTAAAGTATACATTAGCAGACTGAGTAGAGCTTTATACACTGTGATATTTTACGTTGATATTTCAGTTTACCATTCCGGCTCTACAAAATATAGTATTTGATGTTTCACCTGCTCTATAGATGGTTTAAGCTTTTTCAGTTTGTTACTGTATAGACAATAGCATTGTTGTGTTGAGGGTTTTATCATGAGACATGTTTTCAAGCTACATCACCCAATGGAAACTTTGTTAGTGACAAATTACTTTTCTTACCATAAAGTTGTCTCCAAAAGCTTATATAAAATTTTTAGAATAAATGTAACATATCTCCTGAATCTTGTTTGAATATTCATTCTTAGCAATAGATACTAAGTACCTAAAACAGTATTGTTCTGTTATGAAACCTAATATGCTGTGCTGCTGATACTGTATTAGACATAACTTTCCAAATTTCTAAAGATAATGTTACATTCCAGAAGATACTGAACTTGTTAATAAAGTCACATAATACATACATAAAAAAGTCTCCACTTTCCTTAAGAATATCTCTAACAACCAAAACACATGCCGCAGGTTGTTTATAAGCGTTTACTTTTACTTCCGATCTGAAGATCTTGGTTGTATTGCAAATAGCTTAAGCTTCTTAGAGAGCTTGATTAAAAGATAACACACGGTCTGGATGTAGTGCATGGGACTGTAGAACCAGTGTATAGTTTGAAGGCAGCGCGAACGTTAACTGCTGCACACAAAAAAGAAAAATGCAAAATTTTCAATAATCAAATTCGATTGCCTTTTGTTTATGGCAATAAATTATGTTGATTCTAAGCCATCTTGTGATTATAAAATGAGACACGTAATTGACATAGAATTCGGGTATATAAGAGTTCACAATATGTGGCCTTATTTGTATAAACATAAGGTGATTTATTTCAACCTAAACCGGTTTATTTAGCAATCTTATATGTACATCTGTAGATCCAACATTCTATACGACTTATAAGCCTTTGCACATTAAAAAGTGACAAACAATTTATTCATTAACAGGTTTTCATTGAGTTACGCGTAAAGTATAGATCACACTGATTGTTGATCAAGTACTTGATTTAACACTTGGCTTTATATATCTTAATTTCTAGAAGATGATAGGATATCTGTGTTTTCTAAACAACGAGCTTTAATTAACCAAATAATGTATTTAATGTAAATGTTGACATGTTTCATACCATATTAAAGCAATAAAATTAACTATAATGGTTTAAATTGCCATGGTTCCGATCGTTCATTTTCTTTGTGTCGATATTTTAATTTCTCCTTATTATTTACCTTGTACCAGTTATCATTACAACAAATTTTTTAATATCTGAGCGCTAAAGAATTTTTTTATTATTTATCAGTTTCAGTGTTTGTTACTTTTTTAAACTCATTTCGATGCACATAGATTTTTTAATATCTGAGCACCACTACAAAAAATTAATTATTTATCAGTTTCAGTGTTTAGTTACTTTTTCAAACTCATATCGATGCACATATTGTTTAAGTGTGTAGAATGCGACGTGTTTTATAAGCGACTATTGCTTAAAAATAGCGTATTTCTTTTACTGCATATATACAATAAGCAAAAATGTTCAAATTTAATTGCAGGTAAGATAAAATAAAAGGTAAAAAGCATAAAATTGAAACGCCTTGTTTCGTCAGTGGAGGAATAATTGTGTCATGCCAGAGTCTCGACACATTTATTTATCCCTACAGATGATTTATCATTAACCATTTACTTAAACATACACTGCTCTTTTAAACTCGGGGTTTGTCCGATATAAGGTGGAATTTCCCTTTTAAACCATATTAGATTTGCAAGTGGTTTTATAAGACGTAGTTTTGATTTGACCAAGTTGAAAATAAGTTTCCAATCCATGACTTACCTGTATAGGATTTTGAAACGTATATTAGTAATACAGTTTATTTACCTTTCTGTCAACGTCATCCAAAGCTTATTCCCAGGATGTAGTCAATTGAAGGTTTACCTAATAATTTTCTTCCTATAAACAGCGTTTGAATACAAGTTGGACCCCTTCTTCGTTATTAGATAACTATTCAAACACACTTTCTTTGCTATACTGTCTGAGCACAAGGATTCTAAAACAGCACTTCCTTGTCAGATGTAACGACGCAACATTTCTTATTTGAATCTCGTCAACTTTTATTTCGCTAGTGATGTAAGCATTGTCTGGTATTAGACAGAAAACTTTAAGAAACCTTTAAAACAATATATTTGTATTCACGTCACGATAAATTTTTACTTATATCTGCAGACAAAACTTCAAACGACATAATTTTTGTCTGACGACTATATTACAATAACGTACTGAGTGCTGAGTTATCCACGACCAGTTCTTACTCTAGCTCCAATCTTGACGTTCAGACGGTCATTGACAAACATAAACAGATATTGCATAATATTATTAAATAGAATCAAAGCAAGAACAACTTCCTTCACTGTACTGGATTCCTAAGCTTCACAAAACATCATACACTTCACGGTCCATAGCTTATGCCAGCTCTAGCACTACCAATCACATACCTTAAATACTTACATCTTGCCTTACAGCAATCACGTTGTTAAATATAGTGAAAAAGTGTATGAAAATTCAGGAATTAATATTTTTGGGTCATGAAAAATTCTTCAAAATTCTTAGACAAGTTTCGTACTTTTAACTTTCATTGCTCTGCAATTAAAACTTACGATTTCTCTACGCTGTACACTTCTTTACCTTTTTATTAAGACCAAATTGATTGCTCTTATTGAGAAAACATTTGCTCGAGAGCAACGTCTATATATTGCATGTCATGAAAGTAATGCATTTTTACCAACACTTTTTTAGAAAAGTTTACTATGTGGACTTGCTCGGAAGTTTGTGAAGCTCTACGTTTCCTATTAGACAATATTTACACAAAATGCGGTGATACTTTATTTAGACAAGTAATTGGTATTCCTATGGGAACCAACTGTGCACCATTCATTGCAGATTTGTTTTTATACTGCTTTGAAAGTGATTTCATGTTTACTTTATCCCCCTCTAACCAAAGCCACATTATAGAGGCTTTCAATTTAACGTCGCGCTATCTTGACCATATTCTTACTACAGATAATCCTTTCTTTTCTCAAATGATCCATTTGATTTACCCTCCAGAACTTACCCTTATTAAAGTCAATAACTGACATTTAAATGCAGCATTTCTAGACATTAAAATCGCCATTTCCAATGACAACGTCTCTACTAAAATCTATGACAAGAGAGATGATTTCAACTTTAGTATTGTGAATTATCCATACCTTGATACTCGTGCTACCTCATATGGTATTTACATGTCACAACTTACAAGGTTTGCACGAGTTTGTACTTATGTAGAAGATTTCAATGCTAGAAACCGGTTTATTTCTTCTAAACTGTTACAGAAAGGCTTTCGTTTTCATAAATTAAGAAAGGCTTTTTCAGAATTCTTTCACCGCAATGGTTTTATTGCTTCTAAGTATAATAGCAGTATGAAAACACTTATGCAAAAAGGCATAAGTCATCCTGCATCTTATGGAAATGTTTTATACAAGTTAAAGAAAATCAAGGGTCTCAATAACTTTTCTGTGCACTTTTCAAAACTTATCAGAAAATGTATTGCAGACGGTTTCAACCCGGGAATCCTTCGTTGTACTGCATTGCTTGCAATTGACCCTTTTACAGTCAAGAACTTGCATTCCTTTTAAATTACACGATGACCGGACAGGTCGTTGAGACTATATGAAAACAGTGACTTAAAGCCATAATTGGACAGTAACTGTTGGAATTTTTCTCTCTTTGTCTCTCCAGTCGTGCCCTATATAGGTGAGACAGTTTGAGCAGTCTACATACCCTTTACGAGAGATTGCACAGTAGGTATAACACCGGGATTTGGGGTACTTTTATTATATATAATATGCAAACTGCGGATAAATCCTCGGCTTCTTATGATATTTTTTTAACTTATTAATGTTTTCTTTCGTATTTTTTACTTTTCACTTTTGAGACTTTCGGCACATGATGTCATGGCATTGTATGATATAATTAAATTGATCTCATTATATATCAGCGCTTTAGCTGTTTTATTTCTTCTTAAAATATTTATATGTGTATGTATATGTTGATAGTTATTTTATTTCTAGACATAATGTATGTATATACGTTCATTGTATCTGTTTTAACTCCCGATGCAGCTGCTTACTGTTAGTTGTTTCACTTTGACGGGATATTGTTATTTACACTGATAGAAAAGAAGTGCGAGGTTGAAGCGCTCCACAAACCAGGTTTAAAGCACCCCAGTCTGCCCTTTGCCGATTGACCGTTCCAAGGCGGTAACTGATGGGTTTTCTTTATTTGTGTTATGTCTCGTCTCTGTGTTTTTGTCACATTTACATTAACCGTGTGCCTTTGTCTACTGGTAGATAAAATTTAAATATCTGTGGAAATTTTGATAGTACCTTTTCTTATTTACCCAGACATATCTCCTGCAGTACTTTAAAGATAGAAATTCATGCTATCACAAATGTAAAAATAGGAACTGATGTCAAGCATAATTTCCTTTAGTGGACACATGCCGTTTCTACATTTGTTGCATTAACAGAAGTGATTTCAGAGGCAGGTTGTGTCGCTCGAACGTCGAACTTTATGCATGCGGCAATCCCTCTAATCCACTTTCGTGCACGGCATGACATTTCATCGTCTGCCTACACGTATAAAAATAAAAGACTTCAATTTCCACGGCAAAAGTTGATTTTATAAACATCCTCGTGAAGGTCTTTACAAGTATGCGGAAACCATTAGTAGCCATTAAATTTTTTTTCCTGCCGAAAAAAAACTTTTTCATTAGAAAGCAATCGTATTTAATTAAAAAATGTTATGCATGCATTGGAATTTTGTTATTCGAGATTTGTGCCGTGAGTAGAATCAGTGCTCTAGGGTTTTTCATTTTTGTTTTAGAAATCCTGCAAGATAATTATTCACAATTCCTTAATGCAAGGAGCAACAAAACAATGTACTTGTTACTAGTACAGCAATGTGTATTTGTAACAAACATGTAAAACATGCTATGTTAAGAGAAAAATAGCTACATGTACATTGTTATGTTAGAATGTATTTATGACGTCCATCTTTAACGGCCCCCGTTCCCAAGATAAGACAGGTATGTTACAATGCCAGAAAATGACAGTGATTAGAGTCATAATATAGCATGTGGACTGTTCTGTGGGTGTCAGATGTGATACAAATAATCTTACTACGTTGCAATTGTACAGACAAGGACCTTTAACTATTGTAACATATTTTACAATCAGACAATGCTCTAGACACAGCTTAACATGCCAGTTAATTGCTAAAAATGACAAATGAACCTTCAGGTTACACATTAATTTTAATAACGTCGCGTCAGAAATCTTTAATCAAAAACGGTCATTTTTCTTAAATGGTTAGTTTGCACATAATATTAATGTGATAGAACACAGATAACATGTTGCGGTGCCGTAAACGCGGCGTATATGTAGGTCACCAATGGAATATTGCGCTCTTACTTGCATATCATTTGCATGTATCATGCTTCTTGATTTTAATATTCGGTTGTCTTTCTAGACATCGTGTTTTATGATTTCGGCATAGTTGCGTAAGCTCAGTGCTGCTGAAATGCTGACGTAAGACAAATAAAAACACTATCTGGACAATGTCTATTGATGAAATAACCGGAAAAAAAGAAGGCCAACAAAATGAGAAGGCAGTAGATGAATTTGTGTCAATACTTATATTTCGTTTGTCATCTCTTGGGAATTTTTGTATATTGAATGAAAACATATTTCCCTTGATTTGTATTTACTCTAACCCCGCAAATCGTTTGAAGGCATCTTTCCTACCGTGTATACTGGTATCATTGCTTTTTATTGGATTCAATTTTATGCCTTTATGTGTAAAATGGAGTCAAAGAGCACAAGAAGAAGAATTTAAATACACTTTTGATTTAACGTCTTAAAGCATTTTTTACTACTTAAACTGTACATATATGCGCATTGTATAATACATTGTATCATAGGATTCTTAATAATTGTATTCACAGTTAAACTCCAAATTTTCTTAGATTAGACGACTATAAATATATTTGTTTTTCGTGCTGAATGGTCGAGCCGGTACGATTTATACTCTGCTTGGTGAGTCACAAAAGTACACTGAAGGATCGAAATCAAGACGATGATAAAATAATTTGAGTTGTATCTGAAGATAAGATTTAAGTTTTAAAATACTTTAAACTACGATTTAAGAAAAAAGTTAGGTCAAAAGATATAAAGAATCAATAAAAGGGTTCACTTGACAATAAACAAATAACGACTGTAGCTAAATGTATTGGGCCATACGTAACTTTTAATAGTTAAACGAATCTTTTAAAAAAATCAAATAAGAACCAAGTAGGAAAATGATGTTTGCATAATCAATTATCGTAAAAGGGTGTGTTCGTTTTTTTTTGTGTTTTTTTTTGTTGGGTTTTGCGTCCCATCAAAGTATCTCAGTTATCTGGAGACGGTGTCCACATAAAGCATATAAACTACTGCCTTCAATGTGTATAGCATGCCGTGAACACCGGGCCAACAAGTCATGGAACTACCCCTATATTTGTTTGAGCGTTAGCAAGGGAGCTATACGACTACTATTTTAATTACGTTGGTATGTCGCGGAACTGGTTCAAGCCCGGGGCCTCCGTACCTGGAGCCGACGCTCTACCGATTGACCTACCTGGTCCGGTAAACGGTTATTAGCTCTCAGTGTGAGAATGGAATGGTAAATGGCATTAAGAACTAGACTAAATAATCAGGTAAAATAAAGGAGATTGAAGATAAAATCCTATGAACAACGATACATAACCAAAATTTGAAAAGGCACCTGACATAGCTATTCACATGCATGCCAAATATAAAAGTAAGAACATGTGTGCTCTGTGATGAGGCATTATACTAAAAAGAAGAAAACCAAGAGAAACCTATAAGAACGTGCGAGGTAAGAGCTCAAAAACTGGTTTAAGCACCCCAGTCAGTCCCTTTGCCGACTGACCTTTCCAAAGCGTTACCTGTTGGGTTTGCTAGTTTTGTTAAGTGACACATCACAGCTTTGTTCTTGCTGTTACATCTGGCTTGTAAATGCATTTGTACTTTACCTTTTTGGTACATGTTGCAATGCTTATAGGAATGTATCATTTACCCTTATTATCCAATCCAACTGGAAGGTTACGTTTTCCTTTGAGAGCGAGAGAGAGAGAGAGAGAGAGAGAAAGAGAGAAAGAGAGAGAGAGAGAGAGAGAGAGAGAGGGGTAGAGAGAGAGAGAGAGAGAGAGAGAGAGAGAGAGAGAGAGAGAAAACCAAAACAAATAGCGTTTGATACATATGTGTCATATTTAGTTAATGAATGATTTTATTTTATATAATTATCGGTTAGCTGGTATGTTTAAGTGCAATTTGGTATAAACACGAGTTTAAGGTCCTTGTAACGTAATATAATGGATGGACCAGAAAAGAATTATCGTTGTGTCAGAATTGGTGCATATGTATATCATTAATATTACCTGAGTGTCAGTTAGGAGGAATTTTAAGCAGCAAATTGATATAAACATGTCTTTTATGTCCGTGTAATGCAATATAAGGAATGGAGCAGAAAATCACTATCATTATATCAGGACTTTGGTACATGTGTCATGTTTGAAGATTGATTGAGTGTCAGTGATATGAGAGATGATGGAGAAAAAGAATTATCGATACGACAAAGAGGATGACAAGTGGAACACTCCCACATCTCTCGTCCTGAAAGTGTTTCTCAAAGACAGTGTTAATAGAACAACATTAACGTATCGAGATAATGTCATAACATACGAAAGATGCGAGGTAAAAAATAACCAGCTAAGATTTGAGCTCACCAACATCTTTTATAATTTTAAAACAGGCTTTAAACTATAAGACATGTAATAACTGTTGAATTTGAAACTCCCGTGAAACCAAGATTTCGAAGAGAGCATCGCAAATATTATTATCTATGATGACGAAATGAGTTAACATAAGCAGATATCCACTCGCTCAAAAGAGCATATACTAGTAGTTGAGCAATTTATTTCGTAAGAAATATTCTACCCGTGTTCTACTGTTGTGCTTGACCCTACTTTAAGAAATAAACTCATGAAAAAATGTGAATGTATCCACTTCTGCATCAAATTAAACATCGTATATGGTAATTTGATCCTTACCACAACCTATTTATATATAAAACTTGTAGGAATATGAAAATAAAGCACATAATAGATTTGAAGTATTACAATATTCATAGTTAATAAACAAAAAGAAGTTATGTATGAAGAAGACTTAAATAAATCCATCATTTATCATGACAAGCTGACTTCAAATCAAAATGACAGAACCACAAAGACATAAGTATATATCATGCAATCATAAAAGATCTTCGCGTTACATTGAGACGGAGCGATGTGACATAATTATTATGGTTTCTTTACTGTAAATAGCCCAACACCCATTTATTTGAGAACCCGCACACGGCATAAGATAGACAGAAAGTCCCATAAATTTCACTCTTTCTATTCACTTAGAAATGCATACATGATGACAAATATGATATTTATTTCTTCTTCCATGCCTGTGTTATGTTGTTATATAGCATCCATTGAAACAACTGTAATCATCAGGTTCGATCCTTTTCCTTTTGTTATTATTTGGTTATTGATAAATGCCTTAATAACAAATACTGAACATACACTTAAATTGCCTTATGTGGGGTTTCTTAATACAGGAATCGCTACCATGTGTTTTATCTAAAATCTGAACAATATAATAACTGTTTTCAGTTATTCAATGTTATTGTATTCCTAAGTCAAGCCCAGAGGCTGTACCAGAGTGTGTTCTATTTAAATGTTGTGAATAATTTATAAAACAGATGGTTTCAGAGACAAATGACAATTTAGACGTTGTCTTTACAACACTTCCTTTAAGGTTGCCTATTAAAACATGCTGCATAAATGATGTCGTTATGTTGCTCTATTGCTTATGATGCATTACTGACATAATTTTCAGGAAATAAACGAAGAGCATATTTTAAAACTAAATGGAACGATGGTTTGATTGGGTATATTTTTACATGCTCCGTATAAACATAAATTATACACGAACGATATATTTCTATTAATACAGTTTCACATACTTTCGACACTATAATTAAGAGCAATTGTAGTACAGCATGCAAATAAGAAATAAGTATTATGCACCCGTGTATGTATCGTATTGTCTTCTGTCAATACGAAATCTACACAGCAAAAGAAATAGCATGTTTTCAATTTTAATTCATATTATTTCACATTATATTATAATTTTTTAGATTTTTATATTTCTACCTATGTATTTTTAATTACAAAGTGAGTATACGCTATTTGTTTTAGAGACTTCATCGTATTCGGTGAAGTATACCCTATCAAGTGTCAGCGTGCTATAAAACCCAAATACAAAACAATACTCATCAAATAGCATTGCTTCATTATCAATAACGCTGTTACTGTTCAAGAAAGTATGACAAGGTCCTATGAAACAACAATTTGTGTTGAATTGGAATTATTTCTAGACAAATGTATAAACCTGCTCGTAACTGGTCCTGTGAGTCGATTAAAACATATGCTATGTCGTTATAATTTTGGCTGCAGCTCTGTAGTTTAAATACTATCTGAAGCTAATTTATATTGTTAATCTGATTGTATAGAACCAAAATCCGAACTAAATATGTCTATTTACGAAACTATTCAATAGAATAAAGCCTTACTCTCTTCGAAATGTCATTTAAAATCAGTATGTGTGTCATGTAAAATGTATGTAATGTATTGTATGTATGTAATGTATTGTATGTGTGTGTGTGTGTGTGTGTGTGTGTGTGTGTGTGTGTGTGTGTGTGTGTGTGTGTGTGTGTGTGTGTGTGTGTGTGTGTGTGTGTGTGTGTGTGTGTGTGTGTGTGTGTGTGTGTGTGTGTGTGTGTGTGTGTATGAGTGTGTATGTATGTATGTGTGTATGTATGTGTGTATGTGTGTGTGTGTGTAAGTATGTGTGCATGTGTGTGTATGTCTGTCTGTCTGTCTGTCTGTCTGCAATGATATGTATCTAGATTTTATGTACGTACGTACGTACGTACGTAGGTCTGTATGTCTGTCTGTCTGTCTGTCTGTCTGTCTGTAATGTAATGTATCTAGATTTTATGTAGTATTTATGATAATATTTTATCTTTGAGATAGTTAAAAAAGAATAAAAAGCTTAAAAAATTCGTATTACATATACAATTCTTAATATGTTCACTGTGTCTTTGCTTAGAAAGGTTGACTTTTCATTTGATATAATATCTATATGATGTATTCCATTTACCTGACTAGTAAGAAAGTATATACCTTACATTTAAGAAACAAAAGTTATATTCACACATTTAAAGACATTAAGAATGCCAACGTGTAAAATATGGCACTGTTGAAATTTTCACAAGTTACGTTGGACAATACTTTGTCATGTCTGCTCCATTTTCAAAGTTAGACTCCATATCACGTATCACTTCATACAAGAATATGTTAAGCGTTCTTCTTTAAATCTTTGATAAAGCGTAAATAGAGTAGAAACCATCACAGCTGTATATTGAAGACGCATCCGTCGCCTTTCTCACATTTGCATAGAATGAATTACATGCAGGATGCTGAAGACGAATTGTATGTTGAATTAAAAAGGTTGCAGTCTTCAACATTTTGCACAGTTCTTTGATTAACGGAATGTCTTCTCAAAATGTTTACAGTTAAAGCCCAAAATAAAGACAATTGACAGAGTGCATGTGCTTCTCTATTTATCCAGTAATGTTTCAACTCAGAAAGCAAGTCAGTTCTATTGAATAAAGTTACATAAGTACATACTTTATAAAATATAAAAAAAGTATTTAAGGTGCACATATTTAAATAGATGTTTTCTTGTCACGGAATTTACCTTATTTATTTAGGTCAAGTTTAGCTTAGCAGAAACATAGTCGTAAAATGTTTTTGAGGTTGAAAATACATTGAGTGAAAACAACATAATCAGGCAGTATCATGTTTTTATAACAAAAGAAAACTCTGATAAATAACTCCTAATGTCCTAATGTATACATTGTTAAAACGACTTTCTGTCGTTTTGTGGTGTTGGCATTTGGTGGCCCCTGAGTTGATTTTACTGTCGTATGAAAACTGTATAAGTAGTAGAAAAAAATGACAAACGGTGCAAAGCCATAGTGTATTCGTTTGTGCATTTCCTTGAATGTTATGAACATCTAAAACCAAAACAATACTGATATAGATAACAACAAAACAGGGTAAAAATAGATTACCTAAGTTTGTCAGATGTATGCACCGTTTCCTGTATTTCTCCAGTGAAAAAAAACAACAAACTAAATGTGTTTAAGAAACAGACATGTTTATGCCGATGAATTAAAATCATACATAGACATGAATGACGCTGTTCTGTTTTTGATGACAGATGTGATGTTGTTTTTGTACAAGCATTACTTCTCTCAGACATGAAAGTCAGACAAGACACAATGAAATGTAATCAACATGTTTTAGATTTCAAAGTTTCATCACCATTGACAAGAGCAACGCGTACAAACAAGTCGCCTCCATTTCAAAATTAAATTGTTTGCTGTTTCAGCGGTGCAAAATGTTTTATCAATATTCACGCGCTTAAACTTTCATTGTGCTTAAACTAAAATTGCCATTAAAAATGCTACAAGATCAAGATAAAAATGGTCCCCAAAATGCATTGCAATGTGTAATTATAACAAGTTTAAGTCTATTCATAGTCTTATTGTTCTCATTATCCTGAATTGTTGGGTTGTTTTAAAGGTGATCTGAAGTATCCAAAATACCGAATGTGTATTCATATTGCTGCTTTGTCAAATGAACATTTTCCCAACAATTATTAGGAAATATCCAAATATTATTTTAAAATTATTCAAACTTGTTTGTTTTTTTTAAACCATTCTTCAATTGATTTTTAGCTGCTTCCAATGTGTAGCTTTTTTTTCAACCATAAAATGAATGCTGTCTTCATTGTACTTTATATTGAAACAAACAAGCACACATAAAGAATCATAGCTAAAGCCAGTAACTCTTGGATTACCATTTACATCTCTATCAATATTCATTGTCTTACTGCAGTTCGCACTCACGTTGTTGACTATTATGGTAAATATTATGCTAGAAAGAGAAAGGTATAGGTCTTAACATTTGTTAGATATTTGACATATTTGCTAATCAAATGTTCGGTTGCTCTGCAGTAATGGTTTACCATATACAATTCTTCATTTCATGATTTTACAAAGACGAAATTGTTTACTTTTGATGGTAAGATAAGTGAATGTTGCTACGATGTGAACCAGTTGTGCAACTTAGATTGTTTATTATTTCTACATTTGTCTAAGCTGGACTATGTATATTTTTTCCCTTATCAGCACTAAGCCACTATGTGTATGGTGTGTGTGTGTGTGTATGTGTGTGTGTGTGTGTGTGTGCGTGTGCGTGTGCATGTGCGTGTGCGTACGCGTACGCGTGTGCGTGTGCGTGTGTTGCGTGTGTTGGGCGTGTGCGTGTGTGGGATCTTTTTCTATTATGAAAATTAATGTAATTTTTCTCTACGTGTATATTGATTCTGTAACACAATCTTGAGTATCTTAAATACTTGTGAGTCATTATACCGTCAAGTTTCTTTACTGGAATAATCTGCATGTATTTTCTTTGTAGAAATGTATAATGGCAACCATCAGACACATCTAATAACTTATTCTTGTTGACTGGTTTCTGTTTGTGGTTTAATGCACGCGTTAATTATATACATCACTGTGAGTTAGATCCCAAAATTAACTAGAGAGTATCTCTATTGTCTTGGTTATGCTCACAATTATCGACGTTTACAATCAAGTAAGTTGAATTAATACGAAAACATGCCATTCTTAAAACATTCTATGCTATTTAATGATAACATATAAAGAATAGTGGTCTTGTAGATAATTGCAGATGTATTCAGTCGTGATTATGTTAGTGTGTGTAATCCTGAGATCCTGATTCTGAAATAGTGGAGGCTATAATTAATATATGACAAAATTCGTTCTTTATTGTAGGCACCCCTGGCAGAGCGAGTATTGGCGCCGACATGGACCCACAAGCCCACCAATCCCCAAACCCCAAGTGTTTGACTCCTGGTGGATGCTATAATCTAAGTACGACAAAAAATCGTTGATTATTGTAGGCGGCCCTGCAGGAGCGGGTATAGTCGTCGACTTTACCCTCCCCATCCTCAGCCTCTGCAGTCCCCCACACCAAGTGTCTGAGTCCAGATGGGGGCGATATTTTAATGTGACCTGCGGTACACAGGTTATTCTACTCAGACGGTTTTCTGTTATACCTTCACTAACTAGCTGGATGTATGAAAAATATATATGAAGGGCATGCTATATTGAAAAACTATAGTCATTTAATCATATCTAATTTGGTTATGAATGAAATAATTGTTCAAATCGAGACTATTACAAACAGAACATTTTATATTAATCAATATTATTCCAAGTATACAAAACAAAATCCAATGTGTATTTGTAGTCTTGACTAATACAACACTTATATTCTTCTTCTTGTCTGAAGCAGTATATCTGGTAGAATATATGGCTTTAGCAAGTAATATAAAAGGTACCTTTGACATTTCATATTTTAAGACAATTTGATATTTCATATTAAAAAGTCCTTTCAGTTTAATTTCTATTTATGAAGCAGTAGCTGCATTTTTCCATTAACAGATCATCGTTTTGTCTATAAATTGAGCTGAAGCAAAACAAGTTAAGACTTTCCGCTGTATTTTAATGTTTAAAGAATAATGCCAATAGCATCATTGTACGGCTTTCTTCTTTCTGATCTATTGTATGTTGCTTTCCTTAATCAGTCTATGTAAAAGTATTTGCATTCTAAAATAAGTCACTGTTCATCTGATAATCATTTGACGTTGACAGTTTTAACGAGTGTAACTATTTTTGTGAATGTCACTGCCCTTCTTTTTATTTCCAGGTTCTTTGTACCGTGAAATATTTTGCAACGACCTTAATATATTTAACATTTGACTGCATAATTACAAAAGAAGAATGTGAGTATGGTTTTATTTTTTATCTTCTCTAATTAACCTGAAAACACTACAGTCACACAAAATCTCACCTGTTACTCTAAGGACAAACTCTGTCAGGCTGATTTTCTTCCCGACCGGGGATCTGTTATTACATTGACAGTTCCATGAAGATTTTCATCGAATGAATTTTCAATTCAATAAGTGTACCAGCTTTATAATAACAACATATTCATTTACTCCTATTGAAGTAGCACCCTTCTGCGGCACTTACACATGGGACCTTTTTCTTATTTGTTCTAGTTTTTACTCTGTATGGTTCATCAGTCTTTTACTGTAAGGACAAACTCTGTCAGGTTGATTTCCTTCCCGACCGGGAATCTGTTATTACATTGACAGTTCCATAAAGATTTTCATCGAATGATTTTTCAATTTAATAAGTGTGCTAGCTTTATAAGATCGGCATATTCATTTACTCGTATTGAATAGGTAAATAAGAAAAGGTCCTATCAAAATGTCCACAGATATTTAAATTTTATCTACCAGTAGACAAAGGCAAACAAGGTAAATGTAAATGTGACAAAAACACAGAGACGAGACATAGCACACATAAAAAACAACAATCAGCCTTGGAACGGTCAATCGGCAAAAGGACCGACTGGGGTATTGAAGAAGCACCCTTCTGCGGCACTTACACATGGGACCTTTTTCTTATTTTTCTATTCTTTGCTCTGTATGGTTCATCACTCTTTTACTGTAATACATACTACGATCAGATCAAGCAATCTGCAAAGAAATGTCTGTAACAAATTAGATCCAGTGTGGGACAAGTACATTCTTGTTCTGTCACTTATTTGCCACTAGCAGTATGGTATTATTCATCTCATTCTAAACAGATTGCATTTGCATAGAGAGAAAACTTTTAAATAAGCGGTATAATTATTTTTTAGCAAATCCATCCTTTCGCTTTATGTTTGGGTCGTTTCTTTTTTTTCTTCTTCCATTTTTAACATATAAATTCGCTAAGGAGCGAGCAACCCTAACTGATTTGACGGATTTGTTTTTTTCCCATAGAGTAGATTTTGCAGATACCGAAAGATACACCAGCTAACGGCATAAACCTATTTAAAAAGTTAATTGTTTTGAATTTGAATGAATAACTAGGGGATAAATGGACCTACTCAAAACCACAAAACCATTTCTACATCGGAATGTATTTGAGAATAACCCAGCATTTCCAATGTGGTTTTTCTTTTTTAGTCTCAGAATCAATCTGTTTCTGTGACTGATTCGCTAAATAAGCTATTTTGAGTTCAAAGGCCTTTTTAATATTTCTGTCGTTTGTTAATGTATGTGACAGTGTAATACTTAAACGAGAAATATTCAGAGCCTTTTGTATATGAAGAATTTATTCTTTCACATGTCCCAGCATACAATTTGCCGCTGTCACATTGGCAATGAATGACCAGGTTGGTCTTCGCCCCTTCTCCGTGTATTTATTCTGTGAACATGGACTGCTAAAAAAATCTTAACTGAGCTGTTTGAAACCTTTTTGTGTTCTCTGGTTATTCGAATGTGGTTATAAATACCATTCTCCGACAAAGCATTCTTTCTGACTTATTAGATTTTGTGCAGAAGAGTGAAGCTTGGTCTGTTCTTGAAAAAAACAAACATGTTTGGTCCCATTCTAAACTTGACTCAAAACTGCGAGTGTGGGAAAATTCGGTGTCAAAAAACAACACCGTCTTCTGTTATAAGTAAATAATTTCAGTGCTATTGTCAGCTTTTTCTTATAAAAATCATTTCACATCGTCTTTTCAAGTTTTTTTCACATTACCTATACAAAAAAATGTATATCTTTGCATTACTCTTGACAAAATATGATGCACTCATATATTCACGCAATACACACATTGAGTGTTAACTCAGCTTCTCAACTGGTAATGATTTTTCTGGAGAGGAAAGAGATGATTCCTTAAGCAACTACAACAGTTCACGGACGACAACGCAAACAGACAATGCACTCTGTTTTTGATCGAAACATGACACACAATTTTCGTTTAAGTCTTGGCAAGATAATCAACAAAACACGACGGATAGAACCAATATTCTGTAGTATGCGACAATAGGTTGTCAGTAGCAGAGATATGGGTTTTGTAGCTAATTGACAACGTTATTTTATTTTTAAAGCTTTTAGCTTTTTAAAGCAATTAACATTCAAGTATGGTTTTCCATCCTCCTACTCCAATAAAGAAGAAAAAGTAGTTATGCTTCACATTAACGTAATATTTCTGTTAAAGCTAGGATAAAGTCCCACGAAATGTAACAAACAAAACGCAATGCCCAGTGGATTTCTAGGAGACATTTTGTTATTGGAAACATGCACTCGCTGCAGCTGTATAATAAATTATAAACTTGCCTTAAGAAGTATTTTGTGCAGGATTAGTGTAAAATCTCGATACCTTAATGTTACTTTCCTACTGACATTTACAATAGAAGTGCTACATGTTTCTCTCACCTTGAAGCGACCAACTTTTTACGAGATAAGTGACAATGGTATTGTATGGAAGTGCTGATAACTTTGTAGATCATTATTTCTGGTTTACATATTATTGTTTATGTAAGGTGCCTATGTGAAAAAGGTTATGTATTTTTAAATGTGTATTTTATTCATGAATTTCGAATATAGATATATTCTTATTCTGATAATAATATAATAATGTTACTTATAATGCTTAACATACGAAATAGGTTTCTCTAATAATTCTTCTTTTTGTTATACCATTTTCAATAACTACATTTTGGCACATGATTATTGTTCCATTTAATTACGATACACTTGATACAAATAAAGTTTGTTGTTTGTATTCTGTTGGCATCATTCACTCATCTATCGAAGACATACTCATAAATAATTCTTCACTATCCGAATTATATTTTCTGACGGCTTGTCGTTTTGTAATTGTTTTAAGAGTAACGTTGTACAGCCATTCCCACGGGAAATCAGATTTGCAGACAATCACTCACCTTCAATAAAATTTATTGTGAACTAGAAGGCGTATGTGGATAATATACATCTCTTACATCAAGTTTGTCAAAAGAATTGACAATAAATCGTACATTAAGAAATAAATTTTATTTTCCCTGTATGTCATGTTTGCCAGTTGTACCACCATATTTAGTTATTTAAAATTTTCTTTATATTAGTATTAACGATGTGAAATTTTTTGTGTTAGTAACAAAGTAACGCCGCAAATGTACCGTTCTTTTAAACAAAATGGCCGAGTTTGTTCGACAATTTAGCGAAAGTTGAGCGAACATTATTCATGAAAGAAAAAAAAATACAATATTGACGAGTGGTGGTAGCATCACATACTCGAGAAAGCGGTTTCGATCCCGCCATTTACATCTTTATTTAAATTATTCGTTTTAGTGAAAAATGGGATCATGTTAACATGCAGTTGCGTTTGTTTCTTTTCATAATGCGGAGTGTTGAAAATGACGGATGGGAACTTGTTGACCCATAAAAGGTATTTCTATTACTACCACGCTGAAGCAGACCACACATGGACTTTATATAACTTAGTCTTCTCATGATTCTTGTAACTGTTTACGTTTACCATCTGGATTTCAAAGATTATCGATGACAAGGCGTTACGACATTTGCTCAAAAATAGGGCTCGAAGCTTCATCTGCCCGATGAAAATTGATTTTGACCCATGTTGTAAAGAAATGCAGACGTAATTAAAATGTTTGAACGTTGGTATTAAAAAGGAATCCAGAGCAAATAACACCTAACCCATAAAAGAAGGTTTCTTTTCAAGATAATAAATAATCGCGTCATATCGCATCGCTATCTCTCTTCCAGGTTTCATAAGAAAGCCAGACAACACTTTAACACAAAACAATTTAAGACTATTAATGGTAAACGTGTATTTGTACCTATATATAACTGTAATGTAATTTGAGGAATTTGCGACCCAAAGTACTGAGTGCTGAATTATCCGCCACTTAAATTGTACTTTGAAATTGTAACGTCGTTATTCATACAGTCATTGGAAGTTATTAACATATTTGTAGTGATTCAATATAAAATTCGAAATATAAAAAAAATTTCCTTCAGTGTACTGGATCATAAGCTCCAAAAACACGATATTAATAACTATTCTTAGCTTATTCTAGCTCTACCACGACATTTTACTGCTCTAAATTGTCTACGACTCGTCTTACAACAGTTATGGAACACAATGATTAATGGTGAAAGTGTACGACAATTCATGACTTTTTTGACATTTTTGGTCGTTGTGAACTCTTCAGAAGTTCCATTGCTCTACAATAAGCATTTTTTCTACAGTTAATTGCTAATTTTCTTATTGACTTAATTTCGACCAAATAATTAATGCTCATTGAAAAAAACAGGTCTGTGAGCAACTTCGATGCAATAATAGTTATGCCTTTTGTACAAATACCCTCTGTCACTCACAATACTTACGAGATGGACTTGTGTGAATGTTTGCGAAGCTTTATGTCTACTTGATAGTATTTTCATTAAATATAGTGACACTCCTATCAAGACAAGTCATTAATAATCCCATTGTAGCCAACCATGACTGATTTCTGATATGATAAACAATGCTATGAGAGTGACTCTTTTTTAAACGCAACACTCTAGACACTGAAATCATCATTTCCAGTTGTACCGACGTCTGTACTTGCATATATGACAAAAGAGACGATTTCAAAATAAGTACTATCCATGCCATGAAGCAAATGCACCTAAATGAGATATTTTGCATAATTTACGAATTCGACAATGTTGAGTTAAATAATCGCCTCGAATGCTGAGACTTGCAGTATCATCATTGTAAGGAAGAATGTCTATTGTTGTGTTTTTTACTTTCATCGGAGTGGAGATGGTAGTTACTCTACGTATTGCTATCATTTCTAGAAGGTAAATCCTTTTATTTACAATTCGCCACATGATGAAAATAACTATGCGATAAACCAATGCACGATCCATAATTGTTTTTATCTTCTTTTCAAACAAACGTGTATGTTTATTTGTTTATTTTCTTATTGATTATTGATTTTAATTATACGAAAATATTCCAAGTCATATGAGCATTGCAATATATGTACCAACATTTAAAAAAGGCACAGGACAAAAGTAATTATTTGCAAGCCAGTTGTAAAATTGAACGAATCTGTGAAGAGGCATTAAATGAATGGAGTAAAATCAAATGTTACCTCCTTGGAACGATCAGTCGGCAAATGTTACCTCCTTGGAACGATCAGTCGGCAAATGGAACCGACTGGGGTGCTTTTACCTGTTTTACAGAGCTCATACTTCGCACTTCCTGGCTGGTTTCTTAAATGAAAACAATGAGAAGAAAATCGATCTATGAGAATAAACAAAATGTCCAAGCGCTGACGTTTTCTTGGATAAGTCTTTACGTCGTTAGCGACGTACTCGAAAATGAATGTCCACAAATAACCTAGAAGAGAGTGGCGTATCATCTCCATTAGAACTTACCAAACTTGTTGATAATTACATTATTTTATGAATCAAAGAAAAAAATGACAAGAAGTGTAAATGGTTGTACATCCTGTTAATGTGCAGATGGAATTGAGGAATGTCCATCACAGGAAAATACACGCGACAATCCTTAAACCATGAAAAAAATTACAGCATATATAGACGAGGATATTTATTGTTTTTTTTTTTTTTTTGTTTTTTTTTTTTTTATTAATATTTTTTTTTGTGTGAATTATATTTTGGAATACGCACCGAGAAAAGCAAATAATTGGAGAAGACAAAAATAATAATACTTCTTACATAAAGGGTATGTATATTCCTTACTACAATGGCGATAACTAATTCAATTGTAAAAAAGAGAAATTATGAAAAATACAAATTGCCATTTACAATCTTTTAGCTGAAGTTCGACAGCAGACAGACGTATAAACATTAGACTATTTTGTTTCTTCGTGATGATGCTTACTCCCCGCAATAAGACGACACTTAAGCTATTGTGTCGTCTTAGTTGTTGCGGGGAGTAGCCATCATTACAAAGAGTGTGTTATAATTGAGTATTTACGGGGAAAATCTAGATTTTATAGTACAAGAGATTGTATATTACTCGCTTTCTCGCGACAACATGCCTTTAACATGAAGTATCTCGAAAAACCAAACGGTAAGGAAATGTTGTTGTGCTTTAATTAAATTATTTGAGTCTCAAAATAGTGTGTGTTTCAAATGCATTGACAAACCTGCTGCAAAAAGATGAAATGTTTGAATTCCCAGCATACTTGTTGATAGTTCTAACTCTTCTTTATGGTTTCCGCCATCGGACATCAAGTATAGTGTTTGTTCGAAGTAATTGAGCGGCGTAAATAAACCGACAAAAGTCTATTGCTTTTTTTTAATTTGTTAATTAAATGAATGATGACAAGTCAAATTATTGAAAACGCAAGTAAATAATTATATTCTGTTTCGTCCCATTAGATAGTATTATATATCGTGTTCGTCTCTATTCTATTAATATGTTCCACTATTTCACGAATTATTGTAGAAAACATTTTCCATTTTCTGGTTTGTGAGGGATTTTTTACTGAATTTCAACTATCTTGATGTGAGAGAGAGGTTTATATTGAATTTCAATTATCTTGATGTGAGAGAGAGGTTTATACTGAATTTCAACTATCTTGATGTGGGAGATAGGTTTATACTGAATTTCAACTATCTTGATGTGAGAGAGGGGTTTATACTGAATTTCAACTATCTTGATGTGAGAGAGAGGTTTATACTGAATTTCAACTATCTTGATGTGGGAGATAGGTTTATACTGAATTTCAACTATCTTGATGTGAGAGAGAGGTTTATACTGAATTTCGACTATATTGATGTGAGAGAGAGGTTTATACTGAATTACAACTATCTTGATGTGAGAGAGAGGTTTATACTGAATTTCAACTATCTTGATGTGAGAGAGAGGTTTATACTGAATTTCAACTATCTTGATGTGAGAGAGGGGTTTATACTGAATTTCAACTATCTTGATGTGAGAGAGGGGTTTATACTGAATTTCAACTATCTTGATGTGAGAGAGGGGTTTATACTGAATTTCAACTATATCGATGTGAGAGAGAGGTTTATACTGAATTTCAACTATATTGATGTGAGAGAGAGGTTTATACTGAATTTCAACTATATTGATGTGAGAGAGAGAGGTTTATACTGAATTTCAACTATCTTGATGTGAGAGAGAGGTTTATACTGAATTTCAACTATATTGATGTGAGAGAGAGGTTTATACTGAATTTCAACTATCTTGATGTGAGAGAGGGGTTTATACTGAATTTCAACTATCTTGATGTGAGAGAGAGGTTTATACTGAATTTCAACTATCTTGATGTGAGAGAGAGGTTTATACTGAATTTCAACTATCTTGATGTGAGAGAGAGGTTTATACTGAATTTCAACTATCTTGATGTGAGAGAGGGGTTTATACTGAATTTCAACTATCTTGATGTGAGAGAGGGGTTTATACTGAATTTCAACTATATTGATGTGAGAGAGAGGTTTATACTGAATTTCAACTATATTGATGTGAGAGAGAGGTTTATACTGAATTTCAACTATCTTGATGTGAGAGAGGGGTTTATACTGAATTTCAACTATCTTGATGTGAGAGAGAGGTTTATACTGAATTTCAACTATCTTGATGTGAGAGAGAGGTTTATACTGAATTTCAACTATCTTGATGTGAGAGAGGGGTTTAAACTGAATTTCAACTATCTTGATGTGAGAGAGAGGTTTATACTGAATTTCAACTATCTTGATGTGAGAGAGAGAGGTTATACAAAATAAGTTTGTTGCAGTACCGTATATAATGTGATTTTGTATTTACAGGAGATACAGACTAACCGTATTTTCCGCAATGTTCCAATTTTATGCATACACTTTCTTTTTTGATGAGTGCCATTGAAGATATATCAATTGTACTCTCCTTGTCTAGCTTCATTATGTCTAGTCTTGTTATATGTTGACGCATCAAATCGATTACTGCTATTGTTTCGATAATTCTAACCAATATGTTGTCAGCCATTCATGATAGCTTATCACATAAATTTCATGTACATGTACATATATTACTTGACCTTACTGACGAACAAACTGCACCGCTGAAGGTGAATCAAGATTCATACTGTAGTTCGCTACTTTTCACTTTCCATAGCGACAGCTTCTGAAGATAAAGCATACACAGTCGTTTTCTCGGCATAGCTGTCTAACCTCATTATATTCTTAGACATGCTGAGGTCAGGTCCGTCCTAAATAATGTCACAACGACTCTCAGTTGGAGAGGATTACAATATTATCATATACTCATTGAAACAAGACGTGCACCAAACAACCAATGACCTATGCACCCAGTGGTTGATGGACTGAAAGTACTGTTTCTGTTTCCGTAAGTGTTGTACATAAGTAACAGCCAGGTAAGGAATAAGTTAAATGAATTTGCTACCAGCACCGTCCTTCTAGTCTGAAAACTGATGCTTATCTTTGTAAGGATTTAAACTTCCTTGATTAAAAACAACTCTGTTGATTCAACATTTTAATTCAAATGACTTTTGTCTGGAATTCACTATGAACAGTCTTCATCTCAAAAGATTCAACGAAATGTACAAACGTTTTCTTTTCAATGTTTGAAAATGTACGGGAAATGATCGAGTAAGAGTTGCGTATTTATTTCACTTCTTTTTAAATGACGTCTGTATATTTCATTTGTTTATACATAATATAAAGTTTAAACGTTAAATATGTCAGAAACAAAATATCTAGACATGTACGGCATGAAACAAGGGAAACTGTGCTTCGCACATGTTGATGACCATTACAAACGAGATCAATGCAGCGTATCAAGCGTGACTTAGGTCAAGGTCGTTTTAAACGCACAAAAGCCTATTTGAGACTTGTTGGGCGGCTAATGCGCCCGTTACCAGTACCCGTCTTGCTGTACGTTTACAACACGAGGTATTTGGTTATAGTCTTAAAACCCTAATTAGAGTTAGGTCACGTCATATTAATTTCAGTCAATCATATACGTCAGGTCAGAAAGAAATGAGTATATATTAGTTATGCAAGTGAACAACAATTGTATACATTGAACCATATATATGAGACTATATCTTTAAAGAATTACGTTAATAAAAGTAATTATCAGACAATATTTACAGGAAGAGCTTTGTCCACATGGTATTCTTCGGTAGTAACTGTATACAATTCAATGCACTGACTGCATCTAGCTATGTTCGGTATTACCTTCCTTGCAAATATCCTAAATACATCCAAAAATTCTCGACCCTTTTTTAATTGACTATATTTAACTTTGTTAATTGGTTTAAGATATAATATTTTCAAGAACTTTCTTTTTGTGATGAATATTTTTATCTGAAAAAAGAGTTTGACATTCTACCAAAGAATTCACATTCCATTAAGAAATGCAATACTCGTGGTACTCTTGATAGGCTAATGGGTCTAGATTTTATTTTAGTCAAGCGAACATTTTATCTGTCAATTAAAACAACAAGTGAAATCTAGTGTCTTTCTCTTCAAACTAATTGAACGTTACTAAAATAACAAATATTAAGTCGCGGCCTTGTAAATTGTCAATATGGAAGGAAGTTTCTCCTTAACAATATGTTCAAACAATCATTCATGAGCAATAAATAAAGCGGAGGACGAACTAATCATTTTAAGGAGTAGTGTCACAAAGTCAATGACTGTTTGTAATATGTTAATTGTGATTTACGATATAAAAAGGCATACACACACGCTCACACATACACTCGCACGCACGAACACGCACGCTCCCGCACGTACCCCCCCCCCCCCTCCCCCCTCTCCTACTCACATACACGTGCGTCTTAGAAAATGTGTGTTACCTAAATAAATTCATAAAAACAATCCCATCAAAATCACACTCTCTGTTCTTAATCTTTAGATCAAATACGTTTATCAATTTACAAAAAAAAAAATATCAGACTTTTTGTTATTTGAAATAGACTCGGTGAATTTCGAGGCTGTCGAACGTACTGTCTATTCGTATATAATACGAGTTATGCCAAAAAGAAATTGGCAAGTAAAAGTTAAAAAAACACACATTTATGTGATGTTCTTAATGTGACAAAAATGGCATAAAATGATCGGCTTGTCGCTACAAAATTTCAGCCTGATTTGGGAGTAGCGAGACAAATGCATAGAAATGTTCCATACGTCTGGCACCTGCTTATTATTATTTTATATTTCTTCTTTTATTACCTTTGTGCCTTTTCTAATTGATCAAATCATTTTCACTTGTTAAGTGTCACTCAGATAAATTATGTCATTATCTGTATTTTGCATGAATTTTATGATTTCTTATTAAGGAACATAACTTTTGTAAAATTTAAAATGCATTCGCTTAACTTATTATTTTTGCTTTTTGCTTTTATCGTTATATGTAGATCTAGGTCGTACAAAAATCCCATTAGCAAGAGAACAAATCAAATTATGCAAATATTTACTCCTTTTAAACAAAGTCGCTATTCGAGCATGTGCAATCATTTATTTATTTATATATTTAATGTATACTTTAAAATTAATATAATATTAATTTATAAATGATCATTTTAGAAGCTGACATGTTTTATTCAATCGGAAGACTTTTTACTGAGAAATCTAAATCGTAGCATCTATTTTATTTCTTTGAAAATAAATTATTTTTGTGATAAAATTAATTATGTCATTGGTAATTGAACACTGAAGATTAAATTTTAAATAATTGGGTGTGTATTTATAAACAATCTTCTACAACACTATTTAGAACCTTTGATCGTTTTACATCGTTAGTGACATTGTTTATATTTTATATAAAATATCAAAAATATGTGAACCAAAAGATATTGCTGCTAAATTGTGAATTTATTCCAATTTAAATAATATCTTCATAGCATAAACTTACTTTTGCAATTATATACCTAGACTAAAAGATAAATGAGTTATTAATTTCAGATTTCAAAGCTTCAGCATCCTGTTGAAAAGGGGCACATCTAAATTTATATGATTAAGAATCAAAGCAATCGACAATAAATTTAGTAGGACTGAATATTGCTATTTACTATAACATAGAGCTGTAACTTTAATGCTTAAAGAAAATCACAATTACTATTTTATTTATTGTTTTTTTCTTTTCGTATAAAAATACACAAAATCCTAGCCTGGTCATGTCTGTCCCTAAAGTCGACCATGTCCATGTTCAGATATTGTCAATGTAATTACCGTGAAAATAACGGAAGGCTAGTCACTAGACAAAACGAATATTTTCAGACATTGCAATTTAGGACATTGCATGTAACATTTAATGTTTCATATTTTACCATCCTTTTAAAAAGTAATTACTTTCAAGTAAATAGATATGATATACATCAAAGAATCTGTTTATAATTATTTTAATTGTGAAACAATAAATTTAATATAATATATTTCCTAGTAGATGTGTTTTAAGCTGAAACATGTTATGTTTTGTTTCTACGTATATGATATATTTACATAGATGAACATACATTTGTAATAAATAAACGTACAATTGTAAGGGTATGTTATGCAATGTTGAGAGATAAAAAGCTTAAGTTTAATAATTATTAATACGTTATCACGGACATATTTTCTTATGGTGGTTTGATGAAGTAGTTTCTCTAATATTTATGCTACCCTAATTCGATTTTTATACCCACAATTCAGCTATGTTAAATGATTAGTCTAATACTACTACTCTAAATACTTATTAAATTTCTTCTGTTTTTTTTCTGCTGGAAGTAATGACGAATTGCTGAATAACTATTCAAAATTCTGCACGTATTACTATGTACTGTTATTTTTAGTAGGAAAACTGATTTGCAGACTTTCACTTATTTAAATGAAATGTGTTGTAAATAAGATGTAATTGTGAATTATATACAGGCCTTTAAAGCTGTCAAACAAGATCGACAAGTAATCTTTAGATAGGCAAGTGACACCGGTTTATCATCTATTTCAAGCGCCGTTTATGTAATTCTCTGTAATCGGTTAAATTAAAACAAATTGCTTTGCATTTATAAGTGAGGTTTTTTGGTAACACATTGAAATAGCGATATCGGAATTCGTCTGTGCCTGAATAAATACATGTACGCTTGTATTAAACTTACTACCTAGCCAACATGTTTGCCAATCGTATAAATATACACCACGAAGCAATTCCTGAAAGCACCCTTTCTATAATCACCCAAATCCACCACCTTCTCGTGAGAAGGGGTTTGGCAGCGGAGCATGGCTTATCATTGTTCATGACAAAGCTTAAATGTATTAATTGCAAAGAAAACAACAATTTTTACTGGGTTCTGTGGTTATTTCTGGTGATGGTGAATTGTATGTTGCCGTGCTTTATTGTTACAGAAATGTCTTAAATATTTTAAGAAAGCTCATTCAAAGATGGAATCATTAATACACTGTCAAAACTTTGATGCGTTGATTATTGTTGTAATTTTTGTAATCTATTCCAAGTTATGCCAAGGAAACATAACAGAGATGATCACAGAGCTTACTTTAAGAGGCAAGCATTGAAAAAGGGCATCCAAATTATAAAATAATTAAGTCACACCAACTACCAAGAACAACTGTTATCGTCTCTAACTAATTTCAAATATTTGTATATGGCACAAAATACAGGCAAACAACTAGCGATTTGCCAATACGCTGGCCTTACTTAAATCGTAACTGATTGACTGATACACTGGCCCTACTTAAATCCACACTGATAAGCTAATTTTCATCCTAATAAGGTTTTGGTAAAAGTTGTTTGTCAACAATGTGCCGGCCGCATTGTATACTAAAGCTAAACCTGTGATGTTTACAGCGCCTACAAATTTAATCAACTATATTTTCTAGTGTCATATTTAGCCACAGACCACTTGTAACCGTTATTGATCAGTGTACTTCACACCGACCTCTAGTGTCTCTGTCACACAAACGGCGAATCAAATAGAAACCACGTGTTGTCCGGTCATTAGCGTCTGTCATCTCGCCATAAGCGAAACCACTTCCGCTCGGAAGGAACTGGCGCATCCGATGGCCTTTAGAAATTCAGAGACAAAATAGCTGAAAAGTCACTCATAAAAGGTGAGTTAAAAGATTTACTTTACGTTTACAATGATTGGAGAAAAAGGATTAGATTTATAATTTTTGCACTTTAATAAAAGAAAAGTTTCTCGAGTCAACTTTCCCAGGAAGAAGCCTTACAGCGGGTACATGTATCAGTGGCTTGAAAGCATCGGCTAACCATTCAGAATACTCAATCAATGTAACATCGGCAAACGAGTCCCACCAAAATGTCACAATACCCACTTAAATACACGATATTAATTTTCACATTATCAGTAAAATGCTCTATATTGATACTTGACTCAGGGCCAAACTATCTTGCAGTTGTCGTTTACGGAATAATGCCAAAGTGTTTGGTCATACGGCTCCAAAGAAACAAAAACAATCGACAAAACGTATACCTTTGTTTTTTTTTGTAGTACATTTCATTTCTAAGAAAAGTGGTTAAGTCAGACAGACAGATTTTATTTGTGTTTATTGGCCACCGGCCCAAAATACATATCATTTACAAAAACATATACAAGAGATGTGTTTATATTCATGCAATAACATTTTTATTTTCACATATAAGGTTAGTTTCAGTGTACAAAGCTGTATAAAATAGCATAAAATATCAAACCTACTAGTTATTTTCATAGAGTGTAATCGCTTCGTTGAAATAAATAGCTATTTTCTTCAATTTTAATTGAGATCTCGTTTTCATAAGGTTGCAAAAGTTTTATTGAGTTTTACTGCCTTTAAACTAATTCAGCAAGTGCTGCTGTCTTAAGTTTTCGTATTAAGGATATATTAAGAAAACATGGATCTCATCCTCAATCTTTCTGATATGTAAAAACAATATAAACAAATACGTTCATTTCTAGGGATATTTTGATGCCTTCCTACTTCAATGGCAAACTTATGAACCGAACACCTGAATCGTGCTAAGGACTTCCTTAAAATGAAAAAAATCTAGAACTAAATATCGTTCTGGTTCTAAATGAGATTAAAACCGCTTGTATGTGTCACAGCGACTGGATTCATTTGCACTTGATAACCAATTTTGTTTCATTCCTTGCTTCAAATTGATACTTTACTAGTATTTCCTATTTCATGATATACCCATGCATACCCAAATCCAAATCGAAATAATAACTTTTTAATGGCACTCACCCAAGTTCGTCTACCAATGTCATCCAGCCGTTTTAACATTATATAACTATTTCTCGGATATCTATTTTCTTCCATAATTAACAGTTTCCACCAATATTTTATGCATTGAATATGATAATTAAGACTGAGGGGTAGTCCACCACACTCTCCTAATACCATAAAATTATTAACTGTAGCATTTCTAAGTCCTAAGAAATCTTTACAAAATTTTATCTGGATTTGTTCAATTTCATCTGCAACCTCAGAGCCCCATATCTCTGCTCCGTAAATTAGAATAGGCTTGACCATGGAATCAAAAAGCTCAAAATATTCCACAAATTTACCAAAGTTACGTCCAAAATCCTTAATAGCGGTTACGGATTTCTGCGCTTGAGCAGCAAACTTTTCCTTTATTCCACGATAATGTAGTAGAAAAAAAACCCCATGTATTTATAATTAGATGTGACATTTACTCTATCTCCTATAAAAGTCCATTTTTCGTATCCCAGTAGAGGTCCGCTTTTTCTAAATACAATAATTTCGGTCTTGGAGGGATTGTAATTCATGCCTGAAAATTGACAAAAATCTGCCAGAGTATCTAATTGACGTTGTAGTTTAATGGCTGTATCGGCACAACTCGCAACATCATCAGCATAAAGTATACATGTAATATCTGGAATATTCTCTATTATAAAGATTCCTTTATGACCCCTCTTATATTTTTTTTAATTTCTTCATATTAAGATTGAAAATCATTGTACTATTCAGGTCCCCCTGTTTTACCCCGATGTTATAGTTAAATCAGTAGAGGTTTGGGAGCTTGAAATACGTACCCGACTCTGTAAATCAGATACATAGCTACAAGACAATTATATAGCCTTCCCCTTATATCTATGTCAGATAATGTTTGGAATAGTTTAGGGGGCTGTAATCCATCGTAGGCCATTCTAAAATCAACATGTAGTACGTAAAATCTACCTTCAGGCTTTGTAATATATTTTTGTATCATACTTTGCAAGGTTCAAATATTATCTGTTGTAGAGTAACCCCTCCTAAACCCCGTTTGCGCTTCCGCAATTTTGTTGCACTGAATAGCCCAATTGTTTATTCTTTTAAAAAGAATGCTTGAAAATATCTTATACATTACATTAAGAACGGTTTTTTATCACGATTATTTGCTGGTTTATCAGTAGAACCAGACTTATTTACAGATACTATTATACTTTCGCTTCATTTTCATGGGTAATTGGCAGAAAGAAATATTTTATTTAACAAAATGTGTAAAAAGGACTTATGTAAGAACTTTTTTGTGTGTGTAAAATTCTGTATCTATTCCATATATGCCTTGTGCTTTACCACTTTTAAGCTCTTTAATGCTATATGTTACTTCTCCCTCGGTAATATCGCATTTTAACATAGCATCATACTCAGTATTAATCCCCTCCTCAGTGTTTTCCGCAGTAATAGCAGTTAAAATATCAGAGTATAAATTCTAAAATAATCAACCCATTGTAAGACTGTTATTTGGCAAATAGGTGATTTACACACGGACTTCTGCTGTTTTATTAACTTCCAAAAATCATTCGGACTGTTATGAGCAGATACCAACTTTGCTTTCATGTTTAATTAATAGACATGTTTGTTTTTATTTTGTCGGCACAGTATCTTAAATTTATATTTGCTAATAATGTACAATTGAAGATCGCTGGGTGAGTTACTCCACTGAAAGCGCCTTAACGTGACATATTTATCGTGTTTAGCGTCCTCTCATTCAAGGTCCCACTAGGGTCCATTGGTAGAATTTATTGCCAGACCAGACCTATTACTTAAAGCTCTTCCATGTGTAACCCGCATATTCAGGGCTGCGGTTCTTTATATAGACAGAATAAACTCAATAGCATCATTTACATTACAGGCAATCATTTGTATCATATCTTCATAAGACTGATTTAACTTCGATATAAACAATGTCATAAAGTCTTCACTGAATTCTTCATTCCATTTATATATTTAAAAATCAACAAAAGAACAATGATCGTTTATGTTAACACTACGGTTAAACAAACTGTTTGCCCTTGCATTTCTTTTATATTAAAAAATTACACTAGAACAAACCGAAAAATGATCCGATTCATTGCGAAGGTCAATATAGAAGTTTGTTATGTAAGGAAACAAATCAGCTGACGCCATATGGTCATCAACTACACTCGCACCATTGTTAGTAATACATGTAAAATCACCCCCTGTCATGATGCAGGAGTCCATTTACGTTGTGAACGTCATTTAAGCGACAAAGCTCCATTAGTGATTTACCAAAAGAATTGGATTTGTTACAACTTGTCATATCAAAATTGTCTGATATATAATCTAAATTTAGATTAAAAACAAAATCCAAATAATCGTCTGATATAAAATGAAACATATTTTTCGTGCGAGCATTCAAATCACCAGCTAAATAAAACAAGTTTTCAGGATAAACATTCCGTATTGTTTGTATACTATCGTTTACATACTGTACACCGTTTGTATACTCTCTATCATTGTAAACTGTAGATCCTTCTGGAGAGACATAAATAAACAATATTATGACATCAGGCATATTCGAAAACATACTACACTTCATATGTTATATCAGTCACAAACAAAATCATTATTCAAATAGAAGTATAAATGTATGTGACTGACATAAAGTCTATAGAATATGAAAAATATATACTGCATGTTAAGGCATTTTAAGATTTGGTGAGACAATTTTTTTTTACAGAAAACAAAGTACTTTTGGGCTTTTACACTGGGACCGTAAGAGGGTCCGGTCCGGCTGAACTGGACGATTTCTGTCGGCCAATATATATGATTGCATTTACTTCTGTTTTGATTAAAGTTACTACCGCTATTGTACATTCTGTGCGGAGGTTTGCCTAAATGATACTGCAAGTCCAAACCGTTGCAAAAGGCAAAAGCTGTAACATGTTTCTTAACTACAATTATTTATTTAGTTGATACACAGTTATGGAGCTCTCGTGCGACTTTGCAAGAAGGTGTCCGTCCAATGCTTGCCCACCAATATTTTACTTAGCAATCATGATAAACTGTCTATATTTTCTCTAAAATATTACCTTAGCTTAACAACATGTAAGAATTTGCCAATATGCTTTTCATATGCATAACCGTATATGAGTGTTGTGTCTTTGTGACGTCATTATTGTCATAAAGTAATAAATACAACAGAATGGCTGTGATCTATCCCCGGTCAGTCACGGAATGCTAAGATAGACAGCTTATTCATTCTTGCTTATTGCAGAAGATCTCGTAAAATGTGTCGATTTCGTCTGGTGTTAGAAGATGTAGGTGTATGTTTGTTGCTATGGTGCAAGGGGCTGTAGTGGAGTTAATGCTGAGAGTAAGGAAGCGGATCAAATACGAAGTGACTGCGTTGGCTGTGTCATGTAAGTGGCGTGCAGGATGGCCGTTAACCAAAAACCATTCATTTTGGAGAACTTTTTCGGAAAACTGTGCTTCAGAGTACACACACAAAAGACAAGAAACCACACACAAATGCGACCTTTGCAGCAGAGGTTGTTACTCACGATTCAATCTGTCCAGTCACAAATCACCTAAATGTACTGCCGTGATCAAACCCAGTCCACCTAGGCTTTTTACAATATATAAACAAGAAAGCATTGATGCAAAGCAACAAAGGTCGCGCTCGGGCTTCAGTTCAACGGTGACCGGTACTTTTTGCCTATTTACAAACCGTCAAATCAACAGCAAAACCTTGTTATTAAATATATTAAGAATACCGTCAAACCAAGTATCTGCAGTCTAACATTTGAACGTGGTACACAGTAGTAAAACATTTTCTCGTCATGTTTCAGTTCATTTGTACTATTAACTGCGTGTTCCTTTATAGTTTCATTCATTAATACATCTAAACCAGTCCGAATGCCATGTTATGTTACTTGCTCCATTTATGGGGAAGTTATCTTCGCGGGAAACAGAATTGAACTGCTTACTGATTGGATAAATTATGTCCTTATATTGGGAGTTAACTATTACCATTTCCTGTAACTAGTCTAGACCGCTTCTTACCACGAAAGTTACAAGAACAAAAATAAAATTAAGATAAATAGTGACTAACAAAAACAAAACGCAATGTTTAAAATGTATATTTCAATTCCACATTCATTTTTGATTTTCGTGTCTTATAGGTATGTTAAATGTATATATATAACACATCAATTGTAATACAAAAAGCAGAATATACGCAGAAAAGGTAAATACATGTACAATAAAAGTAAATGCTAAGTACACATCTATGACAAATAGTTATTATTATTAGTTATTGGTAAAAGCACAGTCAAGACAAACTACTTTTCCAATAACGAAACAAAAGGGACGGTTCTATAAGTAAATTGCGTAACAAGGGGCAGATAACCATGACTTTAAAAGAGGTCTGCAATCTATTAGCTATAAGCAAAACGATAGAACCAAACATAGCAGTACGCTCTTTTGTTGGTGAACCCTCTGAGGTTGCATCAGGAGGAAATGCTCCATCAAAACATATATCATTTTATAAGGACGTTTTGGATGTCCCACCTCGTCCTTTACCACCTACATCGTATACCCCTTTAGCAGCCGCTGATTCAGCGTCCGCTATGTTGCCAAATTGTTCTTCTACACTTAATCCTTCTCAACGCTTGTCTTCTTTTTCATCTCTTAGCCAATTGTCGGTTAAGACTCCTTATCTATCGCAATTTTCTGGACAGAATGAAGCTGGAGATGTGTCTTATGAGGTATGGAAGCATGAGGTTATATGCTTACTTCGAGAGGGACTCTATCCTGAAAGTGAAATTCTTCAAGGCATCAGAAAGTCTTTAAAAAGTAAAGCAAGGTCTGTTCTTGCACATCTTGGGCATGGCATTTCCCCTTGGGATGTTTTATGAGTTTTCTTGTTTATATGGTCTGGTTCCTAGTGCGGAGAAGGTCAAACAGAGGTTTTATCGTGAGCCCCAGCGAGAAAAGGAGACAATTGCTGACTACAGCATTCGGCTCGAAGAACTTGTTTCTGACCTTCAGCTGGATAGACATGCAAAGAACCAAATGTTTTGTTCTCGTCTTAGTTCTGGGTTGAGAGACAAAGACTTTCGGAACTTTTCCAGATTAAAGTATGAGACTATTTCTCACTTCGCAACATTGCGTTAAGGGAGATGGAAGATGACTTTGCCAGAAGTAATTTGGCCTCATCTACTTCTTCCTCATCTCATTCCACTACTTCTTCTGTACCATCATTACAGCCAGTCGATATTGCCAGGCAAAATATCTTTATGATTGACCAGCTGGAAGGAATTACAGATAAGCTGGCAAAATTCAACACCAGATTGGAATGTCTAGAGAATGAAATAAAAGGCTTAAAAACAATAACTCTAGACAACAGCAGCAGCCAAAACAGAAGCATAATCAACAGCAAACACAAAACAATCAAAGACAACTGCACAAGCACAAGCAACAACCCTACCTTCAACAATACCAACAACAGGCACGAAACAATCAAGGACAACGACATCAGCAACATACTTTCAGCAACAACAAAACACACAACAGTCTGTCCCTTTGAACAGCAATCCGCCTTCCTCGCAGGGCCAATAGAAGGTGGGAACTCAGCTGCTAAGGGAGGCCCTCAAACAATTGAGATGGTTGGAAGTCCAAATGAAACAACAGTGTTACTAAATGACTTGCCCTGTCAAGCTCTGGTTGATAGTGGCTCAATGGTTACAAAACTTTGTTCTTTATATTTCAGTTCATTGAAACCATTACCAACTCTTTATCCATTGACAGATCTGCAAGTAGTCAGAGCAAATGATTCTGCTATTCCATACATTGGCTATGCAGTCCTTGAGATATCTTTACCTACTGTTTCAGTATCTCTAGTTTCTGTTCCTATTCTTATATCCAAGGATACGAAGTATTCAGAAGCAGTCCCATTGATCATTGGTACAAATCTTCTTAGACATTTCTCCTCTTCGGCAGAGACGTACACTTTTCCAGATATTTGGCAAAAAGCATTTTGTTGTCTTTCAGTAGCAAGGACTGTAAGAGTGAAATCAACTTGTCATAAGCCTATTGTTCTCCAGACGTTTGAGTCTAGAACAGTATCTGGGATTGTCCACTGTCCTGGTGACATGTCAGTATGTGTCACTGAATGTTTGGACGATGGATCACAGTTCGGTGTCTGTCCGAGGGTGGTTAGTGTAAGACCTGGAAATGGACACAGCAGGATTCCTGTTCGAATTTGTAACATGTCAGCCTACCCTGTCTCTTTGAAGCCAAAGTCGCTTCTTTGCTCTTTGCAGCATGTAGATGTTCTTCGTTCAATAGACATCGACTGTAAAGATCCCACACCTTCAGATTCTTGTCAAGACCAAGCATCCCTTATAGAACTGGGAATCAACTTATCGGATGATGTGTAAAATCCTAGTCAGGTTTCTTTTGTAAAAAGCTTTCTTTTAGGCTGGAAACACATTTTTGTAGACAGGTCCTACAGATTTAGGATGTGCATCTTCTGTCAGGCACAAAATTGAGCTAACATATCAAAGGCCCTTTAAAGAACCATATAGGCGAATACCACCCGGAACGTACGAAGAAGTTCGAGAGCATGTAAAGAAATGCTTAAAGTTGGTGCTATTCGAGAGTCGCACTCTCCTTTCTCTTCTAATGTTGTTCTTGTTCGGAAGAAAACTGGTTCTCTACGAGTCTGCATCGACTTTCGGAAGATGTCTACTCACTTCCACGGATAGATGAAACTATTGACCATCTTGCTGGTGCCAAATTCTTTTCAAAGTTGGATTTGCGCTCGGGGTATTGGCTAGTTGAGATGCATGAGCCAGACAAGCATAAGACAGCATTTTCTGTAGGGCCATTAGGTTTCTTAGAGTGTAATAGGATGGCATTTGGCCTGACTAATTCTTCGGCAACCTTCCAGAGACTGATGAAGCATACAATGGGAGAACTCAACCTTCGTGAGTGCCTCATATATCTATATGACGTTTTTGTCTTTTCTAGCACTTTTGAAGAGCATTTAGACAGGTTAAAAAAGGTATTTTCTCGTCTTGAAAAGGCTGGTCTTAAGCTTAGGGGTTCCAAGTGCGAATTATTTCGTACCAGCACAACTTATCTTGGTCATGTTTTTAGTGAACAAGGTATTGAAGCAGATCCGGAAAAAGTAAGTGCGATAAAGTCCTGGCTCGTTCCTTCATCTTTGAAAGAGTTGAGAAGCTTCCTTGGGTTTGCAGGGTATTATAGACGGTTTATTGCTGGATTTGCTAAGATAGCTGAACTTAATGATCTACTTGTTGGAAATCCTACTGGGAAGAGGAAGTCCTCCAAACCATCCACTTCTTGGTGTTGGGGTCCTAAGCAGCAAGATGCCTTTGTTTCTCTTGTTGACAAACTTTCAAACCCGCCTGTCCTGGGGTATGCAGACTTTTCAAAATCCTTTATTCTTAGCACTGATGCTTCTGGCTCTGGCTTGGGTGCTGTCCTTTACCAGCTTCAAGAGGGGGAGGAGAGGGGGGTCGCATATGCTAGCAGAAGACTTCGGACTGCAGAGCGCAACTATCCAGCGCATAAACTAGAATTCCTTGCGCTGAAATGGGCTGTCAACGACAAGTTTAAAGATTATCTCTATGGCAATGAGTTTCAGGTCCGTACGGACAACAATCCCTTGACTTATGTCTTGACGACTGCCAAGTTGGATGCAACTTCTCATCGTTGGCTTGCTTCTCTTGCTGGATTTCTTTCAGTCTGAAGTACAAGAGTGGAAGGACAAACATAGATGCCGACACTTTGTCCAGGTTATCTTTAAATCGGGATGCAGAGACTGTTCTGTTTACTGATGTTGCGAAGGCTGTTTGTCATGCTGGTATAGTTTGTCCTGAAAATTTTGCTCTTATTGAGTGTGTTTCTTTCTCTCAGCAAGTTCCCAACGCGGCAGGTGATGCAGATGTTCCTCAGAGCACGAGACTAATCTCTGGGTCGTGGGTTCGGCCCCACGTTGGGCGCCATTGTAACATAGGGAGAAAAATGTGCAGCCAGTCCGGGACTCGAACCCGGGACACTTCGCTATCAGGGCGAATGCTCTTCCGACTGAGCTAACTGGACCGCTTACACATTCTCTCCCTATTACCCGGCTACAAATAAAACGGACTGATTACATGTGTTTTATTATACCAATTTACGTCAAGCAATGCTTGATTAGATTACTATTTAAAATGATAAGAAAATGGCACGAACTTTATTTAGAAGTAACGAAACAAACAAGGAACCGAAGATATTTTTACTTGTTCATAGTACATACTTTACATGTAAAAATAAAATTTAAACAAATCAATTATATACATTTTGTGCCTAAATAATATTGATTCGAATATTTTAATTATGGCATCATCAAATTGAATAATAGGCTAAATTTCAACGAATGTAAACGCCGCACTAACAAACAATGGATAATTCACATTCTGCATAACATGTATATATTATTCGATGACTGCTTTGTCATAATTCATTCGTTCAAGAGTTAAGTCCATGCATACATCTAAAACTAAGCAACCAAGGTGACAATTTAAAGTATTGTTTTGCAGAAAACCAATCAGCGATTTAAATATTAAATTTCCTTCCTGTATTAATGGAAATATACTATAACATCCTAGAATGAATTCGTTTGAATTTTAAAATTTAGTTTCACTGTGACAGATTCTTAGTTTCCTATCATTATTATTTACTACCAAAATACAAAATACGAAGGCGTCAACCAGCATTTTGCAACTTGTTTTCTTGTGTTGGCTGTATTTTTTCTAAATATTGGTATTTATAGAACATTTCAATATTTCATTACCTTTTTAGCGATCGACATAATACACAACAACAATATAAATATCATTTTAATATAAAAAATGGCAATGGCTGCAGAGGGCTTATCAGTAACCAGTTTTTATTGTATTGGGAATAAACAAAAGAGCAATATTATATATAAATTTTGCTTTGAAAATTTGTTTTCATCCCACAATAAATGACTGTTGGGTATCTTAGCGCAACACGTCCCCAATACTGCTTGATTGGAAAAAATGTGTTTTCCGCGTTAGGAATAAGAGGGTAACTCCAGACATGTTAATAACATTCGTTGTTCTTATCTTCTGCATATCGTCTGATGACAAAAATGTGCCCATTGTTGGTTGTCAGTGTCATCGATATAGAGATTTTTTTCTATATATCTTAAATAATAAATAGAACAAAATCGAGTTTCTCTCTTCTGTCTTTGGCTTTTCGCTTCTTGATTAATTCTTTCCAACATTATTTATTTTTGAAGGTTAAGCAAGTTTTCAAATGTACAGACTAAAACTATATTACTAGGAAATAATTTTACTAAATTTTAAACAAACATATTTTTCGTTACAAAAATATAAAAAATGTCTACTGAATACAAAAACAATAATGGCAAAAACAAAGGCAAAAATTAGACATGTACAATATACATGTAAACAATATATTTAATTTTTATTTATGTTCATTCTCTTTCCGTGTATAATGAGTTGATCTGATAGGAAGTTAACTCCTAACTGAAGTCTAGAAGTCTAGAAGACTTTGTCTTCTATATAATTTAACAACACAGATAGCGATGTCTCCACCACAAATCATGCAGAATGTCTACTCAAACATACTTTCCGAAATAAACAATGCCGCCGCCGATGTCGTCTTACACAACACGCATACCCGCTTTTTCCTATACAAATTGTGAGGAAAGAAAACAGAAAGTGAGTTATATACTTTGTTTGACAATACGATATCTTTATTTCAGTCAAGTATGGTGATATTTAACATATTACATCGTAACAAAAGCATTAATTTATTTACTTATACAATGGTAGTGGTATAGCTCTCTTGTTAACGCTCAAGCAAATATAAGGGTAGTTCCGCGAGTGGCTGGCCCAGTGTCAGAATAATGTATGTGGTATCATTGCAGGTGTTCATGACATTCTATACAAAGTGAAGGCAGCACTATACATTATTTCTGCTTCAAGTGAACACCGTCTCCAGATATAATTATATAATTGACAAAATCATGACTCATTGATACATTGTACACTGTTGGTTAGTATTTTACACCCTAACCTGGCGATAAGCAATCGTACGTTCATTTAGCACTTTATTAACAATCGCATTGCATATAACAGGTTGAATAATTCTAAAATATTTCAATAAGAATATATGACAAAGTCCTATGAGTATTGCAACATATACCAAACTCCGAAAAGGCGCAGAACAAAGGTATTTCACATGAAAGCCAAGCGAAAAGTAATAACAAATCTGTGATGAGTCATTTAAGGAAAAGAGCAATCCCGACAGTTACCGCCTTGGAACGGTCAGTCGGCAATATGGACCGACTGGGGTGCTTAAACCGGTTTTACAGAGCTCTAACCTCGCACTTCCTGACGAGTTTCTCAGATGCAAGCAACGAAAAAAAAAACGATCTATTTGAAAACAAAATGTCCATGCGCTGATATTTTCTATACGTTATGACGAAAGTAGTGACGTCATCGAAAATAATGTCCACATAGTGTTCAGAAAAGGAATATGGTATTATTTCGATTTGAAAAACAACACAAAAATGGTTGACCACAAATAAAATTAAATTTCTGAATCATGAACAAACATGACCAGAGACGAATAAATGGTTGTAGCATCCTGTTCATGTGAAGATGGAATTGAAGAACCAAAGTTCAATGTCCATCAAAGGAAATACACGTAACAATCCTTATAGGATGAATTGAATGACAACATAAATTACATGCACGGGGAGATTTTTTACGACCGCCACACTGCACAAGTAACATTGTTGTGATCATGAATAAGAATATATGACAAAGTCCTATGAGTATTGCAACATATACCAAACTCCGAAAAGGCGCAGAACAAAGGTATTTCACATGAAAGCCAAGCGAAAAGTAATGACAAATCTGTGATGAGTCATTTAAGGAAAAGAGCAAACCCGACAGTTACCGACTTGGAACGGTCAGTCTTCGTCAGATAGTACTATCTGTGTCCCTGCTAAATGTTCTCGGGCAATTCACAAGCTGTTTGATTTCTCGCTTCCATTGGCTCCGAAATGGCAGTAGAGAGTCGTTGATGATGTGGTTCAGATGTAATGCGCCTGAAAGCGACACACATGGGTGATAAACCCAATATTTACATTTCTTTCATTTATCAATTGAAAGTATCTGCAAAGAAATATAGTTTTAGTGACGGCATTTTAGTCTAGAATTTGGTGTAAGCACAATAGCTTTTTAAACATCGCTACAGAGTACAGCTTCCCTAGGACTTCCTAACTTCGTGTTTCAATGCGTAAGCTGCATTTCATCTGTGAGTCTTGAAACACGCCGAGAGATTAGTGACGTCATCCGTTTGTCCAGTTACTGCTGGACAAAGAGAACTTCCCGTTTACGTGAAAAAACAGCTTTTTCTGATTTGTGTACTTTAATACTCATTAGTTTCCAAAGCATACCATATCTTTAAACTACATGTATACATGTATATATATATATATATATATATGTCATCTGCATAAGCGGGGATTACTGTGCTTGTTGAGTAAACGCATCATCCGTATTTGATTGTTCTAGTTTCGTTAGGAGCTGGTTGACATAGAAAAGGTAGCAAAATGTTGATAAAACGCCACCTTCCCAAGCATATTTTCTTACGGGTATCGACGATAACACTACGCCGTTCATTCTAACAATGCAGCTATTTGAACGAAGATCTAAGCATTTGTAAGGCTAACCTGCGAAACAGAATTTACCGAGTTTTAAGAACAAAGCACTTAGTCATACAGCATCAAAGGCGGATATCTGATCCAACATTGCCACATTAATGTCATTTTTCTCTTCTATTTGGTGGAATATCGTCCCTTTTAGATTAAACACTGTTGTAATGCAGCTTAGTTGATTTCGGAAGATTTGTTGTTGTTTTGAGGGAAATGGGATACGATGCATCATGATATAAGAATGTATTCTTTCAAGGAAGATTTTCTCCAAAGAATTTGCTTATGCACGGGTTCAGAAAAAATGGGCGATATCTGCTTGGATCCGCCTTTGAATTACCTTTGCCCATGTAGATTAGGATAAGCAAGCTTGTTTTCTAGTGTGTTGGTATTTGCTCATGATGGATTACTGAA
The DNA here is from genome assembly GCA_007844125.1 of Sinonovacula constricta. NCBI lineage: Eukaryota > Metazoa > Mollusca > Bivalvia > Cardiida > Solecurtidae > Sinonovacula > Sinonovacula constricta. Next base: position 32,598,119 of record CM017555.1, read on the forward strand.
AGGAATAAAATTATCAACACCTTTATTGTTGTATCTCCTACGGGTATGTAACGTAATCCTCGTTTAGCACATTGCCCATTCCGGGAGTTTTTCCAATTTTAAAAGAGTTCACTATTCTCGTGACTTCGTAAATGTGTATGGGTTTATTAATCTCAAGAGAAATGTTGCTATCTATTGATTTCATAAACATAAACATATCTGTCTTTGAATTTTACAGTCTAAAATGTATGACACTGGAGGTGAAAGGGCGTCGCGAAAATAAAACTCGAACCCGTGTATTACATCCTCCTCAGTGCAGAGGGTGATTTTGACAGCAAGGTCTTTACAGACTGCTGATGGTTTACTACTCATTTCACTTTCGGAGTTGTTTCCAAGAAACGATACTCCATTTCTGCAGCTTTTGTTAGAACTCTTGAACCTTTTTGCTCTAGATGAATCGAGACTGGCGTTTTGCATCTTTGTAAAGTCGATCAGAATCGTGTGTTGGTTCTCTAGGACGTGCATGATTAATCTATATCTGGCGGAAATGACGTACCTGTGTGTCAGCAAGTTTAATGTCTTGTGAAGAGTAAGATTTTGCTTTTCTATTATACCTACTAACTGGAAGAATAATAGCTGCTGTATGTAGTGTATTTATTATTACATTGTTTAAAACATACGGGCAGCACTGTATACTTTCTTCATAGAGAATGCAGTTTAGTTCTTCTAGAATGTCTCTATACATCGCGATATGGTAATCTCGCTCCAGGCTATTGTGGTACGGGTTGTAGGCTTTGGACCGTGTACAGGATTGCATACGAACAATGCCCATAATGAGTGGTAGAAGGTCTGAAGTCATACTGCTGGTCGGGATTTCAATGTAAAACTTCTGAGATTATGTTTACGTAAGACGATTCAGTATATAACCAAGTATTGTGTGTTTGAATTACTTCTATCTTCGCTCGTAACTAGAATAGACTGTTTGAGCGAAAAGGTGTGAAAATACAGGTAAATGGGCTGTAGGGGCAATCAATTAGTTTTACCGAACCGATGACTTTTAGTGATCCCATGTTTGAGCGACCGAGCTTAGACTCTAGACTCTCTCTCCCTCTCTCTCTCTCTCTCTCTCTCTCTCTCTCTCTCTCTCTCTCTCTCTCTCTCTCTCTCTCTCTCTCTATATATATATATATATATATATATATATATATATGTGTATATATATATATATATATATATATATATATATATATATATATATATATATATATATATATATATATGTGTGTGTGTGTGTGTGTGTGTGTGTGTGTGTGCGTGTGCGTGTATATCATCATCATCATCATCACCATCATTTTACGTGTTTCTCTGTATTACAGATGAAGTTGGATAAATTTCTCCGATGTTTCTTGTTTTGTTCGTCATGTTGTTTGTTTTGTTGTTGCTGAGTGTGTGTGTGTGTGTTTTGTTGTTTTTTTTGTGTTTTTGTGATTTTGCTGTTGTTGTTGTTTTTGTTGGTATTTTTGCTGCCATAAATCCGCTAGTATCATAGTCATGTGTTGTATATGCGTCTCACTTAATCTCATTATTCAATTTCGCCTGTTCCGCGTTTTGGTGGCCGTGCTTTGAGCTGTTAATCGTCTTGTTATCCACGGAGGCTGGCGGTATGTTAATGTTGGTTTCGTGAGTACCCTCAGCGGCATTTGTCGATTTCTCTTCTTCAGTGTATTTTAATACTTCAATCGGTTTGGTTTTGCAGGTGATAGCTTCTTCATAGGATTGCTGCTTTTGTCGGCTCTGACTTATTGTTTCGTCGAAAAAATCTGTGATTAAGCGTTGTTATTGCGGAGCCAAGGCTGGCGACTTCGTTTTGTAGCTTTTGTATGTTAGAGTTCGCTGTTGTATCCGGTAGACGCGCAATATGGCTGCAATATGATGTTATGTGTCCAATTCATGACCCGGTAACTATTCAGCATTAAAGGTCTGTTTGTATCATTTTTAGCAGGACAGATTAATTGTTCTATTGCTTTTTGAATTGGTTGACAAATGTCTTAAGTTTCGTATCCTTCGTTGGCAGATCCAGTCTTGGAATATCATCGTTCACCCCATTTTGGTCTATCATTATTATCAGGTTGGCACTGCCATTGGCAAACATAACTTTAAGTCGTTTGTATGCTCACCAGAGCTAAAGGTGTGTCGTGTAAAGCAGTCTGTTGCACATTTACGCTCCCGGGAGGCCACTGCAGAGTTCATATGATGATCATACGTGCTCTGTCGGCAGGCCATTTTCTGTAACTGTCAATCCACTGGTAATCATTATTGTGCAATAATTAAAGTCATCGCGCGTACTCTTCTTTGCCAGTGACTGGAGTTTTTAATCCAGGACTTAAAAACGCTGGAAATGTAATGGCTGCGAAATTTCCACTTCGTCTGAGACGCTGGTGTCACTCTCACAGTACGGTACATAGGAGAGATGTGGTTATTCTATCTCTTGCTTTATTCGCAGCGGAGTAGAGTTTACGGCTATTCGTCCGCCGTAGTTTTCACTCATTTACAGCTGTGACATTGCGACTGTGATGTATCCAATTAAACACGATTTGTCCCGTTATATTTTCGAGCGATCAAATTGTCAGCAATTTAATTCAAAGTAGCGCTTTTGCTTGCTTTCGCTAATTGTTACTTGTTTTCTTGTAACGGTTTCATACCGAGCGTGGATTAAAATCTCGCTAATGTGTATACACAATGGCGACAGAGACAATTTTAAATTCTGTACAGATTCTAGACAAAAAGAGTTTATGTACTCGAGGTTATCTCGACACGGCGTAGGTGGATTGAATCACAATATGTTAGAGATGACTTACAAATGTATGTAGGTGTCCATTAAGCATAGACCTTAATGTAAAAAAGGTGTAGTAGAAAGCACTTAAAATCACAGAGCACATAGAAACATTTTGTTAATATATTGTCGATTTCTGTTATGTAAGAGCTTTCTTTCTTGAATTGTTCATTTCATTGTAACATGTGAAACACACGCACGTAAAATTATCGTTATAATATTTTTGCAAATCTGTTCTACGCCAATTGGTACGGACGTTTGAATAATTAAATGCCTTCACTTAAAATGTTAAAGTGGTGTGCTTTTTATACGAAGATTCAGCTCAAAAAACCACCCCATTATTCTCCTTCTTAACTTCAACTAAATTTGTATGAACATGTATAAGTAGTTTTTATAAAACCGTTATTTAATGTTACTGTCATTCTTTACTGTGTAAAAATCTATTTTTATAAGTGCATTTGTGTGCAGTTATTAACTCGATCGTTAAAACTTTTGTCCGAATATCGCATCTATTTAAACACAAACACAAGTAGCGTTTATTGATTCAGAATAACAAATTATGATTAACTTTAAACATTAAAAGTCTTATGCAGTAAAACAGGCCTGTCTTAATTCACATGTATTTATCACATTTTGAAGTGCCTCCATTTATAGATTATGTAATGTCTCATTTAATTATAATATTTAGGTATTAACATGATTAATAAACTTTGCAAAACCGAGAAAATAATTACTTTTAAACACTGTACAAACAAGCCGTTAAGAACATGCAAAATGATCGAACAATTTAACCACACCGAAATGATTACACATTAAACAAAACATGTTATTTACCAACTGTAACTGTTAGTATATACGTTTTAACAAATAGGGTTTCTGCTAGACATGAAAGAGGAATCGGTCACCTTAAATGTTCTCACGTAACAATACAAACACATAAAATGCAAATCTTGTTTGTTTTATCATTAATCAAGACAATGCCTATTTGTAATAAATGATATTTTGGGGAGTTCTCCGTAAAACGAATGCAGAGGCAGAGATAGCCTTTTGTAATAATATTTTTGTTGCAGAACAAACTATGCATGTTGATGATACAGAATAGTTAATATATTCAGCAATTATATATATAAATTGTTAAGCGGGTTTAGAAATGTATGTTACAATACATCCTGAAAAAAATTTTTTTTAAGAAACCGTGTATAATTCTTTACAATTACAAACTTCACGCTTTAGTTCAAATGTTTGCTACTGTGTGTGTATCTGTGTAAATCGATTGCTGCATTTTTATAATTGTTATTAATTATGAACATTTCTATTCAGAAGTGAGGATATTATTCCGACAAATGTTACTCTTCATATTTATTCATATACAACGTCGATAAGATCATCGAGTTGTAATAGTTAAAACTTTGTTAGACTGATTTTGTTTACCCTGTACTAAAAGCCTCCTCTTTTAGCCTAAGATTGTATCATTTAACAATTGAAACAATATTTGATCTGGTATTAAATATTATATTTATGCTGATGGCCATAATATTTGTGTTTTTTTGAAAAAAATATATCATGTACATAAACGTTGTTTTTTTTGTTTTCTTTTTTTTTTTTTCGAATGTAAAATAGTAAGAGTATTAAAGGTTATGACAGACTCACACTGCGTACATGTATGTAATAATATATACCATATTCAACATATCGAATGTTTGTATGACCAAGTATCTTCAATATTCGCTAATATGACTCAATTGTCTTGTAAAATATATTTTATCCCACATCTTAGTCAAGTTTACGATTATTTTAATAATTCTTCCCCAAGCACCAATTACGTTCATGCTTTGTTGTATGTTTTCACCGCTCGTGAACTGTTAAATGATCCAATTAAAATCTTTGTAAAATACGAGTTCATACCCAATCGTAACCCCATTCATTGCTATTTTGGCAATAACGTTTAACTGTTATTACCTACGTATATCAGTTGTGCCGATATTCATAAAACAGAATGTGCTGTGAAACAGTGGATTTTGATTATTAATGACATTACCTGACCAATTAATGACATAGATTCATAATTTATAAAGTAAAGGTTTAAAAATAAATATAGTTTAATGTGTATTGAAGTTTGTGAATATATATGTATAATCGGATGCCTTAAGGGTATGACAAATGTAAAATATATGTAAAACTCAAGACTTTAAAGTTTGATAGCAATATATTCCATTTCGCAGTTTCGCAATTTATAAAGTATAGTAATGACACATATGGAAATAAAGACATATATAAAGTCATGATTACATCATGTACCATCAGACGTAAAGATGAAATACTGAAATAATGAACGCGTAAAAATGAAAGGATGACTTGACATTTACAGCAACATTAATATCAATCAATATTGACTACATCACCGTGTTCATGGTTACTAAAAGATACTAATACTCTGATATACTGATGAACAAACGAAATCATATACCATCAAATCAAAAGTTTTAAAAAAGGATATAAAAAATCTTAGAACGCAAATGCAAAAGCAACAACAAAATAATAATAAAACCACACCAGTCATCAAATATCCCATGATTGAAATATGGCCTCATCCTAAGTTAATGGCACAGCAATGCATGATGTGTAGTTGCATTTAATGTCCCACCACGACGACAAGAGGACCCGTTTACGCCATTAAGCCCTTCATGAGAGCCTCGGCAGCCCTCTTCTTCTCCTCAATCCATTCGTCTTTGGACATGAGGAAAGGGTTGGCAAGGGAGCTGGGCTCGTCCTTGCTCTTGGCAAATACCGACCCATTCTGGCGTAGTTTAGAAGGGGTTTCGCACTTTTCGCTGGCATTCTTGTTGCCTTTTGTAGCCTGTAACATGTTTAAAATGTCAGAGAATGGCTTATCAGTTACATCTGTAAAATTATCCAATTGCACGTGAATGTAAATATAATATTAAGAGGTTGTTGTTCTTTCAATGACCTATTCAAAGTACATGTGCATGTGTCTTACAATATTGATGAGAATCAAGACAAACATGCATTTACATGAGCGATATACGTTATATCATCAGTTAAGGATTCAACCAGTACACAACCCTAAACACATTGAGTGCTGTTTTAGATTCGCGTTAAGATATTGGACACGAGTTGAGAATGTGAGGGTTTTAGTTCAAGCTGGTAACCAATCAGCTGCACCTCCCATACCCTTTTTAGTCTACTTACAGAGACCTTCCTCTTTCTCTTTGAATCTGTTGCTTTAGCTGTCTGAATATCGTGTTTTTCGATGACCTGTAGTGTTTCTGTCACACATTTAGCGGGATAGAAACCGCGTGATTTCCGGTCATTAACGTCTATCACCTCGCCATAAGCAAAGCCACTTTCGTTCGGGGGAAGGATCTGGCGAATCTTCTGGCCTTAAATTGAAGAGACTTGAGCATTGTATCTCAGTTGTAACAGTTAAGATATCATTGACAAGTTATGCAGCTAAGATAACATTCTATGTATTTCTTTTTTTAAAAAAAAATAATTACGTTGCTTCATATTTGACATTTAGATACACTCTTAGATAATATATTCATGGTCTACTCTTTGTCCCCATTTTCGTTATTATATGCCCAAAAATATCTGTGTCATTGAGATCGTCGTACGATGTGTATTTAAAGTTTTTATTCAACAGTTTTACGGTTTACTGTGCTTACCTTTTTTCAAAGACAGCTGCCAATGGTATAATTTCTTAAATGCCATCGTTGCGTACATAACTTGCTCTAGAATATCATCTGCAAAGCAGGAGTGTGTTTTCTGTTTAAGATAGTCTAAAAATGGATTAAACGAAACTCAAACAAGCAATCTAACACATCTAAGTACATCCTTTACACTAACGTCACTTTAAAATGAATTAGTTGAAAATGAAAGATATGACTCAAAATACGGTTATCGATCTGTATATACACAACACTAGTGTGTATTTATTTTATATGACAACCTTAAGATGTTTACCATAATCAATGCCATCACCAGTATGTCAAACAAAACAATGCAAAATGTGTTTTTAAGTAATATGTTGAACTAGAAACTATATCTTATCGCTTTTCGTGTTTGTGACTCACCATCGGTTCTTTCACCGCTGGTATTCCCTACTTTCTTTTGCTTGTCATGGATGGTTCGTTTAAGTTGCTGAGAGCATGACCTGATGTATTTCTAAGAACAAGAAAAACAACAGAATTTTATAAAAGTATTGTTACGCCATTGAACAAAACCACATAAAAGAAAAGAAAACAATGTGAAAAAAAGGAGAACAAATATAAAAAATAAACAACCCCAAAATAAAAAGGTAATGAGACTTGATAAAATAGTATACAGTAATTGTAGCGAAAGATAATGCTATACTCCTCAAACTTTAACGCATCACACATTAAAAGATTAATTTATCATAATAAATAGTATATCCAAAAGAATCAGTTCCTTAGATTACCAGACGAGTAAACCTAACATATGTTAGCAAATGGCCACAGATAGTAAGCATAAATAACAAATATCCATAGTATTTTACCTGAAACTGCTGGTCCTCAATATAGATAGTCTTACCAACGTCCTTCAAAATAGCCAAAAGGTCGAGGTTTTTGAAACGAGGCTCCCTGTAACAATGTATTCATAACACAAGAAAATATTAGCTAAACATTGTAAACAATAGGGTGTAATTTGCATTTTAAAGATCAACATTCTAGATTCTTGGATTCGTGGATTCTTGGAATGTTGTTGTTCATATAAAGCAAAATCACATGACATGCCACATACTGTAAATCATTATCCATTTATTAGCAGAAACATTTTGATGGTAACTTACTTTTTGTCGTGGTTTGCTCGGTTTCTACGCATCTCGCTCTGGTAGAGAACTTTGGTCACATACTGGCCCTTGCTGGCCTCTCGATCCTTCCAGGCGTATTCGTATTGGCCCGAGGTCTGAATAGAAACAGGATTTTATAATACTTGAAAAAAGAAAAAAGTAATCGTAGAGTTGGCTTTTTTTACATGTCCTCGGTCTACAAGCCAATAAATGTACAATATACCGTGTTCAAACCTTAAACCATGACTAAAGCGCTGCATGGAGGATACATTTCAACATTTTATACTTTTCAAAATGTCCCAGCAAAATACGATAAATAATATTACAACAACCTTTGCTTATCTCTATCTAGCATGCAAACATGGAACAACAGTGAATTTCCAGAAAGACTGTGATTTTTGTGTGGAATATTTGTCTAAATACAAACCTCGAGCATACATATATGTTATAATATGCATCCTGACATTGGTATTCTAGCGGTAATTGTTTTCTTTTCAGATCCTCATGGGTTTATTTGTATTGACTAGTTCCAACTTACAACAATGAGGAGATCCCTTTCCTCACTGAATTTGTCCAGCATGTCTTTATAATCCTTTTCTGCCTTAGCAATCTTCTTTTCCAGCTCCACAAACTTAACATCCATTTCCACGTACTTCTTCTCATTGCGACATCTTAGCATCTCGATCTCTAATTTCTCTTGTTCAAGGGACAACGTTTGGTATACCTGCGAAAATAATACAAAAAGTAAAAAACACAAAGGACTATTAACGAAAAGGAAATATGCATATGACCAACCGTTCACTCTGTTACTTGAAAAGGCTCTAGTTCTTGTTAAAGGCTTGTTGTTAATAGATGCAGTAGCAATTTAATCAATTTTCACGCCCGATTTCCGATTGGCAGTATGTTTCCTTAACAATTAAGAATCAATGTCTTTAAAACAACAATCCCAAAATACATGTGTTAAGATGAAATTTTATTAAGGAAAGTTTGAGTTACTGTATTAGAACTGGAAATTGATCAAAGCTTGGGATATGATAAACAAAGTAATTGTTCAAGCCTTTACCTTTATGCCTTGTATTCACATTTAAAATATAACCGTGAATAATGTTTAGAATGTTCACCTGAACACGAAGAAGATGAAAAAGACTCAACGCTACAAAAAACACCGAAGAGAGTGGCGTGTAAGTAATCAGATAGGAAACAGAATATATGAGTGTTAGAGGAGACATCCAATGACCAGAACTACTCAGGATGCAAGAAGACGAAGTTCAGCGAGCTTAAAATAATATCAATGGCGAAACGTACAGAATAGATGGAGTGCAAAACGAAAACAAAACAAAGTAAATAATCGGTTGAAAAAATCAAAGACAAGTCGTCACTGTGACAGTAAGAATAAATTCTTAAATTTTTATATGAAAGTTATTAAAACTCTTGCTAGACAATCAGTGTTGTTTTATATAGCCATCCGTCCGGACAAAAGCATAAACAAAACCATTATTGCAGACTTACTGTACTGACAGAGGTAAAATGCTGAGATGGTCAGATTGGGTGACAGTGGCGTAAACACGTACAGAGGCGACGTAAACAGTATGTCTACAACTGAGTAAGAGACTGCTCGGAGGTCAGCTGTGTATCGTTTATTATAAGAAACAGCAAAATAGCAGGAAAACCATTGGAGTTGGTTGGGCTTTTTCAGATACTTACCAATGTCCTTTTGTCAAGATGTTTCTGGGTTTTCCTAAAGGTGTTTTTTAAATCTCGGTAACTTCTTCCATAGAGGTCTACGTCGAGACACTGTATAGTATCAGCTTTGTAGCTGTAAATTGAAATTTAGGCATATTTACGTGTGTATATGAAATATCATTACCAGAATAGGGTAAATTAGTATAAATTAAACAAAATGACATCTGTTAAATTCCCCTTAAGAGTAAACAAGAATTGTGTGCATGCTTTCTACTGACAATTATAATAGTAACAATTGAGTAACAAGGGTATTTTGAATATCAATCGACTATGACTATTTAGGAAGTTATGCTTTAACAAAACTGCTGAATTCGTGAATTCAGTTGAATTGAGTTTTCCAAGTTCGGGCGACCACGGGTTCGATTTCGGGCCGCGACAAAGCAAAGTCGTAAAAAGGTGGTGGTGTCGATCCCTTGCTAACGCTCAAGTTAATTGAGGCGAAGTTTTACGACTGGTCGTCCCAGTGTCAGGATAATGCGAGGATCATGTCAGGTGTTTACCATATGCTATACATAGAAGTGGCAGCACTATATCTGATTACGTGATTATGTGGCCACCGTCTGCAAATAACTTAAATACCGTTTTTGGGAAAATAAACCCAAAGAACAAATACTTGTTTTCTTAAAGCGACTGCACAAAACCTGCAGCCAAAATCTGCCATCCGCTGTTCTTTATGATACGCAAGTTTTTTTGTCTTTTCCGAGATATATCGTATATCATATAAAACAACAGAAACTAAACACAATGTCAGTTTTACTTTAGTCTACTAATCCAACCATACTTGTTGAGCGCTATTACATCCTGGCCAAATTGTTCCCCGTCATTTCCAGCCCTCTGGGACTTAGCATGGAGTTGGTTTCGGATAAAATGAACGTCGTTCATAAACCGGTGGAAATCTAAAACATTTAAAATTAGCTAATTATTAAAGGTTTGGCTTCTGAACAAGATATAAGCATTTAAAAAGCACTTATTGAATAATAAGAATAAAACGCTGTACACTTTCGTCTCCTCGAACAATAACATTTTACGTCTTTCTCTCCACAACATTTTACCACTCACATGCGTTTAAATGAGATCATTTGTCTACTTTTCCTTTACGAATTATTGTTTATGCACCTTTTCCGAAGTTTGTTATAACTTTTTTTCCGTATACATGCGGGGATTTGTAAACAGAAAGGCAAATGGTATTATTAATATTTCTGTGTGCACCGTTAATAATACTCTTGTGCGCATCATGGTTATAACGGCCCAAAATGCCTAGCTTGGTTTTTTGTCCATCCCGGGACAAACTGTTATAATATGAGGAGGGAATGCATGTGATCTACAATGCATGTACTGGTGGTTCTTCTGCAATATTCCATTCTTTGGCATCAGGCACACGCCACAGTGATTGGAAACATATTCGCACCTGGCTGTTCCTTGATAATCTCTCCAAGGAAGAAGGCCTTGCAGCGGACGTCAATAGCTCGGACAACCTGTGCCAACCGTTCGGAATACTCGGTCTCCACCCGTTTCAGGTCAGCGAACAACTTCCGCCAAAATGACACATCACTTATCAGCCTGTAATTTTACGAATTTTGTGACTTTGCTGGCCAGGTAAATACATCAATTCCGAAATTAAACAAAATGGCTTTCTGTGTATCTATTTATCTTACAAGGCGCTTTGCTGTGACAATAATACGGAGCCAAAATAACCATAAATAGAATAAGTTTATAAATTATATTAGTTTGAACAGACTTTTTATATCAAAACATGCCATGCGATATAAAAACTTTAATTGTAGGAAACGGAAGATATACTGTAGAATGTCTTTCACTGACATGAATTCATAAAAAGTCATATGGTTTTTGTTACGAAATATGACAAATATGTTGATTTCATAAAAGACAGTTATGAGACAGTAATATAAATCAACACAAGTCAATACTTAAACGAAAAGATGAAGGAGATATGAAAATACGGACAATAATAAAAGCCGAGGCTTGTAGTGAGGCAGAAATACAAATTGGATCAAGTTTACTATTGAGTATCTAACTCTTCTGTTATAATTTGCATGTATCTCATCCGTTGGTGAAACCTTTATATGTTTTGATGTACAGCGTCGACAATTAAAGTCTTTATATGCTAAATCATAGTTTAATTAGTGTTAAGAAGATAATTGATTAAATTTTACCAAGCAGTGTCTATTTTGAATATAGTTCAAAACAAAGTAAATTAAATAAAATCATGAAAAAAATAAAATATTCAAAGATTGTAAAAGAAAATCAAAGATTTGATTTGTAAATATACCATAAACATGTATCGGTCCTAAAAATATAGCTTTATAAAATTGATATTATTTAAACCTGTTATAAATGCGTTATAATCATTAAATTAAAACCAAACCTCTTCAAAGACAAAGAGAGAGACTAAAGTAAATTAGAGAAATCATTCAAAATATCTACATTACAGATTACATGCTCAGCTTCAAACTATTGTCGCATTGTCTCTCGTTTAGTGTGGGTGGCTCTGAATCTTGCGAAAGTAAAACGGTCACTAGGATATTATATAATATTTAAATTAATTTGAAATGTATGTGTTTCCCTTTAGAAACATTGTTTCTGATGTTTTATCTAAAGATACTGATTTATAATTACTTAAACGAGGCATGACTAATAGTAACACTTACGGCGTTTCTACAGGTGGTCCATCAAATATTCGCACACCGTTAATTTCATCAGCAATCATGATTGACAGCTTATATTTTCTCTTGAAATATATAAAAGAAACAATAAGAAAATCGTGTCCTTCTGCTAGTATAACGTAATCATATGTAACTATGGTGACCTTGTGATGTCTTTAACGTCATTACGTCATTACGTTACGTACTTACTTGTACTAATGACGTCATGACGTCGCACTTCTTTAAAACAGAGTAAAATGTAGGCTACATGTCAACAAGTAACAAAGCAGCCGCTACTTACGCATCTACATTTATACCTTATCTTAACAATCTTCTTACATTAATAGAAAAGATTCTGAATTCTAGATAAGTGATGAATTTACAAATGTTTCTCTTTTCTACAAATAAACTGTGTGATTACACAAGAATTATATAATTTTTGTACAAAACAAATGAAAATTAAGTTATAATGACATTTAGGAGGCTTATTTTCTTTAAAAAGGGATTATAACTGTCTATTTAATGTTACACTAATTAAAAGTATTTCGAATGTGAGAAAGTAGAGGCCGTTAAAAATATTATTATTGGAATTAACCATCAGACAGTATTTAGTGCTGCCTTAATGGTTCTGGTTTATGCTATTAGTTTACTTGTAAATTCTAAATGTATATGCACAATTTGTATTTTTAATGTACTCAGTTTTCTTAAAACACATCAATAATTTCGAAAACCAGATTTTGATTTTTAAATTTATCAAATTAAATATTTTTATGATGTTAAATAATATTAGCTTAATTCTAAGTGATGTGATTTGGGAGATTTTTAGCAAACATGCTTTCATACTTGCTAAAGACTTAAAGATATTGTAAAACGATGCGCAAAAGAATCATTTAGCACTATTAACACAACCGTTAATTATCAGTTCAAATTCCAACTATTGATATGGTGCATAGGAGACGCCACAGAGTGGATGCGTTAAGAACAAAGAACCTAAATACAAGCTTTTACGGTTCCTATTATTGATATGTTAATGAATATCAGGACGCATACATTCTGAAAAACCGATTTCAACTGTTATTTTGTTGGCCATTGTTATTGCTTTATATAATAAATATAATAAATACATGTATTGCAAACTCCATTGTAACCCTCGGCATGCACGCTTAAGTCTTAGAAATACATGTAATACTTAGCAGGCCCTAGCTCAACTGAAAATAATTAATGTTAATGCCTGCTGATGCCTGATAGTGTGCTTTTGTGTTATTGTCTGCTAGTTTACTGTTTTGTAATTGCATGTTGCAATAAAACAACCTGGAATAATACTTTAAAAGCACAGAACTATACAACAAGAGACCCAGATCTCAAGAGCAGTGCCAATGATGGAAGCCATTTGCTAACGCCATTTTTATCTTGTTAGACCAAGTTAAGTGACACAATAACTTTCTCGTTTCTTCTCGAGGGATTATGTTTCATTTTGCATGCTGTGTCTGCGTCTCCTATTTGTATTTCAGAGCATTTTGACATGCAAGCATTATATCTGTCAATTACTATAATATTTGGCATGGAATGTTGTGTTCGTTAAAATGAATTTAGAATGATTTTTAAATCTCACGTGAACTAAGGCCTCATTATTAATGAGCGATACGAAGTCAAAAACATCTTTGACATGAAAAGTAGAAGGACAATGATAAATGAAGCCATTTAAGCAACACGATTGTATTACCAGGTTAGGATTTAACAAGGCAAAAATGAGGTCAAAGGTATAAAACAAGAAATACTGTCATGTGCAAACATAAAATAAGTAATACCTTATATTTATTATTACTGATTAAAATGGCTATTGGTTGTTCCGTTATATCGCACCGACACAATAATTAGGACGCCTAACTTGATTATTAGTGGAGAAAAACCATCTTCATGGTTCTGATTGGAACCACCGGTCAACATGAAAAGTCTCTGCTCGACTGTGTCTCGAAACCACGCGGTGATGGGTGTAGGAGTTAACCGCTTGGCAATTGAATCCACTTTAAATTAATTTAGAGGTAAATGAGATGTTACAACACGGAAACGTAAATTTTAAATTAAAAGAGCATTAACGAACGCAGAAATAAGATATAAATTGAATAAGGAGCGTATGCACATAAGATGACAAATTTAAATTAGAACTTTCGTAAACAAGAAAAAATAAAACATAAACACGATGGGGATTTTCATCAGGAAAAGAAGGAAGAAACTAAATATAAATGAATAAAAAGAGTAAAAAGGAAACAGACAGCAAAAAGATTAAAAAAGAAATAAAAAAGGATTACTAAAATGGAGTGTCAAATGGATAATATTTTTTTAAGTAAGCGAAAATGAGTATTCCAGTGGGAAATCCTTTAAGCATCTATTATGTAACATAGATAATGTTAGATGTCTAAACAATATTAATTTACTTTTTAACCTTTACTTAAATAAGAGCGAAATAAGTTTTGTTTTTATATATCTTAATTTTATTTCAACGGCAGAATAACATTTTAGAATATTTGTTATTGAAAGAAATCGCATTTTAAAGGTAGAAGAAAGAAAAACTTCCAGTACACTAAAGTTAAAATTAAGAAGATAACGAGGAGTTTCTGAAGAAAATAAAATAAACCATTTCAAGACTAATTCCTAATCCCAGATGTCTTGTTTTGCATTCGAGATCAAATGATAAAAACAACAGATCGTCATGCTTGTTGCATCAAACCTGATATTCAAATTCGATTTGACACTTCGTAGTACATGCACTGTTTACATATTTTATATGGTTTCATGAAATAGCAAGTAAGACTGTATTTTGCATCGAATTATTGGCATATAATATTATAATAATTTATAAGAACATGAAATATATGGACTTAGGGAATTTAAATTGAAAGATAAACCTCCTATATAAATGGCATAGGTCGATGTTCAGTCAAATTAGTATCTATAACTCATTAACGATAGTCGATTCTACATCTCTTCTTACAAATTATTTATACCTAGGTCAATCGCCCATTCACAGTAGCATTAAAATAAAGCACGTCCTTTAACAAAACTGGCAATTTCTGAACTTGGTGATAACACTCTTAACCCGTGTACGTATACTGATTAAAATACAGCAGTAAATGTAAACAGACTTGACCGAGAGTTTAGAATATGAAAAACACGAACCAAACTGTCATAGAAAGGTCAATATTAGGTAAGACAGGTAGAAATCAGAATACATTTGAAACCTTTTATTTAAGCATTAATATGTCATTCAATTTGATGATGTAGTGGTTAACTAGAGGACCGTCCGATGTTTCATCACTGGACTGAACGCCCAGTCTGTGACAAAGTCCTCAAAGACGTGTGATCATGGGCTACTTTTAAGGCGTTGTCAGTGCCACGGCGTCCAGAATAATTAGATTCCAAGAAAAAGCTGATGCACAGCATCAAAGTCGCTGAAATAATATATCAGAAAGCTAAATGTATTAAGCTTTGTAGCATTTAGCACTTCATTTGCTTTTTTGGAATAAAACATGTTTCAAGTAGATTATGTGGTTAACTGATTACATTTGTAAGTGTGTATGACACTTTTTAATATTAATTAATGACTAAAAGGGAAGGCGGAAATAAAGAAAAATGGAAAAAGAGTGAGTATTCCATTGATTATGCATTGTCTACCAGACCGAGATATTTGCGATATCCCGCGCTGGGTTTAACTGCCTTCTGCGGCTCTTTACAGTGTTTGTGATGGCACGACTGAGGATTAACCCGTTGCCATGCGATCTGCAAGGGGGCACTCTACCACTGAGCTATGAAGCTCTTGTTAGTATTGTCGATGTTGGGAGTTGTTGTCGTCTTCGTCGTCTTCGTTGTTGTTGATTGTGTTGTGATTATGGTTCGACAACATCTCTCCTGTTGATTTGTCATATAATGTATAACATTGTATTGGTTTGCGTAAGATATACCAGTAAGCAGTATTACGTCATGAAGCATCTTCAGAAAAAGCCCATGCACTAAATACATTCTGTTATCAGGCTGGCGCTTATGGTCAACATTTTTTCCCCAAGACATCTTTATATTTATTCCAGAATTACGAGGGAATAAGATAATCATTGTCCACAAAATGATACATGGCTAGCATTGCGGCCAGATGGACCTTTCTGGAAAGCGCAGATGTTTCAGCAATTTGTCTCTAGGCAGTGAACTAGTAGCATATAATCTCTTGTCCCATAGTCTTTGCAGTTGTTACTAACATGTGTGAAACTGAATGTGGTTTTATGTTTTAAAGTTGATTCAATATTTCTGGTGCGACAAATGAATTTGATGTTGACATTTATTTCATTCCTAAATGTCAGTTCAGCTAGCAGCAAAGACGCCGCTGTAATGGCAGTTATGTCTCTTTCGCTTTATGACACATGTGGTGAAAGACATATGTAGTGCTATGTTTTGTATAGAATGTGTTTTTCCCTTTTAGGTACTTGTTTACTTACACAATATTTCACTTAAATTGCTTTGGTACTTGACAGATGAAATGTTCGACTGACACAAATAATATAGAGAAAAAAACTCCGATACAAACGGGAAACGATATTCAAAGCATGCTAAATGACAACTGCTCCCATGGGTGCAAAGTTGAAAATTCCACTGTCAGTATACAGAGTCTTTAATAAGATAACACTGTTTAATAAATCGCTTCTGTCTTTGCTGTTACCCACGGACAGTGGTAAGAGTTTCAATTCCGTGGTGTATCAATCAATTACCAAAGCTGGTGGTATGATTAAAAAATGAAGAGCAAATGGGCTACAGTTTTTCTATGACCCAATTGCAAAGTGTTACGACCTGTGTCGCTATATTAGTTTATTTATAAAATGGCACGTTTGCTAAACGACGAAATGGTGTAACAGAAAGAACAAGCCGGCAACAAACTAGTACAATAATGTTTTATTTTAATAAACAACTAAATCTATGGCGTAATAAAACAATAACAAATAAATCAGACAAAATTTCAGAAGGCAAAATGAATGTTAGCTTACAGTTTGTTCCTTTAGGAGGTGTCCCTTTAACAGTCCAATTAATAATCCAACGTCGAATAATCCTGAAGAGTTTTCGGTAGAATGTCCTCGTAGGGATTAGGGATTAGGGATTAGCCGGCATTTTTGCCGATACTGCGCAGCGACATTTCTATCATTACAGCACATGGGCACTTATGAGGTGCCCAGGGACTGAACCCGGCCGGTCCATTATACTGACACCGACGAGTCAGGCGTAATGCTGTCCCCGTAGCCCCGAGCGTTAGGAGGGAAGCCACTACTACCAACTTTAAAGTCTTTGGTATGACCCGGCCGGGGTTTGAACCCACGACCTCCCGATCCGCAAG
Organism: Sinonovacula constricta; assembly: GCA_007844125.1. Classification (NCBI taxonomy): domain Eukaryota; kingdom Metazoa; phylum Mollusca; class Bivalvia; order Cardiida; family Solecurtidae; genus Sinonovacula; species Sinonovacula constricta. Next base: position 32,615,539 of record CM017555.1, read on the forward strand.
CCGACGCTCTACCATCTGTGTCCTCGTAGATAAGCACATTTGAAATAATCCAAAGGTAGAACAATACACGACTGTAATTAATATACTTCCAAATCCAACACTTCAATATTTATATCACTGAAGAATATAGTAAGTCCACATAAATTCCAGCACAAATAGATTTAATATAAAAGCTGCAAGTATTTCCAAACTATATGTCCAAACTATATGTCCAAACTTTTATCCAAACTCTTTATTCAAACTTTTTATTCAAACTTTAAAGCAAACTTTGTTTGAATCGGCAAACACGCCCTTATATATACCCAAAGAATTTCTAGAACATTCACAAAACCCAGAACATTCTCGAAACCCAGTTAAAAATAAACAAATGAACTGTTTAGCATGATCCTTATTTTCTAGCAGTTACGCGAATGCTACGTCATCAAAACTACAACGGTAAACAACCCTTAACCTGACAAGCGTACCCTTAAACGCTGGGTAACTACTGTAATAACAAAAGTGAATGTTAAAAATGGATATCTACGAAGATTACATGTATTTTGAAATTTTGTCGGTATTATCAGCAACAATGATGAAGTCGTTCGCTCTAGATGTATAAAAACAGGCCTAGCGCTTTTCTTACTGCAACAGCGCGGTATAAGTAAAATGTAATAAAATAGTTCTTCAAAGAAGCGATGAAAGATTTCACATTTTTATATATGACATATTGTCATGTTTGGTTACTTCATGCATCCTACAGTTGTGATGCTGTCATGGCCGAGGTGCTCTAATTGGAGTGAGATCATACCTTATATTTTTCATTACCAAGTTAGTTTTCGATGTTAAAAGCAAAGTATAATTGACAAAGGATTTAAAAGTGGTATCCGAAATTTGTCCAATATTGAATACATGTAACAACAACGTATGTTCTAGGGGTATTTGTGCATAATATCTTCATAGACTTATAGTTCAGTTTAAAAAGACTGTTTATTACATTACTTCAATTATAAACTGGTACAAATCACTTTAAATGTCCCCTATTTCCAAATCTGTAAATAAGAAGGTTAGGATTTCAGTTGATATAGATATCGACGTATTTCCCAGATGATCTTATAAAGTTATCTCAGAAGACAGTGGTTACGTTGTTTTCTTAGTTTAAAATAGCCAGCTGTGCACCGTGGCTTGGAGGGAATATATCTTTTTGGCATAATAAGTGGGTGTTGTGCTGTACTTTTCACTTCTAATGTAAAGCACCAATAAACAGCAATTAGCGGGCTCTTGTCATGTATAATTGCTTTATTTGGTCGCATTAGAGAAGAAAATGACCCAAACTGTCGGATGCCACCTTTAACCCATTTACATAACTAGGGGATTATGCCAGTTGCATTTGGCCGCATATAATATTGTCGTCAAAGGTCAATAATACAAAAGTGAAGTGTTATGTTATTTGGTTAATTATAGCACAAAAAGTTGAATAATTATATAACGCGTTTTTCATATGTATTATAAAACAAAAAGTTTAAATATGATATAACGCGTTTATCATATAGATCTACACAGCAAGGGTTTTCCTTATTTACCATTTTTCATGTTAAATGTGGTATCCGACAGTTTATCTAAATCATGGGCATGTAACAATATTTGTCTACTGGTGCTGGGAATTCGGACATAATTTCTGCACAAACTCATTCTGTAGTCTAAGTAAAGACACTACCTATATCGTAAGATAGTCAACATTGCGAGAAAATACTCCAAATGCTCATTTTTCCAAACCTATGAAGAAGCATGATAATGTTCTCTGCACACATACCGACGTCAGAACGGACTACTCAGATGACGACATAACTTTCTCAAAAGTAAGTTGTCACGTTTTTGTTTGTTGTTGTTTAATGTTTTGTTGCTGTTTCTTGTTGTTGTTCAAAATAACTATCTCAGCAGCGAGGCTCGGACAGTAAATACCTGTTCCCACTGACAAGTGGAATTTATGCTTCACCGTTCACACAGATCTAGGCAATTAATGAACAACATTTTGCAGGACCTTTTCACGTCACAATAACATATTTGGTAATTTTAGAAAAAATCTTCGGTCCAAACTTTTGAGTACCATTTTTTAATGCGCCGACCTATGTTTTATGCATCTAATGAGCATTTTTTTCTGACACAAACATGCAATTTTTAATGTATGTTTAATGTCTTTCTTACGTGTAGCATCCTTACTATTTATCTAACTATTAAATGGTCAATGATATTTCACAAGCGGCACAAATTTACGTCGTACACTCTGTTACATTCATAACGACAACAATCCATTTTCATCAATTAGAATGCTGCATATTTCTTACCGAGCTGAAGCCATTACTTTTTAGATAAAACTATTTTAATAACTTTTGCACTATAGTGCTGAGTACGGGTTCATGTGTCGATATAACTACCAGTATGCAGTATTCGGTTAAAGCCCATATCGGTCGTTTCATTATCGAACACATATCGAAAGAAATTATATTTTTATTAGTGAAATATTCTGCCTTTTTTATTAACAATTAACCGGAAATTAAAATGATTAGAAATCGCAGTATCCGTGTTTGCACGAATGGTATATTAACAATCGGAACATCTCGGATGTATAATGGGATCACCTCGGCCATTTCTCTAAAGGGACTGCTTTTGTGACAGACGTCAAAACAAAGATGGCAGCTAAGATGACAGCTCACTCCAGTATGAAGTCTGTTAAACTTCAATTTGTGGCGGCTTCAATGTTAAATCATCCAGGTTTAATTTAACCACGGCAGCAGACATGCAGCTGTCAAACGATGCTCTTGTTCATGTTTTGTGCGAACTTCATTTAAGGCATATTCTTTTTCCGACTACCGGCGAACAAAACGATCGTGATTTCATTAAGTATCATTGCACCAGATACGTCCGAGGGATGATTGTCCCGAGGGCGGAATTAAACAAGGAGTTATGATTGCTCGGATGTATGTAAGTAGTCGGATCACCTCGGTCATTTCTCTAAATGGGACTTATTTTTGACAGACGTCAAAACAAAGATGGCAGCTCAGATGACAGCTCACTATAGTACAATGCCAGTTAAAGTTCAATCTGTGGCTGCTTCAAATTTAAATCATCCAAGTTTAATTTACAAAGCGTAGCAAACAAAACAGATGTCAAACGACGCAACTGTTTATGTTTTGTGCGAACTACATTTTAGACATATTCTTCTTCCGACTTCTGGCGAACGAAACGATCGTGATTTCATTAAGTATCATTGCACCAGATACATCCGAGGGATGATTGTCCCGAGGACGGAATTACCCGAGGAGTTCCGATTGGGTATTTTAATTGAGTGTTCCGAATGCGGATTAACATCCTGTGCACTTCAGTTTTCGATGACGTCAGCAGTTCTTCAGCAACATGCCACCGTCGAAAAGCAACGTTGGCCGTATTTTGCTAAGAAAATCGAAGGAACGCGGTCACGCATTGATTGTGTGAACTTTAAACCCCTGCTCCCACCACTTACAATCATTATTACATTTAACTGTCCCGATCTCTCAATCACGATACATTCGTACTACCCATCCATCTGGTAGTCGAGATAAAATAACTGTCTTAGCCAACCAACTAGTGACATTACATGTGTTTAACGTCTTATAACACTACATACTATTTTGTTAAAAATATTTAAGTACACTCACCATCCGGAGCATGACTGTCCGAATATATGTACACTTTTCGGCGATTTGTGGCACTACAATTTGACTTAGATTTTGGTACAGTCAGCATAAATTGTATGTAAATAATTAAAATTATGTGTTTTGTACTGTAAATGACCAAACTACTAATAAGTGAGCAATATTTTTTTTTTATTTAGCCAGATGCTTCTGATACTCTGAATCATAAGTTAATATTCCAAAAGCAGGTTGTAGTATTAAATATTTATTAAAACAGTACTTTGTAGTAGAAGTACATATAATACTTATTTGTAAACATACAGGCTCAAAGCAATAGGCAAACAATCAATAATGTCATGTTTTATCATATCATAAGCAACAGCTTGTCTTAAGCAGCCAATAATAGGCTGTCCCTTGGCGGCCTGCTTAATACAAGTTTGACTGTAGTTTATTTTGTAAAATACGGTACACACATGCAAAGCTACAACTGTTTTTATATAATCTTTATTAAAAGCACTTATTCGTGTGTCAATAACCATGGCCCTCTGCATTTACTTATCTACCAAACGAAATTTAAAATATATCAGATGATATATCGGATATCAATCATATTGTATCCTATCCTATCGAGTCTTTAGGTAGATATTCAACCCTACTGCATTATGCAATAAAATAATAACAACGTTCACTTTAATAAATTCGACTTCCTTCTACTTACTTAATTATATAACAAGAAACCGCTACCTCAGAAACATGTTTCTGAATGTTAAAAGACATTCGTTCCCTGACTTTTTCGTCTCTTTGTTTTCTAGCCTTCGTATAACTACTGTATGTAAAAAATCGTATACACATATGTCACATGTAGGCATGTGAGTAATAAAGGAAGAGTTGAGTTGGGTCGAACGAAAACTTTGTCTTTATTTACAAAATGACACATTCACAAGCTAGAGATGTTACTTGTTTATATATTTTGTTATTCGTTATAAATTTATTATTGGTAACAAACTGAATTTTATTGCGGTCCTGACACTGTTTAGTCTATTTACTTGACTCATAAGACGTCTCAATCTGCAGCCACGAGCCAGTCGAGAGACGCCAAACGTCTGAAAAGAGATAACAACCGTTGCAAGTCCTTTTGATTCTAACAGCATAAAGACATCGCACTTTCTTGCAATTTATCACCTTCACATAATCATAACCTTGCTATCAGTGAACGTTTTATTCATTTATGTTTATTAAACCAAGTTGTTGTGTTTTTTCCCATTTTTTTTGTTGTTGTTGATTCTAATGTTGTATTTTTGTTGCTGTTTTTTGTGAGGGGGCGGCAGAAAAATTAAACAATTGCAATTTTAGCAACTGTATAAAAATCGCTATAATCACGATTTCATGTATAAAATATTTCTTCAGTCGTAATTAAAAAAATAAATGTCAATTACAATTCGTCTCTCATTTTTGACGGGACGCACACATAATTATAAGAAACCTACTAGCTGAACGTTTCCAGAGATATTTATGAAACTTATTTGTTGGCTTTTCCCTGATGTTGAAATTTACTTGTCTTTTTTGTCTTATCTGTTTAATATCAAATATGACCTACATAGTGATGTTGACGTAAGGCAAGTCTAGATGAATGTGTGTGTGTGCATTGGTAAAACAATAAATAAATACTGATAGCTACTTCTTCGGCATAAAGCTCGTAGCGTGTTCTTATATATAGTTCAGTTACTTTTTCTTGCATTTGACTTTAACTTCTATTCGGTTTACGTCTGTTTTAGTGAATTGACATAGCGCATGCTTGAGCAGAAAATGTTAAACAATATCTTGTTTGAAAGCATTGCTGCCTATTATTTTGCACTCCAAACCACATGTTGTCCATTTGAAAGATTACGTTACCGAATTTTGACCCATTAAAGCAAGATCGTGGGTGTTTGTTGATTGTTGTTGTTTTTGTGTTATTTGTTGTTTGTTTTTGTGTTGTTGCTGTCGTTTCATTTTTACAAGTCTTATTTATAATATCTATTTTGCAGTTTGTACCTATCAGTGATGTGCTAACATTTCAGCTTTTAAATTGTTCGACACAGGCTCCTTTAAAAATACTGAATAAAATAGACGTACTTGTTCTTTCTATCTCTTATAATGTTGAATTTATAAGCAACAAAAAGCCTTGGCTACTTTCCAAACATAAATGCAAATATAACACGACATATTGATGTCTTCAGTCTGTGAAACAGGCTTTTTAAAGTTTTCGTCATAGGTACTTCTGCAATATACAGTATTCGTAGTCTGTAGAATCTAGTCCTTTGCACTTACTTGTAGATATTATCAGTGGTATTTACTCCAACAAATGCATCGGGAATAACCACATGAACATTAGAGCATATAAATAACGTTTGTAGTCTGCTGCACTCTGTTTATCCACCATGAGTTCTTATAAAGATTTATGTGAGTGTCAGTTAGATCCAGATATGTGTGTTTTGTCACTTATCCATGGAGATTTATTATTCTTGATTATATCACACTTGTAAACAAGTCGCAGCGTGCTTTGTTTGTTGTTTAAAACATGTGCCAAATATCCAATTAGTGAATCGCCTTGATATTTGATGTGTGCGTTGTCTGTGATACATGATTTGATATGTTTTGTCAATTGCATTTCCGTTATAAGTGTACACCTGATTCACAATAATTTCTCGTAAATTATCTTACTTCTAGTCTAAAGAATTTAGTCTGTTGTTGTCTGATGTTATCAGTGGCATTTAATTGAACTACTGTACAGTGATACACCTCTATGAACATGAAAACAAAGAAATAACAGCTGTAGTCGACCGCGATCCTTGTGAACGTCATTTAAAATCAGATATTTGTATTACTTTTCTTATCCATTATGATTTATTACTGTGTTTCATTATTTGAATGATCCCTATTTTTGTCACATTTGTAAACAGCGCAACTTCAAAATTGTATTTGATTTTTTTCAGTGTAGAACTTTGAAAGGGTGCTTTGCATGCCGGCCCTTGTTTTCAGTTGAAATACAGGATTCGTTTATCTATAGCTGTCAACGACTGCCTCTAAACTGTGCTGTCAAAACTGCGAAAATATACGTGGCATACTTTATTCGTGTAAATCGCCCTTCAGTGAAATATTGTGTATTTTTGTGAAACATTTTCATTTTTAAAATACATTTGTGGCTATTTGGAGAGTAGTGTCAGTAGAAGTTAAGTTTAATCTTATCGATAATTATTGATCGTTTTCAACCGTTCAAGATCGACCTGCGATCATTTGTTGTTGTCCAATTATCATTTTCGATCAAGTTAATGATCGTTTTTCTTGTTTATCATAAATGTCTGGAATTTGCCGATTTTTCCATTCAAACCGCACGAGGAATAAATTAGGCGAATCATTGACCTTAGTCAGTTACAACATTTGGAAGTGAAGAAGAACTTTATATCTAGCAATAAAAGTTTATTATCCAGTTTTATGTTTAGTTTATAAAACGAATAATTCTACAAGCGTTTCTAAATGATATTTTACATGGAACTATTAGAGGATTATTTTTGAAAAACAAAGATCAAAGAGCGTACGTGTACCTATAGGTTATTAAATATATACAATATACATTCAACCTACGGGAGACTACTTAATAATGTATGTGTCGTTTAAGTTAAAGTATGTATTATTAAGAAACAGTTTTAGCTAGGTTATGACTAAAATAACGAATTTAAACCTAACGATCAATTATTGGTGCTTTTCTGTCACGTTTCATATTGTTTTCAACGATCTGCCAATGGAGTTCACATATCTCTGTGTCGTTGTTGTTCGATGATCGACTTCGATCAAATATATGATCATTTTCTGTTCTAAGTACGAGCAGCCCGGGATTCGTCTGTTTGGAATATGGGTGTCTAGGCAGTAGTGGAGTTTAGAAGCAGACTTGAGAGATGCGAGTCCTATATGAGAGAAGGAACGCCATTCTGAAATTGTGATATGTTTGCTTTAAGTGAAACATATAATGATTAAAAGACAAATATTATTATGTAAACTTACAGAATTAAGACCAAAAAAATTAAAAAATAGCAGTGATAAAAAAACTATGAAAAATATTATTTTACTGGCAAAAAAATATTAAAAAGTGACTTTTGCAGAGCGAGAGATACTAATATATTCGAACAAACACTTCAAACTTCATTGTAAGTTTCGCAGCTAATCTCAATGCTTTTATAATTAACACATTGTTTTCATGAAAAAAAAAAGAAATCGTGCCAAAGGCCTGCTGAGACGTTTCCTAGCTAGACAGAGAGACTGTGAAATGCCTTTATAATCATCCTTTCTTGCTATACAGCGTAAGAGTAAATGCGTAGTATGTTTTCCGGTCCAATTAGTGACAGAACAAACTAACCTCGAGAGGTTTCAGGACAAAATCCGGTGCAACAAAGTCAAATAATGTTATGTTTCATTCATATTGTATGATACGAATTGTGGTTGTCAGTATGGCGTCACAACTCGAATGTCTTGACAGTCCTCAAATATTATGTTGCACAAGCTTCTATGCAATAAACTAGACAACTAATGTGTGTTGTTTGCTTCTATTTCGTAATGTACATTTCATTCACAGAACTATTTTCTTTTTACCGTTTTTCCTTGCTGAATTGCCTTATTAGTTCTTTTCTATATCCTTTGGCATATGTTTCTGGTTCTTGTTTCTGCAACACTCCTGTAAGACTCGTTGTTTAATAAATAGCACAAATAGTTGATTCGGTGTTATTAATAAATGTACATGAACAGCACGACACATATTGAAAATCATATTTAAAAGACTGAATATTTAAAATTTAAGGCCATACCTCTCGTTTGAACAACGGTACTTTTACAAAGAGAAAGACATACAACAAAACAATTAAATCTACAGCCATTAAAGCAGGGAAATCATTTCGCCAAAGAAATGTTACTGTGATAAGAAATTACACAATTCTAGATTAGAGTTACTTCCCTTGACACAATGCATATCTTGCTGAAAATTTAAACCACACATTTATGAAAGAAACAGAACTGCTTGAAAAACAATGAGTAGGTGAGTAGACAAGTGTACATTCTCAAGATGTCAGCGACATCAACCTATCGCTATCTTGGATTAGATCGGATGGCACCCATCCTGATTAAGAATTTGCGGAATCCATCCAAGTTAAAAGTTTGCAGAAAGAATAACGACGTTCAACTGTACCCTGATAACACTTTTCTGTTGCTGGATTTTTAGGCATTTAAATTGTATTAGTATTAGCAATGCCATGATAAAAGAATTTTTGAGTAACTCGTATATAGAACGATGTTAAGTAGAATGAATTAGAAGATAAGGTTTGTTATATCATGCATCATGGTATAAAAAACCAATAACAGATTAAGCTTTGATCTGTAATGTTGTAAGAAGCACGTTAACTCTTCACTTCCCAAATTCAAAATGTTTAAAATATTTTTGCTGCCATTTCACCGACATAACGGAATTTTCGCCCTTCTTCTGAGAAAAAAGGTTTCCTTATTCTCTTGTTTGATATGTCGTTTATCATAACTATGATTCTACTTAAAGAATAAAATATACATTTTCCTTTATATAAATGCCGTTTCCGTACATGGTTTCATGGTAAGTGTTTATGTCCTGTTTGTTTGCTAGGCCTTTGACTTGGCTTGTCAATGAGATAAAAACTCCAAGAACATTCCTAATCAAATATAAGTAGATGGACAAGGTAATTTTATTAATTACCAAATTCAGACCTGATAATGTTCAAGTTAATCGGTCAAACAACCAAAGAGGTTAACAGACTACTGATTTTGCGGTCTTGTAATTCTTGATATAAATACTATTCAGCATAGAATTATCAGTGAAAATGGATACGAGGATCAAATTTTATTATATAAATATCTATATGCAGCATAAATTCAGTTGTTAACATGCGTGCAAGGAGATAGTTTCATACTACAAGTAATATAAAATAATCCAGCTAGAAATCGAGTTTGAAACTGGTGTGTCTGTGGGTTGGGGGTGGGGGCTGTGGATGGGGCGATCGTAGGGTCGTATTTCATAATATTAAGTCAAATAATGCCCTGCATGAGCCCGGGTCTGAAAATTGGTGCTGTGCGATTTAATGTGGGGCCAAGTCACCATATGATGCATTGAAAATAGGTTGTTTGGGTAAAAGGTTTTATTACTATCAGGCTTGTATCAGCATGGTTATGGTTGTCGATGGGTTTTATATAATCATCCCATCCATCACAGTGTCAGATAATCACCACATGGTTTATAGAGATAAACATTGTTGAAACTGTGTTGAATCACTCATATCAATCTCTGGTTGAAATAAGCGCGTTTATTTAAATTATATAATATTGTTAATGTTAACTTTTATCAAGCTATAGATATAACAAGAATTAAGAAAAAGTAGGTGTGTCTGAACAAAAGTAGGTCAAAAATAATCATTCTGCGTTTCTTTAAGACAAACGGTTCGACAAAAATATCTTGCCTATGCAGTATCTACGCAAACAGATACGTGTGGTCTGAACAACAACTACCGTTGCACAACATCATTTAACCTATTTCTATATAACAATCCCCAAAAACAAACATAGAAAGTAGAATCATTAACTGTTTGTTACTTGACAATCGAGAAAAATAGCATAAACAGACTCTGCATAAACAGTTATATAGGGACATGTATATATCTAGTGAACCGCTCGATGGCCTAGATGTCACATTGTCTCTTCAGTATATATACTAAGTATACTGATAGCTGGTTTCTGAACAAAGCCTTCTTTAAGATAAAATCACTGCTTTTTTAACGAAAGGTTCGAAAAACGTAATTTGGGAATCGAACCCGGATTTACCGCTTGAAAGGCAACCATGCAAACCTTTATACCGTCGACACTGCACATACCTTTAAAACAATGCCGTCATAGTTGACACAGGTCATACAGTTAAACCAATTTTACAACTTCGCGAGATAAAGATAAGAATTATCAGAGATATTAGTTGGCTCGTTGGTCTAGGGGTATGATTCTCGCTTTGGGTGCGAGAGGTCCCGGGTTCAAATCCCGGTCGAGCCCATATTTTTAATACGTAACAATTGATTTAAAAAAAAAATCCGGATAAGTCAGCGTCAAATATTTAAGTGTTCATTTTGGTGATTATATTAAACTATTTCGACACTTGTTGACATTTCATGAAGTATACTTTTATATATTTATAGATCCCTTCAATCTGTTGTCTCGTGGAGTGGACAAAGTTAACCGAGTTGTTTAAGTTGCACGATTAATAAATTAACAGTGCTATCTAGTAAAAACTGAAAGTAAGTACGCAAAACATGTATCACATACGAGCACATGCGGTCTCAGTTGCAACTACCGTGGCAAAACATCACTTAACCTATTCCTAGACAACGATAAATAACAAACGTATGGACATGAACAGGTCGTTTTTTGATAGTGGACTAAAATAAGTAGAAAGAATTATCTGCACGGCTCGTTGGTCTAGGGGTATGATTCTCGCTTCGGGTGCGAGAGGTCCCGGGTTCAATTCCCGGACGAGCCCTGCTTTTTTACTCCTTTATGTCACCTGTATATCACGATTGATATTTATACAGGCAATATAAGCTGTCATAAGCCAGCAATGGCGATCATGACTCTTGTCATATATTACCTTGATTCAGCGTTTAACTTATCGTTTTGCGTTTTAATCTCCATACTATGTTTACCTCCACATTGCCATAGTAGAACGAGTCAATAGTATAGGAACTGTATGTAGTTTGTCTTCCCTGGGTCATTTATTACAGTAATCCTAATGTTTGACGTGTATTTCTTTAACATCCCCGAAGACGGGGTGAAGAAAACACTATTATTTATTTAGTATTTGAAATTTTTAACTCCTGGTGCATACATTTGTATATTGTCATGGTGTAAATGAGAAAGTAGTGTAGTTTAAGTGAGTAAAGTTCTGTTCTGTTGCTAATCTGTTTACACTCCATAATATGATTAATTTGATAAATGTTAAAACAAATAAAGAAACGAACGATCACAGATACTAGTTGGCAAGATGGTCTATGGGCATGATCTCGGCATGGGTGCGGTAAATTTAGATAAAAAATAATATGTAATCATTGTTTTAAAAAAATCATCCCGGATCATTAAGGGTCCAATATTAAAGAATGTTACAAATAGGCACAACAATCATGAAGTTGGTTCTTCTAATTTAAAAGAAGGATGCTAACATGCTCATAACCGAAGCTGCTGCTTCAATTATAGCGAATATAAAATTTATTTTAGTAAAAATGTAAATTATCAATTGCTTTATAAAATTAAGGTTCTGGACCTGTAACTAACTTCGGTAAACATCGGCACTCGGTATGATCCGGTTTCATTTGAATAGCATTCGTCGTCAAGTTTCGTAGTTGCTATTTTAAGTAATTTTCACCACGTCATAGGGATTTTCCATGACGTCATTGGGTAACCCATTTCTCCAAAATGGCAGAACCGGGAGCTCAGCATCGTGATCGTCAAGGGCGATATTGTAAAAATCAGGCGCGTGTCTGTGCCGTTTTTGAAGTTACGCACAATTACAAGAGAAAAAACCTTTGTAGTAATACTTTTGATTATATTCGGTTATTTTCTAATGAATAACAGGTAAAATGCGGACATGCGAGAAAAAATATGAACGACTAAAATCCTGACGTGTGTAAGTTTAATCATTTTAAAACCTTTTCAACTTTAATGGTGTGGTAATAAGATTTTATAGCATAGAAACTACGGAAATAAGATATATCATTCCTAACCCGGTGTAGGCATCGACTTTCATAGTGTTTTTGGTACTTTCAGATTTTCGATTTTTCGAACGGCAGTTACGCACGTGCGTAAAGTGCGTAATGGCAGAAACGCGCCTGAACTAAAAATAGTGGTTTACCGACAACAAAGTCATGTAAAGGGGTCAAAACTGTGAGGGACAACCACGTGTCACTAATACCAAAAGAGTGCTTGACTCAGTTATTCCTAAACCGTCAGAATTTTTTACGAAAAACGTGTAAAGTGGTTTATTTCAAATATTTCCCTCAAGCCAGCCAAAATCAGTAAAGAGAAGGTTTTCATGTGATAATGCAGAGTTTTACATACATATTTCCATCTCCAATACCAACTGTAGGTTATTTTTTGTATAAAGAAGTATAATCTGTAATTGACCATTTTGACGTTATTTTTCGCTACAAATTCTCTTGCAGTTTCATTATAGTAACATTTACAAATTCTTATAAATTTTATTAGGAAAGGTAAAATGCCTTTAAAATCTCATATTATGGGCAGTTCATATTGCAAAAATTTTTAAAACTAGTTGTATGTGTCTAACTAGCTTCAAACTTGAGATATTTGCTTTTATAGATAGAGTAAATGTTTAAACACACTAAAAAAACTTGGATTTTAGCTTGTGGGGTACATGTATGCAAAGCTCTGTATTTTTATAAGTATTTGTCCAAAGTGTAATCTTATTGTTCTGATTTATCATGACATGATTGTGTAACAGGAACATTGGTTAAAATTTGAATATAGAACAGTAGAATTTGAAAAAATAGTACTTTTTCATTTTTTGTCCAAGCACAATTTACGGTGTTTTTGAAAATCAAGGGTCACTTTATAAAAATGCACATAACTTGAGTTACAAACGGTAAACTTCCTTAAAAATTCACCATACGATGTGTTTTATAGTATAGATTCAAGAAACAGTATCATTATAAGGATTGTGGAAGGTCACCATTACAGGTCCAGAACCTTAAAATCAACAACCGACGAAATAGCTTATTGTTTTTAATTTATTATCATAATTTAATACTGATGTTATTAGCAAAACAAAACCGTTACTTTCCAATATAGGGATATGTTTCAGGCGAAGGCCATGTGAACGAAAATAACAACTTATCACAATATGTCAGCTTGGTCAACAGTACGAAAATGGAGAGGGAAAGTAAAAGGAACAGCTATACTATAGCAACAAAATAGTTTACTTTAAACCGTGATATATCGTTTATTTTATCACGGCAGAATGATTCTTTGTTTATAGACGTAAAATATTGATAGTGTGACAATTGTCAATGAAATGCAGAAACCATTGTAAATCTAACGAATCATGAAAGGTGAAGTATTAATCGACAAACAGAAAGTTGCAACCTACTAGATCACTACAGAGGTGTGATCGTCATGAGAATCTCAGACATTTTGTTTTACAAGAGAAAAAAACTTGTCCCCTACCAGGAGCTACAGAAAAACTAAATCGATTTTTTTAAAAATTCATGGTGCAAATAGGGGTACTAGCTGATTGCAATAAATATGTGTGTGCGTGTGCGCGTGCGCGCACGTGTGGGTGTGCGTGTGTGGGTGTGGGTGTGTGTGGGTGCGGGCGCGTACGTGGGTGCGTGCGTGCGTACGTACGTGCAAGCGAGCGTGCGTGCGTGCGTGTGTGCGTGTGTGTGTGTGTGTTTACAGGTTTACAACTAGCAAGGCATTTGCTGCGAAAAGATGCTTACTACTTGCACTCGGAGCCTCGTAACTCCACTAAATATGCTTCGATTTGAAAAAAGTACGTTTATACGATAACATATATTTTTTGATACTTGCCGATATCCACGTTTTAGGGATGCTTTCCAAAAAAATAACGCAGTGAATAGGCAGGTTGGACACGATGTAATTGTACATGTACTTTCAAAATTTCACAACTAAACTTCAACTAACAGAGTGCTAAGTTCATACCACAGTTTAACGAGTTCACATACTGGTGTTGTTACCACTGACATATATCTCACTTCATCGCTATGTCACGATAATAACTTTCGAAACTCAACGTAGAATGGAAGCAGCCATGACAGTGTGTTGACCCGGAAAACTAAATAATAGAAAAAGCCGTTTATCGAAGTAGGACCCGTATTTTATAAGGGTTAAGAAAGTCCGAAAACCTGACTTTTCCCATGTGCAAATTTCAGTGACCATTCCATATTCTTTGCATACATCGTGTTCCAGCGAATAACCAATAATTACAAATAGAATCAAAGAGCTCAGAAAAGCTGTTTGATCGATGTAACTTTTACCCTGTACGCGATGAAGGGTGTCAATGGTCAAAATTATCACGGAGTAAATAAAATGTACAATGCAATGGAAATGGAAAAAGTAGGCAAGTATTCGGCTGCAAAAAACAAAACAAAACACACTCCATGGAGACCATAGACTTTCTAATTTCATTAGACAAGTATTAAGCAATGTATAAATACATTGGGACAATCAATATTTTCTATATAATTTTGCATTTTATATTTAGGTTAGCTCTTAAATAAGTTTCCCAACATGCTACTGGATTCGACCAAAGTAAACTAAGTTAAAAATAAACTCCGACCTCTTACGCCCCTGTGATCTGAATCTAAAAATTCCGAGTGCGCAATTCCTCTCCGAACGCGAGCGGTAGATTTAGACTGAGATGCTGAGATGATAGGATCGAGCTGTGTTATTTTACACCCTGGTTCAAAGCCGTAAAAGTCTCCACGCGGGATATCTGAATTACACAATATAACGAACTTCCACTTTTAACATGTAACACTATTAATGGTAACGTCTGAAGCGTATACTCTTCTTACACAACAGACATATTTGTTCTGTACACGCACTACTTCTTCCCAGTCATGAAGAACTGACAGCGAGTAGTTAAGATCATGCAGGGTAAATCCTGTGTGCTTCTTCTCTGGACGGTGTAACAAGAAGTTGGACACGTCATGAAGATGGTACCTTTTGCGCTCACAGCGAAATATCACATCCCGAGACCAACGAACGGTGCGGATACTCTTCTGTTACAACATAGGAGTATCTTCACTAAAAATCATGACCCGAACAACAAATACATGTGACGTTACATCATAATACGTACGCAAATGTTTACAGGATCTTTTTATGTGGCGCACAGAATATATGTTACAATAAAAACTAATTTGATATACTTATTAATGATAATTATGATTAAACAATAATGTATTAAATGTACATACAAATTTGTAATAAATAAACCACGGGATTCATACATGTTGTGTACCTCAAACAACAAAATTGATCTACATTACAAACTGTATTAATACAACATTTTAACACCATTTCATAATAGAATGGGTCACTATCAAGCTCAAAAACGTACTATTATGTGATTCCAAAACTAATCACCTTCGATGTCGAAAATAAACGACGTTGAACTTTCGTTGTTCCTTTATGCCTTTAATTTCTGTTTGTTTTTCCTGTTTCTTCATATTCCTTCATTTCGTTTGCATTGTTTCCTCTCTCATCCTTTTCGTTCTTACTTTTCTCCCAATCAGTTACATCGTTTTTCCTTTTTTTTTATTTTTTACTTTTCCATTAATGGTGTTCTTATTTCTTATCGTCCTCTTTTTTCATCTTCCTTCTGTCATTTGTTGTTTCTTTCTTCACTACCTCCTTTATTTATTCACTCATTCCGTTTTCTTCCGCCATTGTTCTTCTTTTTTACCTTCGGTTCTTTTTTTTTATATTTATTCATTCCCTTTCATTCCTCCTTTCATTATTCTTTTTCTTTTCTCCTATATTTCCGATGGTCTTCCTTTTTTATTCCTCCTTCATCCCTACTTCTTCCTGTCATTTCTTTCCAATCTCTTTCGTACTTTTTTCTTTCTTCCTTTCATTACTTCTTTCATTTCTTTCTATATTTTTATTCTTTTCCATTAATTTCTTATTATTCCTCTTTCTTTTAGTCACGTGTTCCATTCTTTATTCTTTCCTTCCATATTCAGTTTATGTACCCTTTCGTTCTCTTTACTTTCCTCCATTATTGTTTCTTGTTTCTGTTTCATTTCTTTCTGACTCCCAAGTCCCAAAAGACTTACCAACTAGCCTTTCCTGATTATACAAACCGGTTTGACAATTTATTTTCAATTAAAGGTATTAAGTTAACGGACAGTTTGCCTTTATCAAATATAGTTAACGATATCTCACACTTGTTTGTGGGACCTTAGGCATTATTCTTGCCAAAAATATATGTAAGTCCTTTTAAAGTCAATTTTAGCAATTCCTCCATTGTAAAACAATACAAATCATAAAACATCACTCTTAATGTTCAATTCTTACATAGCTATAAATAAGTACAATGGAGATGCCCGCTTAAATAGCCGTTCTGCCTCTTGGAGTCTGTTTACAGTGGTAGATGACGCAGAAAACTCGTGCGGTGACATCATGTGATCCAAAAAGTAAGTACATGTAGTGACCTGGTTAAGTAAACTGACTTTGATTTTCCAAAAGCCTATATACTCTGTAGGCATAAAAAGTAATTCCCAATTTATAGTGATTTCGATGTCATGCTACACTTCATACATTTACATAATTATGCAAAGGGTATCATTTATACGACGCAAATCTTTATTAACACGTTAGTATACCCTTCAGCAATAACGTGATATTAAAAGTACAAGTGTTTTGGATATATTAAGACAATTATTTTAATGTAGGTGTTATGAGTATACCTATTATACCATATATTGTCTTTGCATATTAAATACTTATGACACGATACTAAATAGCAGCCAACCAGCCAGCTTTAAACCTCACGTAGAAGCACTCATGAATGTGCGCATAGAAACTATCTAGATCATCATGATTAAACAGGTACTCATGTGTCAGTCTACTATGGTTGTAATTTATTTTCGCAGAGTTTCAACCTGCATAATAAAGCAATTCAAGATATGAATGTATGCTGTTTGATTAACCAATGATAACATGACTAACATCTTTACAATTGTATATTGTATTTTGATGGCGAGACACTGAAAACAGTCTAAGCCTATATAAAATATATGTTCTGTTCTTGTATCAATAAATAGAATTATGCAGGACATTTTCATGAAACTTTAATTTATTTAGTTGTTAGAATAGAATTTTAGCCCACGAGTCGGCAAATTAAACATTATATTGTATTGATGTATTAACTTACATGTACGCTTTTAAAACATAGTTTGTCGATGAGGCGTCTGCTATACTTTCTATTTTTAAACAGATGTAATAATTCAACTGTAGAAAAACGCAATTGGGTCATGTGGGCAGATGCGGATGAAGCTGATTTGTCTGGTATATTACCCACAAGACCGCTTAGAGAGGTACCCCATACAAAATGGGTTAAACGACTGACGCAACGCAGCTTAAGCTGCAAGATTACGCGCATGAAATACTTCTTGTATAAATACCTGATATTAGCATACTGTCGATTATAACGACCCATTGAAAAGATCATTTGAAAGGAAATTTTAGGTTTTGGAGTTTGCATTTATTTACCATAAATAATTAAGTAGGGCATCAATATTGACATCCCTAGCAACACCATCCACAGACATGTCTAGGGGACCAATGACAACCCTGTCGATCAATAAGTGCGGCCTGCCGAGTTAGGATGCGCCTATATAAGGGAAAGGTGTAATGTGTCGTGCGTTACTAGGCTCGCCAGAACTACAAGGTGAAGGCGAGGATTTATTAAACAAAAAATTGGTTGCCGCATTACGAAGATCGCAGACGATTCATTGTGTCAACTGTGACTTGTAACTTCTTAAACTTTAAAACATGGTAAGTGAAGATATTACATTATTCTTTCTGCCACCTTCACAACCATTAAGTTTGAAACATTTATTCTGAATTCACCAGTTAATTGCATGACTACATTGTTACGTAAAATACATCGTATGCGCTGGTTTATAAGTTGAGTCAATTGTCAAATCAAATTAATTTCTAAACAGTCAACTTTTTCAGTGTAGTATAGCATGACAACATTGAACTGACAATCAAAAGTTTTCGACAATGTAAACGGTAAATACCAGACCAAACTATAAATTGTTTCATTCACGACGACCTTGTTTACTTTTTATTTATCTCATTTTCCGCTCCATGCGCATGTGACTGTATTAATGAACTGCGTGCAAGCAATTAGAAACGAAGGAAAGACATGTGTATGGTCCAAATCACACACATTTATCTCAATGAGTATGTTCACAATAATCAGGAATTACCGATAGATAAACAAAACTCTTAGCTAGGTTCAAAGCATTGCCAAATGATATTCATTCAGACCTTGCACTTTCAACCAAAAGACCAACATGATAACTTAAAGGAGAGCACGACATCCCTATTTTCAAATTAAAAGAAACATAAGTTATCTCCCATGTGGGAAGATCATGTTTATTGACGACGCGCTAAAGCGCGGAGTCTACTGTAATCACGTTTGCTGATTGCCGCTGGAGAGTCATGTGACCAGGATGTTTACCGATAGGATCTTAGAAGTAATCAGAAGTACGATTCATCATTAAGCAATAATCTAAAAAATGTCTTAAGAATCCAATGTCACACCAATTGTGATTGTCGCAATAAAAAAACGCCGACAGATAATGATAGTCAATTATGTTTAATTTCAATTATTGTGTTGTTTTTTTCATTTTATATTGTCGTAAATATGTATATGCAGCTGTGACAACCGGTTAACAAGTCTGTATAATGTTTACGGGTATCCGGGTAGAAAAAAAGCGATATTCATTGACATCCCTGTACATTATACATACTTTTCTATGATTTATACTTACTGAAAACTATCCAATAAAACATAACTTTTCAAATGTGTCTTCTTACTTGCTCCCATATTGCTTTAACGATTTTACCTGTTCCAGTGTTTGCGTCGCCTTTGATGCTTCGCATCAATGACTTTTCGTCTATACATTACATGCAGAAAGAAGAAAGAACTTGGATGAGAGACATCCAAAGCGCGGTAGAGAGCATGCGCTTTAAACAAGATCTGAGAACTAAACACTCTACTACACTTTCGACTAATTACACAAACATTTGACAGTAACGACCTATGACTATGATGGGAAGTAGGATATTTTCTACTTTGTTTGCTTTCCTTGTTTTCTGCTAGATCTGTACTTACAATCCGCATTGCTAACATCGGTATACTGGGTTCCTTTCGTTAAACAATACTTCGCCAAATAGTTGCGAATTCCTCTTATTACTACCCGCTACTTTTACATTTGAAAGCTACACACTTTTGTTGCAAGCTACAATGGTGAAAACAGAACACTCAGTTCTTTTCTCTCAGAAAGGCCTCTCACAGCAGCAGCGATTTTCTATTTTGCGAGGTACACTATCGTCCCCATAAAAATACATTGCATAAGAGGTACCGCTTTCCTGAGCGGCACCCATAATCTCAACTTTGTTTTATCCCCTTATTTTTGCCAAAATGCTGAATCATTTTTACGTAGAATTAGAGGCACATGTTGCGGTCTAAATCGTCCTCAATACTGAAGCAACTGGGTGAATGCTGTCTACATTATGTATGCATACGCTCTATAGGTTGTTATCTATAGAAAATGTCAGCTGCATGACACCACCCGGTCGCAAATGCATACGGTAACCCTCTTATCCTCTTATGTAATATAAGGTAGAGTGCTGCAGTGCATCGTGGCAAATATATGTATGTCACAAAATTATGTCAAAGAGAAACAAAGGATTGCCAGTTGGATTTGATATGTCGCCATCACCTGTAATAAAGACCAGGAATGGGTGAAAATCAAATCATGTAGGTTTAGGTTTTTTATTGTATCACCATTAAAGAAGTTAAGAAAATTTAAAAACAAACTATACCAAATATCACAAATACCCACAAACAAATGATGGATTTGTTCAAGTATTTAATGCAGACAAAGTGGCGGACACTATCGTTGAAACATTAAAATTTTGAAAAATATGACATGAAAAAACAATATTACATAGCAATGACCTGGTTAGTTTCGCGACTTCTCTTTCCTGAGTCAAGATAATGTTGTCAGGTTTGGTGCTTTGTCGGGTGTTTAAAGCATTATATCAAAGTTTAAGCAGAACTATTTTTCTTTTTCAAGTGAGCACCATCTCTAGATGACTGAAACATTGCTGGCGGGAAATTAAACGCAACTAAAGATTACACATTGGTTACATAACTTACAAGGCTATCTGGCTATTTACATAATATTTTCTGTTAAGAGCATAAATGATATATTGATACTTAAGGGGCATTGCATGTAAAAAGAAACCAATCAATACGCCGCTTCAACTGCAACACTTTTCGTGTTGTGAGATAGCTATTGATTTCTCGAGTTGAGTGAGCAGTTTACATGAGATTGCTGGCAGGTGTGTCACCAAGTGTTGATGCATAGAATAAAGCATTGATGCGGAACAGCAAAGAGCGCCGTCGGGCTAATTTTGCTCTTTGCTGTAGCACGTTTAAGTCCAGCTTGCTTTTAATCACAAATGATACACGCAAAAAATATTAAAACTAAAGAAAACTAACGATTAATAAGCAACGTAAAAAAACTAAAACTTATTCCCCATTTTATGTTTACTTGTTTATGTCTTAAAGGTATAAATGATTAATTATTTGAATAACTTCACAACAATATATGGGTGACTATAATTGCGCCATTTTATCTTCTCCCCTTTTTTTTTGCTCCCGGGAGCTGAAACTTGGCACAAACCTAGGGCCGGATTGGCACAAGCTGCCACGGAAAACCGTTTCGGCCTAGGACTTCTGGTTCCGATCCTCGAGGCTCTCTCCCTTTCTATTAAAATACCCTGTTAGGGTGATAACACCTGCGCCATTTTGCCCCCCTCAAATAAGAAACTGAACGAGATATTTGACATGATGTAAATTCGTCGATTTACACTCACCTATCTGCGCGTAAATCGCATGTGAGCTGAAGGACATTTGCACAAAATTGCACTAAAGTGAATAAATGTTAATTAAACTTTATTTGCCAATCGACTTTGATTACATGGACAAAAATTTGTAGTTTGTTCAAAGCCTATCAGATAAATGCATGCAATGTTCAGTTTAAACATTGATATTAAACTAATTTTAGCAATTGACAACAGTAGAGTTAAATGTCTGCAAAACTAAAATTAAATTATAAATTTTTGCGCATAACAAGGTGACTTGAATCGGACACAGTTATTACGCCATTGATATTAGCCGTCGTTGTCTTCTTGTAAAATATGCCCCAGATGGTATAAAATAACAACATGTCGTGCATTTGATGACAATGTAACAAAATGCAAAACTTCAAAGGGCGCTTAATATATATTAAAACAAAGACAATAAGTTATCTGACAAATGAAAACGCCGGACGTCCGATGAGTACTTTGACTTAAACTACGATGAAAATATGATCGAACAATTGGCTTTTTATGGTCATTACACAATCATGCTGCACTATTTGTATTGCCTATTCTCTAAATAAATAAATGAAATCATTTAAGAACTCAACTAATCTTTTAGAAAACTCATTTAAAAAATAATGAACGCATAACAACTTACAATATTTTAACGATTGTATAAATGGCGCGGCGCTTCAGCGCTTACGTCAGTAAGCTTACACTTCACCGTTTAAATGCTGCGTCGTCTTTTATCAATGGCTTGTACAATTATCTACACTAAACACAAAGATTATATTACGAAATTATTGAATTATGGACATCTTTTTCTTTCAGCGTGAGTGTATTTCCGTCCATGTCGGCCAGGCCGGTGTCCAGATGGGCAATGCCTGCTGGGAGCTGTATTGTCTGGAACACGGAATCCAGCCTGACGGCCAGATGCCCAGTGACAAGACCATCGGAGGCGGGGACGATTCTTTCAACACCTTCTTCAGCGAGACTGGCGCAGGAAAGCACGTGCCCCGGGCCGTCTTCGTAGATTTGGAACCAACTGTTGTTGGTAAGGAAAGCTTCTGTATTTTTAACGTTTTAAACACATACGTCCCTACCGGTTTTTCTTTTTCAGATTTGGAAACATGGACCACCTAACAAGGTCACCCCAATTAAAGAGACACTTCTTCATACCTGTCTGTGTCTTAATATATCGACACGTCATTGTCTAGTGATCGCAGACATCATAATCATCGTTATTATGTCAGTTGTATAGTCAATAATAATTTAAGTTCCGACATATAATACATTCTATAACAATAAGCGGTTATGTACTCAAATATTTGGCTTACTTACTATGCATGTATAAGATTTAGAAGAACATCAGATAAAAGTCTGTTCCACAATATTCGTTCAGCATTTAGTTTTATATTTTAGTTAATGATAAAAATGACACATAACAATGATTTTGTTCACCTTAGATGAGGTCCGTACGGGCACCTACCGCCAACTGTTCCACCCCGAGCAGCTGATCACCGGTAAGGAGGACGCCGCAAACAATTACGCTCGCGGTCACTACACCATCGGCAAGGAGATCGTCGATCTCGTCCTTGACAGACTCCGTAAGCTGGCTGACCAGTGCACCGGTCTTCAGGGATTTTTAGTCTTCCACTCTTTCGGTGGTGGTACTGGCTCTGGATTCACATCACTGCTATTGGAGAGACTCAGCGTTGACTACGGCAAGAAGTCCAAGCTGGAATTCGCGATCTACCCTGCTCCACAGGTATCTACCGCCGTTGTCGAGCCTTACAACTCCATCCTAACAACGCACACGACTCTGGAACACTCCGACTGCGCCTTCATGGTCGACAATGAGGCCATATATGACATCTGCCGTCGAAATCTGGACATCGAACGTCCGACCTACACAAACCTTAACCGATTAATCGGTCAGATTGTCTCATCCATTACCGCCTCTCTCCGCTTTGATGGAGCTCTGAATGTCGATCTGACTGAGTTCCAGACTAATTTGGTGCCCTATCCTCGTATCCACTTCCCTCTAGCCACCTACGCCCCTGTCATTTCCGCTGAGAAAGCTTACCACGAGCAGCTATCGGTGGCTGAGATTACAAATGCTTGCTTCGAGCCCGCCAACCAGATGGTGAAATGCGATCCCCGTCACGGCAAGTACATGGCCTGCTGCATGTTATACCGTGGTGACGTCGTCCCCAAGGATGTCAACGCAGCCATCGCCACCATCAAGACCAAGAGGACCATCCAGTTTGTCGACTGGTGTCCCACAGGCTTCAAAGTGGGCATCAACTACCAGCCTCCCACTGTGGTTCCCGGTGGAGATCTGGCTAAGGTCCAGCGTGCCGTGTGCATGTTAAGCAACACCACCGCCATCGCCGAGGCCTGGGCGCGCCTTGATCATAAGTTTGACTTGATGTACGCCAAGAGAGCCTTTGTCCACTGGTACGTCGGAGAGGGTATGGAGGAGGGGGAGTTCTCGGAGGCTCGTGAAGATTTAGCTGCTCTCGAGAAGGACTATGAGGAGGTCGGACTTGACTCTGCGGAGGGCGAGGGTGAAGAGGAGGAGGGCGAGGAATATTAATCAGCCTCTAATACACGAGACAACATATTCCGTCCAATCAATATATGAACACTTGTTCTATTGTTTCAAGTGATTTTATCTAAGACAATAATTCAATAAATATAGTATTACATATAAAACGCAAAGTGAGAATTAAAAATATTAAACAGAAAAAGTGTGTGTGCTTTTTATACAGTTTTTGATGTCTTAAATAAAGTAAATCATGTTAAATTTGACATATATCATATTGCTTTCTTATGGTATTTATCAAAGAATTTTGTTTTATTGCTAATGGCAGTCCCTGTTTAAAAGTATACAACAAAGCCAATATGATTTGTTTCAATAAGTGAATTATGTAAAACATAGTTTAGAGCGTCATGTTTTTTTCGTTTTAATTGCTTAAATACTATCGATCGAACATGAACAAATCTAACTCGAGTCCAACTTATGTCGTTGTTTAATCAAAATAAATCCACCATAATAATTAATAAGCAAAACACATAGTACTGACATAATTGTGAAATGGAGTTGGTCCCTTACCGCAAGTATGGCCGTTTTGTCGTTAATATGTATAATTGAAACGTTGCTCTATAGCAAACAAATAAAAGTTTATGATTAAAATAAATCATATCCATAAAACATTAAAGCAACTTTAAGTAGTTTGACAAAATACCTGTTACGGTTATACGTTAGCGACTGCGTTACTTTCAATGCTATGCTACTTTTATATCTCATAGGTTAGATACGTTCAGAATGAAAACATTTGCATAATCATTTCACTATAAATTACTTTTCAAATAGGCAAAGTGTTGTAAAACCTCATTTAAATCTGAGGAAGTAAAGTCTCTGCGCCGACTTCACCTGGTTGCCATAATAGCGATTCTGTCTATATACCAGTACGTACAAAAATATGAAATCATACGTGCATAAATATAAGCTCAACTAGGGATTACGAACATTTCAGTTGTATGTATCATATAAATGTATTACGAAAAAGATGAGTCCAAAAATATAAAAAAAACTCCTTTTAGCGTCACTGAAGACAGCTCACAAACATATAAATAAGTTTAATATCGGTAATTAAAAAGCAAACTTCATTCAATGAATTTAGTCATTTTGAATTATATTTAGTGTAGTGTTTTATACTGTACTTCATTGTCGGCAATATCTGTATTACTTTAGATATTAAATTCAATATCTGATGAAGCAAAATAAACACAAGACTAATTGCCTTTAACAGAATGGGATTGAAATAAATTAATCTGATAAGATACATGATCAATAGTAAATGTGAATGTAGTCATGGCATGTACATGTACCCTAGATACCCTTTATACCTTTATACAAACATTAGCTAGTTTGTTCTCATTGACGCACCTCATTGACAACAGTAGGTGCTGCATATTAAGTGTTAACATTTATGCTAATTGCGTTGACCTATAATAACCAAATTGAATTTCAACCAAATTGAATGAGATTATATACTTGCGTTATATCTCGTCCAGTACATCAGTTATTCGTTTAAATTGTAAAGCTCCGTCATGTGACCCGCAACCAATAACCGAACGAACCATACAATGATCATAGTTTCACCCGATTATAACTTTCATTCTATCCCTAAAGTGCTTTATATAACAATGTACGAAAAGTATATAAATTAAACTGGAACCTTTACTTTGTGTTTGCTATGTGCTTCTGAGAAAATAGTAAACGCATGTTGGTTTCAGTTGGTGGATAGGGGCGAGATTATGCAAACGAACATGTAATGCGTGATACAATTTGGATTCGATAAAGTTATTTTTAATGTTTCAAAAGATCTAAAGTACCTGAAAGAAACGATGTTCACCTTTTTGCATATCTATTACATGTGTGTTCATGCTATTCAATTACTACCATGGTTTGGGGTGGGATTATGCAGTTTAACAGTTTGAAACTGAGCGAGATATAAATTGCGTTTATTGTATGAAAATGAAAATGCTAGTTCGTTAACTAGTCGTGCTAGTAGGTCATGAATGTCGATGAGGAAAAAGCCAACTGCCAACTGCGTTACATTGAAAAATAAACGCAGTCACGTGATCGGGATGAGCCAATCAGAGTCGAAGAAAACGCAAAATTATACGCATATTGAATTCAATATTGGTGTACATATAATTGTATGATGATTATGTGCTATATACAGACAATGGGTATTGTTTCAAACTAAATCATATAGGTTAATAATTAATTGTGATATTGTCGCAAGAGCAAACGAGGCGAAGTAGTAACTCCTCTGCCTGCAAATCCTCTCATCGCGTTGGTTCGAGTCCCGTTTGGGGCGAGGGATTTCATGTGGGAAGGTCCTTCATCTAACCTGCACACCGGTTTTCATCTAACCTGTGCACCGGTGGTTCTAGCTAGACATTTGTCTGGTGTCTTTGTCAACCTAATAGCTGGACGTCTCGATATTAATAATAATTGGTAGTTGCGATGTATTTCAAAAACAAGAAAAACAGAAAAAATACAAACAAAAAGTGCTGCAAAACGAAAACAACAGCACCGTTTCAAATCTACTGATATAGTTCATGAGAATTGAGCAGTATACAGACATTGTCATTGATTAAAACAAAACGATATAGTTCAGGTTAAGTGCGAAACATACAGACAATGGTATTGTTTAAAACAAAACTATATACGTGTACGTTAGGGTGAATATGAAATTTACAGGCAATGGTATGGTTTCAAACAAAACGATATACTTTAGAGTAATTGTGCAAAATACAGACAATGGTTTGGTTTCGATATAAGTCTGATAATATGAGTCTTTAGAGCGTCACCTATAGCTAAGCCAGATATATGTTGTGGTATTTCGTTGATTATGGATAGGTTCACATTTATCTACCATGAGTGATAGTGTTGGCGACTATCAAACTCCTAAATGTGACGCTCAAACGTGTTATGGAATTAGATAATACTTAAAAAAGAACATAAATATTATAGACAGTGTGAAAACTATTGCAAGTAAGCAAGATGCTTGTGTGGCAAATACAAACAAATACTAATATTATGTAGGGATACAGCCTTAACTGCCTAACGTAGCCTTCATAAGCTGAGCGAGGATTTGTACAAGATAAGCATGTACTATTCCATTATTTACACTGTTTGAACGTATAACGCACGAAAACAACCGGTACCTCAGGTTGTATGAAAGTTTCGTTGAATATTTAAAATGAACAACGGTGAAGATGCAATCTTATACGTACAATGTGTGCATTACAAAGACCAGTCATTTTTTTTTCATCCTAGTTGTAAACACGTAACGAACAAATATTTATGTATGCACCTGTATGTTTTAATTTAACTTAGTGTAAATAGTATTGGAAAGTATATCAAATACGTGTATATAAATTGAGTATTATTTAGTTCATGTGGTCTACTTCTTGTGTTGTCGTTATCTCACTGTTGTTGCTGTTGTTTGTGTTGTATCATATTCGCGACGTCCAGCTGTTATTGGCGAAAGAACACCCCACACAAATGCCTGGGTAGAACCACCGCCCACACACTTTAGCTGGAAGGTCTCTCCACATGGCAGATCTCAATAAATTATAGAAAACGACATACTTTGTTTTTACTTACATATTTTCTTATAAAAAACGGCAAACATACTTGCGTCGTCAACTTTTGGTTTGCTAAGCACGAATTCATCAGGCTTGGACAAAAAGTGTATATCACCCATCTCCCTGCCCAAAGTATTCTGATTGGGTTCCCTGTACAGTATTTGCTGCTGTTTATGAATACATCATGTTACTTATGAGTAAAATGAGGGCGAGTAGTAAATAATGAAGTGTATATTGTTAGCAATGTAATATGGAAAGGCTTAACTTAGTTCTACGTCCTCAGCAGTAACATGTAAACACATAAAGATGGTTGTGTAAAAGTAGTTCTTGATTTCCGTGGATGCTGCACAGGAACATAATCAAATCTATTTTAATGATAACATAAGACTGCGAGCTTGTACACGTTAAATAGTATGAACACAGAACCTACACCGTTATGGCGATTGCGGTAGTATTAAAGATGCCCTTAATTGCTTGAACTTTGCTAACAACCAGCGGGTAGCTTGGGTTATCGATTTTACCTGGTTTTAATGATAAAATCTTGATCGATCGGAAAAAAACACACTGCGATATGCTTAAGATATGCAAATTGAAGGTGGGTGCACTCTGAATACGTTGAATTGATTGCTAATTTGCGCTAGAACGATGTAGATGTCTTCAAAGAAACTTATCATATACGGGTAAACCTTAAAGAAACTAAACGTGCGTGGTACATATCTATTAGCATAATAATTATGTAACGGAACCCCTTCATGATGCAAATTGAATAGCTATATTGAACCGAAATTTTATGTTGTAAGCAAGTATACATAATTTATTAATGAATAAATAATGTAAATATATTTAAATGTATCATATAAATTTACTATCTAAAGGGTTTTGAAATTAAATATTTCTTTATTCATTTTGTTTGTGTGAGTGCAATTTTTAAACACTGTTTATATCCCTAGCAACACCATTGACAGACGACATGATGTAAACGACTAATGAAAAGAAACCAATAATAAACGATTCACTCTCGCGTACCAATAATGAGGTTATATAAGGGAATATATGATACATTGTTGCCAGGTGCAGAGTACCAGGTTCTCAGACGGCTCCTTGTGTCAACTCTGATTTTTAATTAACTTTAACATAGTGAATTAGACGTTTTCATTCTTCTTTTTTTGTTGTTGTTTCATTTTAAATTGATGATAGTTTTATTCTGCCTAAACTAGTCACTAATTAAGTTTGCTAAAATAATCAAATTTTCATCACACTTAATACTTTAATTCACATCAATTGTGATCGTATGATAACTTTTAGATAAATAGAGTATGTGAGTATTTAGTTTAAGGGTTACCCTCACTGCGTTTTAATCAAGGCTCGAGTTTAAGTGGAATGTTATTGGCTCGTGGTAAACATATGTTATAACAGTAAGCAAGTAAGCATTTAATGTCAACTGACTAAATTATACATGTACATGTATATTATATTTAACATTTTTATTGTTGAAAATGGTCAATTTAAAACGTATTCTCGACATGTAAGACAAGACTTTGCTTTAAAAGCTGAGCAAATTTATATAAAGCAGACAATTCAAATATTTAACTTGTAAGCTATACTTTTAACTATTAAATTGTAAAAACGAGCGTGTTTTTATGATTTGTAGTACATGAAAAGGGAACCAGTAAACCCTTTCAATATGGTGTATTGAAACTATTGATTACTAGGTCTACTTTCATGATCAGACAAATTTGATGCTCAGCATTATATGTTACATTTTCAATAAGGGTAAATGGAGCGATGTGATATATCATTAAAGAAGAATCCAATGTAAAAAGAAAACCAGTAAATATTAACAACAAATATTTCATCTTTTGATTTCATTCAACTTTTAATGAGACAAAGTAGCAGCTGGAATCAACCTTAGTTTGCGTGCGCAAACCATGAGTGTTGAGACAAAGCACAAATATATACCCTTCGATTATTTTGCAATTTGTATGGAGCAGAAAAACAGTTAAGAGTCAGGTTTAAGATATGTGTTTGGTTTGCCATAAATTGGACGAGTCGCTGTATTTTCTGAAACAGTTCCGATTTCTTACAGCGTGAATGTGTCTCCATCCACGTGGGCCAGGCAGTGTCCAGATCGGCGATGCCAGCTGGGAACTGTACTGTCTCGAACAAGGCATCAAGCTGAACAGCCAGATGCCCAGTGATAAGTCTATAGTGGGCGGAGACGATTCGTTTAACACCTTCTGGCGCCGGAAAGCATATTCCCAGGGCTGTCTTCGTTGATCTTGAGCCGACCGTCGGCAGTAAGAATCTTAACTTTGATATGCTTATTAGAATGACGATTCATATTTCAACTAAAATCAGATTTGAATGCAGTTGTCAAAAGTCAGAATTATAAAAAATTGTCAATCAAACGTGTTTATTTTGCAGAAGAGGTCCATACGGGCGCCTACCGCCAACTGGTCCATCCGGAACAGCTTTTCACCGTCGTGGAAGACGCCGCAAACAACTACTACACCATCGGCAAGGAGATCGTCGACCTCGTCCTTGACAGGATCCGTAAGCTGGCTGACCAGTGCACCGGTCTTCAGGGCTTTCTGATCTTCCACTCATTTGGTAGTCTTACCGGCCTAGGTACCGGTTTGCTTCTCTTCCCATGGTAAAGGCTCAGCGTTGAGTACGGTAAAAGTCCAAGCTTGAGTTCACCATCTATCTTGCTCCACAGGTGTCCACCGCAGTCGTCGAACCCTACAACTCCATTCTAACAACCCACACCGTCTAGAGCATTCTGACTGCGCCTTCATGGTTGACAAAGAGGCTATATATGACATCTACCGTCGAAACCTGGACATCGAATCCCCGACCTACACAAACTTTAACAGATTAATATGTCAAATTGTCTACTCCAATACCGCTTCTCTCCGCTTTGAAGTTTCAGTCCAACTTGGTGCCCTATTCACGTATCCACTTCCCTTTAGCCACCTACGCCCCTGTCATTTCCGCTGAGAAAGCCTACCACGAGCAGCTATCGGTCGCTGAGATTACAAATGCTTGCTTCTAGCCCGCCAACCAGATGGCGAAATGTGACCACCGTCACGGCAAGTACATATCGTTTGCATTGTACAGTCCAGTAAGCTTAACCTTACGTATACTTAGATGAGTGATCCAAAGTTAAATGGATTTTCTTCATCGCCACCATCAAGACCAAGAGAACCATCCAGTTTGTCGATTGGTGTCCCACAGGCTTCAAAGTGGGCATCAACTACTAGTCTGCCACTGTGGTTCCCGGTGGAGATCTGGCTAAGGTCCAGCGTGCCGTGTGCATATTAAACAACACCACCGCAATCGCCAAGGCCCGGGCGCGCTTTGATCATAAGTTCGACTTGATGTACGCCAAGAGGGCTTTTGTCCACTGGTACGTCGGAGAGGGTATGGAGGAGGAGGAGTTCTCAGAGGCACGTGAAGCTTTAGCCGCTCTGGAGAAGGACTACGAGGAGGTCGGCGTTGAGTCCATTCAGGCTGAGGGAGAGGAAGACTGCGAGGAATATTAAAATATGATTCTGGATTTGTGTCTTTTCGAAGGATCCGATGTTTGATAATTAAACATAATAACAGTCTTCTCGTGCATACTTCTATATTTTATTTTCTGGTCCAAATCATTCACCAAACCGAACATTTGTAGATATGCCCTTTTTGTAGTCTAATAACGTTCTGTGAGTACTGCAAACAGAAGAATTTAAATTATAAACAATGCAAGAATTAATAGCATTTTGTTTTTCTTTTGTTAATGACAGCTATATCAGTTTAAATGAAATTTAGTTAAATAATTATATCATTAAATGATACTATCTAGCTTAAGTCAAAAGCATCTTGAATTTGTTTCAGTGAAAAATCATTTAAGAATTTGAGTAAACTATTCCTGGTTATAGTCGCCAGCTATTATTCACTCAATTTACTTACTGCATACGTTTAATGCAAAGGGAGAGAAGACAGATTGTATAGTCGTACACAGTTGCTCCCTTGTGAAGCCTTTGATGTATGGAATGCCTGAAACCGTAAATGTGTCATGATGTTTATCCAAAATAGTTTAATACTACTTCAATTGCTTATTAGATTAAATCCGATAATAATGACCTTACATAAAAAAGCGTTTGTTATATATGGCCCGGTTATTACCCCTTCAAATATATCGTTTGTATTGTACAGTCCAGTAAGCTTAACCTTAAGTATACTTGAGGAGTGATCCAATGTAAAATGGATTTTCTTCATTTAAACTATAGCCAATGTATAAATTATGATTCGATAGTATTCGGTGTGTTGATTTCTATCGTTTCATTTATTTTTGTTTAGTATTCCTTCCACCATTTTTTTCCGTAATGGTTATTTGTATACCATAGTAACCGATACCTACCGCAGCCCAATACGAAATGAAAGTGCAGGTAATTAGTTCGCATTTATCGTAAAAGCTGTTAAAAGTATATCCCCAAAATGGGACCAAACCTCTTTAAGAATTATATTATTAAAACGATTTTTATGATTTTTCATTAAATTAAATCATGGAGAAATCATTTCAGACCGGTCCTTTGGTGAATGCTGTCATTAAACTTAGATTAAGAATTATTAATCCTGCAAGTTAACCCACATGAAAATTAACAAATCTAAATGAGAATCTAGAAATAAAGTATAATTTCGCAAAACTTATTAGACTATATTTTATATTTAAAAGTCATATTCAAACAAATTGTACAGTTTTAAAATTAAAAGTTATTCCTCTTGGTCTGACTCATTTTGGTTCAATTATATATTCAAGGTACGCCTTCTTTCGTTATTATATTATTTTATATTTTAATTTATATGTATATTCTTCATTTATTTTAATACATGCCTTTGTAAGGAATGTGCTTATAATAACTATAACTTTATAAAATCAGCTTAACGGACTTGTGTAACTATGAGTTTTGCAATATCTCCAAGAATTGAAATAGAATTGTAACAAAAGTATTTCATAACTGGTTGCACCGTGGAAAGGGAATTTCAAAAAATCCAGTATTGAAATAATTTTTTTTGCGCATAAATTATTGATTATGGATTTGAAATTCGACGCCGCCGCCGCACTCCCCCCCCCCCTACACACACACAAATAACTAAGAAAATACTCTTTTGTTCATACCAAAGTATTTAATAATATTAATATTATTAATAATAATAATATATCTAATTCATATTTATCAGATCGTTTTTTGTCATAGGAAACATTTCGCGATTTTGTCAAGGTCCTCATTTGCTACTGAAAGTAACCGACATTGCAATTATTAACAAATAAATCATGGCATTGCTGGCGATATAGCAGTATACGGACTGGTCAGTCGGACCGAGAAAGGTATGTGGACGGAAGGGAAGCCATATCGCCCCAGATGCCATGTATTATTTGTTATTATTAAATAACTATGTATTATAAGCCCTGTTTGCTGCCTGGCATAATAATGCAGTGGCGTTTCAGATTAGCGGGCCAATATCTATATTACTTTCCGGCCCGGGGCCGAAAAGTCGTAAAGATATAAAGCCCGCATTTTGGGCAATTTGATTGGCTGCTAGAGCAGGGCCAAAAAGTCATATAGATTTTAGTTGAAATGGCGGCCATCTTGTATTTTTGTTGATTGAAGATACTTTTGCTGGAAATGTTCAAACCTTAAACCAGTTCGAGACCATTTGACAACATGAAATAATTTTGACTATATAGTGGGATGTAACCTTCAACCTTACGTGCCGATAGCCACAGATTTGGGATTTTCAGTACAGTAAAATTTACATGCACACAAAAAACGACAGCAGACGATAGCACTCAGACGATAAACGCTGTTAAAGAAATTGCCCCCCCCCCCTGCATTGTCCAGTAATTTGTTTATCCTGTTGTTTTAAAATATTTAAAATGAAACTAAATTAGATTATAAATAATTATTTAATAAAATAGTCAATAAATAAGTGATTTGATATATACCCTGTTATTTGTCCTCAGGACAGTCGTAACGACCCTCGGCCTTGGGCCAATACGACTGCCCTTGGACAAATAACAGGGCCTATATCAAATCGCTTATTTATTAACATATATATAAAGCCAAATATATATTTCTTACAATATAATTAGCAGTATACATACCAAAGTATACAAGGTTAGCTTGAACAACATTTTATTCACCGTTTATAGGAAATCCATTTCAAATTGTTTGTCCTCTAAATAGATTATAAAAAGGGCATATAGTGTAAATCCGATCAGTTTGATCCTGATTCTATAAATTATTTTCTTCAATTAGGTCAAAGTTTAATGCAAATATCAAAGTATCATAGCTTTGTTAGAGAGTATTTGGTGCAGAACGAAATGTTTTATCTTAGAAAATACAAACTTTTTCCCGTCTTAATCATTAATCAATAATAATTATTAAGAACAACAACATTCATTGTTGTGTTAGAACGTTGTAGGTGAAATTTATCAAACTAATCAAACATAAATCCTGTTAAGACATTCCGAAGTGTTAAGTGTAATGAGTGCTTGATTTGTATTGTGCTAATCAACTTTTGTTTGTTCATTGTCGACAGCCCATGTCATTGTCGACAGCCCATGTCATTGAATGTCATTGTCGACAGCCCATGTCATTGTCGACAGCCTATGTCATTGTCGACAGCCTATGTCATTGTCGACAGCCCATGTCATTGTGTCATTGTCGACAGCCCATGTCATTGTCGACAGCCCATGTCATTGTCGACAGCCCATGTCATTGTCGGCAGCCCATGCCATTGTCGACAGCCCATGACATTGTCGACAGCCTATGCCATTTGCATCACTTGGCATCACATTTTATATGTGAGAGGATTGTTCCTAAATAACATAGACTTGAGTATCAATAAAAGAAAACTAACAATACCTGAAAGAAAGAATATCTGCATATTTTGCAATGTTTATTGTATCCAGATTTATTATTATAACAATAAAAACCGACAATAGACCACACATAAAACATCTGAAGAGACGGGAAAATGGCCCATGTCATAACTTGACATAATGTCCGTTATTACCTAACACACCTACCCGTAGCCGGTTTTATTAAGGTGTCGATATAAAGGATTTCTAATAGTTGACACTTTGTTCACCACTTACTATGGTTTCTCTCTTGAAACTGTGTATATGTTTATACTATTTAATTGTAGAATATTAAAAAGTTAAATAGCATTTAGTGACTTGCAGTTTTCTCTACACTACGATATTATCATTTTTCTAAAATCCTTTATGGCTTTTGAATGGACCGTTTTCTGTCGACAGATTCTGTGTGTTAACTTACATAATCTTGTAGTGTGGATGTTTAAATGCCAAAAATGAGTCAAATATAACGTTTATTCTTCTCACGTATCAAAAAGTGTATACAACAAAAACCTTTCTTACGCTTTCGTCGCAGATAATTCCAACAGGCATTGCCGTTAAACACGGCAAAAGTTGACGATGTAGTCGTTGTTTTTAAGACCCTGATGTCAATTTTAGATATGTGCTGTTCCATCCTTTGAGTTAATGAAATACTTTTTCTTGCTGAATAAGACAAAGCTGGCTTTCCACTCATTGAGGTCAAAATTCGTTCCTCCGAAAGTGTTATTTACGTATTAAGGGTCACAGACGAAAAAGAAATTATTAACAGAAGTAGCAAGCTAAAGGTAATGCCTTACTAATTTATGCCTTATCTTCCTGCATTAGTTTATAATCCATGCTGAATAACTTTTAAATAAAACACACTATACATAGGTTTATAACTACAGACATACATATGGATACTAAGAAACATATAATGAAGATCCTGACCAGACTCTTAGGGATCTACACTATTTATCTAAGCTTGACCAGTTCGTGGTAACATAAAGCAAGCTAAAAGTCAACGTGTTGGATGGTGTCACCTGGTCAAACCGTTAACCTCTCGTCACAGACACAGGTCAATTGTCTATACCTAATGTTTCAATTTGACTGCCTAACTAGACGTTGAGAACAAATTATATTAAAATTTTTATGTTTTCTGGAAAAAAAAATGTTACTCTTTCATTGTATATGCAATTAAGACAGTAAGTTGTTTGAAGTTTGTTTAATACAAACATGCCTTATATATTCTCTAGTACTTGAACAACTGCACTTCCGTAAGAAATAATTTAAATCGACGTTAAGTCAGTGTCTAAACGTCTAAGTCCTTTCCGACGTGTGTTTATCAGGGCAAGAACGTTTTTGTAAGAATTTCTTAT
The DNA here is from genome assembly GCA_007844125.1 of Sinonovacula constricta. NCBI lineage: Eukaryota > Metazoa > Mollusca > Bivalvia > Cardiida > Solecurtidae > Sinonovacula > Sinonovacula constricta. The sequence goes on from CM017555.1 coordinate 32,651,361, forward strand.
AGCTGTCATGTACGCCAGTGGTTCTGCACAAATATTTATTTGTAAGACATCCTATTTGATAATACAATGTATGTGGATATTACTATAATCAGATAATATGATTCTGGCAAGAACCATTAGCACAAGTCTTGGTAAAGGAGTTAAATACAATTATGATTCTACTAATGTCCATCGGACCGGCTAAATTATTCGTTTTATTGTAGAATCCGAAGTATCCTAAGTTATCTCAGTGACATTGTTGATTGCAGCGGTCGGCCATTTTTGTTATTGTAAACCAGTTTCTACCTGACACAATACCGTTGTCGTTTTCGTCATTGTTATATGGGAATAAAATTAAAGAAAGTTATACATGTAGTTTATTTGTTTCTATTGTATATAAAATTGCATGTAATCATCATCATTTACTACAAAATAGAAAAAAATTGAAGCAAACAACAAGCAATGTGACAAAAAGCATGTGATCTTTTTTACTACATAAAAAATGATAGTGTTTTTGGTGGTGGTATGGTGAAAGCATGTAGCGCGTAGAACGCAGAAACTGATTTGCCGACCGAATGGCTTTATTAACTCTCGCCTTTCACCCTTCGGCATATTGCTAGCAACTAATGTGCCTAACGAATATACCGCGTCAGCGCCAAACAGTGAACAATTTGCATTTTGTTTGTTGCAATCATGATCGCCGTTCCAATAAGCCACTCACAGCGGAGTGAAAACATGGCGACGGGTTCCGGTATTCGTAAAGTGGTGACTGAGTAGTATTCCGAATTATCGCCACCTAAAGTATCGTCACATTTTCTAATATATGATAAATAGAAATACTGACGGGATCAGCGAATGCATCCGTAGTAGCCCGTACATTTGTTCGAGTGTTTTGAAGTGTCGTGATTGGACTCTATATGGAATATAACACTACAATGTACTTCCCGTTTTACATTGATGTAAGGGGACATTTTATAAGATTTAATATTGGTTATTGATAATATTACCATGTAGCTGTGATGAAATATGTATGAGACACAAGCTTGAAGTAACTGTCTTAGTTCCGACAAATTTTGGCATTTATTCACTTTGTATGCAATATTAATATATACCTTTTTAATAGACTAGTTAAAGTGTTCATTTTGTTTTTGTTGTATAATTTTAACCATTTAAATATACCTTCAAATATGGGCATGTGTGTCGCTTTCTTTATTTGATTCCTCATTCAATAAAATACATTAAAACAGAAAATTAAACAGAAACCATTTATTTGCGTATTTCTTACTAACTTGTTTATTTTACAAAAGCAAAAAAGACTTGCAAGGCAATAGCTGTTAAAGTCCATTCCAGAAACCTCTACCAAACAGAGATATACAATAGATAGGCATTTAACATGTCATATAAACAAGGTGTTGCTATGTTGATTGTTATGGTGATGAAGTAGCTAGATGTGATGATAAGTGTAGTGGATACGGTGGTGTTGTTGGTGGTGATAGTGATGATGATGGTGATAATAATAGTACGGTTTGCGCCGATATACCTTTGTCTGGTGGTAATTACAATAACAAGATTTATGCAGAAATTGTTTGCTATTCAAATGAAACTCTGTAAATAGAGCAAGTAACCCTAAAAATCAATTGCACTGCACTATTTTCGACCGAACGAAAGGTTGTTTCAAGAATTGTGATACTTAAAAAACATCTACAGCGTCGTGCCATAAATGAGTCAAGTTTTTTTATGGCGTATGCACTGTGTTTATGCACTGCTGTAACTGTGTATTGATTTTTCGCCATCACAACGTCATTTCATGATAAACTTTGCTGAATCATCCTAGAGAAGCTATTTATATCTTAGTGTACATGAAAAGTGGCGTGATCGATTTTTCCAGAAAGTTTATAGAGCAGGCGGATTTAAAACAGTGTTAAAATGGCTAAGCACGGCAGGGAAATTTCAAGTGACACAAAACGGAATATAATTAAACTAATTGAAAGTAGTTGGCGTGCCAGGGATATTGCAAAGAGTATAAATTTGTGTGAGAGCACTGTTTCAAGGATTATAAAGCGCTGGCGAGATCGTGGAGATGTTGAAAACAAAGCGCGACCCGGAAGGCCAAAATACATTAAGAAGCGGAGTGAGCGTGCTCTGTCAAGGATTGTAAAACAAAATAGGCGGTCAACTTTGAAGGAAATTACAAGTGAATTTAACACTGTTACACCTGTTAAAGTGTCAACAAGAACTGTGCAACGTCGTCTTCATTTTCTTGGATATAAACGAAGATCAGTTAGAAAAAATCTTAGGAATTCGCGAGGTGAACAAGAAAAAAACGTCTAGCATGGTGCAGGGGGAAAATACATTGGACTGTGGAAAATAATTGGAAGAATATTATGTTTACGGACGAAATGATGATCCATATAAAACCAGATGGTAAGATGAAAGTATGGAGAAAAGCATCGGAAAAGTGGCGACCTGAGTGTCTCGGCTATGTTGCTAATGGGCCCACCTCTCCCCTAAAGTTGATGGTGTGGGGATGTATAACATATCAAGGAGTTGGCAAACTTGTGTTTGTAGAGGGAAATATGAACTCTGAAAAGTACATTTCTATTTTAGACAACAATTTATGGCCAGTGGTAGTCAAACATTACGGTGATAATAGCTGGATATATCAGGATGATAATGCTCCCTGTCACAAGTCAAGACAATCTGAGGATTGGAAACATCGGAACCAAATTCCACAACTGAGCTGGCCTGCACAATCTCCCGATCTGTCTCCCATCGAAAATGTTTGGCAACTTCTCAAAAACACCATAAAAAATAGACTTTTTCTAATCCGAAATGTCGCAGATCTTAAACACCAACTAACCCGTGCATGGAATGAAGTCCCTGTTTATTATATTCAGAAATTATATGCCAGTCTTCCCAGAAGATGCCGGCAAGTAATCATCCAGAAAGGTGGCATTACCAAGTATTGACATCATTTCATAATGAGGTAAGCGAGTTTTAAGTGTTTGTTTACATTCATGTGTTATCCTTATTTGTTGACGTCATTAAAAACCTTGACTCATTTATGGCACGACGCTGTATGTTAAGGACGTGGTTACTTCCTACATACTTCTATGGCTATATGGCCCATATAAAATAACAGAAAATATCTTCTTGTCAAAACAAGAGCTAGAGTCATAAACATTGATACACATATTCCTTTGGTGGTTCTCTACCAGAATTGTTCAAATAAATTTTATCCGTCAAGACATGTTTGTCAGGTGCGTAGCCGTTGTCCATATAAAGCTTTATGAGAACACTTTTTTCTTTTTTCTTTTTTTTTTTAGAAATTACCAGATCAGGGGCTTCAATATTATGTTAACATTTCCATATGATGGCCCTCTATCAAGATTGTCTAACCAATAGTTTGATCTTTCAAAAGAAAACACGATCGCCAGAGTCCAAATTCTCTCTATGGATATATTAAAGTAATCGATAACCAGCAGCCAGGACAATGCTGTCTATCACTATCAGTCAGGACATTAGTATAGGAAATGACGTATAAACAGAAAAATAATCACTTAAGTCTGCGACAGTATGTGTTATTTTATAAAAATTAACGGTTAAAATGTGGTCAAAATATGTTATGCTAACTTTTTTAACGAAATCGGAACAAAAGAATAACTAAATCGTTCTATTTAATCTTTAATATAAACTCATACGATGACAAAAATATATATCTAAGTGCAGTTGCTGTAGAAACAAATATCAACATAATTATATATGTGTTTAATTTCATGCAGATGATTGTGGTTCATTTCCCCCATTTAAAGTCCCTCATCTCTGTTATTCTCACCCCTCTTCTCCATCTTCCTCCTTTATCTCCAGATACTGACGGACGTTCTTTTTATTTTTAGAATAAACTATAAAACGTATTAAGAGACATAAAATAGTGTGAACTTCATGGAAATCCTAACCAGATTAAACGTTTTGTATCTGCTAGTATTTGTTATTTAGTGGATCTTGGCCTAAAAGTAGATAGGTGATCATTTCTGAAAAAATATTTGTGCTTAATATTATAGTAACCCATTGTTTTTGACAACAGTATTAGTATTTTTTCGATTAAAGACGAACATTTACACATTTAACATCAAATCAAAATAAGTTACTTTGTACAAACAGCGCATGTCAGCTCTCGTCCATTCACGTAAGGCGGACACGGCAGAGCGCCACATCGAGCCTCAACTAGATAAAACAGTTTCCCGTTTATATCAGGCGAACCACCTTCGAGTGTCTCGGGCTCTCCGTCTAGACACACATACTGAGAAGCTGCAGCGTGACCGGTTTTTCCAGACGTTAGATATCCGCTGTATTCTCTTGTCCAACCCCTTGGACAGTCGGTCTTTCCTGGAAGCATCAGCATACTGGGTCGTGTCGGTCGGCACACTGAGCAGGGTACATCATGATTAAATACTGAACTGTCTATTTGATTCACAGATTCGTACTCTGCTCCGTAAATTGCACCATTCGAGTTCAGTGCGTCGTTGTAAATTTCCCATTGCGGATCTTTGGGCAGACATAAGTAGTCCACAGCCCCTCCTGTATATGTAAAATGGGATCCGGCTGCATATCCATCATACACCTTGTCAGTGCCGTTGCTTGGACACATTGTTCTGCCCCATCGTATGTAAACAGATCCACCACCAATAGAATTACGGAGGTTTCTAATATCTGTAAAGATGTCTGAAATGTGTGTTAAGATGGTATTTTGAAACCCAAGACACGTGCAATTCAATATATCTCAACAGTTATATACTGAAACCGCAGGTTCTGTCAACCAGCGAAGGTTTGTGCCAATCTGATATTGGTTATCTAATGTACGGGCCTCTCAAAGCAGTCTTTTATTCAACCATTGCAAAATGTCAATGCACATTTGTATCTAAGCATCATTTAAACGAATATAGTATTGTCAATCATTTTCTTACACCACCACAGCTGTCAATATTTGTAAGTATGACGTTGTATGACGTCCCCGGTATGGAACGATTGTGAAAATCAATTTTAATTCATACACTTAACTGTGATCCAGAAGTGTTGATTCATTGCGCGAAATCACACTTCTAAAACTTCTCTGTCACTTCTATATTTTAAACAGAACATAACTGCATAAATCAAAGAAAATAATCCTTTTATTCATATAGAACCTTTATTAAATTTATATGTAATATCTTCTGACCTAATAAATGTTTCAAATGTACCAGTAAAAATGATTAAATCAAAGTCACTTAGTTCCTAGAGATATCGTGAATGAAAATGCATTGACCAAAGCCTCGCGAATGTTTATATTGAATGGTTTGGTATGCTTGTTTTACTGGTTTCTTGAACAATGCACTTCACATGGGCGGTTTAGACGCGGAGCGGAAACATAAAACCACGAATGCCGTGCAACACGCTGTTACATTTCTAGAACCAGAACTCCCAAACGTGGGGACAACGGATAGTCAAAATTATGGTAATCTAACACGATAAACCTGTTTCTGCAGGCATTATGTAATCCAGCTCATTTAAACATAGCCACTAGCACACTAAATGCTGTTTCAATTACATCACTTGAGCTGATAACGTGCATCAAATCACGCGCAACTACGCATTTAATGCATCTGTTTTGTGTTGTTTTTCTTTATTATTTAATTTACGAAAATAACTGATTCTTTTGATATTTAAAAATAAATAATGACCAAGTCAGTCTCACTCTTACTGACTTATTACATTCGATAATTTATCACAGCTTTCTTGTACAAATTTCAAAAACATATGCAAGTTATTTCCTTTCGTATGTTGTCAATGTATTCAGCATGCAAAGTGACATACCAGTATTTACATCGTGATCTTTAACGTGATGTTTATAACTAATGATGTGTGCATTGAAGGATGTCGATTTTAAATACAGAGAACAGCTACAAAACTTTTAACGGAGTACAACGAGTTAACCCAAAGTCACTTTTTAAACGTTTCTACAACTACCACAGTTAAAATGACTTGGTCACGGTTTCATCTAGTTATATATCGCATAGAAGCACGTTACTAAAGAGTTAATTTTATTTTACCTTGCGTTAGTGAACACAACTTAATAAAATATGCATACCTTCATCTCTGAGAGCGAGGTTGTTTATTTGTTGTTCTAGATGCTTCAGTCGATCCAGCAGATTTGTTTGGTTGATGTCCAGTTCTACCAGCTTTTCAAGCACCCTGTATTCGTATTCAAACTGGGTCTGGGCTCTTACTACAGACATCCACGAGTAAAGAATAATCATGAAAAGATGCGTTGCCATCGTTTTCAGTTACAGCAAATTTGTAAAATTAATTTTATATACCAAATGAACGATTGTAATTCATATAGCTCTATAGTTCCTGTAAACTATGTTGATGTACACGAAACCTGGTATTTATAGGACGCGTTTTAGGTGTGCTCAAATTTAGTTGGAAGGATTGAAAAGGAGGAAGTTATAATTCCTTACCCGACTTTAATTACCGTATGAAAGGGAAGCAAACATGAATGTTAACAAAAGACAGGACGAAGTATCAACAATGACATCGTTTAGGTTTTAAAATGATTTAAGAAAACTAAAGTGAAAGTATAAAGGAGGAAAATAATACAGCTTTTGTCCTATATAATTATGTCGTTTTAAGTGTCCCAATATAAAAAGTAGAGTAGTTTTTTTAAAGATTAACTTCCTGGTCTTGAACTGTATTGCCACAAAATGATAGCAGGACATTATTTGGTATAAAAATATGTCAAGGCTCTGTAGGAATAAAATTATACATTTAATGAAATAGTGTCAGACAGTGAATAATTTAGCAATTTAAAAGTTAAGATGACAAAGCATTGAGGCGAGACAGAAACACATTAAATATTCAGTTACCACCTTACAATCATCACGCTACCTGACGTATTAGAATTATATTAGGCAGAAAACAGGCAATACCAATGTCACCCTCAATCGTATTTGAGATCGCATTGACCTCGCAGTACTGGTTGCAATATGCAAGACGCGCACTTTACATTTCTGTTGTGTTTTTTTTCTGATAGCTCTAAAATAAACTTTTATTTCGCGTATCTTAATGATTATGGATTTGAAATTCTGCTGATACTGCTGTAATATATAAAATATGTTCTTCAATTATGTCCAAGGTTAATGCAAATATCAAAGTATCCTTACTTTGTTAGAGAATTCCTTTGATGCTTAACCAAATGTTTTATCTCAGAATATACAAACTTTATCCCGTCTTTATCATTAATTCATAATAATTATTAAGAACAACAACATTCATTGTTGTGTAAAAAAGTTTTAGGGGAATGAATCAAACTAGCAACATAAATACTGTTAAGACAATCCGAAGTGTTGAGTGTAATGAGTGCTTGATGTGTATTTTGTTGATCATCTATTGTTAGTTCCTTGTCGACAGCTCATGTCATTGTCGACAGCCCATGTCATTGTCGACAGCCCATGTCATTTGCATCACTTGGCATCACCGTTTATATGTGAGAGGATTGTTCCGAAATAACATAGACTGGAATGTCAAATAAACGAAAATAACAATACAGAAAGAAAGTGTATTTGCATATTTTGAAATCTTTTTTTCATTTTTTTTTTGTATCCAGATGTACTATTGTAACGATAAAAATCGAAAATATACTACACATAAAACATCTTAAGTGACGGGAAAATGTCCCATGTCATAACTTGACATACAATCCGTTATTACCTTACACACCCATCCCTAGCCGGTATTGTTAAGGTGCCGATGTAAGGATTTCTAATATGACAATTTGTATACGACTTACTATGGTTTCTTTCTTAAAAATGTGTAAACTTTTATACAATTTGATTGTATAATATTTTTATTTTCAATAAGATTTAGTGACACGCAGTCAGTTCAACACTATAATAATATTATTTCTTAAAGTCATAAATGGCTTCGGAATGTACCGTTTTCTGTCGCCTAGTACTGTGTGTTAGCCTATATGATCTTGTAGTGTGAATGTTTAATTGCTCAAAACCAGTCAAATATTATGTTACTTCTTCTCACTAACCAAAAATGTATATAACTTAAACCTTACTTTCTATATGTAGTTTAGATTTAAATATACGTGGTTATTTTGATAGGAGAATCTTTTCTTATTTACCTAATCGCTTTTGTCGCCGATAATCCAGCTGGCATTCGCAGAAAGTAAACCGAGAAGTCGGTATTTTTTCGACCCCGAGATACATTCTAGATTTGTGCTGTTCCATCCTACGAGTTATTGATCTCCCTTTCCTTTCCGTAAAAGACAAAGCTGGCTTTCCTCTCTTTCGGGTAGGACTTCCTTCCTTTGCAATTGTTATTTACAAATTAATTGTCACGGAGGAAAAATACATGCGTGTCATGGGATAATACGAACGCTTACGTACATGTACATGTGACTGAACATATTGGGATTCGATCGAATTATTTATAAATCTTTTATGACTCCATAGTGCTGAAAGATTTTTGTATTCACGCATTTAAAATTATGTTAACAACTATGGACTAACAGCCATTTTATATGTTATACATGTATTATGTATCTGAAATGTTGTATGCACCAAATTAGATTATGAAATTCTAAACCATATGCAACTTTAATTTGAAAGTCCAATGATACATATTAAGATGTTTTTATGTGTTGTAATGAATTTAATAACTCCAAACTTAATAGTTTGGTCATCACAGAATTAGATAGAATTTATATTTGACAACAATTTGAAAACACGAAATCTTGCTTACTTTATATTTAAATGCCTTTGTGTGGTGTTATATTTTTTATGGGTGGGTTGGGGTCGGTTGGGGGAATCCGTGTTAAGAAAAGCCATGAGCATGTCATATTTACATGACTAATGTTCGACAAAACGTTAACCTTTATTAGAATGATTTTGGCTTCTGATAAAATAACACTAAATTTCGAAGTTGTTATTGAACTAGACTTATACAAGAATGTTGTTACGATGAAATTTGTACAGTTAGTACAGGAGATGTTGAATGTTCTAAAAACTAATATTATGAATGTTTGTATTGGCTTAAAGTGAGACATCATACCTGCTCTACGCTTCTTTATAGTGCAACCACAGTATAACATTAGTATATCATTAGTATATCATTAGTGTAATGTAAGTGGATTATAAGTATGACATTAGTATATCTCTAGTATAATAAAGGTAGAATATTAGTATAACTTTAACATCTTTGTATCCAAGTTCTTGTATCAACTAGTTTTAAATGTGTAGTGCAAAGGTTTAGGTGTCATAAGAGTTTATGTATAAATGTCTTCATTCATTTCAGTGTTCACTATTTACCCTGAATACTGATGGGGAAAAAAATGTAAAGGATTTGCAGCTCCTTTCCTTGATTCATCTATGTTCATTTATATTTAATAATACAACGTAAACTAAGATATCTGACAAAGGACAAAAATAATATTGTCATTTTAACTTTCAATGCATGACATAAAGAAGATTTGTTATAGATGGTTATACTGCTGGAAATCTTTCTCTAGTTGCTGATATCTAAATATAAATATGTCAGCAACAACAATTCTATCACTTTCTTTTGTATGTCTCGTATGTCCCATTAAACATATTTCAGTCATGATGTTACTGTTGGCTGGAAACAGATCATGTGTTGTATTCACTATGATATGTTTGTTTACACTTGACATTAGTTTATCTCAAAGTTGTTCGATACTATTATATACTATCTATTATGTTATGTTTCTATTTGCTGCTGAATCTCCAGTAATACAGTTCTGGAACCGTAACAGTTTTCACACGATACGATGTTCGTACGGTACGATTACGTTCGATGTACGATACCATGTGCGGTTTTTACACGATACCATACACGTTACTGTTTGATACCATACACGATATGCATCACGATAGAAAATCTACACGTTACGATGCGATACGGTGAACGCTTCGATACAACAAATGATAAGTAAGTGACGCCAATATGATAGCCTGCTTAAACATTGAACAAGTGTATAAAAATGTACCATGTTAAGACAAATTAATTTAAATCTGTAATTTCCTAACATTCTTACACCACTCTTCTATACACGTATATTTCAATTTTCTGCCCCTATTTCCCGCATCCGTATCTGCGTTTTACTGAAGTGAAATTTCACAGCCAGATTATGTGTGCTGGGATCTTCATACATGTATGATATGTCTTCAGACCGGGTGCAGGTGTTGAGCAATACAGCTAAAAGACCACTGCCCGTCTAATTTGAATAGAAACGTTGTGGCATAAAAATGACAATCTGTGTAGGGGCTTATAATCGCTCGCGTGATTTGTAGGTACATGTACCGAATAACCTACATAAATGGACTATATAGAAAATAAATAACATCAGAACCATACCATTGTCTCATACTCAACCCTTTTTCAAGCACTATTTAAATAAAAATTCGGTAAGGAATAGTAGAATATGGGTCAATCGGGAAAAAAACATAACAAACTTAAAAGATAGAAACAGAGCTATTACATAATAATCATATTATTATGAGACAAAATTGGACTAACAACCGACAAATTAACACCTCCACTTAATCCTTTCCATGTAGGGATCAAATCCATTAACATTAAAACAAATTTAGAAGACGTAATCGACGTAATTGATAAGATTATTCCCTTAGTTTAACTCAACTCAAATACTGAGTACTGAGATATCGCTACACACATGCACATCTACACCGACGGTAGCAAAGATACAAACAGCTATAGGAGCATGAGTTATTATGATTGAAAATCAACAGAATAAATAAACAAGGTCAATAATAAAACTAAACACTAGACATTCTATATTTAGATGCGAACTGTTAATCATAACCCATAAAATGTGTTCAAATACAAGAAAATTGCCGATCAACAATTTATTTACAAGCATTTCAGACAATTTACGGAAAGAATAGACAAGAACTAATCAAAGAAATACATAGATTAAAATACTAAAATACAAATGTAAGCAAAATCTCTAATATGAATTTGGAGATTGTAACTCACCATCATAATATAGCCTATGATTAAATATTACTAGACTCAGACTCGGATCCAGCTACCTAGGTGAAGAAAGTAAATCCATCCCCGCCCCGACAAAGCAGAACTAGTTATACGCGCTCTTAATCTTTTATTTTAGAATAAATGCATTTCATTAAAAAATTAATTAATAATATATGATAACACCTACATGAACTCAATTAATACAATGTCCAACCGGTATCATATCAAAATCAAACAATAACTAAAGTTTAAAAACGCACAAGACACGTGATGGGGTGAAATCTCTTTAAAATCTAAACATTCCTAATAAACCCATTCTTTGATTGGCTGGACCCCAATTTGGCGGAAGATTATGACTGCTCTTTGTTTAAAGGCATTACACCTCTAAGAAACTGTTTCTTAAAATGTTCACCATTGAAATGTTTTCTACTCCTGATTAGAGCTGGCACTTTTTGAACTAAAAGTGAACATGAAATCGGATGATTATGAACAAATAACACATTAAGTTACACACTAGTTACGAGGATGTTTTAAAGTGAAAAAGGTACGGGAAAAGTGTGTGAGTAGTTAAGCTTGGGCTGGTAATTCAGTCTGTTTAGTATATCGTATATGATATATATTTTAGTAGAGAATTAAATGTATTTAATGTATTTAATATCTTCTAGGAATTAAAGTGTTGCATTTTTATTAAATCTGCCTTTTTCCGCTGGTACACAAAGCAAAGACACGTGTGAATAATACAGGTCTTTGAAGCTAATCTCTTGCTATTGTGTGCTGCCTTAACCAAAACAGCACGGGCTTAAAGTATTTCTCTATGTCACAGTAAGGACAGTTCCTATTGGTGAACTTGCATTCTTTACCAGGGTAGCTTGATCCTAGTTTAAATTAAAAAACTATTCTAAACTAACGATATTGTGGCAGTTAATATTGAACTTAGAGTCCCACCAATATTTTCGAATATCTAAATTTGTGCGTTATTTATTATATTTATTTTATTAATTATAGCTCTTTCTCCATGGCTTGGTACCCACCCTAGGTTTATAAAGGCATTGAGGTTTTTTGACAGTAGACTGTAAAGACTATATTTGTCTGCTGACTTGCTTGATTTTGCAATGATTAGATATTATAACATTTTCTATTGTTACCCCAACGGTATTCTTTACAGTATCCATACTGACGTCAAGGTACATGCCGATGTGCGCTAGTTATTTTAGGAGAGTATGTAAATGGCTTCATCATCCTAAAAAGACTTACAAAGGACCATTTCGTTATAAGAGGAAATCGATTTAAGAACAGACCAATTAACACCCCCGGTCAACACGTTACGGATCAAACCAATCAACATAACAAACGGCTAAAAATCCTACTTCCTTTAAGATTAGTGGTGTCACAAAAGTGTCATCAATTAATTGGACTAAATCAGATAATATGATTCTGACAAGAACCATTGGTATAAGTCATGGTAAAGTACTTTATTACAGTCCAATCAGGATAGTACTAATGTCCATCAGGCCGTCTAAATATTCGTTCTATTGTATAATCCGAAGTATCCTAAGTTACCTCAGTGTCATTGTTGATTGCAGCTGTCGGCCATTGTTGTTACCGTAAACCAGTTTCTACTTGACACAATATGGTTGTCGTCGTTGTTATTTTCGTCATTGTTATATGGGAATAAAATTAAAGAAAGCTAATACATGTAGTTTATTTGTTTCTATTGTATATGTAATTGCATGTTATCATCATCATTTCCTACAAAATAGAAATTATTGTAGAAAACAACAAGCGATGTGACAAATAACATGTAATCTGTTTTACTACATTAAAATGATAGTGTTTATGGTGGTAGTGTGGTGAAAGCATGTAGCGCGTAGAACGGAGAAACTGATTTGCCGATCGATGGCATTTTTTACTCTCGTCTTTCCATCTTCTCATGAACAGGATGCTACACATTTACTCATTTACTCTTCTCTGGTCATATTTTTTCTTGATACAAAGTCAACTTCACTTTTAATCATTGTTTGTGTAGTTTTTATAATCGAAATGAAACCCCTTTCTTTTCTAAACACTATATGGACATTTATTTTTCAATGACGTCACTACTTTCGTTATAACTTATCAAAGAAACATCTGCGTTTGGACATTTATTCAAATGGATCGGTTTTCTTTTCATTGCTTATTTCTTACTTACTTGTTTATTTTGCAAAAAGAAGATTTGCAAGGCAATATCTGTGAACGTGTATTCCAGAAACCTCTACCAAACAGAGATAGGCATTTAACATATTATATAAACAAGGTGTGACGGAGTATGATATGTTGTAGTGATGAAGAAGGTAGTTGGGATGATAGGTGTGGTGAATACGGCGGTGTTGGTGTTGGTGATAGTGATGATAGTATTGCTAATAATAGTACGGTTTGTGCCGATATACCTTTGTCTGGTAGTAATTACAATGTTAAGATTTGTGGAGAAATTGTTCGCTTTTCAAGTGAAACAATGTCAAAAAAGCAAGTACCCCTAAAAATCAATTGCACTGCACTATTTTCGACAGAACAAAGGTTGTTTCAAGAATTGTGATACTTAGAAAACATGTATGTTAGGGATGTGGTTACTTCCTCATACTTCTAGGGCTATATAGAAGAATTTATGGTCCATATAAAATAACAAAATAATCATGCTGTCAAAACAACAAGAGCTAGAGTTATAACAAGGCGTCAGCACTTGGAATCTTATTCAAATGGATCGGTTTTCTTTTCATTGCTTGCATTTGAGAAACCCATCAGGAAGTGCGAGGTTAGAGCTCTGTAAAAACGGTTTAAGTCCATATTGCCGACTGACCGTTCCAAGGCGGTAACTGTCCTGTTTGCTCTTATTGTTAAATGACTCATCACATATTTGTTTCTTACTATTACATTCGGCGTGCATGTGAATACCTTGGTCCTGTGTCTTCTCATCTTTTGTTTATGTTGCAATGCTCATGGGACTTTGTCTTATATATTCTTATTATAAACATTTATACACATATTCCTTTGGTGGTTCTCTACCAAATTGTTCAAATAACTTTTATCCGTGAAGACATGTTTGTCAGGTGCGTAGCCATTGTCAATATATTTAGCTTAATGGTAACACTTTAATATTCTTTTTCGCAGATATAACCACATAAGGAGCTTCAAAATTATGTTAACATTTCAATATGGTGGCCCTCTATCAAAATGGTCTAACCAATATTTTGATCTTTCAAAAGAAAACACGGTCGCCAGAGTCCAATGTCTCTCTATGGCTATATAAAAGCAATCGATAACCAGCAGCCAGGAAAATGCCGTGGTTTACTATCAGTCAGGACATTAGTACAGGAAATGGCGTGTAAACAGAAAACTAATCCTTTTAGTCTTAATAAAAAGCTGCGAGATTTTGTAGCACGTTGTGGGTTAAAATGTGGTCAAACTATGTTATGCTAACATGTTTAACGAAATTTGAAAAAAAAAAAAACTAAACTAAATCGTAATATTTTATCTTTAATTTAAACTCATGAGATGACAAAAATACATCTAAGTGCATTTGCTGTAGAAGCAAGCAGATAAATATATTATATATGTTTAAATACATGCAGATAATTGTGGATCATTTTCCCCATTTGGGGTCCCTCATTTCTGTTATTCTCTCCCCTCTTCTCCACCTTCCTCCTTTATCTCCAGATACTGACGGACGTTCTTTTTATTTTCAGAATAGAATATAAAACGTAATAAAAGAAATAAAATATTCTGAACATCATGGACAAACTCATATATAAATCCTTATCAGATTTAACGTTTTGTATCTGTTAGTATTTGTTTAGTGGATCTTAGCCTAGAAGGAGATAGGTGATCATTTCTGAAAAAAAATCATTGTGCTTAATATAATAATAACCCATTGTCTTTGACAACACTATTGGTATTCTTTCGTTTAAAGACGAAAAAGTACACATTTAACATCAAATCAAAATTGTTATAAGTTACTTTGTACAAACAGCACATGTCAGCTCTCGTCCATTCACGTAAGGCGGACACGGCAGAGAGCCACATCGAGCCTCAACCGGATAAAACAACACCCCGTTTAGAAATGGCGAACCACCTTCGAGTGTCTCGGGCTTTTCGTTTAGACAAACATGCTGTGAAGCTGCAGCGTGGTTATAATATCCAGAAATAAGATATCCATTGTATTCTCTTGTCCAACCACCTGGACAATCGGTCTTTCCTGGAAGCATCATCTTACTGGGTCGCGTCGATCGGCACACTGAGCAGGGTACATCATGATTATTTAGTGAACTGTCTAATTGATTTTCGTACTCTGCTCCGAAAATTGCACCTTGAAAGTTCACTGCGTCGTTGTAAATACCCCATTGCGGATCTTTGGGCAGACATAAGCGGTCCACAGCCCCTCCTGTATGTGTAGAATGGGATCCGGCTGCATATCCATCATAAACCTTGTCAGTGCCGTTGCTTGGACACATTGTTCTGCCCCATCGTATGTAAACAGATCCCCCGCCAATAGAATTCCGGAGGTTGCTTATATCTGTTAAGATGTCTGAAATGTGTATTTAGAAGATATTCTGAAACCCAAGACACGTCCAATTCAATATATCTCAACAGTTATATTAAGGAACTGCAGGTGCTGTCAACCAGCGAAGGTTTGTGTCAATCTGATATTGGTATTCTAATGTACGGGCCTTTAAAAGCAGTCTTGAATTCAACCATTGCAAAGTGACAATGTATATTTGTGTTTAAGCATCATTTAAACGATTAAGGCATTTTCAAACATTTTCTTGCACTACCACAGCTGTCATGATTTGTAAGTATGACGTTGTGTAATGTCCCCAGTATAGAACGATTGTGAAAATCAATTTAAATTAATACACTTAATTGTGATCCAGATGTTTTGATTTATTGCGCGAAATCACACTTCTAAATAAAATCCACTAAGTTCCTAGAGATATCGTGAATGAAAATGTATTGACAAAATATTCTCGCGCGTATTTGTATTAAATGGTTTGGTATGCTTGTTTTTACTGATTTGTTGCAAAATACACTTCGCTTGGGCGGTGAGACGCGGAAACATATAACCATGAATGCCGTGCCAACACATTATATTTCTAGAACAAGAACTCCCAAAAGTGGGAACAGCGGATAATCAAAATTATAGTAATCTAACACGAGAAACCTGTTTCTGCAGGCATTATGTAACCCTGCTCATTTTAACATAGCCACTAGCTAACTAAATGTTGTTTCATTTACATCACTTAAACTGATAAACTACTTAAACGCGCAATTACGCATTTTATGTATCAGTTTTGTGTAGTTTTTATTTTTAAATTATTTTACGAACATAACTAATTCTTTGTAAAAATAAATAATGACCAAGTCAGATTACTCTTACTGACTTATTACATTCGATTATTTGTCATAGCTTTCTTGTACAAATTTCAAAAATATATGCAAGTTTTGTCCTTTCGTATGTTGTCAATGTATTTATCATGCAAAGTGACAAACCAGTATTTACATCGTGATCCTTAACGTTATGTGTATAACTAATGATATTTGTATTAAAGGACGTCGATTTTAAATAAAGAGAACAGCTACAAAACTTTTAACGGAGTACAACGAGTTTACCCAAAGTCACTTTTAAACGTTTTTACCACTATTATCGTTAAAGTGACTTGGTAACGGTTTCATATAGTTATATTTCGCAAAGAAGCACGTGGTTTGCACTACATATGTATTATATTGCACTTCATATATATTATATTTATTTTCTGTCACTATCAACATATGCTTTGTACTTTACACAATTCCTTTGCAATATAAACTTAGACCAAGTTGCTTAAAACATCCACAATAAAATTATAAACAAACTACCGTTACTTAAGAGTAAATTTTATTTTTCCTTGCTTAAGTGAACAGAACTAAATAAAATATGCATACCTTCATCTCTGAGAGCGATGTTGTTTATTTGTTGCTCTAGATGCTTCAGTCGATCCAGCAGATTTGTTTGGTTGATGTCCAGGTCTACCAGCTTTTCAAGCACCCTGTACTCGTATTCAAACTGTGTCTGGGCTCTTACTACAGACACCCACGAGTACAGAACAATCATACAAAGACGCGTTGCCATCATTTTCAGCTACAACAAACTTTAAATTAATTTGATATACGAAAGGAAAGATTGTAATTCATTTAGCTCTACGAACACGTTCTTGTAAACTATTTTGATGTATACGACACCTGGTATTTATAGGATGCGTTTTGGGTGTGCTCAAGTTTAGTTTGAGGGAGTGAAAGGAAGAAATTCCTTAGCCGAATTTTAATTGCCGTATGAAAGGGAAGCAAACGTGAATGTAAACAAAAGACAGGACGAAATATCTATAAAGACATCGTTTAGGTTTTTAAATGGTGTAGGAAAATAATATATTCATAAAGTATAAATTATAGTTAAATTAAGAAGGCAAATAATGAGTACACTGTATGGTCATTCGAAAATACATTTTTCTTCCTGGAAAATTATGTCGTTTAACGTGTCCCAGTATAAAAAGTAGAATAAATAGTTTTTTTAAGATAGAACTCCTTGTCTTGAAACTCGATTGCTACCAAATGATAGCAGGACATTATTTGATATAAAAATATGACAAGGCACTGTAGGAATAAAATCATACATTGAAATGAAATAGCATTAGACAGTGAATAATTAAGCAATTTAAAAGTTAACATGACAAAGCATTAAGGCGAGACAGAAATACATAAAATAGACAGTTACCGCCTTACAACCAGCACACTACCTGACCTATTACCTTTATAAGGGGGAGAAAAATATACTATACAAAAGTCAGCCTTAATGGCCTAAGAGATCGCGTTGACGCACAATTCAAATTTCTGTTGTGGTTTCTTTTCTGATAGCTCGTAATAATGTTAGGATATGGCCATATATATAAGGTCAGAATTAGAATATAGAGTGTAGGACAAAAGAACCCAGGACAAACACCTCAGTCCTATCAGGTGTCTATTTGTAAGACTTTTTTTCGAGTAGAACAAAACGCCGCCAGGGATTTTTCCAAGGCCAGAAAATTTCCCTTAGGTCTTTTATATCTAAAGCTAGCCATCATAAAAACCCCTGAACCTTTTTCATGGATTGACAAGGCATAGTCTTCTTTCTGCTTTTACAATATATATCTTTGTGCAATCTAATTGTTATTGTAAACTATGTAATATATATTTAGCAAATATATACTGAATAGTTGAAAAGTTGAACAAAAAAATGAAAAAATATCCATACACAAAATATGCCGTATTTATATTTGATCGATCTTCCACAGATCGATAGAACATAATATATATCTATAATTATTGCAATACTTAATAACCCTATTTAGACCTTCTAAAAGTTGTGTTATTTCTTACTACGCAGCATATCTTTGGCACTTAATTGTACTGTTGACAAGTTAAATAATTTGAACTGGTGTTTTATACAGGTATAATTGGATGACAAATTATCACATACTTATATGTACAAATTATTATATAAATATATGTTACAGTGTATTTATATTGAATAGGCCAGTGACCTTATGTATCAATAAAGCACATCTATCCAATACGGTTCTGTGATTCTATTCGCAAAGTGCTTAACTGAATGGGTGAGCTTTTGTCAGTCATGGTTGTGAGGAGATATCAGACTGGAATCCAAAAACTGAATCCCAGAATTGGATCATAATTGTTTGATGTTATATCTATTGACTATGTTTGCCTTTATTCATTTGAAATAATGAGGTTAAATAAAAATAAGCATGTTATTACAATAACTGTTCATATTTCAAACATAATTCAGAATTGTGTATGGGCACCTACCCCCAACTTTTTCACCCCGAACAGCCAATTTCCGGTAAGTAAGACGCCGCCAACATCTACGCTCGCGGTCAATACATGATCAGCAAGATGGTTCCCGGTGGAGATTTGCCATGTGCTTATAACCAACACCAACATCATCGCCGAGGCCTGGAGACTCCTTGAGCATAAGTTCGACTTGATGTACCCCAAGAGACCCTTTGTCCACTGGTAACCGTAAGTATACGAAGGATAATCCAAAGTTTAAAGGATTGTCTTGATTTAAACTATACTTTTTGTCCGCTGGTACGCCGGAAAGGGTATGGAGGTGGGAGAGTTCTCAGAGGTTCGTAACATAATAACAGCATTCTCGTGCCAACTTGATTAATATCATTTTGTTATAACGACACTATAACAGTGTAAATGAAATTAATCGAAATAAAAATATGCTTTTATATAATTGATAATCTAATTAAAGCTCAAAGATTCGTATACTTGGTTTGAATTTATTTCATTGCAAAGTCACTTGATCATTTGAATGTACAGTTCCTAATAATATTTTTATTATACACTAAAATAAATTACTGCATACAATTTAATGCAATTTATGATAGACAGATGCGTAGATGTCAAAAGTGCTCTTCTGTGAAACCTTTGTTTACTGAAATTCCTGAAGACTTAAAATTGTTTTGACGTGTATCCTAACCAAAATTGTTTAATACTACATTAATTATTTATTATATTAATTTCGATATTCATGACTGTACATACAGAGCGTTCGTTATCTATGGTTGACAATGTTAAGCCCACACAGATATCGTTCGTAATATAATCTTAACTTGACGTATACAAAGAGTAATCCGAAGTTTAAAAGGATTGTCTTGATTTAAACCATATTTAATGTAGAAATATAAAAAATATGTATACCATCTTATTCAACTTGGGGTTTTTATCGTTTTATTCGGTTTTTGTAAGTATTTTCAACCGTTTTACCACAGAGGTTATTTGAATACCATAGTAACGGGTACCTGGCGCAGTCCAATACTAAGTGAAAGTGTTGGTAATTATTCCGCATTTATCGTAAAATCTGGAAAATGTACACTTTCAAAATGGGACCAAACGTATTTAAATGATATAAGTTATAAGTTATGAAATAGCGACTCGCCATACGTACATAAAGTCATAATCACGCTGTTTTCAAACTAAGCGAATATCTCAACTTCGTCAGGAATTACATATTTATGATTTATTATTTCATTTAGTCTGTATTTTCCTCACACAATTTTAAAGTATTGTTTATCGGAGTGAGTCCAAAGGTAAACTGTTTTGACTTTCCCTATATTTATTCAAGATGAATATTTTTCGTTTTAGTCATGATACATACGGCATGCATTTTAATATCAAAATATGCATAAATACATGTAACTACACTTTTTTTACACCCCCTAAAGTCTAAGCCCCTACGTCCCAGTTCAAGGTGCAACAGCCAAAGAGGGTTTTCCTGCAGCAAGGGGCCAGTCACCCCTTCTGCGGAAACCAACGACTACAGAAACTGAAACGCAGAAAACCCAAACTCTTGGGACCTCAGCGGGTGACATCGAGAACGAAAGTATGACGTCTAGTGATAGACCGAGAAGTTACCTTCTGAATCCTAAACACACCATCAACATATAACACGGGAGCCCAGAGACATTTGTTTCACATCTCGAGTACGAAAGGTTTGACCCCTGGAATGGATAGGACACTACCCCAGGACCCTGAAAAGGCATTTCTTAAGTTCTGGAAATGTGGATAACCAGTAGAGGGCGCCACCAAAGAAGCCAAAAAATTTGATTTGTTTCACACCCCCATGTACATCCACCAAACCTTTGCCGAAATGTTCTGCCATGGGGTCTATTGACAAAATATGATTTCTTAAGTTCACCAATTGTGGACTTAGGGGCTTAAGAAGGGTCTAAGCGGCCCAAAAAATCACATTTAATTCACATCTTGAGTACATCCATCAAACTTGGCTGAAATGTAGTATATGACCAACTGTTTGAGAATCCATGATTCTTAAGTTCATCTGTTGTGGACAAGGGGGCTTAAGAAAGGGCCAAAGTGCGAAAATACCGAAAATAGCAGATTTAATTCACATCATGAGTACATCCACCAAACCTCTTTCAAAATGTTGGGTTTTGGGATGACACTCAGAATCAGTCTTTCTTAAGTTCCGCAACTGTGGATAAGGGGTCTTAAGAAGGGCCTAAGTGACCCCCAAATTCACATTTAATTCACATCTCGAGTACATCCATCAAACTTGGCTGAAATATAGTCAATGACCTACTGTTTAAGAATCCATGACATTTTGGGTGAAAATAAAAAGGTATGAAAAAAAGTATCACTAAACAAAATTTTATTATATACGTTTTGTTACAAAATCAAATATTTGACTGATCTGAATGTGCGCTTCGTGTTTTAGCAATGATGATGTTAATTGGCACTAAACCCTTGACCTATTATGCTTTACCAGCGTGATCTTCAAATTGAGATGTCACAAGTAGTGCCATCACTGCTTTCAAATGAAAGTAAGCAACATCAGTCAAGACTAACATAAATAGCATCAAATAGGGGGTGCGTCTTATCTATGAGTGCGTCTTACACATGAGATTTTACGGTATATGTAGTATGGGTGATAACAGGAAATTAACCATTGATCTGTAAAGAATGTCCCAGTAAAATAGTGATACCAAAACATCATGGCATATCAATATTTCATTAACATTTTTCAGGGCTATTGCTCTTTTGGCAACGCTACAAATGTAACAAACATTTATGTCATGAATAAGCTCTGCTCTGAACATGTCAACTAGTGAAAGTCAACTTTCGAATCTCCTGAGTACTGTATACCTAATACTTTTACAAAAAATATGATTGATTACAAAATAAATGAACTTACACAACTAAAACAACATGATTGTTATAAACTCTGAACATGTCAACTAGTGAAATCCATCTTTTGGATGTCTCGAGTACAGTATACCCAATAGTTTCATACTATAATTATGCTTGATTCCAAAATGAAGCTACACAACTACATAATTGTTTTCAACTCTGAAAATGTCAACTAGTGAAAGCCATCATTTAAATCTCTGAGTACTGTTTACCCTACAGTTTCATAATATTCCTTGATTAACAAAAGGAAACTACAAAATTAAAATTGAACATAGGCCCCACTACTACCATGTACCTGAATACTAGTGAAGACTTCAATTCAATACAGTCTGTCTTAAGAACGTTTGCTAACCTTCAACTGGACTCTTTCGCAGTGGTTTACATCTACAGTTTAGAGAAAAATACAGTTTAGAAAAAAAAATGAATAGGATGCAACTTCAATTTTGCAATCAAAGACAGGTTAAGTCACGTCTGAACATGATTGCAACCACTACTGCTCTTCATCAGAATCTTCTAACTCCTCTGCATCGCTGTCATCATCTTCTTCATCAGAAGAAGCCGCTTCAAAACTGTCATTGTCATCAATCTCATCGGCGCCTTCATTGTCCTCTGGCACAAGAGAATCAGGTAACTGAGGACCATCGGACCAAACTGGGGTGTAAATTCCATTCTCCAGCATCCATCCATTATCTTCTGAGGGATGTTGAACGAGTTCTGCCTGATCAGCATCAGCCCACATTTTTGAAACAAATGCCACTCGTTTCAAATGACACATGACCTCAGCTTCACAAGGCGGCAGACCACTGGCATCGATCCCTTTGAGTTTTTCGAGAGGATTTTTGCCTTTCATCTTTGGTTTATACACCGTCTCAAAACGTTTGTACCTATGGGAGTTTAGTGAAACCTTGGAGTTTTCTCGGGCTCCATAAATACTAGCCGTGAATTTGAGAAGGACCTTACGGCTTCTGTCATCTTTGGGTTTCGTTGTGATTGTTTCGAAGGCCTTCTGCACATCGGTGTTCTTCAGAAATTTGGCAAATGGCCTAACCTTTCCCTTCTTTACAAATGCTGAGGTATAGTCTGAACCCGTAAATGCATGAAACGCTGGTAACGACCTGCAAACCCCTGGCCCTAGTGAACTTTGTATCTCAGTGATGTTGATGAACCTTCGATTCTTCTTTGACACTGTTCCCACATCCATCCAGACTCTCCTGTCTATTTTCCCACAGTGATAGACTAAGAGCACAGCAATGTCTGTGTCATGGGCTCTGACAACTATGTCTCCTCTGTGAGCAAGCTTATCAGCCTCAATAGCATGACGTACAATCTTGGTGTCTGCCTCTTCGTGATTTGACTTGTTCTCAGGAATGCAATGACTCTCAACCTTTCCACCAACATTCACGTAGTGGAAGCAGTCCCCAGATGGAACATCTAGGACCACTTCACAATTCCCAATAACCGAAGCATAAGAGTCATCCTGCCATTCCCGTGATAGAAATACTGGCAATTCCCGCTTGAAAGATCTGGATTCTAACGCCTTTGAAAGGTCCTTTGGCCTTCTTTGAGATGAACCAGTTATGACATATGGTTGGCTATCCTCTCTGGTACCCACACGTCTAGCCCTTTCTGCATCTTTTAGGGATGGTTGAGGGTAATCGTCAAATGCTATGAAAATCCTACGAGTTTTCCTTACAGCAATGGCTTGTGACAAGATGCTTCGAGCAAGTCCACCATAGTGTGGAGGGATGGTGATGCTAGGTGGGAGAATTCGCAACATGAAGTGAAGATGTGTGGCAAGTCCAACTCACGCTGTGCAGCTAGCATGACTAGACGACCCATCAGATCCCTAGTACATTTCAGAACCACAACCCTTCTGTCTAAAGCCTTCTTGTTCTTTGCACCATTTTCCGCGAAAGTCTTCAGAGAAGCCCGCCTTACAGTTTGTTCAAATCGCTTCTCATCAGCCACACACTCTTTAATGAACTGCTGATGGAGAGCTCTCCCATTTTCTGGTACATTCAGTAGGCTCTTGCATACTTCATCACTAGCTGCTTTACCGGTGTGGATGTTGAACAGCTTCCCACTTGACTCCCTTCCAAATGGATTACAGCTTGACCTGACCTGTTCCACTACCTTTGCAAGGTCCCTGTTGTCATGTCTAATCCGAGATGGCTTGAGTTCTGCCTTGGTGTCCTCTTTCTGGGATATGCCTGCCATTTCCTGAACCAGGCTCACAAAGTTGGCACGTGTTGACTTTGTTACCATCCATCTCAGCCTTGCAGCATAGTTGTTGGTAAATGCTGAGATCCCTGTTAACCTGGAGGCAGCATCTGCATTTATAGTTTGCTCCAGAGTCAGGTCAACTGGACATCTGCTGAAGGGATGCTCTGTTCGTCGTATCCCGAAAGCTCCACTGTCAAGTATATCCCTCAGGCCGGGGTGGGAATTCTCCATGTTGATGAGATCCAGCTGAAATTTGGTGAGCCATCTGCAATAATTTGGGTGGTTTGCTGCAAAGAAAAGACCAATGACAGGGCTCAGGCACTGAACAGGCACTGAACATAGAGGTCTATGTCATTCGTTCTGATGGCACGCTCAAGCTCATGGTAAGTATGGATGTAATCCACATACATGAGCCAGAATTGGGCTGTAGCACCATGTTCACCTCTCCTGGTCAGAGTTGTATAGGCCTCGTACTGTGTGACACAAGCTGTAAATTCACTGGAATTCAGAGCAGAATCAACTTCATCTTTCTTCCCCATGCTGCAATTATTAACCCACGTGATAAAGTCGTCTGTACTATCGTAGGATTCTAGGAATTTGCGGAATTTGTGTAGTGTCTCAAAGGCGAGGGCAAGAATAGGATGTAACCTCTTGCATCGGTTGAAGTGTTTTCCTGCCAAGAAGCCATTCAAAGATCCAGGGGCCAAAACATCTGACTCAGTGAGCATCTCTGGCCCCCCAGATTCAGCTATCAACTTGCCTATGGCCTTGAAAAAGGCCATTTCTGTGTGAAAGGACCCAGGCATAATAAACACATTGTCAAACCTAGGGGCTTCAGTTATTTGAATCTGCCAGGCTGGTTTGGCGGCGTTGAGGTCATATGTCACAACCCCATAGGCCTGGTTACATTCCTCAGCACATTTCTGGGTTGTGACCAGGGTTTCTTGAATTACATCCAGACTTGTAATTGGCTGCTTCAGGTTTGGCATGTATCTCACTTCCTGCCTTGGTAAGGGATCTTCAGATAAAATGGCATTGAATCCAACCCACATTGGGACAGCAGTATTACCAATGGCATGGCTTATCATCCACATCAGGTCTACTTGTCTGGCCCTGGTGTTGACATCTTGAAAGTTCAGGTCTGTCGTTCTGTAACTAAATTTAGTCATCTTTGGCACCTTCCTGTATGGAGCGAATGGTTGTCCAGTGTCCACATCCAGTGTTCTTTTTCTGCTGTTCTTTTGTTGGGTTGCTGGAGCTCTGTTGGTAGGCCTGTCTCTTCCAACTTCAACAGCATCTGCTGTAGGCACATTCTGGTAGAGAAAACCCATCGTGTCATGTAGCGTATCGGCGCCTGAAAGGGTCTGGGTGAATTCATCATAATTATCAAACGCTAAACCCATCGTTCTACCAACTACCGTACCCTCGGGGCACAAAAACTGCCTATCCTGGATCTTCTCAGCAGTGGCTGTCTCCAACTCCTCAAGTTTATTGTAGTTCAGACAGTGACCAAACCTGTTTAAAACTTGGACCATCTTCTTACTACCTGTTACTGATTTGACAGACATACCAAGAGTGACATGTTTTGTTGGCTTGGCTTTGCCTTTGTTCACTATGAAAAGGGCATCTTGAGCAGCAGAATCTGCTCGACGCAGAACGGATTCAGAGTACTTATCTGCATTACCACCAAACAGTACCCTGAAGAAACTGACCACCAGCTCAGGAGGTGAAGAGTCACCATCTTTGAGATCATCTAGCGTGGGCCCTTCTGGAAAGCAAGTTTTTGAACACTTAGTAACTGTTTGCGCATTAACAGGGCAGCTCTGGTGATAAACCTTTCATCTGTAGAGGTGTAATCATAGACATTTCGGACAGCAGTGTCATCAAGGCTAGAATTGTAGATGATGTTACTAAATTTTTTCCCAGGAGGACTTAGTATTCTGATTCGATCACCAAATATACCTGTCAAATACCTAGACAAAGAAAACACAGTGTTTCTTGCAGTTTCAGACGAAGTCAAGCACAAATCAGTATAACGTTCGTAGACTGAGGTCATTAGTTCAGGCCTATTGTTTATAATCACGGACTGTTCAATGTATTCACAAATCTGCGAAAGCGCCTCTGCATCTTTGGATGGGACTGTGGATGGAACTGCTGTTGGCTTAGCAGCTCGGGCAGCTGACAAAATGTATGCACTTTTGCAAGAATTATGGTACCGCACCTCTTTGGCGATTAGGTCGATATCACCACAAACCTTTGGAAACACAACTTTGTCCTTCAGGGCCTCAGCTGCTTTTTGAATGGTTTGAGCAGCCTCCAATGTTTCACAATTGCCAGTTGTTTCAACCTGACCATTCTTAAGTCTTTTTCTATATTTCCCACAAAAAAGGCACTCTCTAGGGAAGATCCCTGTTGAAGATACTGTGGGGACTGGAGAGACTGAAGAACGTAGTTCAACGTTTGACGCAACATCACCCGTGCTGGCAGTTGCACTCTTAGCAGTTGAAGTTGGTACGGCAGTGAAGTTCTTGTAGCAGTTTGTGTGATATCCATCCCTCTCAGATGGATTCTCTGGCAAGGTTATCGTGACTGCATAGTAGGTGGATGATTTGAAGTTTTTTTCTGCTTTCGTCCCTCGGCTGCTTCCCTTATCTTTTTCCAAATTCCCTCTGTAATAGGCAACACATCCTTTTCCTTGGCCGTGGATTTTATATGGAGGATACAAGTACGGTCCATTATCTTCAACAAATCCCTGAAACGAAGCAAAAAATAATCTGAGAATACATTACATGTCACCCTAGCTCTAAGTATACTTGCAAGTTTTTGTTTCTCTGCATTTTCTTTTAGATTATGAAGGTCTCTGTATTGATGAAGTTATAAAAAGACTCTATGCCTGGGATAAATCATGTTTTAATGTAAAATAACTGATACCAGTCATATCTGAACTTGTCTGGATCATGCAAAAGCAATTAAGGTACACATGGGGAGGGTTGTTGCGTCTGTGTCTCTTAGAAGGGTGACCAGGCTCTTCTTAAATGATGACTGAATGAGCAGAAATAGTCATAAATTTGCTTAATTTGGTGGAGATCCTTCAATTTAGAGGCAGAAGACCTAACCCAATGCAACTGTAATGGAACTGAGAGCAACAGACTATTTGTGACCACATAGATTTCTATTCAGAAGGGACATGATGATAGAATCTGGAGTGGGATATGGGGCAGGGCAGGGGGTACAAAAAAAGAAACAAACTGTTTCCTTACCTTCTTTCAAATTTTCATCAATTACTCATATAACTAGCATTCTCAAATAAGTATTAGCATTCAGTCACATGTCATTTTTACCATGATTTCTTCACACTGTAACGTTCTACCTGCCATTAATAAAAGGAATTATAGTAGCGGTAAATATACTAAATTACTCCACTCCACACAATTTACTATCTACACTAAATATTAACCACTTATTTAGCTAACGATAATATAAATCGGTACCTGATAATAATTCCAATCTGTTCACATTACATTGTCATTGTTAACTTGTGATGATCTACGATCGTTTTTACCAAATAACAAACAACTAGGTAAATATAACTTCACTGCCTTGTATGCGAAACCCTTGGTCTTCATTCTTACTTTCATAATGACGTTAAAGAGTAAGTGCGATATACGTAATACGTGACGTCATCTCGCGTGGATTTTCAGTATATAAAGCGCGGCGCGAAGTCCTGGACTATATTTCAGCCAGGACTATATTTCAGCCAAGTTTGATGGATGTACTCGAGATGTGAATTAAATGTGAATTTGGCCCTTCTTAAGACCCCTTATCCACAGTTGCGGAACTTAAGAAAGATTGATTCTGAGTGTCATCCCCCAACCCAACATTTTGAAAGAGGTTTGGTGGATGTACTCATGATGTGAATTAAATCTGCTATTTTCGGTATTTTGGCACTTTGGTCCTTTCTTAAGCCCCCTTGTCCACAACAGATGAACTTAAGAATCACGGATTCTTAAACAGTTGGTCATATACTACATTTCAGCCAAGTTTGATGGATGTACTCAAGATGTGAATTAAATGTGATTTTTGGGGCCGCTTAGGCCCTTCTTAAGCCCCTAAGTCCACAATTGGTGAACTTAAGAAATCACATTTTGTCAATAGACCCCATGGCAGAACATTTCGGCAAAGGTTTGGTGGATGTACATGGGGGTGTGAAACAAATAAAAACTTTTGGCTACTTTGGGTGGCGCCCTCTACTGGTTATCCACATTTCCAGAACTTAAGAAAGGCCTTTTCAGGGTCCTGGGGTAGTTTCCTATCCATTCCAGGGGTCAAACCTTTCGTACTCGAGGTGTGAAACAAATGCCTCTGGGCTCCTAGACTAATAGCTGCATGGAACTTGCGGACTATGTATGAAAACAGCAAAGCAGCACAGATAGCAAAAGAGATGAGGAGATATGACATCAAAATCCTGGGAATTAGCGAAGCTAGATGGACTGGAAATGGGAAAATCAGATGCAGTACCAGTGAAACCATCATTTACACTCTTAAAGAAAGGGAACATCAAAGTTGTGTAGCTATCATGATCAACAAGGAAACAGCAAAATCAGTAACTGAATGGTACCCAGTAAATGTATGCTAGATTTGACTCCAAGCATATAAAACTAAGCATCATACAATGTTACTCACCAACCAATGAAGCAAATGATGACGAAAAAGACACTTTCTATAACAACGTACAGAGCATAATCTAAAGAACACCAAAACACGATATGATCATAGTCATGGGAGACATGAATGCCAAAGTTGGAAATAATAATACCGACAGAGAAACCAGCCTTGGTAAGCACGGCCTTGGAGAGATGAATGCGAACGGCGAAAGAATGATGGACTTCTGTGAAATTAATGGTCTTGTAGTCTGCAACACTTTATTTCTACACAAATATATACACAAGTACACATGGATATCACCAGACAAAAGAACAAAAAATCAGATAGATTACGTAATAGTAAACAGACGATGGAGAAGATCAGTAATTGATGCTAGAACATACAGAGCGGCAGATGTAAATAGCGACCATGTCCTGCTACAAGCAAGGATCAAGCTGAAACTAAGAGCAACAAAGAAAACAAACACTAGACGGAAATTTGTTGTACATAAACTAAAACAACCAGAAGTAATAAATGAGTTCACACTTAAGTTACGTAACAGATTCTAAGCCCTAGAAACAGAAGATCAAACAATATCAGAAAAGTGGAATAACATTTCCACAACGTTCATATCTGCAGCAGAGGAAACGATAGGATAGAGAAAAAAAATGCTAAAGAAGAATGGTTATCAGATGAAACTTGGAAATTAATAGAAGACAGAAGAACCATCAGAGGAAAGATTCATGACAGTAATGATGAGAACCGTAAAAAACAGCTCTCAAAATCATATAGAGAAAAAGATAAAGACGTAAAGAGAAGTGTTAGAAAAGACAAGCGAACAAGAATGGAGAAAAATGCAACAAAGGCAGAGGAGGCAGCAAGGAAGGGAGATATGCGGAAACTTAATAAGATCACAAAGTTAATGGCAGGAAAGTTCATCAACAACAACACCGAAAATGTAAAAGACAAAGATGGACAATTACTGTCAAAGGAGAACGACATACTGAAGAGATGGGCGGAACACTTTAAATCAGTTTTAAACCGTGGAGACCCAGATAGTCCACCTAACATAAACCTCGGCAACAACGACGTGCCAGAGCTCGACATTGATATAGAAGTTATAAGTAAAGAAGAAATAGAGAAAGCTATAAGGTGTTTGAAAAACAACAAGGCAGCAGGTGTAGATAATATTCCAGCAGAATTACTTAAAACAGACTTAGAAACATCAGTCAACGAATTCTACTCGCTATTTCTTAACATATGGCAAACAAACTGTATACCTGATGATTGGAAAAAGGACTCATAGTAAAACTGCCCCAAAAAGGAGATCATGCAGAATGTAACAACCGGCGTGGAATAACTTTATTACCAACAATCAGCAAAATCTTCACAAAAGTCCTTTTAGAAAGAATAAAAGATTAAATTGACAGTAAACTTCGACAGGAACAAGCTGGATTTCGAAGAGGCAAGTCATGTAGTGACCAGATATTTGTATTACGCAACATTATAGAACAGTCTATAAAATGGCTTTCCACCTTATATTTGAACTTTGTCGATTTTGAAAAAGCTTTTGACAGCGTGCACCGGGTGAGCCTATGGAAACTCCTCAGACTGTATGGCTTACCAACCAAGATCATAGAAATAATAAAAGCTCTACACGAAGGATTTGAATGTAGTGTCATTGTTGGTAACAACACCACTGAATGGTTTCCAGTAACATCAGGACTTAAGCAAGGCTGCCTCATGTCTCCCCTCCTCTTTCTGGTTGCCATAGACAAGGTTATGAGAGAAACCACCAAAGATGAAAGCAATAGCATTAGATGGAAAATGGACACCAAGTTAGATGATCTAGATTACGCAGATGACCTTTGTTTCATATCACCTTCACATCAGAACATCTGTAACAAAACTGAGAAACTCCATGAAAAAGCTGCACATATGGGTCTAAACATCAATCTAAAGAAAACCAAAGTTATGAGAATTAATGCACGGAATAACAACCCTGTACAAGTTAACACCAGTAATCTTGAGGATGTCCTTAGCTTCACCTACCTAGGTAGTATTGTCACAACAACTGGAGGAACTGATGAGGATATTACAGCTAGAATCAACAAAGCCCGTTACACCTTCTCCTTACTTAAGCCTGTATGGAACTCTTTCCAGCTGTCAAACAACACCAAAATTAAGATCTTTAATAGTAACGTGAAATCTGTGCTGCTATATGGATCAGAATGTTGAAAGATAAGACAAGATCTTGCACACAAACTCAGAGTGTTTATCAATAGATGTCTAAGGACCATTTACAAGAGCAGATGGCCAAGAGTAATTTCCAACAAAGCTCTAATGGAAAAAGCAAGACAACAAGACATCATGGTAGAAATAGCAAAACAAAAATGGAGGTGGACAGGCCATGTATTTAGGAAAGACCAAAATGATATAACCAGGGAAGCCATCTTCTGGACTGCTGATGGTAAGAAAAAAACGTGGACGACCAAAAATGACATGGCGAAGAACAGCAGAAAAAGAGCTAAAAGAATTTGGTCTGACATGGAGACTGGCAGAAGCTAAGGCGAGGGACCGGGCAGAATGGAGGGGCAACGTGGCTGCCTTAAGCGCCTGCTGGCGCGAAGAGGACATAATAAACTGGTTTATGATATGCATGTAAAATAACACAAATATTAATGAATTATATTAATATTATTATATAACGGTCAACTTAAATATGAAATAAAATAACCGCATGTGTAATATGTGTTTATGCAAAGGAATCCATTAATTCCTAATGTTATTACACAATTCACACATGAAAAACTGATTAAAGACAATATAAAAGAATATCAAATAAACACACGTCTCTTAGTGACAGAGACAATGGGTCTCGTAACATGAAATGCCTCTTTCATGCGTGCACTCTGCATGCGACGTGCTGCAATAGTCATAAGTTAAAACATGTCAGTCATTCTACGTTGAAGGAAAGAAAAGAATGTCATTTTGATAACGAATGCAAGATGTAGGTCAAAGTCAAGTTCACTTCAACTTTCTCAATAAGAAGAACACGTTTCCGTTAGAATAGTCATTAAAAAAGACGACAGTAGTCTTCTTAAATAACAGTTAAATGTAAATAAAGACTAAGTAAAAACTGCATTTACAAAACAACAAGACATGTGGCAAGAAGCAACCAGGCTAATGTTCTATAACGACACTTACCCTTGCCTGTCTAGCGGGTAACTGACAACTTTCCAGTAAGGTACAATTTCATGTTTCCGTGCGTTTTAAAATGCCCGGATGAATACTTACTCGCCAAAAACGAGCTACAATAAATCTTACTACTACAATATGAATTTAGTAAGAATCTGCATATAACTAACATGGACAAATCCTTAAAGACCAGACTATTGGTGCATGTTATCACTAAGTTTTAGATTTAGAATTCTTAATCTTGCAAGTTAGCCGACAAAAATATTAAACAATCTAAATGAGAATCTAAAAACATTGTTTCGTAAAGTTTATAAGATTATTCTTATTTAAAACCCAATTTTAAACATTAAATAGGTACCCCTCTTAGTATGACTAATTTTGGTTCAGTTATATTGAACCGTTTTAACTATTCTTTCATTTTATTTTTTTGTTTCGTGTGCATTTGCATTATTTATACTATATGTAACAATCAGTTTGCAATAACTCACAGAGTTGTAATAAACATGTCTGCACATTTCTGGTTATATCCCCACATACTTGTAAGGATATAAGGGGCTTACAATTTTGTTAGACTCACACGAGCAAGCGCTTTAAAATATCCCTTCCTTTGGTGGTTCTTTTTCAGGCATGTCTGTCAGGGTCGTGGCTATATTCCATATATCGTTTCATACTAAAACTTTGAAAACATTTTTGTCAGAAATTTACAAGATCTAGAGTTTTGGTAATATGTTTTAACACTGATAGATATTTACATAGGAGGTGTATATCATATCCTGAGGGGAAGTGACTCGGCTTATTACATTACTGAAGATGTCGATCTTTTAGAAAATGATATTTGTTGTTTTTATGCACTCGGAGATATATACTTATGCGGGGGTTTTAATAGTAGGTTTAGCATGAAGCTGGACTAATTTATTTTTTATGAAACCAATTATGCAATTGATGATATTAATTATGTGCCCGATACGACAATGGACAAGGCCTCACTAGACAAGCAGTGTAACTCTTTCAGGAATAAATTGTAAGACCTGTGTAAAGCGTCGTGTGTACGCAATTTAAATGGGATCGATTTTGGCATCGGTAGCTTTACCTTAATATCAAACACAGGATCTTCAGTAATCGACTATGTTTTAACTAGAGAGAATAAATTTGCACGTGCTTCATGTTTTACTATAGCTGCCAGTAATGGAGTGACCACTGTCCAGTGCAGTTGGCAATGTCTTGTAATAATTTTGTTCATCCTTAATTGCAAAGTTGCCAGTGCCAAATGATAGAACTGGCACATTGCTTTGAATAATTACTCAATATTAAATGCTGTGATGGAGTTTTCTGGTGTTATTAGAGATGTGACTGAGCAACTATTTATTATACATGTTGAACGTCAGAACCGCGGGTCATTTTCTGACGTGCCACTGGTCAAACACAAGGAGTGGTTTGATAGAGAAGGTTTGGAACTAGAACCGGTGTGCACGTGAGGATCTTTATTATAACAAGTCCGATTCCAATAAAATTATATTAATATGTAGTTGGAAAAAAGGCTCTCGTACAAAAACCCACGTGTACATTCAGCGAAAAATTGCTAAAATAGAAAAACTCAAATACTCTAAACCTAGTGCTAAATATTTATATTTATTTATTTATATTTAAATATTTTAGATGGTAAACCTAATATACCACTACATCAGTTTTATGATTTTTCTTGAAAATGACATATTTTAGAAGTACTAATAAAGATGCCGTGTTCTTTTGTAATCGGCATAATGGTAAAGATTGTACTGACAACGTCGTTGTTAACGAAAAGATAAGTGTTGGCGAAATAATGTCGGCAATAAAATGGCTCAAGTTTGGTAAAGCTGGTGTTATTGATTGTCTTTTAAATGAGTACTTCATTAAAAGCAATGATATCATAAGAGGCCACGTTTGCGATATTTTAATGATCTTTATTTTTATTCTGGTTACTATTCTGATGAGTGGACAAAAGGCTTTATTGTTCCTATTTATAAATGAGGTGCTAGGGGCAACCCAATTTTCGTGGTATCACTCTTTTAAGCGTATTTGGAAAACTGTTTACTTCAGTATTGAATAAAAGAATTGAAAAATTAACCGAACTGAACGCGTGCATTGGTGATAATCAATACGGTTCTCGAAAAGGTCAATTAACAATAGATGCTATTTTTGCATTAAACCGTATAGTTCAGCACTATTTGTTTAATAACAAACGTTTATATGTCGGAATGATTGACCTAAGTAAATGTTTTGACAGAATAAATAGAAATGCACTATGGTTCAAGTTACATAAAGTTTCAATAAGAGGTAAGATGTTAAGGCTATTTAAAACATATATAACCAAGTCAAATCCTGTATAAAAAGGTGCAATAGTTTCTCTGAATTCTTTTTTTCACTTCAGTTGGGCTTAGGCAACGGAAGGTCGCATCCCCAATGTTTGTGTCGTTGTTCTTAGATGACCTTGAAGAACATCTAAAATGCAATTCAACCTCCAACATTAATATTAGATATATTGTGTTCACTATGCTCCTTTTTGCTGATGATATGACTATATTGGGTGAGTTTCCCAGTGGTTTACAGGCCAAGTTAGATTTATTGTACGATTACTGTCAAAATAGAGCATAGAAGTTAACATCTCGAAGTCAAAGATAATGGTATTTAAAAATAGAGAAAATGTTCAAAATAATGAGAAGTGGGAAGTCACATTTTAGAGGTTGTAGATTAATTTATTTATATTTATATTTTCACTATATTTGGTTATCGTGTGACGTTACACATTTTCCAGCATGCAAAAAGCGGTCCGCCAGATTTGTGGTAAAGCCATTGTTTACGGATGTCTGCTTTCAATTCGAAAATTAAATTGATTATTTCGCGAAAGATGTAATGGCAACAAAGTGCGATCGGATTATATTAATACATTGGATTTATTGTCCGTAAATATGACTTGAAGCTGATTATTGGTGAAGCTAGATCCTAGACGTGTGCTTGGGTAGAACCACTGCGCACTGCAGGTTAGCTGGAAAACCTCCACGACTGGGACTGGAACTCGTGCACTAAGAGGCTGATGAGTTACATGTCAACAATTGCTTGTATAGGGGCACCGCTGAATTTTGGTTTTAAAGCAGGGTCATTTATTATTTGTTCTATTTCAATTCTTTACATCATGTTATACTGTTTTTGTCATTGCGCTAAGTTCCTGAAAACCCATTTTATGATTGTCATATTTATTATATGTAATCGAATATCATGCTTCTATTTTACTAAGCAGTCTTTTTTGTTTCTTAACCGCTTTTGCTTTTGCTCCTCGTGTTTATTGATAGATGAATTTACTGTCATTAAATAATTTGTTACCGTAAAATGTGTTGTTTTTATTTTAGAAATTGTGTGATTCTAAAAATAGTATTGGAACTTTAACTCAATATTCTATAAAATTATAATTCTAATTGAATGAAAGTTTGTTAAATTTGCTGAAAGGTAGGACAGTATTAAAAAACACTATGTGCTATCA
The DNA here is from genome assembly GCA_007844125.1 of Sinonovacula constricta. Lineage (NCBI taxonomy): Eukaryota > Metazoa > Mollusca > Bivalvia > Cardiida > Solecurtidae > Sinonovacula > Sinonovacula constricta. The sequence continues at coordinate 32,686,753 of CM017555.1, forward strand.
TTTATTGACAAATGTCAATGTGAAAGTAAAACCATTTTAAATAGTTAAGTGTACCATCTAGTTCAGGCTCGCTCTGAGAAGAGTGTTTCTTACACTTTATTAGAGGTGGTATCTGGCAGTTTGGACGAAAAAAATTTCTCTCATGTATTCAAATAAATGATTGTTGCCTGTAAAGATCCCGCAAAATGCTGTAATATATACCGGACTGGATCCTTTGGCTTCATGTTTAGCAGTAGCTTGGTAATGGAGTGGAGTAAAGTTATAGATGATGACACGTGACTGATAACTGGTTTATCAGTCACTTGTCATCGTCACTTCTATAACTTCACATGATGATGACAAGAGAAATTCTGTCCGTTATAAACGTTACCTTTCTAGACGTATTTTCTTTTGACTTTTAATGCAATCCAAACCACTTTAAAACTCTTAGCTACAATAAATGCTCTGTTCAAGCGCTAAAGCATGACGTCCGAAGTTCTTTCGTCCTTTCCCCTTGGTTTGTAATGACGGCTGGTATGAAGAAAAAAGATTTCTGATCCGGATTAGATATTTTGTGACAGTTCACAACACTGCAAGAATTAATCATTGTATTTATTGCCTGTAAAGGTCAAATAAAAGAAAACGCGCGCTGTACTGATGTGTTGATTCGCCTTACCACAACGAAGACGGACAAACAGTTGCGCGCACATCCTGGGGAAACATCAATAACCGTCTATTGTGACTTACACGGGTTTATGGCAATGTAGATTACTTGATGAGAACATGTGCTAAAACTTTAATTATCATGTTGCATAAGTGTAATAAAATTCCTCTTAAACCCCAGACTTTATGTCAACTATTTGATTTATTTGCCAGTGCTATATTAATTTAATCTTGTGAGTTCTGGGGATTCTAACATTATCAGGATCAAGAACGTCTTCATTCCAATTTTGCAAGCGTATTTTAAAAGTAAGGATGTCAACTAGCAATGTTGGGATAAAGGGTAAACTCGGAAGATATCCTTTATATCGTTCATGTTTTGTAAGTATAATTAAATATTGGTGTAAAGTTCTGTATTATAACAACCGTATTACTATAGGACTATATAAACAAGGCCTAGACGATTGTGACAATGGTTGCAAAAATTGGATTTATAATGTAAAGTCCTTTTTAGACATATATGGGTTTTCTCATGTTTTTGCATATCAAGATTTTGTAGATGCAAAGCAATTTCCTAAAGTTTTCAAACGACGTCTTATTGATGTGTTCACATATTAATGACATGGATCACGTATTAAATCTGTATAAAACTGTCAATATAATTTACAAAACGAATTGTATCTGGATATTGTATCTCCGAATTTGATGCTTTATATCAAAAATTAAAAGGACAATCTCAGCTCCTACATTAAGAATACAAAAAGACCGCTTTTCAAGAAATAGAATAGAAAGAGATGAAAGAAATTGCAAGTTCTGTCAGCACCATGCAATCGAAAATGAGTTTCACTTTATTTGTATGTGTACGGCCTATGATGTAATACAAATACAATATATTTACAAACGAGTGTATGTAAAACAATCTGCTTATAAACTGACAAGTCTCCTTTGTTCAAATAACAAGTAAACCTTGAACAATCTTGCACTTTTTGTTAAAAACGCTTTGTCGATGAGAAACAACTTGTCCAGTAGATAAAAAACATGTTCTTTCTTGCACTTCTTTTTTTCATTTGATTAAGATTATATACTTTGTACAAATCTGAATAAATGTATATTCTTTTTGTTTTGTTCCTAATATAAAACAATTATACTTCAAAGCAGTTTTCTTGTCGATGATACAGAATGCATGACAAACACATAGTTGTGCAGTTTATATGGTTACCGCCGATGCAACAAAATGGTGCTATAATACTTGAGAGGATGTAAAGAACCTGAGTCTCCAATAAACTCAACAACATACATGTATATTCATTTTACAAAGACTACAAAAGTGTTTCTTAAAAACTTAATTTATCTTATATGGAATCTTCAAATGATGCAGTTTATGCAGTATAGTCATATTTAATTTGTATAATTAATATAAGTCAGTTGCAATAATCATTAGTGATGTTTAGCTTTCAAAATGCCTCCGTGTTAAAGTTAACAACCAATTGTGTTATAAATACATGACTGTCAGTTCAAATCTGAAATGAATTGAAGTATTTTGGATAATTTTATATTAAAATAAATCATTTAAATAATGTGACCAAAGCAAAAGCGATCAATAAATAAATAAAACTTTATATTAAGTTAAATTATATGTATCAAAATGTAGCTTTTACATTATCAAGGCAGTTCAATGAAATATAGTTACAAAAATCCTTATTGTCGCGGCTCAGTGAAATATTCATTTAGGATACAATTAGCTTGGACTAATTACTGTTAATGCCTTTTACAATCTTCTCCTGATGTTCAATATGTAATTTTAACGGTTATTGGATTTATTAACTTACTCTTAGTATATTAGCCCAAGCAGTGAACAGACCTTTTGTTATTATTTTAGCTTTTTATTTTGATTTAATGCATTTGATTCGTTCAACCAATAGGGAAATGTGCTTTATTGAGGTGAACAGATATAAGTGAGATTAAGAAAGTGTCTTTATGTGAGCAAACTCAAAAAGATTAAATGCTCCTGTTTTTATCTAAGAATTTTCTAATCATTTAAAGTACAAATAAATGAATTAAGGAATTATAAAACTAAATTAAACAATATATCACAAGCATATTTGTCACATTTTGAAAGAGTATGCTTGTACATAACAGGTACAGACAATGTGTGCAATAGAAGCACTGTTACTAAACTGTTACTAGCTATAATATGAATAGGGATTAAATAAACTAGATAACATTTCTCAGATGCATGTACTACAAAGTCTGGTTATCTTGATTAGGTCAATTCATAATGTACAAGTATTGACAAAAATAAAACCACTACGGTTAAAACTTCTTCATTACACTTTAGTTGGATATAGCCATAATAAATTAAAGGATGAAACAATAACCAGGTGTGAAATGTTGTAAGTATGTAACATATTCTTTTGTAAGCAGCAGCCCAATGGTTACTTATTGGATAATACTATTCACATTTTATCTGTGTACATATGTTTAGGTAGATGAAGAAAGATCATCATAAGTCATTTTGTACAAACAGCGCATGTCACCTCTCTTCCATCCACGTAAGGTGGACACGGTAGCGGGCCACATCGAGCCTTAACCAAATAAAACAACACTCCGTTTAGATTTGGCGAACCACCTTCGAGTGTCTCGGGCTCTTCGTCTAGACACACATACTGTGAAGCTGCGGGGTGGTTATAATATCCAGAAGTAAGATATCCATTGTATTCTTTTGTCCAACTACCTGGACAGTGGGTCTTTGCTGGAAGCATCAGCATACTTGGTCGAGTCGATCGACACACTGAGCAGGGTACATCATGTTCATCTAATTGATTTAAGGATCGGTACTCGGCCCCATAAATAAAACCATAGCCGCTTACTACGTCATTATAACGACCCCATTGCGGATCTTTTGGCAGACATAAGTAGTCCACACCTCCTCCTGGATGTTGATAATAGCTTCCGGCCGCATACCCGTCGTAGACCTTTTCAGTGCCATTGCCTGGACACATTGTTCTGCCCCAGCGTACATAAACAGACCCACCGCCAATAGAATTCTGAAGGTTTCCAATATCGGTTGATATCGCTGAAATGTTTATTAATATCATATTATGTATTCAAAAGACATATGCATATCTCAATACAATGTAGTTAGATTAAGGAACTACAAATGCCGACAACTATTAACGACTTTTGCAAATCCTGTATGGGTGGGATCCGATTTATTCTAAAGTGTGGACTTCTTAATGTATAGTTGAAATATACCATCGCAAAACGCACTAAGCTTCATTAAAACGTATGTAAACTGTTAGGCCTTTTCTTGCGCAGCCACTGCTGTCCAGATTAGTTAATATGACGTGGTAACACGTCCTCAGTATAGAACAAGAGTGGCATACAGTCTCGCGACATAATGTGGAAAGAGGTTTGGCCCTCGGTTTCTTTGTCCCTTTATATGGTCACGCACTGTACTTTGAATACGGATATATGAAAAGTCCTATGAGCATTGCAACATAAACCAAACTCGGAAAAGGACAAAGGTATTTCACATTGCAAGCCAAGTGAAAAGCAAGAACAAATTTGTGATGAGTCATTTAACGAAAAGAGCAAACCCGACAGTTACTTGGAACGGTCAGTCGGCAATATGGGCCGACTGGGATGATTAAACCGGTTTTAAAGATCTCTAACCTCGCACTTCCTGATGGGGTTCTCAATGGAAGCTTCCAAAGCAACCCGATCTGTTTGAATACAAAATGTCCAAGCGCTGATGTTTACTTTGATATGTTATGACGAAAGTAATGACGTCATTGAAATATAACGTCTACATAGTGTATTAAGACTGACTTGACTGAATTTATTATTCACAAAACTTTAAATATTAACTACATTAGCTGTCTTCTTTCTGTGATTAATTTTAAACATTTTCATACACTTTATTATTACTTGTACATGATAATTTAATGAAATTCGATTTTAGTTCCTAGAGATACCGGGAATAGGAATGGAATGCGAAAAGCCCCACACGTACATAAAATAACGTTGTTTGTTTTTTCCTGGTTTGTTTAGAAAATAGATTTTAAGTTTACGTGATCTAACGCCCAGTATATCAGATGCATATTATTTAAAATTTACACATCTTAACTATGCTGTAAGGTTGTTTACCTTATTTGGCTGTTCTATTTCACCCACGCGTACTACCTGGATATTATCTTTTCATAAAGAATATTTATGACAAAATTCTGTTAGCATTGCAACATATACAAAGGTTTGAAAAGGCACAGGACAAAGGTATATCACATGCAAGCCAAATGTTACCACCTTGGAACGGTAAGTCGGCAATATGGACCGACTGGGGTGCTTCAGTCGGTTTTACAGAGCCCTAATCTCGCACTTCTTGATGGGTTTCTCAAATGCAAGCAAGGAAAAGAAACCCGATCCAATTGAATAAATGTCCAAGCGCTGACGTTTTGTTTGATAAGTTATGACGAAAATAGTGATGTCATTAAAAATAATGTCCACATGGTGTTTAGAAGAGAGATAGGTATTATTTCGATTAGAAAAACTTCAGAAAATTTTAAATGAAATTAACTTTTTGAATCGAGAAAAAAAAGAGAAGAGTAAATGGTTGTAGCATCCTGTTTTTGTGAGGATGAAATTCAGGAACCAAAATCCAATGGCCAATAAATGAAATACACTTAATAATCAGAGGATGAACTAAATGACAACATAGATTACATGCACGGGGAGATTTTTTACGACCGCCACACTGCACAGGTAACATTGATGTAATCATGTATAAGAAAGATTAACATTGTTAAAGTGACCTGATCAAAGTTTGATGTAGATATATGTAGTATAAAACATGTACTTCATATGTATTCTAATATTTTTTGTCACTCATATATTTTTGTTACAATGTTTAACTGAGATGCATTTTCAATTAATATAAATGCAATATTAATGTTGGTTATTAATAAACTTTAATTTAATGTTGTATATTTATCGAACACATTGTATGCATACCTTCAGTTCTGAGAGCGGTGTTGTTTATTCGTTGTTCTAGCTGCATCAGCAGCTCCAGCAGGTTTGTTTGATTGTTGTTCAGATCTACCAGCTTCTCAAGCACCTTGTACTCGTACTCAAACTGAGTCTGGGCTGTCACCACCAATACACAGGAATAAAGACAAATCACCAAGCGGTGCGTAATCATCTTTTTTAGTTTTAACTTTAAGCAAACACTAAAAATTATAAATAAACAATCGTTAGTCTTGTAGCAAAACGAGCGCGTTGCTCTGATCTATTTTGACGCGTAGACAAAAGCTGCTATTTATAGGAACAGGTTTGGGTGTGCTCAACTTTAGCTAGGTTGAAGGAAGATAAAAGAAAATTAAAAGGAAATTGTAATTTTAATCCTACTAAATAATTACCTCATAAAGGAAAACCAAACGTGAATCGAAACAAAAGACAGGATGAAATATCAGCAAAGACAGCGTTTAAGTTTAAAAATGATGTCAGAAAATATATTTTCGTCCGGGATAATTGTGTCTATTTAAGTGTCCCAATACAAGAAACTGAATTGCTTCCAAATGACAATATTTGGCATCATCTGGCATAAGAAAATATGACAAGACCCTATATGAATAACATCATGCAGTGTAATGAACTGGTATAAAGACAGTGAGTAGTTAAGCACTTTAAAACTTGAGATAACAAAACATTTAGGCGAGACAGAAATACAAAAAATAGACAGTTAACGCCTTACAACCGTCACATTGCCTTACAGATTAGCATTATAGTAGGCAGAAAAACAGAATATACAAATTTTGATGATGATGCATTGTTCAACTTAATTGTTATTGTAACTACTGTTAAAAAGTTAGCAAATATAGTATATACTGAATACTAATTTTGGGTGAGTGGGTAGGTACGTACGTACGTACGTGCGTACGTAGGTAGGTACGTAGGTAGATGCACAGTTAAATTAAGACAGAAAATGAGTATGGCTTATTTTATTCTAAATAATTTGTCAATTTTCTATTTATGTTTCATGATCAAAAAAGAAAAACCGAAAATAAACAGTGTTCATCAAAATCAAACAAATAATCGAAACGTTTACTTCAAGCCAGGCTTGAAAATTATGTTTATTATTCTTAAAAACAAAATAAAACCATTGGCACAAGAAAAAGCATAGATGTGAAGCAGAGAGCATGCGCTTTTAATAAGATGAAGACTATTCTTGAAACTAAACACTATATAAAACTGTCGGTACATTACTTTAAGTATATGAGTAAGGAACCGTAACTCTAGTTGGTACTAGAAAATATGCTGCTTTGCTTTCTTTCTTGTTGTCTAGATCTACTACGATTGTAATTAAAAGCTACATTGTTATCATCGGCATACTTGGTTTCGTTTGTTTAGCAATAGGTAAATAAGAAAAGGTCCTATCAAAATTTTCACAGATATTTAAATTTTATCTACCTGCAGACCAAGGCAGACAAGGTAAATGTAAATGTGACAAAAAACACAGAGACGAGACATAACACACAAAAAGAAAAAACCTCTCTAAACAGCTGTGAATTCATATTTATGTCTGCTATCTTTTGCAGGCTACTCATTATTGTTGCAATCTACGAAGATGTAAATGGAATGTCCGGTCCTCGTCTCAGAAAAAGGACTCGCAGAACAGCGGCGTTTTCCTGTTACTGCCTGCTTTACTATCGTTCCCATAAAAATGCATTCTACATGATGGATCGTTCTCCAGAGTGGTGCTAATGATGGTAGGCATTCACGTTTTAATAGTAATCACAGAAAGCAAAAGTGATATAACCGCCGGCCCCACGACCCCAAGTTAGGTAGCTATCTAAGACGGTGAAACGCCGATTGAAAACCACGTCCCCACTTTAAAAAACCGGGACCCCTCATTTACATGAATAAATATCATTATAGTAATTTTTACAAACGTTTGGGACCATTGTTGACCACTGGATATATTAGACTTTTAAATTGAAAAAAAAATGTTAAGTTTGTCTATAATAATGTTTCGTACAGAAACAGTACAAGGAAGAAGGAAGTGAAGATGAAGGACACTACTAGGAAGAAGGGAGAGAAGAGGAAAATTATTACAAGGAAGAAGAAAGATAAGACGACGGATGCCATTGACATTCAACTGCTCACGCTAATAAATAATTCATATATGTAAACGTTAGCGATAACTGATCAAGTGTATAATTTTACTATATTGTTTTTATCTTTCAATCGTTTTTAAACATAGTATACATATGTACATATATATATCAATAATCTAATAAGACATAAATTCAAATAGGTGTGAAATATACTTCAGAAATAGGGTAATAAAACTACGCCGTACTTTTTCTGAGCCGGCATTCACACATTACAAGGTATTTTCAAAGGGGTAACTCTGAATGCACCAAAATGGCGGAAAATGGTGAAATTGTTGAAAATGATAAAACGTTGACTAAACATGTAAAAAATGCCCATTATTATATTAGATTTAACTTATTTACGAAAAATACATAACTATACGCACTGTAAATGAGTACAAATTAAACATTTAAGTAAATTAAATTATCAATCATGGTTTTGTTTGTTTTGTTTTATTTTGAAATTGGAAACGTTAATGATCCTTTTTTTTAAATAAAACAAACTTGCAGTGTTAAAACAATATTTTCTTCTTCAAAAATGATGATCATTTATAACCACTCTCATTTTTTATTAAAGTCCCATTTTCACGATGTTTTTACATGCTTTCACTAAATCTCTATTCTCGGAAAGTTTTAGCAAAATCTGAGACCAAGCGTAAAATGCACAGGTCGTTTTTAAAGAAAAAAATCTATTGACAAAGGCTTGAATAGTGAAAATATAAACAAGAATATGCAAGGGAACGCCATAAACCTTGAGCCTGCGCATAATTTGATAAAATTGTTTATATTGCATAGCTTAAACAATAAAATGCTAACTATGTGCATATTTGTTACTTGTTCACCAAGTTTAGTTTTCAAAATATATCTATTGACTTAGTATAAATATGATACTGTTCATCGTCCCTTCTGTTAGGTTATGGCAAACACATGGTTACTAAATGTTCATTTAAACATTTCTTTGTTTATTTTGATTGATATTTACAATCATTTATTGACCATGTGTATACTTGAAATTATTTCTTGCTTATTTTGGTTGGTTCATACGAAGAATTGTTCGTCAAGTTCATACTTGATATTGTGTATGGGTTATCTTAGTTGAATTGTAGAATTAATTTTGTGTTGTTAGCACAATCAACTAGTGACCAATGGCATATTAAATATTATATGCATTGTTAATATTGTAGTCTCATATCATTACCATCACCCTGTTCATTTATTTAACTTTTTTTTGGTAAGAGGATATTAGACAATATTTTCCTTATTTCTTACACAGCGATGTTACATGTCCAAAGTTTGGTAAGAAGCATGTTCTTCATAAGTCCTTAACTGTTTGTTAAATCTTATTTAAATTGTGTAGACATGTGTTTTGTAGCGCAAACATAAGTCACAATAATATGAATGACTTCACAATTCTCCGTGATGTCCATTAGGCTTACTTTACCTCAACACATAATATAAACCTATAATTGGCATAATAATAACATATTTTACCCATATTCTAGTATGTGATAGTTAGATTAGTGTATCATTCTTTGTAAAACATCGCACTGCACGGCCAAGATACATTATTATTGTCGGTGTATGAGACAAAACAGTTGCATTAACATTTATGTTACTGTCACTCCAAGGTGGCGGTAAATTCTTGCGGTAATTAGGAAAAAAGAAATCGTTATAATTTTCTTAACGATTCTTATATCAAATTCAATGGCATAAGCAGTAATTACATTCCTGATAGTTTACTTTTTATCTTTACTATTGAGTTTGACTGTTTTTGTAGACAAAAAGTAAATAAAACGAAGCAACCGACTCAGGTAATTGCACAAAACACTTTAATTGTAATGTGTTCATATGCCAGAAAGAAGCCTGTATAAGCATTTTAACTTGCTTTTTACTTTAGTTTTCTAAAAAGCTTAACATACTATTGTAATTGGGTAACGTTGATTGTTATTTATACCAAACAATCACTCTGGTGATATACATATATAATAGTGAGGAAGCGCATATGAAAACGCTACAACTAACATTTAGATGCTTAAGTAGATTGGAGACACACATTTTACCAGCCTCTATGTATAAAAAGGACCGGGGTCATTCAGCCACGTTAGACAACATAACGGCACCGATGCGCTTATATAGTACCCTCAATAAGCTCTAAAGAAGTGTTATTATGGCAATTTAAATTTTATTGAAAGGACCTTTCCTGTAGTGTATAGGCTTACTTTTTACGTAAGTGGGGTAAAACTTTTTTTTTTTGCTGAACATCATTTTGAAATAAAGCCAGAAGGAGCTTTGATGCAGTAATGCCAATGTTTGCTGTTGTTGTTTTTTTTTTTTTTTTTTTTTTATTTTTTTTTTTTTTTTATTTGGGTTTTAAGGCACACCGACACTTAACAGGTCATATTGAGATATGGGCCAGTCTGATATTGGTGGTATTCGGACATTTATAACGTACGGGCCTTGTAATAATCTTGTTATTTTTCAAATGGATCGATTTCTTTTCACTGCTTGCATTTGAGAAACCCATCAGGAAGTGCGAGGTTAGAGCTCTGTAAAAACGGTTTAAGCACCCCAGTCGGTCCATATTGCCGACTGACCGTTCCAAGGCGGAAACTGTCCTGTTTGCTCTTATTGTTAAATGACTCATCACATATTTGTTCTCACTTTTACATTCAGCGTGCATGTGAATACCTTGGTCCTGTGTCTTCTCATTTTTTGTTTATGTTGCAATGCTCATAGGACTTTGTCTTATACATTCTTAATATAAACATTTATACACATATTCCTTTGGTGGTTCTCTACCAAATTGTTCAAATAACTTTTATCCGTGAAGACATGTTTGTCAGGTGCTTAGCCATTGTCCATATATAGCTTTATGGTAACACTTTAATATTCTTTTTCTCTGAAATTACCACATAAGGAGCTTCAATATTATGTTAACATTTCCATATGGTGGCCCTCTATCAATATGGTCTAACCAATACTTTGATCTTTCAAAAGAAAACACGGTCGCCAGAGTCCAATTTCTCTCCATGGCTATCTAAAAGCAATCGATAATCAGCAGCCAGGAAAATGCCGTGGTTTACTATCAGTCAGGACATTAGTACAGGAAATGACGTGTAAACAGAAAAATAATCCTTTTAGTCTTAATAAAAAGCTGCGACATTTTGTAGCACAGTATGTGTTACTTTATGATAATTAAAGGTTAAAATGTGGTCAAAATATGTTATGCTAACATGTTTAACGAAATTTGAAAAAAAAACACTAAACTAAATCGTATTATTTTATCTTTAATTTAATCTTATGAGATGACAAAAATACATCTAAGTGCATTTGCTGTAGAAACACGCAGATCAATATTTTATATATGTTCAAATACATACAGATAATTGTGGATTATTTCCATCTTCCTCCTTTATCTCCAGATACTGACGGACGTTCTTTTTATTTTTTGAATAGAATATAAACGTATTAAAAGAAATAAAATATTCTTAACATCATGGACAAACTCATATACAAATCCTAATCAGATTTAACGTTTTGTATCTGTTAGTATTTGTCTTTAGTCGATCGTAGCCTAGAAGGAGATAGGTGATCATTTCTGAAAAAAATAGGTGTGCTTAATATAATAATAACCCATTGTCTTTGACAACAGTATTGGTATTCTTTCGTTTAAAGACGAAAAAGTACACATTTAACCTCAAATCAAAATTGTTATAAGTTACTTTGTACAAACCGCACATGTCAGCTTTCGTCCATTCTCGTAAGGCGGACACGACAGAGAGCCACATCGAGCCTCAACCAGATAAAACAAGTTCCCGTTTAGATCTGGCGAACCACCTTCGAGTGTCTCTGGCTTTCCGTCGAGACACACATACTGTGAAGCTGCAGCGTGGCCGGTATATCCAGATGTTAAATATCCGCTGTATTCTCTTGTCCAAACACCTGGACAATCGGTCTTTCCAGTGAGCATCATCTTACTGGGTCGCGTCGATCGGCACACTGAGCAGGGTACATCATGACTATTTAGTGAACTGACTAATTAATTTTCGTACTCTGCTCCGTACACTGCACCATTAAAGTTTACTGCGACGTTGTAAATACCCCATTGCGTATCTTTGGGCAGACATAAGTAGTCCACACCCCCTCCTGTATGTGTATTAAGGGATCCGGCTGCATATCCATCATAAACCTTGTCAGTGCCGTTGCTTGGACATATTGTTCTGCCCCATCGTACGTAAACAGATCCCCCGCCAATAGAATTCCGGAGGTTGCTTATATCTGTTAAGATGTCTGAAATGTGTGTTTAGATGATATTATGCAACCAAAGACGCGTCCATTTTAATATATCTCAACAGTTATATTATGAAACTGCAGGTGCTGTCAACAAGCGAAGTTTGTGCCAATCTGATATTGGTATTCTAATGTACGGGCCTCTTAAAGCAGTCTTGAATTTAACCATTGCAAAGTGACAATGTACATTTGTGTTTAAGCATCATTTAAACGAATAAAGCATGTTCAAACATTTTCTTGCACTACCACAGCTGTCATGATTTGTAAGTATGACGTTGTGTAATGTCCCCTGTATAGAATGATTGTGAAAATCAATTTAAATTCATACACTTAATTGTGATCCAGATGTGTTGATTTATTGCGCGAAATCACACTTCTAAATGAAAGGCACTAAGTTCCTAGAGATTGGGCGGTGAGACGCGGAAACATATAACCATGAATGCCGTGCCAACATGTTACATTTCTAGAACAAGAACTCCCAAAAGTTGGAACAGTGGATAATCAAAATTATAGTAATCTAACACGAGAAACCTGTTTCTGCAGGCATTATGTAACCCTGCTCATTTTACCATAGCCACTAGCAAACTAAATGTTGTTTCATTTACATCACTTAAACTGATTAACTACTTAAACGCGCAATTACGCATTTTATGTCTCAGTTTTGTGTTGTATCATTTTTAAATTAATTTACGAAAATAACTAATTTTTTGTAAAAATAAATAATGACCAAGTCAGATTTACTCTTACTGACTTATTACATTCGATTATTTGATATAGCTTTCTTGTACAAATTTCAAAAATATATGCAAGTTTTATCCTTTCGTATGTTGTCAATGTATTCCTCATGCAAAGTGACAAACCAGTATTTACATCGTGACCCTTAACGTTATGTGTATAACTAATGATATTTGCATTAAAGGACGTCGATTTTAAATAAAGAGTACAGCTACAAAACTTTTAACGGAGTACACGAGAATACCCAAAGTCACTTTTTAAACGTTTTTAACCACTATCATCGTTAAAGTCACAGTTTCATATAGTTATATATCGCATAGAAGCACGTGGTTTGCACTTCATATGTATTATATTGCACTACATATATATTATATTTATTTTCTGTCACTATCAACCTATGATTTGTATTTTACACATTCTTTTGCAATATAAACTATGACCAAGTTGCTTAAAACATCCACAATAGATTAATATAAAACTACCGTTACTTAAGAGTAAATCTTATTTTACCTTGCGTAAGTGAACGCAACTAAATAAAATATGCATACCTTCATCTCTGAGAGCGATGTTGTTTATTTGTTGTTCTAGATGCTTCAGTCGATCCAGCAGATTTGTTTGGTTGATGTCCAGGTCTACCAGCTTTTCAAGCACCCTGTACTCGTATTCAAACTGGGTCTGGGATCTTACTACAGACACCCACAAGTAAAGAACAATCATACAAAGATGCGTTGCCATCGTTTTCAGCTACAACAAACGTAAAATTAATTTGATGTACGAAAGGAAAGATTCATTTAGCTCTACGAACACGTTCCTGTGAACTATGTTGATGTATACGACACCTGGTATTTATAGGACGCGTTTCGTGTGTGCTCAAATTTAGTATGAAGGATTGAAAAGGAGGAAGTTATAATTCCTTACACGACTTTAATTACCGTATGAAAGGGAAGCAAACGTGAATGTAAACAAAAGACAGGACGAAATATCAACAAAGACATCGTTTAGGTTTTTAAAAAGATGTAAGTAAAGTAGCACTCATAAATTATAAATAATAGTTTATGTGTTTAAGGAGGCATATAATATATCTTTCCTCCTGGATAATTATGTCCTTTTAAGTATCCCAATATAAGAAGTAGAATAGTTTTTTTTAAGATTAGCTTCCTGGTCTTGAACTGTATTGCTACCAAATGATAGCAGGACATTATTTGGTATTAAAAATATGACAAGGCCCTGTAGGAATAAACTCATACATTGAAATGAAATAGCATTAGACAGTGAATAATTTAGCAATTTACAAGTTAAGGTGACAAAGCATTGAGACGAGACAGAAACACATAAAATAAACAGTTACCGCCTTACAATCATCACACTGCCTGGCGTACTAGCATTATAGTAGGCAGAACACAGACTATACCAATGTCAGCCTCAATCGTATGTGAGATCGCGTTGACCTTGCCGTACTGGTTGCAATATCCAAGACGCTCACTCCAAATTTCTGTTGTGGTTTCTTTCCTGATAGCTCCAAAATAAACTTTTTATTTCGCGTAATTTATTTATTATGGATTTGAAAGTCTCCTCACAATGACTAAGGAAACACTCTTTTGTTTGTTCTTTATTAATAATTAATAAAGTAATTATAAAGTAATTATAAAGTAAATTAATTCACATTTATCAGAATTTGTTTGTCATAGGAAACATTAGGTGATTTTGTGACAGTAACCGACAATTGCAATAATTTATAAATAAATCATGGCATTGCTGGCGATATGGCAGTATATGGCATATGGTCAGTCGCACCGAGAAAGGTATATGGACCGAAGAGAAGCTATATTGTCCGAGATGCCATCTATTGTTCGTTATAAAAATCGAAAATATACTACACATTAAACATCTAAAGTGACGGGGAAATGCCCCATGTCATAACTTGACATACAATCCGTTATTACCTTACACACCCATCCCTAGCCGGTATTGTTAAGGTGCCGATGTAAGGATTTCTAATATGACAATTTGTATACGACTTACTATGGTTTATCTTTTGAAAATGTGTAAACCTTTATACAATTTGATTGTATAATATTTAAAATTTTCAATTGAATTTAGTGACAAGCAGTCAGTTCAACACTATGATAATATTATTTCTTAAAGTCATATATGGCTTCGAAATGTATTCTGTCGCCTAGTGCTGTGTGTTAGCCTGTATGATCTTGTAGTGTGAATGATTAAATGCTCAAAACCAGTCAAATATAATGTGTATTCATCTCACTAACCAAAAATATATATAACTAAAACCTTACTTTCTATAGGTAGTTTAGATTTAAATATACGTGGTTATTTTGATAGGAGAACCTTTTCTTACTTACCTTATCGCTTTCGTCGCCGATAATCCAGCAGGCATTTGCAAAAAGTAAACTGAGTCGTCGGTATTTTTCCGACCCCGAGATACATTCTAGATTTGTGTTGTTCTATCCTACGAGTTATTGATTTTTTTCGTTTCCTATAAGACAATGCTGGCTTTCCTCTCTTTCGGGTGGCTTTCCTCTCTTTCGGGTAGGACTTCCTTCCTTTGCAATTGTTATTTACGAATTAAGGGTCACGGAGGAAAAGTAAATGTGTGTCAAGAGATAATACGAACGCTTACGTACATGTTCATGTGACTGAACATATTGGGATTCGATTGAAGTATTTATAAATCTTTTATGACTCCTCAGTCCTAAAAGATTTTTGTATTCACGCAATTGAAATAATGTTAACAACTATGGACTAACAGCCAGTTTATATGTCGTACATGTATAATGTATCTGAAATGTTGTATGCACCAAATTAGATCATGGAATTCCAAACTATATGTAACTTTAATTTAAAAATCCAATGATACATATTAAGCTGAAGCTGATGTTTTTATGTGTTGTCATGAATTTAATAACTCAAAACTTAATAGTTTGGTCATCACAGAATTAGATAGAATCTATATGTGTCAACAATTTGATAACTTGAAATCTTGCTTACTTCATATTTAAATGCCTTTGTGTTATAATTTCATATCGGTGGGTTGGGGGTCGGTTGGGGGTATCCGTGCTGAGAAAAACCATGAGCATGTCATATTTACATGACTAATGTTCTACAAAACGTTAACCTTTATTGAAATGTTTTGGCTTCTGATAAAATAACACTAAATTTCGAAGTTGTTTATGAACTAGCCTTATACAAGAATGTTGTTACGTATGAATCTGTACAGTTAGTACAGGAGATGTTGAATGTTCTAAAAACTAATATTATGAATGTTTGTATTGGCTTAAAGTGAAACATCATACCTGCTCTACGCTTCTCTATAGTGTAACTACAGTATAACATTAGTATATCATTAGTATATCATTAGTGTAATGTAAGTGGAATATTAGTATGACATCAGTATATCTCTAGTATAATAAAGGTAGAATATTAGCATAACTTTAAGATCTTTGTATCCAAGTTCTTGTATCAACTAGTTTTAAATGTGTAGTGCAGAGGTTTAGGTGTCATAAGAGTTTATGTATAAAAGGCGGTAACTGTCGGGTTTGCTCTTTTCCTTAAATGACTCATCACAAATTTGTTCTTACTTTTCGCTTGGCTTGCATGTGAAATACCTTTGTTCTGTGCCTTTTTACGGAGTTTGGTATATGTTGCAATACTCATAGGACTTTGTCATATATTCTTATTCATGATCACAACAATGCTACTTGTGCAGTGTGGCGGTCGTAAAAAATCTCCCCGTGCATGTAATCTATGTTGTCATTTAATTCATCCTATAAGGATTGTTACGTGTATTTCCTTTGATGGACATTGAACTTTGGTTCTTCAATTCCATCTTCACATGAACAGGATGCTACAACCATTTATTCGTCTCTGGTCATGTTTGTTCATGATTCAGAAAGTTAATTTTATTTGTGGACAACCATTTTTGTGTTGTTTTTAAAATCGATATAATACCATATTCTTTTTCTGAACACTATGTGGACATTATTTTTCGATGACGTCAGTACTTTCGTCATAACGTATAGAAAATATCAGCGCATGGACATTTTGTTTTCAAATAGATCGTTTTTCTTTTCGTTGCTTGCATTTGAGAAACCCGTCAGGAAGTGCGAGGTTAGAGCTCTGTAAAACCGGTCGGTCCATATTGCCGACTGACCGTTCCAAGGCGGTAACTGTCGGGTTTGCTCTTTTCCTTAAATGACTCATCACAAATTTGTTCTTACTTTTCGCTTGGCTTGCATGTGAAATACCTTTGTTCTGTGCCTTTTTCGGAGTTTGGTATATGTTGCAATACTCATAGGACTTTGTCATATATTCTTATTCATTCATATCAGTGTTTACTATGTACCCTAAATACTGATGGGGAAAAAAGATGTAAAGGATTTGCAGCTCTTTTCCTTGATTCATCTGTGTTCATTTATATAAAATAATACAACGTGAACTAAGATATCTGAAAAAGGACAAAAAAAATTGTCATTTTAACTTTCAAATGCATGATAAAAAGAAGATTTGTTATAGATCAGGATGATTTTGCTGCTGGAAATCTTTCTCTAGTTGCTGATATCTAAATATAAATATGTCAGCAACAACAATTGTATCACGTCCCATTAAACATATTTCAGTCATGATGTTACTGTTGACAGGAAACAGATCATGTGTTGTATTCACTATGATATGTTTGTTTACACTTGACATAAGTTTATCTCAAAGTTGTCCGACACTATTATATACTATCTATTATGTTATGTTTACTATTTGCTGCTGAATGTCTAGTAATATGTGTATGCATCTGGATCTACAATATTTGCCTCAGTCTGACAAGTTCGTGATAACATGTAGTAGGCTAAATTTCCAACGTGTTGGAAAGTGTCAGCTGGTCAAACCTTTGACCTGTCACCATAGATACAGGTCAATTGTTTATACCTAATGTGTCAATCTGACTGCCGAACTAGACCTTAAGAACAAATTATATTCAATTGTTTATGTTTTCTGCAATAAACTGTTACTCTTTTATTGTATATATTATTATAGACAGTGGGATGTTTTAAGTTTGTTTAGCAGACGCATGCCTTATATATTCTATAGTACTTGAACAAAGCCACTTCCGTAAGAAATCATTTAAATTGGGGTAGATTCAGTGCCAAAACTCTTAGTTCTTTCCCCCGTGTGTTTGTCAGGAAAAGAAGTTTTTGTAAGAAGGTCTTATAGCTGACATGTGGTACGCCACTGGTTCTACACAGACATTTGTTTGTAAGACATCCTCTCTGACAATATCTGGATATTACTATACTGATAATAATTGTGTTGATGTGTAAAAATCAGATAATATGATTCTGACAAGAACCATTGGTGTAAGTAATGGTAAAGTACTTTATTAGGATAGTACTAATGTCCATCGGACCGTCTAAATATTCGCTCTATTGTATAATCCGAAGTATCCTAAGTTACCTCAGTGACATTGTTGATTGCAGCTGTCGACCATTGTTGTTATCGTCAACCAGTTTCTACTTGACACAATATTGTTGTCGTCGCGCTTATTTTCGTCATTGTTATATAGGAATAAAATTAAAGAAAGCTAAGACATGTAGTTTATTTGTTTCTATTGTATATTTAATTGCATGTAATCATCATCATTTCCTACAAAATAGAAAATATTGTAGCAAACAACAAGCAATGTGACAAATAACATGTAATCTGTTTTACTACATAAAAAATGATAGTGTTTTTGGTGGTAGTGTGGTGAAAGCATGTAGCGAGTAGAACGGAGAAACTGATTTGCCGATCGATGGCATTATTTACTCTCGTCTTTCCATCTTCACATGAACAGGATGCTACACATTTACTCATTTACTCTTCTCTGGTCATATTTTTCTTGATACAAAGTCAACTTCACTTTTAATCATTTTTTGTATAGTTTTTATAATCGAAATGATACCCCTTTCTTTTCTAAACACTATGTGCACATTTCTTTTCAATGACGTAACTACTTTCGTCATAACTCCTCAAAGAAAACATCTGCGTTTGGACATTTATTCAAATGGATCGGTTTTCTTTTCATTGCTTATTTCTTACTAACTTGTTTATTTTGCAAAAAGAAGACTTGCAAGGCAATATCTGTGAACGTGTATTCCAGAAACCTCTACCAAACAGAGATAGGCATTTAACATATTATATAAACAAGGTGTGGCGGATTATGTTGTAGTGATGAAGAAGCTAGTTGTTATGATGGGTGTGGTGAATACGGTGGTGTTGGTGTTGGTGATAGTGATGATAATATTGCTAATAATAGTACGGTTTGCGCCGATATACCTTTGTCTGGTGGTAATTACAATGTTAAGATTTGTGGAGAAATTGTTCGCTATTCAAGTGAAACAATGTCAAAAGAGCAAGTACCCCTAAAAATCAATTGCACTGCACTATTTTCGACCGAACGAAAGGTCGTTTCAAGAATTGTGATACTTAGAAAACATGTATGTTAGGGATGTGGTTACTTCCTAATACTTCTATGGCTATATAGAATAATATATGGTCCATATAAAATAACAAAATAATCATGCTGTCAAAACAACAAGAGCTAGAGTTATAACAAGGCGTCAGCACTTGGAAACTTATTCAAATGGATCGGTTTTCTTTTCATTGTTTGCATTTGAGAAACCCATCAGGAAGTGCGAGGTTAGCGCTCTGTAAAAACGGTTTAAGCACCCCAGTCGGTCCATATTGCCGACTGACCGTTCCAAGGCGGTAACTGTCCTGTTTGCTCTTATTGTTAAATGACTCATCACACTTTTACATTCGGCGTGCATGTGAATACCTTGGTCCTGTGTCTTCTCATCTTTTGTTTATGTTGCAATGCTCATAGGACTTTGTCTTATATATTCCTATTATAAACATTTATACACATATTCCTTTGGTGGTTCTCTACCAAATTGTTCAAATAATTTTTATGCGTGAAGACATGTTTGTCAGGTGCGTAGCCATTGTCAATATATATAGGTTAATGGTAACATTTTAATATTCCTTTTCTCAGATATAACCACTTAAGGAGCTTCATAATTATGTTAACATTTCCAAATGGTGGCCCTCTATCAAGATGGTCTTACCAATATTTTGATCTTTCAAAAGAAAACACGGTCGCCAGAGTCCAATGTCTCTCTATGGCTATATAAAAGCAATCGATAACCAGTCGCCAGGAAAATGCCGTGGTTTACTATTAGTCAGGACATTAGTACAGGAAATGGCGTGTAAACAGAAAACTAATCCTTTTAGTCTTAATAAAGAGCTTCGAGATTTTGTAGCACGTTATGGGTTTAAATGTGGTCAAACTATGTTATGCTAACATGTTTAACGAAATTTGAAAAAAAACAACTAAATCGTAATATTTTATCTTTAATTTAAACTCATGAGATGACAAAAAACATCTAAGTGCATTTGCCGTAGAAGAAATTGTTCGCTATTCTCCCCTCTTCTCCATCTTCCTCCTTTATCTCCAGATACTGACGGACGTTCTTTTTATTTTTAGAATAGAATATAAAACGTATTAAAAGAAATAAAATATTCTGAACATCACGGACAAACTCATATATAAATCCTTATCAGATTTAACGTTTTGTATCTGTTAGTATTTGTTTAGTGGATCTTAAAGACGAAAAAGTACACATTTAACATCAAATCAAAATTGTTATAAGTTACTTTGTACAAACAGCACATGTCAGCTCTCGTCCATTCACGTAAGGCGGACACGGCAGAGAGCCACATCGAGCCTCAACCAGAAAAAACAACACCCCGTTTAGATCTGGCGAACCACCTTCGAGTGTCTCTGGCTTTCCGTCTAGACACACATACTGTGAAGCTGCAGCGTGGCCGGTATATCCAGATGTTAAATATCCGCTGTATTCTCTTGTCCAACCACCTGGACAATCGGTCTTTCCAGGAAGCATCATCATACTGGGTCGCGTCGATCGGCACACTGAGCAGGGAACATCATGATTATTTACTGAACTCTCTATTTGATTCACAGATTCGTACTCGGCCCCGTAAATTGCACCATTCACGTTCACTGCGTCGTTGTAAATATCCCATTGCGGATCTTTGGGCAGACATAAGTAGTCCACAGCGCCTCCTGTATGTGTATAATGGGATCCGGCTGCATATCCATCATAAACCTTGTCAGTGCCGTTGCTTGGACATATTGTTCTGCCCCATCGTATGTAAACAGACCCACCGCCAATAGAATCTCGGAGGTTTCTAATATCTGTAAAGATGTCTGAAATGTGTGGTTAGATGATATTATGAAACCCATGACACGTGCAATTCAATATATCTTAACAGTTATATTAAGGAACCGCAGGTGCTGTCAACCAGCGAAGGTTTGTGCCAATCTGATATTGGTTATCTAATGTACGGGCCTCTCAAAGCAGTCTTTTATTCAACCATTGCAAAATGCCAATGCCCATTTGTATCTAAGCATCATTTAAACGAATAAGGTACTGTCAATCATTTTCTTACACCACCACAGCTGTCAAGATTTGTATGTATGACTTTGTATGACGTCCCCGGTATGGAACGATTGTGAAAATCAATTTAAATTCATACACTTAACTGTGTTCCAGAAGTGTTGATTCATTGCGCGAAATCACACTTCTAAAACTTCTCTTTCACTTTTATATTTTTAAGAGTACATAACTGCATAAAACAAAGAAAATAATATTTTTATTCATATAGTACCTTTAATTATATTTATATGTAATATATTTTGACCTAATATATGTTTCAAATGTACCAGTAAAAATGATTTAATCAAAGGCACTTAGTTCCTAGAGATATCGTGAATGAAAATGCATTGACCAAAGCCTCGCGAATGTTTATATTGAATGATTTGGTATGCTTGTTTTACTGGTTTCTTGAACAATGCACTTCACATGGGCGGGTTAGACGCGGAGCAGAAACATAAAACCATGAATGCCGTGCAACGCGCTGTTACATTTCTAGAATCAGAATTTCCAAACGTGGGAACAACGGATAGTCAGAATTATAGTAATCTAACACGATAAACCTGTTTCTGCAGGCATTATGTAATCCCGCTCATTTAAACATAGCCACTAACACACTAAATGCTGTTTCGATTACATCACTTGAGCTGATTACGTGCATAAAATCACACTCAACTACGGATTTAATATATCTGTTTTGTGTTGTTTTTCTTTATTAATTAATTTACGAAAATAACTGATTTTTTTTTATATTTAAAAATAAATAATGACCAAGTCAGTCTCACTCTTACTGACTTATTACATTCGATAATTTATCACAGCTTTCTTTTACAAATTTCAAAAATATATGCAAGTTTTGTCCTTTCGTATATTGTCAATGTATCCAGCATGCAAAGTGACAAACCATTATTTACATCGTGATCTTTAACGTGATGTTTATACTTAATGATATGTGCATTGAAGGATGTCGATTTTAAATAAAGAGAACAGCTACAAAACTTTTAACGGAGTACAACGAGTTAAACCAAAGTCACTTTTTAAACGTTTCTACCACTACCATCGTTAAAATGACTTGGTCACGGTTTGTTTTATCTAGTTATATATCGCATAGAAGCACGTTACTAAAGAGTAAATTTTATTTTACCTTGCGTTAGTGAACACAACTAAATAAAATATGCATACCTTCATCTCTGAGAGCGATGTTGTTTATTTGTTGTTCTAGATGCTTCAGTCGATCCAGCAGATTTGTTTGGTTGATGTCCAGTTCTACCAGCTTTTCAAGAACCCTGTATTCGTATTCAAACTGGGTCTGGGCTCTTACTACAGACACCCACGAGTAAAGCATAATCATGAAAAGATGCGTTGCCATCGTTTTCAGTTACAGTAAATTTATAAAATTAATTTTATATACCAAATGAACGATTGTAATTCATATAGCTCTACAAACGCGTTCCTGTAAACTACGTTGATGTACACGAAACCTGATATTTATAGGACGCGTTTTGGGTGTGCTCAAATTTAGTTGGAAGGATTGAAAAGGAGGAAGTTATAATTCCTTACACGACTTTAATTACCGTATGAAAGGGAAGCAAACGTGAATGTTAACGAAAGACAGGACAAAATATCAACATTTACATCGTTTAGGTTTTAAAATGATTTCAGAAAACTAAACTGAAAGTATAAAGGAGGAAAATAATACATCTTTCGTCCTATATAATAATGTCGTTTTAAGTGTCCCAATATAAAAAGTAGAGTAGTTTTTTTAAAGATTAACTTCCTGGTCTTGAACTGTATTGCCACAAAATGATAGCAGGACATTATTTGGTATAAAAATATGTCAAGGCTCTGTAGAAATAAAATTATACATTTAATGAAATAGCGTCAGACAGTGAATAATTTAGCAATTTAAAAGTTAAGATGACAAAGCATTGAGGCGAGACAGAAACACATTTAATATTCAGTTACCACCTTACAATCATCACGCTACCTGACGTATTAGAATTATATTAGGCAGAAAACAGGCAATACCAATGTCACCCTCAATCGTATTTGAGATCGCCTTGACCTCGCAGTACACAGTTTAGAGAGGACTATTCCAAAATAACATAGACTGGAATGTCCAATAACCGAAAATAACAATACAGAAAGAAAGTGTATTTGCATATTTTGAAATCTTTTTTTATTTTTTTTTTTGTATCCAGATGTACTATCGTAACGATTAAAATCGAAAATATACTACACATAAAACATCTAAAGTGACGGGAAAATGTCCCATGTCATAACTTGACATACAATCCGTTATTACCTTACACACCCATCCCTAGCCGGTATTGTTAAGGTGCCGATGTAAGGATTTCTAATATGACAATTTGTATACGACTTACTATGGTTTCTTTCTTGAAAATGTGTAAACTTTTATACAATTTGATTGTATAATAATTTTTTTTTCAATAAGATTTAGTGACACGCAGTCAGTTCAACACTATAATAATATTATTTCTTAAAGTCATATATGGCTTCGGAATGTACTGTTTTCTGTCGCCTAGTACTGTGTGTTAGCCTATATGATTTTGTAGTGTGAATGTTTAAATGCTCAAAACCAGTCAAATATAATGTTTATTCTTCTTACTAACCAAAAATGTATATAATTTAAACCTTACTTTCTTTAGGTAGTTTAGATTGATATATACGTGGTTATTTTGATAGGAGAATCTTTTCTTATTTACCTAATCGCTTTTGTCGCCGATAATCCAGCTGGCATTCACAGAAAGTAAACTGAGAAGTCGGTATTTTTTCGACACCGAGATACATTCTAGATATGTGCTGTTTCATCCTACGAGTTATTGATCTTCCTTTTCTTTCCGTAAAAGACAAAGCTGGCTTTCCTCTCTTTCGGGTAGGACTTCCTTCCTTTGCAATTGTTATTTATGAATTAAGGGTCACGGAGGAAAAATACATGCATGTTATGGGATAATACGAACGCTTACGTACATGTACATGTGACTGAACATATTGGGATTCGATCGAATTATTTATAAATCTTTTATGACTCCACAGTGCTAAAAGACTTTTGTATTTACGCATTTGAAATAATGTTGACAACTTTGGACTAACAGCCATTTTATATGTCATACATGTATTATGTATCTGAAATGTTGTATGCACCAAATTAGATTATGAAATTCCAAACCATATGTAACGTTAATTTGAAAGTCCAATGATACATATTAAGCTGATGTTTTTGTGTGTTGTAATGAATTTAATAACTCCAAACTTAATAGTTTGGTCATCACAGAATTAGATAGAATTTATATTTGTCAACAATTTGATAACACGAAATCTTGCTTACTTCATATTTAAATGCCTTTGTGTGGTGTTATATTTTTAAATGGGTGGGTTGGGGGTCGGTTGGGGGCATCCGTGCTGAGAAAAGCCATGAGCATGTCATATTTACATGACTAATGTTCGACAAAACGTTAACCTTTATTGGAATGTTTTGGCTTCTGATAAAATAACACTAAATTTCGAAGTTGTTTATGAACTAGCCTTATACAAGAATGTTGTTACGATGGAATTTGTACAGTTAGTACAGGAGATGTTGAATGTTCTAAAAACTAATATTATGATTGTTTGTATTGGCTTAAAGTGAAACATCATACCTGCTCTACGCTTCTTTATAGTGTAACCCCAGTATAACATTAGTGTATCATTAGTATATTATTAGTGTAATGTAAGTGGAATATAAGTATGACATTAGTATATCTCTAGTATGATAAAGGTAGAATATTAGTATAACTTTAAGATCTTTGTATCTAAGTTCTTGTATCCATTAGTTTTAAATGTGTAGTGCAAAGGTTTAGGTGTCATAAGAGTTTATGTATAAATGTCTTCATTCATATCAGTGTTTACTATGTACCCTAAATACTGATGGGGAAAAAAGATGTAAAGGATTTGCCTTGATTCCTTGATTCATCTGTGTTCATTTATATTAAATAATACAACGTGAACTAAGATATCTGACAAAGAACAAAAATAATATTGTCATTTTAACTTTCAATGCATGATATTAAGAAGATTTTTTATAGATCAGGATGATTTTGCTGCTGGAAATCTTTCTCTAGTTGCTGATATCAAAATATAAATATGTCAGCAACAACAATTGTATCACTTTCTTTTGTATGTCTCGTATGTCCCATTAAACATATTTCAGTCATGATGTTACTGTTGACTGGAAATAGATCATGTGTTGTATTCACTATGATATGTTTGTTTACACTTGACAAAAGTTTATCTCAAAGTTGTGCGACATAATACTTTATCCCACCATCTCTGTAAATATCGGTTGATATAACCCGTGTGATAAAGATGAGCTTTATCAACAGATATTCGCGCACCTGCTCTAAGCCGGACTACTTTTTTGACGAAACGATCAGGAATGTTTACGAGAACGAAACTCATTTATCACGTAGTTATGCTTGTGGTCACCCCAAAAATGTCCCTAATATAAATATTGGTGAAATAGAGCAAAAGAGGCTATTAAAAAAGGAGGATGCGAGCGGTCTCGATCTCTGACCTGCAGGATTGAAAACATAAGTGGTAGCGTCTTTACCGACTGAGCTAATCGGACAGTTCCTCTCAACTTTCCAACTTTTATTTAACAATGATATAGAAAATTTGAAAAAAAAAATCTTATCAGAAAAATGAAACAACATGTACTACAGGAACATGATTAAAATTGTTAAGTAATAGTAATGAAATCAATAAAAGTCCGAATTTGTAGTCTGCAAAAATAAAAACAACTCTCGAAATGCCCGATCATGCGAGACACCCCGTTGTGATGATGTTATTTAGTGTGGATTGAAAGAATGTGATGAAGAATCGTGTAAAAACCTAAGCAGTGTTGAAAGATGAGCTACGAGGATTTCGAGTCAAAATCTGGCTTTAATCCGAAAATTTTTGAGAATGAACTTGATCTTGAATCTGTGGTGACTGTCTCAGATTGCAATCATCTGCCTAATCTTAGGGCAGACCCTGATGATCAAATGTCGTTACATGATGAACATTCAAATGGTTTAGATAGAGCTCGATCTTTAGTCGAACCAAATACAGCTGACTGCACAGATCTGGACAAATGTGCTAAAAAAGCACAGTTTCTAGACGTAAACATGAACACCAACCCACCACCTCCAATCCTAACATGTCTCCAAATTTCGCAAGTCATCCTGTCAAAAACACAACTATCTTCGAAATTTTAAAGCGCTATATTCAATGTTCATAATTTCAATGTCATCACTAATTAAAATCCATGAGCTACTGTTTGTTACAGCCACAGACACACACACAAACCTCGAATGTGATTCGCGTTTCTTAATGCCAAGTGCGTAGCAACTTTAAATTACTCGCCCTTGACATTACACACTACATGTATAACTTTACACGAGGGTGTGATTTTTGTTGTGTTTTTTTCCGACCATTTTTTTCAGTTATCGTAATCAATAAAATTACAACCTTATGTAAAGCCCAAATAAAATAAACGAAATAACATGTTTATTGTCTTATTTTTTATTGTAAAATAGAACTATTTCTTACAGCGAAATTACTCTATTGCTCGCGCATGAATTTCGTGTATTGCATTGGAATGTCAGATTATGTAACGGAGGAGCAGTAGCGGTAAATTTAAATGTTTACCTTTTAAAAGCTGTTGAAGCCTCGTGCTTTCTGATTTTCTTAGCCTCGCATGATAACATTTATCTATATCAACACTAACCTGGTATTCTCTATATCTATTATTGTTATGATTACTATTTGCTGCTGAATCTCTAGTAATATGTTTATGTATCTGGATCTACAATATTTGCCTCAGTCTGACAGGTTCGTGATAACATATAGTAGGCTAAATTTCCAACGTGTTGGAAAGTGTCAGCTGGTCAAACATTTGACCTGTCACCACATATACAGGTCAATTGTCTATACCTAATGTGTCAATCTGACTGCCGAACTAGACCTTAAGAACAAATTATATTCAATTGTTTATGTTTTCTGCAATAAACTGTTACTCTTTTATTGTATATATTATTATAGACAGTGGGTTGTTTTAAGTTTGTTTAGTAGACGCATGCCTTATATATTCTATAGTACTTGAACAAAGCCACTTCCGTAAAAAATCATTTAAATTGGCGTAAAGTCAGTGTTTAAACTCTTAGTTCTTTCCCCCGTGTGTTTGTCAGGAAAAGAAGTTTTTGTAAGAAGGTCTTATAGCTGACATGTGGTACGCCATTGGTTCTACACTGACATTTGTTTGTAAGACATCCTCTCTGACAATATCTGGATATTACTATATTGATAATAATTGTGTTGATGTGTAAAAATCAGATAATATGATTCTGACAAGAACCATTGGGTTAAGTCATGGTAAAGTACTTTATTACAGTCCAATCAGGATAGTACTAATGTCCATCGGACCGTCTGAATATTCATTCTATTGTATAATCCGAAGTATCCTAAGTTACCTCAGTGACATTGTTGATTGCAGCTGTCGGCCATTGTTGTTATCGTCAACCAGTTTCTACTTGACACAATATTGTTGTCGTCGCTGTTATTTTCGTCATTGTTATATAGGAATAAAATTAAAGAAAGCTTATACTTGTAGTTTATTTGTTTCTATTGTATATTTTATTGCATGTAATCATCATCATTTCCTACAAAATAGAAAATATTGTAGCAAACAACAAGCAATGTGACAAATAACATGTCATCTGTTTTACTTCATAAAAAAATGATAGTGTTTTTGGAGGTAGTGTGGTGAAAGCATGTAGCGAGTAGAACGGAGAAACTGATTTGCCGATCGATGGCATTATTTACTCTCGTCTTTCCATCTTCACATGGACATGATGCTACACATTTATTCATTTACTCTTCTCTGGTCATATTTTTTCTTGATACAAAGTCAAGTTCACTTTAAATCAATCATTTTTTGTGTAGTTTTTTATAATCGAAATGATACCCCTTTCTTTTCTTAACATTTTTTTCAATGACGTCACTACTTTCGTCATAACTCATCAAAGAAAACATCTGCGTTTGAACATTTATTCAAATGGATCGGTTTTATTCTCATTGCGTATTTCTAACCAGCTTGTTTAGTTTGCAAAAAGAAGACTTGCAAGGCAATAGCTGTGAAAGTGTATTCCAGAAACCTCTACCAAACAGAGATGGGCATTTAACGTATCATATAAACAAGGTGTGGCGGATTATGATATGTGTAGTGATGAAGAAGCTAGTTGTGATGATGGGTGTGGTGAATACGGTGGTGTTGGTGTTGGTGATAGTGATGATAATATTGCTAATAATAGTACGGTTACCTTTGTCTGGTGGTAATTACAATGTTAAGATTTGTGGAGAAATTGTTCGCTATTCAAGTGAAACAATGTCAAAAGAGCAAGTACCCCTAAAAATCAATTGTCTTGCTCTATTTTCGACCGAACGAAAGGTTGTTTCAAGAATTGTGATACTTAGAAAACATGTATGTTAGGGATGTGGTTACTTCCTCATACTTCTTTGGCTATATAGAATAATATATGGTCCATATAAAAAAATAATCATGCTGTCAAAACAACAAGAGCTAAAGTTATAACAAGGCGTCAGCACTTGGAAACTTATTCAAATGGACCGGTTTTCTTTTCATTGCTTGCATTTGAGAAACCCATCAGGAAGTGCGAGGTTAGAGCTCTTTAAAAACAGTTTAGGCACCCCAGTCGGTCCATATTGCCGTCTGACCGTTCCAGGCGGTAACTGTCCTGTTTGCTCTTATTGTTAAATGACTCATCACATATATGTTCTCACTTTTACATTAGGCGTGCATGTAAATACCTTGGTCCTGTATCTTCTCAATTTTTGTTTATGTTGCAATGCTCATAGGACTTTGTCTTATATATTCTTATTATAAACATTTATACATATTCCTTTGGTTGGTCTCTACCAAATTGTTCAAATAACTTTTATCCGTGAAGACATGTTTGTCAGGTGCGTAGCCATTGTCCATATATAGCTTAATGGTAACACTTTAATATTCTTTTTCTCAGATATAACCACATAAGGAGCTTCAATATTATGTTAACATTTCCAAATGGTGGCCCTCTATCAAGATGGTCTAACCAATATTTTAATCTTTCAAAAGAAAACACGGTCGCCAGAGTCCAATTTCTCTCTATGGCTATATAAAAGCAATCGATAACAAGCAGCCAGGAAAATGCCGTGGTTTACTATCAGTCAGGACATTAGTACAGGAAATGACGTGTAAACAGAAAAATAATCCTTTTAGTCTTAATAAAAAGCTCCGACATTTTGTAGCACGTTATGTGTTATTTTATGATAAAGGTTAAAATGTGGTCAAAATATGTTATGCTAACATGTTTAACGAAATTTGAAGAAAAAACTAAACAAAATCTTATTATTTTATATTTAATTTAAACTCATGAGATGACAAAAATACATCTATGTGCATTTGCTGTAGAAGCACGCAGATAAATATATTATATATGTTTAAATGCATACAGATAATTGTGGTTCATTTTCCCCGATGGAGGTCCCTTATCTCTGTTATTCTCTCCCCTCTTCTCAATCTTCCTCCTTAATCTCCAGATACCGACGGACGTTTTTTTTATTTTTAGAATAGAATATAAAACGTATTAAAAGAAATAAATATTCTGAACATCATGGACAAACTCATATACAAATCCTAATCAGATTTAACGTTTTGTATCTGTTAGTATTTGTTTTTAGTGGATCTTAGCCTAGAAGGAGAAAGGTGATCATTTCTGAAAAAATAATTGTACTTAATATAATAATAACCCATTGTCTTTTACAACAGTATTCTTTCGTTTCAAGACGAAAAGCTACAAATTTAACCTCATATCAAAATTGTTATAAGTTACTTTGTACAAACAGCACATATCAGCTCTCGTCCATTCACGTAAGGCGGACACGGCAGAGAGCCACATCGAGCCTCAACCAGATAAAACAACACACCGTTTTGATCTGGCGAACCACCTTCGAGTGTCTCTGGCTTTCCGTCTAGACACACATACTGTGAAGCTGCAGCGTGGCCGGTATATCCAGATGTTAAATATCCGCTGTATTCTCTTGTCCAACCACCTGGACAATCGGTCTTTCCACGAAGCATTATCTTACTGGGTCGCGTCGATCGGCACACTGAGCAGGGTACATCATGACTATTTAGTGAACTGACTAATTGATTTTCGTACTCTGCTCCGTAAACTGCACCATGAAAGTTCACTGCGTCGTTGTAAATACCCCATTGCGGATCTTTGGGCAGACATAAGTAGTCCACACCCCCTCCTGTATGTGTATTAAGGGATCCGGCTGCATATCCATCATAAACCTTGTCAGTGCCATTGCTTGGACACCTTGTTCTGCCCCATCGTACGTAAACAGATCCCCCGCCAATAGAATTCCGGAGGTTTCTAATATCTGTAAAGATGTCTGAAATGTGTGTTAAGATGATATTATGAAACCCAAGACACTTCCAATTTAATATATCTTAACAGTTATATTATGGAACTGCAGGTGCTGTCAACCAGCGAAGGTTCGTGCCAATTTGATATTGGTATTCTAATGTACAGGCCTCTTAAAGCAGTCTTGAATTCAACCATTGCAAAGTGACAATGTACATTTGTGTTTAAGCATCATTTAAACGAATAAGGCATTTTCAAACATTTTCTTGCACTACCACAGCTGTCATGATTTTTAAATATGACGTTGTGTAATGTCCCCTGTATAGAAACATTGTGAAAATCAATTTAAATTCATATACTTAAATGTGATCAAGATGTGTTGATTTATTGCGCGAAATCACACTTCTAAATGAAAGGCACAAAGTTCCTAGAATGAAAATTTATTGACAAAATATCCTCGCGCGTATTTGTATCAAATGGTTTGGTATGCTATTTTTACTGATTTGTTGCAAAATACAATTCGCTTGGGCGGTGAGACGCGGAAACATATAACCATGAACGTAGTGCCAACACGTTACATTTCTAGAACAAGAACTCCCAAAAGTGGGAACAGCGGATAATCAAAATTATGGTAATCTAACACGAGAAACCTGTTTCTGCAGGCATTATGTAACCCTGCTTTAACATGGCCACTAACAAACTAAATGTTGTTTCATTTACATCACTTAAACTGATAAACTACTTAAACGCGCAATTACGCATTTTATGTCTCTGTTTTGAGTAGTTTTTATTTTTAAATTAATTTACGAAAAAAACTAATTCTTTGTAAAAATAAATAATGACCAAGTCAGATTTTTTCTTACTGACTTATTACATTCGATTATTTGTCATAGCTTTCATGTGCAAATTTCAAAAATATATGCAAGTTGTGTCCTTTCCTATGTTGTCAATGCAATCATCATGCAAAGTGACAAACCAGTATTTACATCGTGATTCTTAACGTTATGTGTATAACTAATGATATGTGCATTAAAGGACGTCGATTTTAAATAAGAGAACAACTACAAAACTTTTAACGGAGTACAACGAGTTTACCCAAAGTCACTTTTTAAACGTTTTTAACACTATCATCGTTAAAGTGACTTGGTAACGGTTTCATATAGTTATATTTCGCAAAAAAGCACGTGGTTTGCACTACATATGTATTATATTGCACTTCATATATATTATATTTATTTGCTGTCACTATCAACCTATGCTTTGTATTTTACACAATTCCTTTGCAATATAAACTTAGACCAAGTTGCTTAAAACATCCACAATAAAATTAATATAAAACTACCGTTACTTAAGAGTAAATTTTATTTTACCTTGCGTTAGTGAACACAACTAAATAAAATATGCAACCTTCATCTCTGAGAGCGATGTTGTTGATTTGTTGTTCTAGATGCTTCAGTCGATCCAGCAGATTTGTTTGGTTGATGTCCAGGTCTACAAGCTTTTTAAGCACCCTGTACTCGTATTAAAACTGGGTCTGGGCTCTTACTACAGACACTCATGAGTAAAGAATAATCATACAAAGATGCGTTGCCATCGTTTTCAGCTAAAACTAACTTAAAATAAATTTGATGTACGAAAGGTAAGATTGTAATTCATTTAGCTCTACGAACACGTTCCTGTGAACTATGTTGATGTATACGACACCTGGTATTTATAGGAAACGTTTTGGGTGTGCTCAAGTTTAGTTTGAGGGAGTGAAAGGAAGAAATTCCTTAGCCGACTTTAATTGCCGTATGAAAGGGAAGCAAACGTGAATCTAAACAAAAGACAGGACGAAATATCAATGAAGACATCGTTTTGGTTTTTAAATGGTGTAGGAAAATAATATATTTATAAAGTATAAATTATAGTTAAATTAAGGAAGCAAATTATAAGTACACTGTATGTTCATTTGAAAATACATTTTTCGTCCTGGAAAATTATGTCGTTTAACGTGTCCCAGTATAAGAAGTAGAATAAATAGTTGTTGTTTTTTTTAAGATAGACTTCCTTGTCTTGAAACTCGATTGCTACCAAATGATAGCAGGACATTATTTGGTATAAGAAACTATGACAAGGCACTGTAGGAATAAAATCATACATTGAAATGAAATAGCATTAGACAGTGAATAATTAAGCAATTTAAAATTTAACATGACAAAGCATTAAGCCGAGACAGAAATACATAAAATAGACAGTTACATGTACCGCCTTACAACCATCACACTACCTGACCTATTACCTTTATAAGGGGGAGAAAAATATACTATACGAAAGTCAACCTTAATGGCCTAAGAGATCGCGTTGAACTCGTCGTACTGGTTGCAACGTCCAAGACGCACAATCAAAATTTCTGTTGTGGTTTCTTTTCTGATAGCTCGTAATAATGTTAGGATATGGCCATATATATAAGGTCACAATTAGAATATAGAGTGTAGGACAAAAGAACCCAGGACAAACACCTCAGCCCTACCCGATGTCTATTTGTAAGACTTTTTTTCGAGTAGAACAAAACGCCCCCAGGGATTTTTCTAGGTGACCCCACTGTTTTTCTATGTGAACAAAATACCCCCTGATCAGTTTTCCAAGGCCAGAAAAATACCCTTAGGTCTTTTATATCTAAAGCTAGCCATCATAAAAAAACCTGAACCTTTTTCATGGGTTGACAAGGTATTCTTTCTGCTTTTATAATATACATCTTTGCGCAACTTAATTGTTATTGTAAACTATGTAATATATATTTGGCAAATATATACTGAATAGTTGAAAAGTTAAAAAGAAACTTGTAAAATTATCCATACACAAAATATGCCGTATTTATATTTGGTTCGATCTTCCACAGTAAAACAGAACAGAATATATATCTGTATTTATTGCAATAATTGATAACTCTATTTAACAGTGTAAGGTTGTGTTATTTCCTACTACACAGCATCTCCTTGGCACTTTAATTGTACTGTTGACATGTTAAATAATTTGAACTGGTGTTTTATACAGGTATAATTGGGTGACATATTATCGCATATTTATATTTAAAATTTTATATAAATATATGTTACAATGTATGTGTATAGAATAGGCCAGTGACCTTATGTATCAATAAAGCACATCTATCCAATACGATTTTGTGATTCTACTCGCAAAATGCTAAACAAAATGTGTGAGCTTTTGTCAGTAATGGTTGTGCAGAGACATCAGACTGGAATCCCAAAATTGAATCCCAGAATTGGATACAAACTGTTTGATGTTATATCTATTGTCTATGTTTGCCTTTAATCATATGGAATAATGGGGTTAAATAAAAATAAGCATGCTATTAAAATAACTGTTCATATTTCAAACATAATTCAGAATTGCGTATGGGCACCTACCCCCAACTTTTTCACCCCGAACAGCTAAACTCCGGTAAGTAAGACGCCGCCAACATCTACGCTCGCGGTCAATACATGATGAGCAAGATGGTTCCCGGTGGAGATTTGACGTGCCATGTGCTTATAACCAACACCACCACCATCGCCGAAGCCTGGAGACTTCTTGACCATAAGTTCGACTTGATGTGCCCCAAGAGAGCCTTTGTCCACTGGTAACCGTACGTATACGAAGGGTAATCCAAAGTTTATATATTTATATATTTAATGTCCGCTAGTACGCCGGAAAGGGTTAGGAGGTGGGAGAGTTCTCAGAGGTTCGTAACATAATAACAGCCCTCTCGTGCCACCTTGATTAATATCATTTTGTTATAACGACACTTTAACAGTGTAAATAAAATTAATCGAAATAAAAATATGCTTATATATAATTGATAATCTGATTAAAGCTCAAAGATTCATATATTTGGTTTGAATTTATTTCAGTACAAAGTCACTTGATAATTTGAATGGACAGTTCCTAATAATATTTTTATTATACAGTAAAAAAAAATCTGCTTTCAATTTAATGCAATTTATGATAAACAGATGCGTAGATGTACACACGTGCTTTCCTGTGAAACCTTTGATTACTCGAGTCCCTGAAGACTCTAAAATTGTTTTGACGTGTATCCTAACCAAAATTGTTTAATACTACATTAATTATTTATTATATTAATTTCGATATTTATGACTTTACATACAGAGCGTTCGTTATCTGTGGTTGACTATGTTAAGCCTACACAAATATCGTTCGTTATGTAATCTCCAGTAATCTTAACTTTACGTATACAAAGAGTAATCCGAAGTTTAAATGGATTGTCTTGATTAAAAACTATAGTTAATGTATGAATATAAAAATATATATACCATCTAATTCAACTTCGGGTTTTCTATCGTTTTACTTGGCTTTTGTAACTATTTTCCACCGTTTTACCGCAGAGTTATTTGAATACCATAGTAACGGATACCTGGCGCAGTCCAATACTAAGTGAAGGTGTTGGTAATTATTCCGCATTTATCGTAAAATCTCGAAAATGTACACTTTTAAAATGGGACCAAACGTATTTAAAGTCGAAGTTATTAAATAACGACTCTCCATACGTACATAAAGTCATAATCACGCTGTTTTCAAACTAAGCAAATGTTTCAACTTCGTCAAGAATTACATATTTATGATTTATTATTTCAATTAGTCTGTATTTTTCTCACACAATTTTAAAGTATTGTTTATCGGAGTGAGTCCAAAGGTAAACTTTTTTGACTTTCCCTATATTTATTCAAGATGAATATTTTTCGTTTTAGTCATGATACATACGGCATGCATTACATTATCAAAATATGCATAACTACATGTACCAACACTTTTAACACTATTAAACATAATAAACTGGTTTATGACATGCATGTAAAATAGCTCAAATATTAATGAATTATATTAACATTAATATATAACGGTCAACTTTAATATGAAATAAAATAACCGCATGTGTTATATGTGTTTATGCAAAGGAATCCATTAATTCCTAATGTTATTACACAACTCACACATGGAAAACTGATGAAAGACAATATAAAAGAATATCAAATAAACACTCGTCTTTTAGTTACAGAGACTATGGGTCTCGTAACATGAAATGACTCTTTCATACGTGCGCTCTGCATGCGAGGTGCTGCAATAGTCATAAGTTAAAATATGTCAGTCATTTCTACGTTGAAGGAAAGAAAAGAAAGTCATTCTGATAACAAATGCAAGATGTATGTCAAAGTCAAGTTCAGTTTAACTTTCTCAATAATAAGAACACGTTTCCGTTAGAATAGTCATTAAAAAGACGATAGTAGTCTTATTAGATAACAGTTAAGTGTAAATAAAGACTAAATAAAAACTGCATTTACAAAACAACAAGAAATGTGGCAAGAAGCAACCACGCTATTGTCCTAAGACGACAGTTTTGTAATAAATTACAGAGTTATAATAAACATGTCTGCAAATTTCCTGGTTATTTCCCCACATACTTGTAAGGATATAAGGGGCTTTCAATTGTGTTAGCGCTTTAAAATATCCCTTCCTTTGGTGGTTCTTTTTCAATATTCTTCAAATAGCTTTCATCCATCAAAGCATGTCTGTCAGGGTCGCGGCCATATTCCATATATCGTTTCATACTAAATTTTTGAAAACCTTCTTGTCAGAAATTTACACGACCTAGAGTTTTGGTAATATGTTTTAACACTGATAGATATTTACATTGGAGGTGTATATCCTATCCTGAGGGGAAGTGACTCGGCTTGTTACAGTACTGAAGATGTCGATCTTTTTAGGTATTAGAAAATGACATTTGTTATTTTTATGCACTCGGAGATATATACTTATGCGGGGATTTTAATAGTAGGTTTAGCCTGAAGCCGGACTACTTTACTTTTGATGAAAACAATTATCCAATTGATGATATTAATTATGTTCCCGATACGACAAATGACAGGGCCTCACTAGGCAAGCAGTGTAACTCTTTCAGGAACGAATTCTTAGACCTGTGTAAAGCGTCGTGTGTACGCAATTTAAATGGGATCGATTTTGACATCGGTAGCTTTACCTTTATATCAAACACAGGATCTTCAGTAATCGAATATGTGTTTACTAGAGAGTAAAGTTGCATGTGCTTCACGTTTTACTATAGCTGCCAGTAATGAAGTGACCACTGACCAGTGCAGTTGGCTATGTAATGTAATAATTTTGTTCATCCTTAATTGCAAAGTTGCCAGTGCCGAATGATAGATCTAGTAACAATGCTTTGAATAATTACTCAATATTTAATGCTGTGACTGAGTTTACTGGTGTTATTAGAGATGTGACTGAGCAACAATTTATTAAACATGTTGAACGTCAGAACCGCGGGCCATTTTCTGACGTGCCACTGGTCAAACACAAGGAGTGGTTTGATAGAGAAGGTTTGGAACTAGAACCGGTGTGCACGTGATGCTCTTTATTATAACAAGTCCGATTCCAATAAAATAATATTAATATGTAGTTGGAAAAAAGGCTCTGGTACAAAAACGTACATGCAGCGAAAAATTGCTAAAATAGAAAAACTCAAATACTCTAAACCTAGTGCTAAATATTTATATTTATTTATTTATATTTAAATATTTTAGATGGTAAACCTAATATACCACTACATCAGTTGTATGATTTTTTTTAAATCTTGAAAATGACATATTTTAGAATTACTAATAAAGATGCCGTATTCTTTTGTAATCGGCATAATGGTAAAGATTGTACTGACAACGATGTTGTTAACGAAAAGATAAGTGTTGGCGAAATAATGTCGGCAATAAAATGGCTCAAGTGTGGTAAAGCTGGTGTTATTGATTGTCTTTTAAATGAGTACTTCATTAAAAGCAATGATATCATAAGAGGTCACGTTTGCGATATTTTAATGATATTTATTTTTATTCTGTTTACTATTCTGATGAGTGGACAAAAGGCTTAATTGTTCTTATTTATAAATAAGGTGCTAGGAGCAATCTAATTTTCGTGGTATCACTCTTTTAAGCGTATTTTGGGAAACTGTTTACTTCAGTATTGAATAAAAGAATTGAAAAGTTCACTGAACTGAACTCGTGCCTTGGTGATAATCAATACGGTTCTCGAAAAGGTCAATTAACAATAGATGCTATTTTTGCATTCAACTGTATAGTTTAGCACTATTTGTGTAATAACAAACGTTTATATGTCGGAATGATTCACCTAAGTAAGTGTTTTCACAGAATAAACAGAAATGCACTATGGTTCAAGTTACATAAAGTTTCAATAAGAGGTAAGATGTTAAGGCTATTTAAAACATGTATAACCAAGTCAAATCTTGTATAAAAAGGTGCAAAAGTTTCTCTGAATTCTTTTTTTCACTTCAGTTGGGCTTAGGCAACGGAAGGTCGCCTCCCCAATGTTTGTGTCGTTGTTCTTAGATGACCTTGAAGAACATCTAAAATGCAATTCAGCCTCCAATATTAATATTAGATATATTGTGTTCACAATGCTCATTTTTGTTGATGATATGACTATATTGGGTGAGTTTCCCAGTGGTTTACAGGCCAAGTTAGATTTATTATACGATTACTGTCAAACATAGAGCATGGAAGTTAACATCTCGAAGTCAAAGATGATGGTATTTAAAAATAGAGAAAATGTTCAAAATAATGAGAAGTGGGATTATAATGGTCACATTTTAGAGGTTGTAGATTCATTTAATTATATGTTCACTATAGATGGTTATCGTGAGACGTCACACATTTCCCAGCATGCAAAGCGGTCCGCCATAATTGTGGTAAAGCTATTGTTTATGGTATCTGCTTACAATTCGACAATTAAATGATTATTTCGCGAAAAATGTAATGGCAACAAAGTGCGATCGGACTATATTAATACAATTGATCTATTGTGCGGGAATTGGACTTGAAGCTGATTATTGGTGGTGCTAGATCCTAGACGTGTGCCTGGGTAGAATCACAACGCACTGCAGGTTAGCTGGAAAACCTCCACGACCGGGACTAGAAAACATGCACTAAGAGGGTGATGAGTTACAAGTCAGCAATTGCTTGTATAAGGGCACCGCTGAATTTTGGTTTTAAAGTTAGGTCATTTATCATTTGTTCTGTTTTCAATTCTTTACATTATGTTATTATGTTTTTGTCATTGCTTTAAGTTCCTGAAAACCCATTTTATGATTGTCATATTTATCATATGTAATCGAATATCGTGCTTCTATTTTACTAAGCAGTCCTTTTTGTTTCTTAACCGCTTTTGCTTTTGTTCCTCCTGTTTATTGATAGATGAAAATATTGTCATTAAGCATTTGTTACCGTAAAATGTGTTGTTTTTATTTTAGAAATTGTGTTATTCTAAAAATAGTATTGGAACTTTAACTCAATATTCTATAAAATTATTATTTAAATTTGCTGAAAGGTAGGACAATATTAAAAAAACACTATGTGCTATCATTTATTGACAAATGTCAATGTGAAAGTAAAACCATTTTAAATAGTTAAGTGTAACATCTAGTTCAGGGTCGCTCTGAGAACAGTGTGTTTCTTACACTTTTTAGAGGTGGTATCTGGCAGTTTGGACGAACCAATTTTCTGTCATGCATTCAAATAAATGATTGTTGCCTGTAAAGATCCCGCAAAAACTGTTATATATTCCGGACTTGATCCTTTGACTTCATGTTGGTAATGGTGTGGAGTAGAGTTATAGATGATGACAAGTGACTGATAACTGGTTTATCAGTCACTTGTCATCGTCACTTCTATAACTTCACATGATGATGGCAAGAGAAATTCTGTCCGATATAAACGTTACTCAGGGATGAAGCCATACAGTTGACACAGTAGCTCATGCCAATACACAACCATTTACTTGTGCCATTACAAGCTGACTAGGTTATGTATGACATTTTACTTTTGCCCATGTTGCCCCTGGCTACTACAGCCCATTGTCTGAAACTTGTTGTTTAAATAGTACTTTAATATGGCTTTACTTCTTGTGTGTCAAAGGTCGGGTGCAGGTGTATTAGCATAACTTTCTCGCATAATTTTAGGTTAAAAAAGAAATTTATTTAAAATATCTGTGTAATTTAATTATCACTATGACTATACCATATTTAAAGTTAACGGAGTTAGGATTTCTGCTATTTTAAGGCAAAAAGAATCATCGGAAGAGTAGTATTTGCCACTTTAGGGAGTGTTTTCCATACATTGCCTGACATTACATATAGGTATTTCCTATCTGAGATAAGCTGAAATCATCAAAGTGCCTATTTATAGATTTAAAAACAATGGACATTTAATGCGATATTTTTCATATTCGCAGTGTCGAAGAATAAAGTTAGTGTAATAACAGTCTTCACTTTAACTTAAGTATACGTTTATTCGAGCATTATGTATACATTTCCCAGAATAGTAGTAACATGTGTTGTTACATGGGTACAATATTAGCAAACTGTCGGATATCACAATACAACCACATACAGGGCGTTCTATAGGCTCTGAACTTCAACGGTCATAGACTCCTCAGTCAAAGATTTCAAGGGTCAAAATCAAATATATGGGGGTCAATTTTGTGCATCGTGCATCACATCAATAGGGGTACATGCATGTTTTATCTCACTGATGACAACATTTTGTATAAAATTGAACTTGATGGAAATTATTGATACTGTTGGTAACTTTTTAGTTTATTTGAGACAAGTAAATAAGCAGAATATTTCTTAATTATTTGTTATTTTTCAGTATCTTAATAGCAATTAACATCATTATATACTTTTCCAGACATATTTTCTTTTGACTTTTAATGCAATCCAAACCACTTTGAAACTCTTAGCTGCAATAAATGCTCTGTTCAAGCGCGAAAGCATGACTTTCGACGTTCTTTCGTCCTTTCCCCTTGGTTTGTAATGATGGCTGGTATGAAGAAAAAAGATTTCTGATCCGGATTAGGTATTTTGTGACAGTTCACAACACTACACGAATTAATCATTCTATTCATTGCCTGTAAATGTCAATTAAAAGAAAACGCGCGCTGTCACAGTTCTGATGTGTTGATTCGCCTTACCACAAAGATGGCGGACAAACAGGTGCGCGCGCATCCTGGGGAAAAAATCGATAACCATCTATTGTAACTTACACGGGTAAATGGCAATGTAGATTAGTTGGTGAGAACATGTGCTAAAGCTTTAAATATCTTGTTGCATGAGTGTAATAAAATTCCTCTTAAACCCCGGACTTTATGTCAACTATTTGATTCATTTGCTAGTGCTTTATTAATTTATTCTTGTGAGTTCTAGGGATTCTAACATTATCAGGATCAAGAACGTCTTCATTCCAATTTTGCAAGCGTTTTTTAAAAGTAACGATGTCAACTAACAATGTTGGGATACATGGTGAACTCGGAAGATATCCTTTATATCGTTCCCGTTTTGTAAGTATAATTAAATATTGGTGTAAAGTTCTGTATTATAACAACCGTATTACCCTAGTCCTATATAAACAAGGCCTAGACGATTGTGACAATGGTTGCAAAAATTGGATTTATAATGTAAAGTCCTTATAGGACAGATATGGGTTTTCTCATGTTTTTGTTTATCAAGATTTTGTGGATGCAAAGCAATTTCCTTAAATTTTCAAACGACGTCTTATTGATGTGTTCACATATTAATGGCATGGATCACGTATTGGATCTGTATAAAACTGTCAATATAATTTACAATACGAATCATATCTGGATATTGTATACAATATATTGTACCTCCGAATTTGAGGCTTTATATCACAAATTAAAATGAGAATCTCAGCTCATACATTAAGAATACAAACAGACCGCTTTTCTAGAAATAGAATAGAAAAAGATTTAAGAAATTGCAAGTTCTGTCAACACCATGCAATCGAAGAGTTTATTTGTATGTGTACGGCCTATGATGTTATACAAATACAATATATTTACAAACGAGTGTATGTAAAACCATCTGCTTTTAAACTGACAAGTCTCCTTTGTTCAAATAACAAGCAAACCTTGAACAATCGTGCACTTTTTGTTAAAAACGCTTTGTCGATGAGAAACAACTTGTCCAGTAGATAAAAATCATGTTCTTTCTTGCACTTCTTTTTTCATTTGATTAAGATTATATACTTTGTGCAAATCTGAATAAATGTATTTTCTTTTTGTTCTGTTCCTAATATAAAACAATTATACTTTAAATCAGTTTTCTTGTCGATGATACAGAATGCATGACAAACACATAGTTGTGCAGTTGATATGGTTACCGCCGATGCAACAAAGTGGTGCTATAATACTTGAGAGGATGTAAAGAACCTGAGTCTCCAATAAACTCAACAACATATATTCATTTTACAAAGACTACAAAAGTGTATCTTAAAAACTTAATTTATCTTATATGGAATCTTCAAATGATGCAGTGTATGCAGTATAGTCATATTTAATTTGTATAATTAATATAAGTCAGTTGCAATAATCATTAGTGATGTTTAGCTTTCAAAATGCCACCGTGTTAAAGTTAACAACCAATTGTGTTATAAATACATGACTGTCTGTTCAAATCTGAAATGAATCGACGTATTCTGGATAATTTTATATTAAAATAAATAATTTTAATAATGTGACCAAAGCAAAAGTTATCAATAAATGAATAAAACGTTTATATTAAGTTAAATAATGTGCATCAAAATGTAGCTTTTACATTATCAAGGCAGTTCAATGAAATATAGTTACAAAAATCCTTATTGTCGCGGCTCAGTGAAATATTCATTTAGGATACAATTAGCTTGGACTAATTACTGTTAATGCCTTTTACAATCTTCTCCTGATGTTCAATATGTAATTTAAACGGTTATTGGATTTATTAACTTACTCTAAGTATATTAGTCCAAGCAGTGAACAGACCTTTTTGTTATTATTTAAGCTTTTTATTTTGATTTAATGCATTTGCTTCGTTCAACCAATAGGGAAATGTGCTTTATTGAGGTGAACAGATATAAGTAAGATCAAGAAAGTGTCTTTATGTGAGCAAACTCAATAAAGATTAAATGCTCCTGTTTTTATCTAAGAATTTCCTAATCATTTAAAGTACAAATAAATGAATTAAGGAATTATAAAACTAAATTAAACAATATATCACAAGCATATGTTTCACATTTTGAAAGAGTATGCTTGTACATAACAGGTACAGTCAATGTGTGCAATAGAAGCACTGTTACTAAACTGTTACTACCTATAATAAGA
This sequence comes from Sinonovacula constricta, assembly GCA_007844125.1. Taxonomy (NCBI): domain Eukaryota; kingdom Metazoa; phylum Mollusca; class Bivalvia; order Cardiida; family Solecurtidae; genus Sinonovacula; species Sinonovacula constricta. Next base: position 32,729,773 of record CM017555.1, read on the forward strand.
ATAGGTATTAAATAAACTAGATAAAATTTCTCATATGCATGTACTACAAGTCTGGTTATCTTGGTTAGGTCAATTCATAATGTACAAGTATTGACAAAAATACAACCACTACGGTTAAAACTTCTTCATTACATTTTAGTTGGGTATAGCCATAGTATATTAAAGGATGAAACAATAGCTGTGAAATGTTGTAAGTATGTAACATATTCTTTTGTAAGCAGCAGCCCAATGGTTACTTATTGGATAATACTATTAATATTTTATCTGTGTACATATGTTTAAGTAGATGAAGGAAGATCATCATAACTCATTTTGTACAAACAGCGCATGTCAGCTCTCTTCCTTCCACGTAAGGTGGGCACGGTAGCGCGCCACATCGAGCCTCAACCAAATAAAACAACACCCCGTTTAGATTTGGCGAACCACCTTCGAGTGTCTCGGGCTTTTCGTCTAGACACACATACTGTGAAGCTGCGGGGTGGTTATAATATCCAGAAGTAAGATATCCATTGTATTCTCTTGTCCAACCACCGGGACAGTGGGTCTTTGCTGGAAGCATCAGCATACTTGGTCGAGTCGATCGACACACTGAGCAGGGTACATCATGATCATCTAATTGATTTAAGGATTGGTACTCGGCTCCATAAATAAAACCATAGTTGCTTAATACGTCATTATAACGACCCCATTGCGGATCATTTGGCAGACATAAGTAGTCCACAGCTCCTCCTGGATGTTGAAAATAGGATCCGGCCGCATACCCGTCGTAGACCTTTTCAGTGCCATTGCCTGGACACATTGTTCTGCCCCAGCGTACATAAACAGACCCACCGCCAATAGAATTCTGAAGGTTTTCAATATCGGTTGATATGGCTGAAATGTTTATTAATATCATATTATGTATTCAAAAGAATATGCATATCTCAAAACAATGTAGTTAGATTAAGGAACTACAAATGTTGACAACTATTAACGACTTTTGCAAATCCTGTATGGGTGGTATCCGATTTATTCTAAAGTGCGGACTTCTTGATGTATAGTTGAAATATACCATAGCAAAACGCACTAAGCTTCATTTAAACGTATGTAAACTGTTAGGCCTTTTCTTGCGCAACTACTGCTGTCCAGATTAGTTAGTATGACGTGGTAACACGTCCTCAGTATAGTACAAGAGCGGCATACAAATTTTGCGACATAATGTGGAAAGAGGTTTAGCCCTTCGGTTTCTTTGTCCCTTTATATGGTCACGCACTGTAATTTGAATACGGATATATGAAAAGTCCTATGAGCATTGCAACATATACCAAACTCCGAAAAGGCACATGACAAAGGTTTTTCACATGCAAGCCAAGTGAAAAGAAGAACAACTTTGCGATGAGTCATTCAACGAAAAGAGCAAACCCGACAGTTACTTGGAACGGTCAGTCGGCAATATGGGCCAACTGGGATGATTAAACCGGTTTTAAAGATCTCTAACCTTGCACTTCCTGATGGGTTTCTCAATGCAACCTACCAAAGCATCCCGATCTGTTTGAATACGAAATGTCCAAGCGCTGATGTTTACTTTGATAAGTTATGACCAAAGTAATGGCGTCATTGAAAAATAATGTCAACATAGTGTTTTGAGACTGACTTGACTGAATTTATTATTCACAAAATTTAAATATTAACAACATTGGCTGCCTCCTTTCTGTGATTAATTCTAAGCATTTAAATACACTTTATCATTACTTGTACATGAAAATCTAATGAAATTCTATTTTTGTTCCTAGAGATACCGGGAATAGAAAAGGAATGCGAAAAGCCCCGCACGTTCATAAAATAACGTTGTTTGTTTTTTCCTGGTTTGTTCAGAAATTAGATTTTAAGTTTACGCGATCTAACGCCCAGTATATCACGGTTTCAAGTTCAGATGCATATTAATTTAAAATTTACACATCTTAACTATGTTGCAAGGTTGTTTACCTTGTTTGGCTGTTCTATTTCACCCACGCGTACTACCTGGATATTTTCTTTTCAAAAAGAATATTTATGACAAAATCCTATTAGCATTGCAACATATACAAAGGCTTGAAAATGCACAGGACAAAGGTATATTACATGCAAGCCAAATGTAAAAAAGAACCAATCTGTGGTGAGTCATTTCACAAAAAGAGCAAACCCGACAGTTACCACATTGGAACGGTCAGTCGGCAATATGGACCGACTGGGGTGCTTAAGCCGGTTTTACAGAGCTCTAACCTCGCACTTCTTGATGGGTTTCTTAAAAGCAAGCAAGGAAAAGAAAACCGATCCATTTGAATAAATGTCCAATCGCTGACGTTTTGTTTGATAAATTATGACGAAAAAAAGTGACGTCATTAAAAATAATGTCCCCATGGCGTTTAGAAGAGAGATATGTATCATTTCGATTAGAAAAACTACAAAAAATTGTTGACAGTAAATGAAATTAACTTTTTGAATCGAGAAATAAAATATCAGAGAAGGGTAAATGGTTGTAGTATCCTGTTCACGTGAAGATGGAATTCAGGAACCAAAATCCAGTGGCCAATAAATGAAATACACTTAACAATCTGAGGATATACTAAATGACAACATTTATTACATACACGGGGAGATTTTTTACGAACGCCACACTGCACAGGTAACATTGATGTAATCATGTATAAGAAGGATTAACATTGTTAAAGTGACCTGATCACAGTTTAATGTAGGTATATGTAGTATAAAACATGTACTTCATATGTATTCTAATCTTTTTCTGTCACTCATATATTTTTTGTTACAATGTTTTCAATTAATATAAAATGCAATATTATTGTTGGTTATTAATAAACTTTAATTTAATGTTGTATATTTATCGAACACATTGTATCCATACCTTCAGTTCTGAGTGCGGTGTTGTTTATTCGTTGTTCTAGCTGCTTCAGCAGCTCCAGCAGGTTTGTTTGATTGTTGTTCAGATCTACCAGCTTCTCAAGCACCTTGTACTCGTACTCAAACTGAGTCTGGGCTTCCACCATCAATACAGAGGAATAAAGACAAATCACCAAGCGGTGCGTAATCATCTTTTTTAGTTTTAACTTTAAGCAAACACTAAAAATAATAAATAAACAATCGTTAGTCTTGTAGCAAAACGAGCGCGTTGCTCTGATCTATTTTGATGCGTAGACAAAAGCTGACATTTATAGGAACAGGTTTGGGTGTGCTCAACTTTAGCTAGGTTGAAGGAAGATAAAAGAAAATTAAAAGGAAATTGTAATTTTAATCCTACTAAATAATTACCTCATAAAGGGAAACCAAACGTGAATCGAAACAAAAGACAGGATGAAATATCAGCAAAGACAGCGTTTAAGTTTAAAAATGATGTCAGAAAATATATTTTCGTCCGGGATAATTGTGTCGATTTAAGTGTCCCAATACAAGAAACTGAATTGCTTCCAAATGACAATATTTGGCATCATCTGGCATAAGAAAATATGACAAGACCCTATATGAATAACATCATGCAGTGTAATGAACTGGTATAAAGACAGTGAGTAGTTAAGCACTTTAAAACTTGAGATAACAAAACATTTAGGCGAGACAGAAATACAAAAAATAGACAGTTAACGCCTTACAACCGTCACATTGCCTTACCGATTAGCATTATAGTAGGCAGAAAAACAGAATATACAAATTTTGATGATGCTGCATTGTTCAACTTAATTGTTATTGTAACTACTGTTAAAAAGTTAGCAAATATAGTATATACTGAATACTAATTTTGGGTGAGTGGGTAGGTACGTACGTACGTGCGTACGTAGGTAGGTACGTAGGTAGATGTACAGTTAAATTAAGACAGAAAATGAGTATGGCTTTTTTGATTCTAAATAATTTGTCAATTTTCTATTTATGTTTCATGATCAAAAAAGAAAAACCGAAAATAAACAGTGTTCATCAAAATCAAACAAATAATCGAAACGTTTACTTCAAGCCAGGCTTGAAAATTATGTTTATTATTCTTAAAAACAAAATAAAACCATTGGCACAAGAAAAAGCATAGATGTGAAGCAGAGAGCATGCGCTTTTAATAAGATGAAGACTATTCTTGAAACTAAACACTATATAAAACTGTCGGTACATTACTTTAAGTATATGAGTAAGGAACCGTAACTCTAGTTGGTACTAGAAAATATGCTGCTTTGCTTTCTTTCTTGTTGTCTAGATCTACTACGATTGTAATTACAAGCTACATTGTTATCATCGGCATACTTGGTTTCGTTTGTTTAGCAAGACCTCTCTAAACAGCTGTGAATTCATATTTATGTCTGCTATCTTTTGCAGGCTACTCATTATTGTTGCAATCTACGAAGATGTAAATGGAATGTCCGGTCTTCATCTCAGAAAAAGGACTCGCAGAACATCTGCAGTTTCCTGTAACTGCCTGCTTTACTATCGTTCCCATTAAAATGCATTCTACGTGATGGATCGTTCTCCAGAGCGGTGCTAATGAGGGTCGGCATTCACGTTTTAATAGTAACCACAGAAAGCAAAAGTGATATAACCGCCGGCCCCACGACCCAGATTAGGGTGCTATCTAAGACGGTGAAACGCCGATTGAAAACCACGTCCCACTTTGAAAAAGCGGGACCCCTTATTTACATGAATAAATATCATTATAGTAATTTTTACAAACGTTTGAGACCATTGTTGACCACTGGATATATTAGACTTTTAAATTGAAAAAAAAAAATGTTAAGTTTGTCTACAATAATGTTTCGTACAGAAACAGTACAAGGAAGAAGGAAGTGAAGATGAAGGACACTACTAGGAAGAAGGGAGAGAAGAGGAAAATTATTACAAGGAAGAAGAAAGATAAGACGATGGATATCATTGACATTCAACTGCCCAATAAATAATTCATATATGTAAACGTTAGCGATAACTGATCAAGTGTATAATTTTACTATATTGTTTTTATCTTTCAATCGTTTTTAAACATAGTATACATATGCACATATATATATCAATAATCTAATAAGACATAAATTCAAATAGGTGTGAAATATACTTCAGAAATAGGGTAATACAACTACGCCGTACTTTTTTCTGAGCCGGCATTCACACAATACAAGAGATTTTCAAAGGGGTAACTCTGAATGCGCCAAAATGGCGAAAAATGGTGAAATTGTTGAAAATGATAAAACGTTGACTAAACATGAAAAAATGCCCATTATTATATTAGATTTAACTTGTTTACGGAAAATACATAACTATACGCACTGTAAATGAGTATAAATTAAATATTTAAGTAAATTAAATTATCAATCATGGTTTTGTTTGTTTTGTTTTATTTTGAAATTGGAAACGTTAATAATCCTTTTTTAAATAAAACAAACTTGCAGTGTTAAAAAAGTATTTACTTCTTCAAAAATGATGATCATTTATAACCACTCCCATATTTTTATTAAAGTCCCACTTTCACGATGTTTTTACATGCTTTCACTAAATCTCTATTCTCGGAAAGTTTTAGCAAAATCTGAGACCAAGCGTAAAATGCACACGGTCGTTTTTAAAGTTAAGAACAAAAGAAAAAAATCTATTGACAAAGGCTTGAATAGTGAAAATATAAACAAGAATATACAAGGGAACGCCATAAACCTTGAGCATGCGAATAATTTGATAAAATTGTTTATATTGTATAGCTTAAACAATAAAATGCAAATGCTAACTATGTGCATATTTGTTACTTGTTCACCATGTTTAGTTTTCAAAATATATCTATTGACTTAGTATAAATATGATACTATTCATCGTCCCTTCTGTTAGGTTAAGGCAAATACATGTACATGGTGACCAAATGTTCATTTAAACAATTCTTTGTTTATTTTGATTGATTTTTACAATCATTTATTGACCATGTGTATACTTGAAATTATTTCTTGCTTATTTTGGTTAGTTCATACGATGAATTGTTCGTCAATTTCATACTTGATATTGTGTATGGGTTATCTTAGTTGAATTGTAGAATTAATTTTGTGTTGTTAGCACAAACAACTATTGACCAATTGCGTATTAAATATTATGCATTGTTAATATTGTAGTCTCATATCATTACCATAACCCTGATCATTTATTTAACTTTTTTTGGTAAAAGGATATTAGACAATTTTTTCCTTATTTCTTACACAGCGATGTTACATGTCCAAAGTTTGGTAAGAAACATGTTCTTCATAAATCCTTAACTGTTTGTTAAATCTTATTTAAATTGTGTAGACATGTGTTTTGTAGCGCAAACATAAGTCACAATAATATGAATGACTTCACAATTCTCCGTGATGTCCATTAGGCTTACTTTACCTCAACACATAATATAAACCTATAATTGGCATAATAATAACATATTTTACCCATATGCTAGTATGTGATAGTTAGATTAGTGTTTCATTCTTTGTAAAACATCGCACTGCACGGCCAAGATTCATTATTATTGTGGGTGTATGAGACAAAACAGTTGCATTAACATTTATGTTACTGTCACTCCAAGATGGCGGTAAATTCTTGCGGTAATTAGGAAAAAAGAAATCGTTATAATTTTCTTAACGATTCTTATATCAAATTCAATGGCATAAGCAGTAATTACATTCCTGATAGTTTACTTTTTTTATGTTTACTATTGTGTTTGACTGTTTTTGTAGACAAAAAATAAATAAAACGAAGCAACCGAATCAGGTAATTGCACAAAACACTTACTTTAATTGTAATATAATGTATATATAATAGTGAGAAAGCGCATATGAAAACGCTACAACATTTAGATGCTTTAGTCGATTGGAGACACACATTTTACCAGCCTCTATGTATAAAAAGTACCGGGGTCATTCAGCCACGTTAGACAACGTAACGGCACCGTTGCGTTTATATAGTACCCTCAATAAGCTCTTAAGAAGTGTTATTATGGCAATATAAATTTTATAGAAAGGACCTTTCCTGTAGTGTATAGGCTTACTTTTTACGTAAGTGGGGTAAAACTTTTTTTTTGCTGAACATCATTTTGAAATAAAGCCAGAAGGCGCTTTGATGCAGTAATGCCATTTTTTTATTGTTGTTGTTGTTTTTTTATTTGGGTTTTAAGGCACACCGACACTTAACAGGTCATATTGAGATATGGGCTAGTCTGATATTGGTGGTATTCGGACATTTATAACGTACGGGCCTTGTAATAATCGGTTCCCGGTGATAGTTCTGTCATAGCGTCATTTAAAAATATTTAATAATAATAATTTAATAATAATAATAATAAGTATTTAATAATATAATTTAATAATATATATTATAGTCAGGTACTCACAATACTTTGATTCTTTCATCATAGATACAAAAACTTTAAATATCAAAGACCATTGGCTGTTCACGCTCTGTTCTTAAAGTTTTTGATCACGACAATCATAGTTATGTGTCGATACAACAACAACTACTACTACGACAACAACACTATTTTAAATTAATATAATTAAGTTTGTTTTAACAGCGCACACTCACACAAAGCCATACTTCTTTCATCTTTCAGTATTACTAACTTTAATGAAAACGCGCTAAAAGATGAGCTTTTCCTGCATTGTACATGGGCTTATCGGGATTTGTCATTGATTGCACCAGCATGAAACCACCTTTTAAAGATAGAATATACTATTGGTGCGATAGTAATTGCACAAAAGCTTTCACTTTCTTTATTTGGCAGCGTTTAAAGTTATTGTATTTTACACAAACATACACACACGCGAGCACGCACACGCACAAGCATGCGCGCACGCGCGCACAGAGAGAGAGAGAGAGAGAGAGAGAGAGAGAGAGAGAGAGAGAAACGAATGGTCAAATTAAAATGAACAGTGTATTAGGTTTTCATATCACGCCGAGATTTTAACATCGAAATTCTTGTTTACCAATATGCCAGATGTTGTTTGTCAATTTTTATTAAAAAAATAGACTTTTTGATTTTCACAGAACAAACAAATTGTGTCTAAATAGATCAGCAAAACGAAACATCCGAATACACCCAAACATACCCAAATACACCCAAATATACACCAAATACTTATGAAAAATGTACGAAGGTGTTTTAGACATGTTTTAATTTAATTTTAAACATTAGAAGAATCGTATATATGTAAAAGATCTATAAAACCTGCGATATATCTATCAACCCCACTTTTTTAAAAAGTCAATTGATACATCAGGGCTGTGCGCTATACGCCAAATGTGACTATAATATATGTGGGGAAATTGCCTCGCGTATAGTGGACGATAAGAGATGCCATGAAATGCAGCAAGAAGAAAAAGATCAAAAATAGAAGCGATTTTAACAGCAGTGCCAAGATGTGCGGGATACTCTTGCATTGACGTCCAAATTCGCTTTTGCCGATTGATTGCCTGTTCAAAAACGGTGACTTTTTTTCTCGATTTTTATGCAACATATTGTCTCAGCAGTTTTGTCACTTTCACATTCACATTTTTTTTTCTTTTCGAATTTGCAATGCTACTAGGAACGTGTCATATTTTCTTTTGAAGTGTTTCGAACATAACATCGTACAATTAAAATATCAGAAACGAGTCGCAGGTATCAGTAATAAAAAGGAATTATGAAATATTTCTTTCTGTTTCTTGTTGACAAATATACCACGATTGGGGAATAGCGATAAGCAAAACAAAAACTATAACCACGAAGTAATCAACATTGGCACGATATATTCTTGTTTGTCGAGCTTACAAAATCGTTGGAAAGGGTCGCGACGTTTTTTATTCTCTCAATTTGGAGATGACTGATCGGAAGTAAACTTTTAAGCAAGCATTCTCCATGTTCAACGAGGTATTGCTATAGCGCATAATTTAAGAATACACACAGTACCAACCTAGACCAAATTGAGACCAAATTGTTTTATAGCATGCATAAAAACCAATATTGTAATTATATCGTTGCTAACCCAAGGTTAAAGAAATTCATTTCAGCATAAGTTAGATCGAATGCAATTAAGTGAAATAGTCATACCTTCATCTGTTAGAGCTATGTTCTTTATTCTTTGTTCAAGCTGCTTCAGGCGCTCTAGCAGGTCTGTTGTGTTGTTGTTTAGGTCTATTAGCTTCTCAAGCACCTTGTACTCATACCCAAACTGAGTCTAAGCAGTCACTTCCAAGAGCAAGGAGTAAAAAACGACCATCAAACAATACGTTGCCATTTTATGCTATAGCTAACGTAAACTCTCAAAACTAATTCAATCGTCTAAATAATTGATTGAAAGTCTTTAGGTGAAGCAAGCTCGTTCCACGTTCTTGAGAACTATTTTGTTGTGTAGACGAAACCTGCCATTTATAGGAGGAGTTTGGTGTGCTTAACTGTAGTTTGAAGGAGGATAAATGAAATTTGACATAAGGATGTTATTATTTATTTCCTGATAAAATAATTACCGTATGATGGGAACCAAACGTCAAACCAAACAAAAGACAGGAGGAAATATTAAAGAGACAAATAATTTATCAAAATTGTACGTTTCTCATTTTAAGTGTCATAATACAAGGAGTAGAACAAATAGTTGCACACATAAAAACTTCCTTGTCTTTACAATAAAATGATATGAAATGATAGTAGGTCATTATAAAGTATAAGACGATATGTCAAGGCCCTATAAGAATAAGATCATACATACATCAATAAAATCTTAACTAGAATTATGCGATGGTATAAATATATTTTATAGGTACTTTACATAAATGCAATCGTGAAAAAGTCCATAATTTAATATAGACCAGTTCTCCATGTTGTTAACACATTTCATTTAAATGTCTACTTGTTGTTTCTATTTGTATCCGTTCTCTGCCTAATAAATTGTTTTACCACGAAATACAAGTACAACCAGAACAAGTTGATGCAAAGCATCAAAGTCGCCGATAAATAATGTAAAAAATAGAATGTTGTAAACAGAGCATTCAGCACAAGAAAATGTTTTCGACAATGTTGTTGCATATTTGAGCCTTGACCACCTTGTACCTCGGACCGACGTTAACAATGTTAATAAACAAAACAACACAATTAGTATATATACAGGTCCTGTTTTAATAAATAAATCACCATCCAAATCAATCATCCAAAAACTATTCTTAATACAAAATAATTTACCCGTTTATACTTCAGAAATTCAGAAATATATATTTAGGAACTAGATGCGATTTTATCACCCAAGCCTTCAGCCTTTATTATTAAATTAATACACATATTAACTCGAAATCGTGATATACTGGGCCTTAGATCACGCAAACTTAAAATCTATCTATTCTTACACTTTCTACAAGACATTTTGACTTAAAAGGGACAACTGCGAACTACAATGCGAACTTCAATTTACAAGCAATATTGTATGGTTGTTTCCCCTGTTTGGCTGCTCTGTTTTTACCCCCGCGTATTTTTCTGGTTATTCTTTAAGAATATCAACAACCGACGAAATTGCATATTTTGTTTATTTATATTTCATCATAATTTAACAAAACCGTTACTTTCAAAGATAGTGTAAAGTGTCAGGGGACTGCCATGTGAATGACGAGAACAAACTATTTGTCGTCTATTATATCATGGCAAAATGCTTCTTTGTTGATAGAGTTATTGATAATGTTATAAATCGCAGAGAAAGATGGTGTCATGAAAATGACTAATTATAAATCAATACTTTGAATTTGATTCGCAAAGTTTGCTACGCAGTAAATATTGTTTTTCTTTTACCGTGCAAAATGCGTGCCACGACGTCATACTATTTGATGGGCAGGTGGCGTTTAGTCAGTGGTGGGAAAACGATGTTGTAAATGACGATGACGTCGTTTCCGTGTTTTCTAATATAGCATCGCCCATGAACGTTTGCAAATATGTAAAGAGAGCAATTGCTTGTGTTTAGCTCTCGAAAAAGGCAATTTGCCGAAAATTATTGTAGGGGAATTTTTAGAGAAAAAAAGTTGTTTCTCGCAAACTTTAACACATATCGCAAAGTATTAACTGCATTTGTTATTGCTGCTTTAGTTTAAACTGCATAAATCAAGTTAATGTATGTGTTGTTTTTCATTTATATTTGACGTTGCCTAATAACTTGAATCATATCAATTTGAGCGATATTATGCAGCTTTTCACATTTCTACAACAATATTAACAAAATATATCATGGACTACAAAGTTGGATATATACGTGTACATGTGCATGTCTTGTTAAAATATCTGTATGGGTCGTAATTGCAAATAATAAATAAGTTTTGATATTTTGCAACTGCATTGATATTACAACACTTAATATACAAATGTAAACGTTTATTATCATGTATGCTAGACAGAGATAATGATGTTGTTGTTTTCATTAAGTTTGATAAAAATTATCGTACGGTATTATTAAGGTTGGTTGCATTATTTCTATAATGATTGATAGGTCTTTGGGGGAAAAATATTAATATACCGACATTAAGGGTCATTTGGTTGTTCAGTTTATGTTATGGTTACCATAGCAACTAAAATAGCGAAAGTAAACAAATCGAAATATTGTTCCCATTGTCCTTTTGCTAACAAGAACATAAATATGTAAATTTCCTTACCTGTATCAACTAGTGGTTGTTTTTATGAGATGTAAAGGGTTAATATCAATGCAATCATTAACTTAATATTTGTCTATTAATCTAAGTTTTAGCAATCCGGTATCTCGGTGATTTTTTTTAATTCATGCTTTGTTGGAACTGGGATCTTTTTACCTCTTTGAAACAACAACTGACTCAGTTTTTCCTAGATACCCCACCTTCTTCGGAGCCTAAATCCCATGGTCTGTCACAAATGTTGCTACCGTGCTTCGCAACTGTAAGACATCATAACATGAAAATTCTCGGCTTTAACGCCAACCAATTCCCCAAAAGTAAATTAAGGCAGTGCAACTTCAGATTAGACCAGTTACAAGATGTTATATAAAATGTGTGTACGATGTCGTCTCGTAGGAAAGTAAAACCTTAATAGTTTTAAAGAAAACCCTGTTCAATTACTTATTCAAATAAATATATGTAGTAAAGTAACACGGTACTGTTATATAATGTTACCTCTAGGTATGAAATGTTCAAGAAGAGTTTTCTTAAATCACTCGGACGTTGTGTTACTGAATACTAGCGTTTGATAACTGGCTTCACACTTCAGGAGTCGGGCCTCGAATATGATTTTGCCCTATAAAGACTCTGGATGTTGGAATCCTGAAAGCTGCCCTTTATTTAACCAACCAAAATGCGTGTTACAAATTATACATCATAAGTGATTCAGTTACTTAATACTGGATTGTTAATTTTTGCCATTACAATCAAATCCTATATTATTTATCCAGCTATACGTATTAATTTAGTTAAAATATTCCAGATTCTAACAATACTTAAATAATGGTACATGAAGAATAAAACAAGTTTCATCATAATACACTAGTTACACTTTCACCAAATAAATGTTTCATTAACAAAGAATAGTTCCATATATTACCAACAACGACCTGCTGAAATCAACCAGACATGAAATTCGAACCTAGGTCCGATTGAACTGACTTAGGGAGGCCAACAAATGTGAAGAATTAGACAATAGCCTTGACAATCGATTTTGAATGAATATTCCTTAAAGGAATTGCTTCAGGAAAACGTGTCGAAGCACACATGATGGTCAAGAGATACTGACTTCCTGACTTTGTCTTAGGCAAAGGTCCAACGCAGTCTATGATAATCCGACCAAACGGTTCCTTAAATGCAGGAATGGGCTGTAACGGAGCTTTGGAAATATTTTTATTTGGTTTACCAACCATTTGACAAGTGTGACAAGGGTTGCAGGAATGAGACGCGTCAGACTTAAGATCTGGCCAGGAGAAGTGGTTTAAAATCTTATTGTGAGCCTTTCTCATACCTAAATGACCAGACATAGGTGATTCATGAGCCAGACTTAAAATTTCTATACTGGATGGGAACTACAATCTGATGGTTAACCGCCCAATCATCATCAACTGCAACATCTGGTGGTCTCCATTTCCTCATCAAAACACCATTCCGTACATAATAACCGACCTGCGCACATGAAATCTCATTCTCAGGTAAGACCTTCTCGAACAAACAAGAAATATCAGGATCACTGTGTTGGTCCTGAATAAGTTGTGACCTTGACCTTTTATCATCAAATTTGTCATTGGATGAATGACCATCAGTTGAAAATGTATGACGAACTCACATGTTTAAGGGATGGGTCATTTGCCTCGTTGTAAATCTGACCTATAATAGTGTCAGCCAAGTCAACATTAGAAGTGACATTTTTGTCAACGGCGTTTTTAGCCGAACTCTGGATAGCTTTGCTAGCCATAGACCGAGTAACTGCACAAGAACGAAAAACATCAGGAATTTCCTGTTCAGCAGGATCAGGACGTTTGTCCATGATAGGTGTGTCAGTTACGAATGGGTTTACCACGGCATTATCTGCAGCTAAGTCATTGCCTAGCAACAGACGGACACCCTCAAAAAGTAATGAAGATCTAAGACCGACAGACGCTTAACCACTTACAAAAGTGGAAGACAAAAATGTTATGGAGAGGAACAGTTAAAGAACCACACTCCACACTCTGAATAACAACACTACCTCGAGAGAAGGTCTTCTCGAAAAACGGCAGAGTATCTGCCAAAATAAGTGATTGGGACGCCCTTGTGTCTCTTAATATTTTAATAGGGGTAGGCGGGCAAGAATCCCCTGGAACTGATACAAAAACATTTGACATAAATGGCTCATAAATATCCATAACAGAGTCAGAATTGGGTTTTGAAATCTCAACGGTATGAACAGGCTCTTTTGCCTTTGGCAAGAAATCAGGTTTGTTAGTCTGATCAAAAGTGTCAACTTCGACACAAGTCTGTGGCCTTGACTTGAATGTGGTGAGGCCTGTTGGCTTGTACCCACCACTAGACTGCTTCTCCTTTAATTGTAAACAGTCAGAAATGAGGTGACCAGTTTTCTTGCAATAATTGCAAGTAACATTGGATAAGGTTTTTGTTCACCAGACGGTTTTTGTCTATGTTAACTGAACTGACTTGAAAAGCCAGTAGAATTACTATTGTGTTTTAACTTAGCATTCGCATGTGGACTTGAATTGGTATTTCTTGTAGTGCTAAGTGTAGATGTGAAGTTTGGTTTAGGAACAAATATGACTATGTGAGTCAAAGAATAGTCATCAGCCAAACGAGCAGCTTTATCTAAATTTTCAACTTGCTTTTCAATAAAGGTTTTAATGTCAGGTTGGATGCAGAGGTTAAACTCTTCAATAAGCAAAAGCTGTCGTAATTTTGCATGGTCTTGTTCTATTCCTTTAGATGAACACCATCGGTCAAATAATTGTGTTTTTGTTCTAGCAAACTCAACATGTGTTTGATTAGTTTCTTTTTTACAATTCCTAAATTTTTGTCTATATGCCTCAGGTACCAGTTTGTAGCCTTTCAGGACGTAATCTTTGACAAGATCATAGTAAGAACACTGTTCAATGCTTAACTGTGTGTAGGTTTCACGAACTTTACCTAACAGTTTGCAGAAGTAAAGTCCAGTGCTCTTTTGGCCATTTCAAGTTATCTGCAACTTTCTCAAAATGTAAGAGTATTTGTCAACACCTTTTCTTCAAATGGAGGAAAAAGTCTAATATTCTTTGACACATCAAATGCTTTATTTTTAATAGGTGTTTGATCGGCTCTTTCTAGTTTCTTCAATTCTAACTGAAATTGCCTGTCTCGTTCTCTTTCTCTCTATTCTCGTTCCATTTTCTTTTCTTCCAACTTTAACCTTTCTAATTCTATTCGCTCTTCTCTTTCCATTCTTAATTTCTCTAATTGCAATTTTAATTCTAAGTCCTGGTCTGACACATCTTCCTTTACAAATGATATAAAGTCAGTCGAAAGTATGTTGTCATCAATCAAAGTTTGAATAAGCATGTTGCAAATAGCCTGTTTTCGCATGCATACTTTAATTCCAGGAACATTATAATGAGCAGCGATTTCAAGCAAATCAGACTTTTTGGCCAAATTAAACTCCTCCTGGGTAGGCAACTTACAAAAATTTCCAAATTAAATGCCATGGTATCTTGTTGCTAGTTTGTAGAAATATGAAATATTTGTTCACAAAAGATTTAAATAAAAAGGTACACAAAAATAGCAGAGCAATCCTTTAATATTTCAAATCCCGGACTCGAGCCCCCAATTTCTGTTACGACCGGTGTCGCTATATAAGTTTATTTACAAAGTGGCACGTTTACTAAGCGAACCAGTACAATAATGTTTTATTTTAATAAACAATTGAATCTATGGCGTAATAAAACAATAATAAATAATTCATACCAAATTTCAGAAAGCAAAATTAATGTAAGCTTACAGTTTGTCCCTTTAGGAAGTGTCCCTTTAACAGTCAAATTAATAATCCAACGTCGAATAATCCTGAAGAGTTTTTGGTAGAATGTCCTCGTAGATACGCACAGTTGAAATAATCCAAAGGTAGAACAAAACACGAATGTAAATGATATAATTCCAAATTCAACACTTTAATATTTATATCACTGTAGAATATAATTAGTCCACGTAAGTTCCAACACAGAAAGATTTAATACAGAAGCTGCAAGTATTTTCTAACTATATATCCAAACTCTATGTCCAAACGTTTATCCAAACTTTTTATCCAAACTTCTGTTAAATCGACAAACACGCCCTTATATATACCCAAAGAATTTCTAGAACATTCACGAGACCCAGAATATTCTCGAAACCCATTTAAAAATAAACAAATGAACTTTCTAGCAAGATCCATTTTCTTCCTAGCAGTTACGCGAATGCTACGTCATCAAAACCACAACGATAAACAACCCTTAACCTGACTAGCGTAACCTTTAACGTTGGTGTACTACTGTACATAACAACAAACGTTACTATTAGTTGTGTATTTAAAACATATATGTATTTATTATATGTACATGCATATATTTTCTTTCGATTAGTTATGTTTGACCTTTTATGATTATCCTCTGTGATTTATTTCATTTGTAAATTTTCGTGTTTTCATTTAAATGCTACCAATTTCATAAACAGCAATCTTATAGTTAACATTGTTCAGAAATTGTGCTATTAAAACCGGTTTAAAGATCCCAGTCGGTCCATATTGCCGACTGACAGCTCCAAGGCGTTAACTGTCGGGTTTGCTCGTTTTGTTAAATGACTCATCCCCGATTTGTTCTTACTTTCAGATTTACTTTTGAATACTTTTGTCCTTTGCATATACAAATTCTGGTATATGTTGCAGTGCTTATGGGACTTTATCCTATATTCTTATTTAAAACAATATACAATGGGCAAAAAACCTCTAACAAATGTGCGAAAACATTTATAGTGCATATAAGTCAGCAGATACTGCAAATTAAAGAAGAAAGCAAGGAGCATGTTTTATTTTAATAAACCAAACATTTATCACCAAAAAATGGAACTTAAATGCGATGAATAAATCTGGATAAAAAGTAAATGAAAATTAGGGCACGGAATCGCTAAGTGGAGCGCAAATAATACTGTTTAGATCGAAACTGGTTTACGACATTTCTGTAATAAACGTATAATTATTGAATAGAGTAACATGCATGTACAATGCATTAGTTCTAAATTGTCTTACCAAACTGTATGTCAAACACATATTTGCGAGAGCGTGTTTTGCCATAAAGCAGGACTATCAATACAATTTACATTTACATTTGATACGACTGTTTTGCCCCAAAAAGCGATATATAGCAGTCAGTCACACTTCCCGATTGTGTCTCAGTCATACCGTCTACAATCTGTATATTTTTTCTTCAATCAATTTATTGTCAGGCTTTTGAAAATGTGTCGGGTGTCTTAATTTGTACGTGCAACCATTCAGATCAATGCAAAGTTTTATTTAATATTTATGGTCATTGCGTAGCCAGATATCAATTCCTATGACATTTCTGGTTGAGTACGGTGTCAGAGCGGCTGTTCTAAAGTTTAAAATATAATCGCAAACACGCAGAAACATTCAGTGAGATACAAAAGCCACGCACGCGTTTTGGTGGCATGGTTATTCTACGTTGATAATCCTTACAAAATTTGAGGCAATTATAAATAGTCATAGATGGGATGTCAAAACATGTGAAGACATCTGCAGTGATATGTAGCCGACCCTAATGAGTTAGTAGATAAAACAATCTAAAGTAAGAGGCAAATTTGTTTTACAAAAATATCATGCCATTGAATATTTAGATTGTATCAGCTCAAAATAGGCGTTAACATTTAAACTCCCATACAATAAAAGTTTCCATCTACAACCTGTAGATCCCTCTTAAAAGAATTCTTTGGAGGATCCTGGATAAGTGTACGATACCCCTGTTGCATTGTCTATAAGTAATACAGAAAATCTCAATGCCAATTTGTACATAAGATTTAATATTTTCTTGCACAGAAGGCAGTATGGACAATTGGATTAAGATAATGAGGATCGGATGTTATTCGCGAAACGAAAGAACATAAAGAAGACAAAGTAAATAAATCTATGAATGTGTATGTTAAATAAATAAACAGAAGCCTACGCAAGGATAATGAAATTTATTTAAACTAAGTCGTAACTATTGTCTTCAACCTTAAAGGTCCTGAGGTTATTTATCATTACTATAAATAGCGTCAATGATATCAAGATCAAGTTATGTGATCAGGGTCATCAACACTGTTTTGCTGCCAAAATATTAAAACCTAGATAGGTCCATCAACATTACAACAAGAATACACTGGTTAAATAAATAATTATTACTTTTTTACTATTTTGAGCTGATTCTCCCATGAAGATGACGACCATACCAGGTTTCGATATTTTACACCATCATTATTAGTGTTTGATCTGATTTAAAGCAAATTGCTGGGCAAATATTATTTTAATTGGATATATCATCAGCTTAGACCAAGTTGCTTTAACACATGCATACTTAGCATAAGTGTTTCGTATTCTTAATAAACCATTTTAGCTTGATCGAATAAAACTAAGTGAAATATGCATAATTTAATATCTGAGAGCAAGATTGTGCATTCGTTGATCGAGCTGCTTCAGACGTTCCTGTAGATTTCTTTGTTGTTGTCCAGATCTGCGAGGATCTCAAGAACCGTGTACTCGTACTCGAACTGGGTCTGAGCTGACACTGCTGACGCCCAAGAGTAAAGACAAATCATGAAGAGATGCGGTGCTATTGTTTTCATTTAAAGCAAACATTCATAATTAATTTTAGATATATAATGAATTATAATTCATTTAGCACAACGATCGCGTTCCTGTCAGCTAGCTACTTGTATGTACATCTATAGACGAAACAAGGTATTATAGGAAGAGTTTTAGGCGTGCTCAAATTTAGTTTATAGAATTGCAAAAAGTATTGGCCAAAGAAAAAGCATAATATCTTACCCAATCAAATAATTACCGCATACAAGGGCCGACAACTTGAATCCAAACACAAGATATGATGAATTTTCAATGTAAAAGATCGAACAAAATGACGCGACCATATTAAATTTCCGCTGATGATACGTTCCGTGTGTTAAAAAAGTCAAATGACGAATAGACTTTTGTCAATTCGGAATGTTCGTCCTATAAACATATAAATGTATCAATATTATATGAGACGTTATTTTATAATTTAAACAAGCATTAGCAAAATCATCTTTAAAGAAAATGAAGCAAATTTAATTGTAACAATGAACTGGCGCTGCAATGACCAGTCGACAAAAGCACAGACTTCTGTGCATATACCGGGTTAACGTAGCTCCAACTCTGCGGCTTTTTTATTTTAGAAAGACTGTTGGATTTAATTAAACACGAACGATAAGGACGGTCGTTATATTTATTATAGTATTATTATACAATGTTATATATTTTTTTAAACATAAACTACACCGAGAGAGTACATAGGTTATAACGAAAAACCCCAACTATAGTCTCTGAGACTATAGATCTTGTAAATGTAATCAAACATTAAAGAAATACAACATTTGCCATATCACCTGTTTCTACAATGAATTATTACCGAACCTAAATACCCGGTAAATAGCTTTTTAATGCGATAATTATCAATTATTAAAGATAACAGAAAATAACTTTCTGCACTGCATATTTATCTTCAAAGAAGTGCATAAGATTTTCAATTTCTTTCCTAAATAAAACTAAATAAAACTAAAATTATTTTAGTGATTTTTTTCGGTTAAAGTGGGTATATCTGACATAAATATGAATACCACCGAATCCTCATTCCCTATATTTGTAAACCTATGGTCAAAATTAGGTACCCATTAATTAATTTTATAATGATCATTTTTGGCATACATTTTCAATTTTAAAATATTTTTCATAAGTTTATCTATTTTGGTTATCTTGTTATTATTTTATTTTGACAAGTTCGTATGTTTTCATTGTTACTTTCAAAGTATTAATAGCACCATTCATGTCATTTTCAGGTTGTTTTAAAAATAAATAGTAATACAACTTTTAGGTATGCAATGAGTTTTATCTTTATTTAAGTTGTTTGATATGCATGATCGATGTTTTGTTACACCTTTAGCCAGAACAAAACAACTGAGTAGATATTTAAATTAAACAGAAATAAAAACAAACTTGCTGTCTTATTTTTTGTGTGTGCTTTTTTAAGAATTTCAAGAAGAATGTGAATCTATCGGCGGAAAATCCCTTAGATAGAAACTACTGCAATATTAATGTAATTAAAAATGAAGTTATTCACTTGTTTCGTCATCTCTAGTCTACAGAACGATTTACAAGGCACCTTTTAAATTATTGGAGATTTTTATCCCAAATTAACTTAAACATTATCAACATGAATCAATGTTACCCCTTTTTAGCACAGTATACAGAGTTAACAACTAAATACATAATACTTTTACCAAATGATAACAAATAAGTTAATAGCTGGTGTAATGGAAAATGAAATCAATTTCGAATGTGTTGCAAGACAATGCCAAAGATGAAGTATGTACCTTTAAATGAGCGGAACCCGTGCCGTAGTTTTAAAGTCGCCGACTTGTAACTTCTCTGACCGCTTAGCCTCACATCTCCTTGGTTCGAGTACTGTTCGAGGTGAAGGACTTAATGTGAGAAGCTATTCCAACTGACATCCGGTGGTTCTACCGAGTGACTGTCATAATTCAGTAAGGTTATTTCTTATCAAACTAACAAGAAACTAGAATAAGTTTCTAGACATATTGAACAATGCTAGCAGCAATATTTGACTCTTTCTACTCAATCTTCGCTTGCCTTCTACAATTGCAGCACACTTTTTGAAAAACTTGACCTACAGTTTATTCATCCCGGCTGATCTCGCTTCTTCATCTGTAAGTAAGTCAAAAGTGAGGTTATTAGACTGCTAAGCCGAAAAGAAGCATCCTTCTCATCCATGTTTGACATAGTAAATTGCAAAATAGCCTAATAAACCTGCATGTCCCGATCACCACTGAAACAAAACGGATAAATGCATCGCATATCACTAGATTGATAGGTCTATTGCCGATTCGCAGTGCAGATCCGTATCACCACGCGTCATGATAGACACATGGTTGAACCCCTGGCCTGTCCTAAAATGTATCAAGCGTAATTGCAGTGTAATTGATATCTTTTAAGGTGTGTTTTCTATAGTAAAACAACTGGGGCGGCCTGCAGTTCTTGAAAAATCAACAATTTCAGCCCGGTTTTTCCAGCTGCTCGTCGTGTATCCGCGATTATACTCTTGGTTACACAAACTTTGTCCCTGTTGACTACCAGCTCCCAATGAGCAGTATTCTATGTATATTTCGACACAAATATTACCAATAAAACTATAAATATATATCAGTAAGATTACTATGTTTGCTTATAACATTGACAAAAACTTCAAGGTTCAAAGGTATGGCAATAATGTCATAACAATAGTATTGTAGGTTGAAAATGTAAAATTTGTTTATGCAAATCCTAATCATATAGTCAGATTCAAGATCTAAAATTTGATTCTGTAATACGAAAGGCATACTTTATTATTAGATCTACATCATATGTACTTTTAAGATGGTGGCGTACAATTCCCCGAAGTTATTAACACAATGGAGTTATGATTTGATAGCATATTAGTAAAAATCCTTTCAAACATTTACAGCAGTAACTCATCATAGGTACATTCCCTTTTCGTAAGATAAATAAATAATTGATTGTTGAAATAAACTTCACATTATACGGTTTTGAATGTGTAGGATGGTGTAAATTGCTATTTTGTTTTCTGATAATAAAGTTGGAGACCATTGTCTCGTCTCTGTGCTTTTGACACTTTAATTGTATATGTCTTTGCCTGGTAAAGTTCAAATTATAATATGTCAAACATCGCTTTTTTGTTTGGTTTGGTTTCCCAATACAAAGCAAATTTAATCATTGGTCAGCACAGGACAAAGGTATTAACATGTCAATGAAATGTAAAATGCAACATCTGAGATGAGACGTTATATAAAATAGAGTAAACCTACTAATAATTGCCTTGCAACGGTCAATCAGCAAACGGCCATCTGGGCTGCATAAACCGCTTTTACAGCGATATAACCTGGCACTTCCTCAGGAAAGCATTAAAATGAAAACTATTCTATTTGAAACACAACTGTCAAGTGATGAAATACTCTTTGAGGTAAGCTATGACGTCATTAAAAAGAAATGTTGACGCAATTAGAAATAATGGCCACATTGTGTTTTTGTGAGGGTAAAATTATTATTTCTATAAGAATAAGTACACAGAATTCCAAATTAAAAATAAGTAAATCAAGGCCAAATGAACAAGTTGTGTTATATAACAAATTTGCAAATACTGGAAAGTAATAAATATTAAAATTGTTCACATACACACACACATATATATATATATATATATATATATATATATATATATATATATATATATATACACACAAAGAAAAGCATTATGAATTTTGATTTTTAACTACTTCTCCTTGTAAATTTATTTCTCTTTGATCATACAGAATATAAACAGTCAGCATCAAAATGAATGGCATCATGTATGCTTATGACCTTTTTTTTCTCAAGGCCATGACCTACATAAATTGTCTGGTTGCGTTATGCTAAGAATTAAATTAAAAATATAGACTCTTTAAATTAGGTTAGAAATAATGCAGAAACTTGATACATAAGCAGATGCACATGCAAACACAACTTAACAAGACATGTTTATTGTAATCTGCTACAATTCAAAACTATCCATACATCATTATATACAACAGTCATGTAATGTCGTGTAAAAGAAATATTCGACAAAAAAACAAAAGTATTGATGGCCACAACAGATTTTACGTATAGATCAGGTAAAATAATATTTTCATTACAAAGGAGTATGTATAACTAACATATTACACAAGTCAGGGTTTCCGTCATTTACGATAAGACACATATTTTTAACGATGTCAAAATTATATAACATTTTCATCCATTAAACATGCAGACCATTAACACGTAATTAAAAACGTCGCCTTACAAGGAAAGATGTGTCATTGAAGATAGAGAAATGCTCATAGAAATGCAGATTGAATGTGCATAACTTCCTCGCTGAGAGCGTAGTAGTTCAACTGTTACAACTGTTATTCTAGCTACTTCAGTCGCTCAAGTAGTTTTGTTGTCCAAGTTAACAAGCTTTTCAAGCACCTTGTACTCGTACCCAAATTGGGTCTATACCGACTCTGCCGACCCCTGGGAGTAAAGGTACGTATAACAACAAAATATTCGGTGCCATCATTTAAATAGCTGACAAAAGTTAAAACTTATTCTGCAAATTGAACGATTGTAATTATTAAACCACAGAGACTCGTTCCTGGCAGCAACGTTGAAAACTCAATGTGGTATTAACTAAAAGATCTTTGATTGTGCTGACGTTAAGTTTGAAAGAAAGTAATAGATTTACTTGATCAAATGAGTAAACATGAATCTAAAAAAGTAGGACACGACGCAATCTAAACCATCGCCGACTGCTAAAAAAGAGATATAAATTATTAAAGCAGGTTGTTGTTGTTTTTTTTGTTGTTGTTGTTGTTTGATTGTTGTTGTTGTTGTTTGTTTTTGTTGGTGGTGTTTTGTTTGTTTCTTGTTTTTATTGTTTTGGCCGGAGTGGGGGGGGGGGTGTAAAAGGTCATATAATTCATCGAAATAGGTCAGTTCGGCAATACATATTCGTTTGGATACTGTCGTTTTCATGCCATGATCCAAGAAGTGGAATAAATAGATTCAAGAGAAATAATCTCATTAACTTTAAACTGAATTGATATCAAACAGGACTATCGTAAAAGAAAATGTGGCATGTTCCTATAAGAATTGCATGAAAGATAATAAAAATTCTAACATTAAATTAAATAAAATAAAATTAAACTAGCGTAAAAATGCAAAGTAATGTATAAGCGACAAAAATACTTAGTCATGACATAAAATGCAGAAAAGGAAAAGCAGGAAGCTCTCTGGAAATGTCAGTCGCCAGGAAGACCAATCTTCTTCCTGGATGTTTTTTCTTTAGACAACAATAGCAATATTGAAACATTATTCAATATATTTTAAAAATGCAATGCTATGCATGTACCTTTTTCAAAATAAAAGACTGAATGAAAGTACATGAAATAATAAAAACATTACTGTAATGAAAAGTGAGAGAACCATGAAAACTTTAAACTGAGAAAGCAATAAATTTATCTCTTAGCATATTCAGTTCATGTATTCATTGTTTTAAGGTTAAGTGGTAAAAAGTAATTTTGTCGAGCATTTTGCGACAAATGCATTGCACTTGCTTTCAGTCCGAAGTCGTGTGATATTTTGTAATTGTCTTTATTTATAAACACCAAAAGACATGTATTCTTGTCAAAAAGACCTTAACTAATCAACCTATAAACCCTACTAAAGTATTGTGTTTTTAATGAATAAACCTGTCAAGAAGGCTAACCAATTAATCGATATTAATTCTCTTTTTTACTGTTACATTTAATTATCGGTTCACTTTCACTTTTACACCATTACTGAATTACTGTATTTTATGTGTCTGTTATATGTCTGGTAACTGAAATAAAGGATAGACAACAGGCATGGTTGTTTTGCTATGTTTGTCAATAAAAAACTGGTGTTTCTTTCGGATTACACTTTTCAGCAGCTTCAAATCTAAAAACGTATTATCTTTATTGTTTGTTTTAAATAATCAGCAATCCCTAACATTTACATACTTTTTAATATTTGTATTAAAGGTTAATACTATTCATGAGTTTTCCGAAAAGCAACAACGATTACATTTGCGTGTATAAACGAGTAGAAATACACTGGCTTATACTTATAATGTGATATAACATTTGATGTCATTCGTTTATTACATTTGGTTTATATCTAAATCAGATATCATTTATTCTTTTGAGATAGCTTTTTGATACAAAACAGACCTGTCGGAGAAGCCAAATAATCAACAATACATGCTTTGGAACACTTAAGTTATTGGTAAACAGGATTAACCTGGCACTCGTAAGTTTCCATCTATGTTCGCCGTTAAACTTGGGTGCTTCTAATGTATTACGCAAAGATTGCGATGACAGCCGCATACTTATTACTTTAAAGTAAGTTGAATATATTCATGAAAAGTAAGCGTAGAGGATATGCTAGAGAGCTCTTATGCCAAGTTAGGGTACTTTTTACTTGATTAACATTTTACTTATGCATGCATAGTTTTTTAAAATTGTCTTTCGTGGTAGTTTATATTATTTTCGTCTGAAATATTTTTATTAAATGTTTTATGCTAACTTTTATTTCAACAAAAGCAGGGGAAACTCACAAAAATGCCAATGAACGTACAAAAGTACATTGTGCGAAAATAAATGCATTAAAAACTACCTTTACCAAAGCTTGAACTCAGAACTTTGCAGTTTAAAGAGTCAGGCTTAACCATTGAGCCAACGAAGACAGTGATATGAATTGGCTATGTCTAATACTAACAGCATATGGTCAGTTTTGTACTCTCGAAGGGTGCTGACCATTGATTTCCGGGCTCATACGAGTATTCTTGAGAGCGGGGAGAATCTTGTTTACTAATAACATCTACGATTATTTACATTGATACAATTTAATTTAAAAGTTAAAACAAAATGTATTTGCTTGTGAACGATTTAGCATGTGTTGAAGACTTGTTCATGTTCAAATATATTTGTCCACACCAAAAATTGTAATGTGAAACGCTTGTTATAGATTTACCTATGAGAAAAAGTATGTGCATAGGCTTATGTTTATTGAGATCTACATAAATTTTCATCAGTCCACACATCCGTGTAATATGTGTGCATTCTTTTTTTCATTCTTTTTTTAAAGACGCGCTCAAGTTACATAACTTGTCCATCCATTGCCATAATTTTACATATGCGATAAAACATTTATATTTCCCTCTATTAAGTACCGTTAAATAGCCTTCATGTCGACTCCATCCGGCAGAAATTAAAGTATTCATAAATCATGAACTAAGCTTGTACTGCATGAAAGGTAATTCATGAAACAGTTTACTGTGCAAATAAGCACCGTCTTAAGTTTTGCACTTACGCTATACATATGTCCGAAACCATGTGATTGGTACAAAACAGTTGAAGAAAAAACAGAGCACAGAAGGCTGGCCCAAAAATTAGCGATTGACTGTCTTTGTACCAGACTATCCCAATGAACTAATTACACCGTAAAAATTGATATGATGTTTAATTGAACCTAATACCAAGGCTCAGTGGAATTGCCTGTTGAGCAGTGGACTGCCATGCAAGAGGTTTTCGGATCGAACACTACAACAACAAAAAACAAGCATTGTTTATTTTTTTTAGATTAATTTTCTTTTTTTACATGATTGTCCTGTTCTGATATATTAATTGAAACTTAATTGTAGCAACAAATTTCCTTAGGGGGTATTATTGAAAAATACAGACCATACAAAACTGTTATGGATATGGTTTAACAATGTGCCAGAAATAGGTTTGCCATTAAAAAATACAATTACATGTTATAATAAGGAATATATAATATTATAATAAGTGACAAAATGAGGATTGCAACATATACCAAACTTCGGAAAGGCGCAAGACAAACGTTTTCACTTGCAAGAGTAGTGTAGAAGTAAATCTGTGATGGGTCATTAAACAAACAGAGCAAACCCAATTGTTACCACCTTGGAACGGTCGGTAACAGTTACCGACAGGTGTGCGTAAATTAGTTTTACAGAGCTCTAACCTCGTACTTTCTATAGGGTTTCTCAAATGCAAGTAATGAAAGAAAACATGTATATTTGTATAAAAAATGAATGCCCCAGCGCTTATGTATTCCTATATTTGCTATGACGTCATTAAAAGAAAGTAGTGATGTAATTAAAACTGTCCACAAAGTACTTAGGAGTCAGCGACGTACTTTTAATAGCAGAAGCACAGCATAAATCTTGATTGTAAATTACATAAAAGTTTTGAATGAAGAAACAATTCCTTGAGAAGATGTGCAAATGGTTGTAGCATACTGTTACACATAACAATCCTTATAGGATGAAGTAAATGATAATATGAATAATTAAGGTTAATATACAATATAATTATTTATAAATCAGTTACATGATGTGATTTTTGACTTGTATAATTATAACATCACTATCTAAAGGTAAAACAGAACTTTCCAATATTCGATTCTCAAGCCTTTGTACTTAGTTATACCGACTTTCCTGCCCACGCGCAGAGCGTTTAATTTTAAATGACCCACACGAGTAAGTTTTATCATCAATCATATGTTGACAATGAAAAGAAGAAAATTCTTATAATACGTGAGTCTTTGTTTTGGAGAGGGAAGGATATATGCCTAGATTGTTTTATTGGACCAAACTCCTCTATACGATATTTGCGTTCTGAAAGTATGTATGGATATTTACAGCATCGATAAAAACTCGTGTGTTATCATATGATTATTAATTACTAACTTTGAGTTTGGAAGATAAACGTAAAACCTGAAAAGGCAAAATGCTATTCATGGATGCCCAAGATCTGTGTGATCAGCGAAGCATAAAATCGCACTCGTCATTTAATACACGTATTTCCTTTCTGAACCACGATGCAGATAGCTATTATTAACCTAAGAAAATCACGTGACAACTTTTCATATCATGTTATATATCAGTTCAGACTTCCACACCACTTTTCAGCTAAAAATTATTATCGTGTTTATTTATAGATTTGAAAATAATAAATAACATAAAGCAACATAGCCTACGATCTGGGAATGTTATAAATAGCTTTTTCTTCATGAAGATGTGTTTTCTTGCATTGCAAATCGCTATATAAATCTTGGACGATTAAATTAAGATAACACTGGTTAAACGAGATAGGATTATAAGATGTAATAGTTCGTAACTAGGCTCTACTAAAATGATATACTGTGCGTGAACTAAGGTGTAAAAGTACACTCATCAACATTCAAATAACGTATATGAGATACATCTTTAATATGAAATGAATAGCGAGATGAACTTAGTAAAATAGAAAAAAAGTGAATTGCTTGCTTATCTTAAAAAAAGCATGTTTTTTCCATAATTTTAACGATTGAAACAAATGTTCATATAACAACTTCAGTAGTTCGTAATGTTGAATATAACGTTTAACTTAGACCAATTTGTGTAACATATAACTAGCGAGTTAGGACCATTTGTGTTATGTAAGATAAACGTGCGTTTTCTAACACGTACTTGGTTCTTATTTTACAAGTACCACTAATGGAACCTTGTTTACAACTGCAGAATGCGTAGAACGGTGTAAATCATCATGGTATTCAAATGCTCCGTTTTCATGTTTGCCTTTATCCAGTCCTCACAACCAATTTTTAAACGATACATGTACAGGAATGATTGCGAACTATTAAGAGGCAAGACATATTGAGTGTCAACTAAATGAAAAATAACCATACAGCCAATCAAGAGTATTTGCATATTTTGTAAAAAAAATGTATCCAGATGTATTATTATAAAAATAAAAATTGAAAAGAACCACACATAAAACAACTAAAGTGACAGAAAAAAATGGCCCGTGTCATAACTTAAATAATGTCCGTTATTACCTTACACACACATCCCTAGCGAGTTTGTTAAGGTGACGATATAAAGGATTTCTAATATTTGATAATTTTTATACGAATTACTATGGTTTCATCTTAAAACTGTGTATCCTTTTATACTATTTGATTATTTTTCTTTAACTTTCAATATCATTTAGTGACTTGCAGTTTTCTCAACACTATGATAATATCATTTCTAAACGTCCTATATGGCTTCGAAATAGACAGTTTCCTTACTTTCTCTTTCATTGCTGATAATTCCGACAGGCATTGTCGTTAAAGACGCCGAAAGTAAACCGTGCCGTCAGAGTTTTTCGACCCCGACGTAAATTCTAGATTTGTACTGTTCCATCCTAAGAGTTATTGATCTTCTTTTTCTTTTCTGTAAGACAAAGCTGGCTTTCCTCTCTTTTGGGTCGGGCTTCCTTCCTCCGCAATTGTTATTTACGAATTAAAGGTCACGGACGAAAATAAATGCGTGTCATGGATCAATACGAACGCTTATGTATATGTACATGTAACTGAACATTTCGGGATTCGACAGAAGTAATTAAAAAAAAATATGACTCTCCAGTACTAAAAAGATTTAATAAATGTTATGTGTTTTATTGACTCATTTGAAATAATGTTAACAACTATGGACAAACAGCCATTTTATATGGCATACATGTATAATGAATCTGAAACGGTATTTGCACCAACTTAGATAATGAAATTCCAAGCCATATGTACCTTTACTTAAAAAATCAAATGATACACCTTAATCTGATGATTTTGTGTGTTTTAGTAAATGTATTGACGCCAAACTTAATCGTTTGGTCATCACAATGTAGAATTTATACTTGTCAACAATTTGATAACATGAAATTAACAATTCTTGTTTACTTCCTATTGAAATACCTTTGTGTGGTGTTATATTTTGATATGGGTCGGTTGGGGGCATGCCGAAAAAAGCCACGAGAATGTCATACATAAATGACTAATGTTCGACAAAAGCGTTAACCTTTATTGGAATGTTTTGACTTCTGATATAAAAACACTAAATGTCGAAGTTGTTTATGAACAACCCTTGTATAAGAATGTTATTAAATGGAATTTGTATGGTTACTTCAGAAGATGTTTTATGTTATAAAAGTAATATTATGAATGTTTCTGGTGGCTTAAAGTAAGGCATAGTAAGTAGAAGATTAGTTTGACAAAAGTATAGCATTAGTGTAACATAGGTAGAATATGTAAATAACTTTAAGATGTTTGTGTCCAAGTTTTTGTATCCACTAGTTTTAAATGTGTAGTACAGATGTATAGGTGTCATTTAATGTATAAATATCTTCATTCATGCCAGTGTTTGCTACTTACACTGAATACAGATAGAAGATAGATGTGAGCTCTTTGTAGTTTTTCTGTGTAATACGTTTAGGCACCTCTGCGTGTCAAAGTAAGAAGATTACTTTTTATATGGTTTATTAACAGAAGTAACAAGCTAGAGGTAAAACCTTATTAATGTATGCCTTATTTTGTGGCATTAGATTATAATCCATGCTGAATTCCTTTTTTTTATTTAAGACACACTATACATAGGTTCATAACTACAGACATACTTATGGATACTTAGAAACAAATAATAAAGATCTGGACCAGACTCTTCGAGATCTACAATATTTACCTAAGCTTGACCAGTACGTGGTAACATGTAGCAGACTTAGAGTCAACGTGTTGGAAAGTGTCAGCTGGTCAAACCATTGACCTGTCGTCACAGACACAGGTCAATTGTTTACACCGAATGTGTTAATTTGACTGCCTAACTGGACATTGAAAACAAATTATAATCAATTATTTTTATTTTCTCCAATAAACTGTTACTCGTTTATTGTAAATATTATAATTATGCATGTTGTGTGGCTTTTAATTTGATTCCTTATTCAATAAAATGCATTTAAACAGGAAATAAAACTCTGACAATTGCTTTTTTCTGACTGACGTAGAATTTCATTTGCAAAAAAGAAGATTTGCAACGTTATATCTGTGAACGTGTATTCCACGAACCTCTACCGAACAGATATATATACAAAAGATTTTACATTTCATATACACTAGGTGTATGTTGCGGATGATGATATGTTGTGGTGATGAGGATGATGGTTGCAGTGATGCTGATGCTGATGCTGATGATTATGATTTTATCCAACAAAACATGTTTGTCAGGGGCATGGACATATTACATGTACATATATAGTTTTTTTGTGTAAAATTTCGAAAATCTGAACAAGATTGTCTTACCAATATGTCACTTCCATTGCTAGGACCGAGTTCTCTATATGGCTGTTTACATATTATCGTTTAAACAGTCAGGACCCTGATTAACAAAAGACACGACAATAGGACAGAAAATAACGGAACGCGACATCACAGCAAGAAATAATGTTTCAAATTTTTGTTTATAAACGAAAATGGGTTCTGAGTTTAAACATATAAAACGAGTCTCTTCCTTCCAAAACCTCAATGTATTTGGTTTCATTGACCAAATTATTATGAAATAGGAGCACATAGTTCTCAGGAGCTAATCCAGAAATAGGTGTCCACTCAGCAAGGAGGGCTCGCCCAAGAAGAGCTAGATATCTACACTGATATAGCGAAACATCTCTAAGATGTCTACTCTCATCAATATTTATAAGAATTCATTCAAGTTATGAAGTTATGAAGCTATGTTTCAGGCTGAGGTAGAGCAACATTTCATCAAATTATAAAAATAATGCAATAATAATAATAATACTTTTTTTCTTTTCAGTAACTAGGACAAAAACACTTTTTTTCAGAGGGCGATTGCCGTCAGATTGAATTTTATGAATGTTATGAGAGCGCCAATTGAACACAATTGGAAATCAGGCAGAAAGTAAAAGTCACAAACCTGGAGTTCTTTGGAAAAAAAAAGAATTTGCAAGGAATAAAGTTCATGTACATTGGGTATTTGCATGTTTTTTGCATGGAGTTTATTTAAATGTTAAAATGGGATTAAAACATTTGTTATATATATCAACCAATAAACAATCTTGAAAACAATTATAATAAATCAATTGACATTTTATTGGTTTTAATAAAGACGTGTTGCATAAACTGCGTATATGAAAGTATAACTTAAGTAATTTAGTCGTGCTGCCTCCACATTTCAGAGTTGGTCTGGTGCAAGAAAGATGAGTGCAAAGAATTGCAATAAACAAAACATCTTTTAAAATTTATTTGTTTTCCTACGATCCACATTTAATAATATTCTCTCAATGCATGGCAGGCTTAAGCTATAATACACGAAGACATATCGCTATATATACAACAATAGAAATTTACAATACACTTTTTTCTCTGCTATTTTACAGTCGTCAGTTAGTTTGATTGCAGTGGCTCTTGATATAATGAAGCTATGTGAACGATACTGAGACTTCTTAGTGATTACTATTATAAATACTTGGCGTATTAGACAACACTCTAAGTAAAGAATTTCCTTTACTTTTCTAACTAAAAACACAGATATACCGAAAAAGAAGATAATAACATTTTACACCGAGGCTAAACTTTTTTACAAGTTATTTTGTACAAACAGCACATGTCACCTCTCTTCCTTCTACGTAAGGTGGACATGGCAGCGAGCCACATCGAGCCTCAACCATATAAAACAGCACTCCGTTCATGTTGGACGAACCGCCTTCGAGTGTCTCGGGCTTTTCGTCTAGACACACATATTGTGACGCTGCGGGTTGGTTACTATATCCAGAAGTAAGATATCCACTGTATTCTCTTGTCCAGTCACCTGGGCAGTCAGTTTTAGCTGGAAGCATCAGCATACTTGGTCTCGTCGATCGGCACACTGCGCAGGGTACATCATGATCAAGTATTGATCTGTCTATCTGATCCACAGTTTGGTACTCGGCTCCGAAAATTAGACCGCTATAGCCATTTAGTGCGTCATTGTAAAAATCCCACTGCGGATCTTTGGGCAGGCATAAGTAGTCCACAGCAGCTCCTGTTGATGTGAAATAGGATCCGGCCGCATACCCGTCATAGACTTTTTCAGTGCCATTGCCTGGACACGTAGTTCTGCCCCAACGTACATAAACAGACCCACCGCCGATAGAATTCCGAAGGTTTCCAATTTCGGTAGACATGGCTGAAATGTGTGTCGATATAATATTTTTATACACAAGACATGGAACAATAAATTACATTGTATTAATTATATTGAAGCACTGCTAGAGCTACTAGCTATCATTTGACAAGAAGCTGAGATATGGGCCAGTCTGATATTGATGGTATTCGGACAGTTATAACGTACGGGCCTTGTAATAATCGGTTCCCGGTGATAGTTCTGTCATAGCATCATTTAAAAGTATTTAATAATATATATCATAGTTAGGTACTAACAATACTTTGAGACTGTTTCTTTCATCATATATACAAAAAAATTAATATCAAAGACCATTGGCTGTCCACGCTCTGTTCTTAAAGTTTTTTGATCACGACAATCATAGGTATGTGTCGATACAACAACAACAACTACTACAACAACAACACCATTTGAAATTCATAAACTTAAGTTTGTTTAAACAGCGCACACTCACACAAAGCAATACTTCTTTCATCTTTCAGTATTACTAACTTTAATGAAAACGCGCTAAAATAAGCTTTTCCTGCATTGTACATGGGCTTATCGGGATTTGTCATTGATTGCACCAGCATGAAACCACCTTTTAAAGTAGAAGATTGAATATACTATTGGTGCGATAGTAATTGCACAAAAGCTTTCACTTTCTTTATTTGGCAGCGTTCAAAGTAACTGTATATTTTACACACACACAAATACACACACGCACGCACGAATACGCACACGCATGCGCGCACGCGCGCGAACAGAGAGAGAGAGAGAGGGGGAGAGAGAGGGGGAGAGAAAAGAATGGTCAAATTAAAATGAACAGTGTATTAAGTTTTCATATCACGCCGAGATTTGAACATCGAAATCCTTGTTTACCAATATGCCAGATGTTGTTTGTCAATCTTTTCACAGAACAAACAATTTGTGTCTAATTAGATCAACAAAACGAAACATCCGAATACACCCACACATACCCAAATACACCCAAATATACACCAAATACTTATGAGAAATGTACGAAAATGTTTAAGATATGTTTTAATTTAATTTTAAACATTAGAAGAATCGTATATATGTAAAAAAAATCTATAAAACCTGCGATTTATCTATCAACCCGATGGTTTTAAAAAGTCAATTGATACATAGGGCTGTGCGCTATACGCCAAAGGTGACTATAATATATGTGGGGAAATTGCCTCGCGTATAGTGGACGATAGTAGCTGCCATGAAATGCAGCAAGAAGAAAAAGATCAACAATAAAATCGATTTTAACAGCAGTGCAAAATATGCGGGATACTCTTGCATTGACGTCCAAATTCGCTTTTGCCGATTGCCTGTTCAAAAACAGTGACTTTTTTCTCGATTTTTATGCAACGTATTGTCTCAGCAGTTGAGTCACTTTCACATTCAACTGTTTGCCTGGTGTGTTTTTTTTTCTTTTCGAATTTGCAATGCTACTAGGAACGTGTCATATTTTCTTTTGAAGTGTTTCGAACATAACATCGTACAAATAAACTATCAGAAACGAGTCGCAGTAATCAATAATGAAATGAATTATGAAATATTTCTTTTTGTTGCTTGTCGACAAATATACCTCATTTGGGGGATTACGATAAGCAAAACAAAACTATAACCACGAAGTAATCAACACTTGACACGATATATTCTAGTTTGTCGAGCTTACAACAATCGTTGGACGGGTCGCGACGTTTTTTATTCTCTCAATTTGGAGATAACTGATCGGAAGTAAACTTTTAAGCAGGCATTCTTCATGTTCAACGAGGTTTTGCTATAGCGCATAATTTAAAGAATGCATACATTACCAACTAAGACCAAATTGAGACCAAATTGTTTTATGGCATGCATAAAAACCAATATTGTAATTATATCGTTGCTAAACCAAGGTTAAAGAAATTCATTTTAGCATAAGTTAGATCGAATGCAACTAAGTGAAATATTCATACCTTCATCTGTTAGAGCGAGGTTGTTTATTCTTTGTTCAAGCTGCTTCAGCCGCTCCAGCAGGTCTGTTTGGTTGTTGTTTAGGTCTACTAGCTTCTCAAGCACCTTGTACTCATACTCGAACTGAGTCTGAGCAGTCACTTCCAAGAGCAATGAGTAAAAAACGACCATCAAACGATACGTTGCCATTTTATGCTATAGTTAACGTAAACTCTTAAGACTAATTTAATCGTCTAAATAATTGATTGAAAGTCTTTAGGTAAAAACAAGCGCGTTCCTCGTTCTTGAGAACTATTTTGTTGTGTAGACGAAACCTGCCATTTATAGGAGGAGATTGGTGTGCTTGAATTTAACCTAAAGAAAGGAAGATAAAGGAATTTGACCGAAGGAAGTTATTATTTATTTCCTGATAATATAATTACCGTATGATGGGAACCAAACGTCAAACCAAACAAAAGACAGGAGGAAATATTAAAGAGACAAATAATTTATCAAAATCGTGCATTTGTCGTTTTAAGTCTCATAATACAAGGAGTAGAATAAATAGTTGCAAACAAAAAAACTTCCTTGTCTTGATCTAAATTGATACTAAATTATAGTAGGTCATTATTAAGTAAAAGACGATATGTCAAGGCCCTATAATAATAACATCATACATACATCAATATAATCTTAACTAGTATTATGCGATGGTATAAATATATTTTATAGGTACTTTACATAAATGCAATCGTGAAAAAGTCCATAATTTAATATAGACCAGTTCTCCATGTTGTTAACACATTTCATTTATATGTCTATTTGTTGTTTCTATTTGTATCCGTTCTCTGCCTAATAAATTGTTTTACCACGAAATACAAGTACAACCAGAACAAGTTGATGCAAAGCATCAAAGTCGCCGATAAATAATGTAAAAAATAGAATGTTGTAAACAGAGCATTCAGCACAAGAAAATGTTTTCGACAATGTTGTTGCATATTTGAGCCTTGACCATCTTGTACCTCGGGCCGACGTTAACAATGTTAATAAACACAACAACACAATAAGTATATATACAGGTCCTGTTTTAATAAATAAATCACCATCAAAATCAATCATCCAAAAACTATTCTTAATACAAAATAATTTACCCGTTTATACTTCAGAAATTCAGAAATATATATTTAGGAACTAGATGCGATTTTATCACCCAAGCCTTCAGCCTTCATTATTAAATAAATTCACATATCAACTCGAAATCATGATATACTGGGCCTTAGATCACGCAAACTTAAAATCTATCTATTCTTACACTTTCTACAAGACATTTTGACTTAAAAGGGACAACTGCGAACTACAATGCGAACTTCAATTTACAAGCAATATTGTTTGGTTGTTTCCCCTGTTTGGCTGCTCTGTTTTTACCCCCGCGTAGTTTTCTGGTTATTCTTTAAGAATATCAACAACCGACGAAATTGCATATTTTGTTTATTTATAATTATTTTATCATAATTTAACAAAACCGTTACTTTCAAAGATAGTGTAAAGTGTCAGGGGACTGCCATGTGAATGACGAGAACAAACTATTTATCGTCTATTATATCATGGCAAAATGCTTCTTTGTTGATAGAGGTAAAATATTGATAGTGTTATAAATCGCAGAGAAAGATGGTGTCATGAAAATGCCTAATTATAAATCAATACTTTGATTTTGATTCGCAAAGTTTGCTACGCAGTAAATATTGTTTTCCTTTTACCGTGCAAAATGCGTGCCACGACGTCATACTATTTGATGGGCAGGTGGCGTTTAGTCAGTGGTGGGAAAACGATGTTGTCAGTAAATGACGATGACGTCGTTTCCGTGTTTACAAATATAGCATCGCCCATGAACGTTTGCAAATATGTAAAGAGAGCAATTGCTTGTGTTTAGCTCTCGAAAAAGGCAATTTGCCGAAAATTATTGTAGGGGAATTTTTAGAGAAAAAAAAGTTGTTTCTCGCAAACTTTAACACATATCGCAAAGTATTAACTACATTTGTTATTGCTGCTTTAGTTTAAACTGCATAAATCAAGTTAATGTATGTGTTGCTTTTCATTTATATTTGACGTTGCCTAATAACTTAAGTCATATCAATTTAATTTGAGCGATATTATGCAGCTTTTCACATTTCTACAACAATATTAACAAAATATAATGGACTACAAAGTTGCATATATACGTGTACATGTACATGTCTTGTTAAAACATCTGTATGGGTAAGTAATTGCAAATAATAATTAAGTTTTGATATTTTGCAACTGCATTGATAGTACAAAACAAATGTAAACGTTTATTATCATGTATGCCAGACAGAGATAATGATGTTGTTGTTTTCATTAAGTCTGATAAAAATTATCGTACGGTATTATTAAGGTTGTTTGCATTATTTCTATAATGTTTGATAGGTCTTTGGGGGAAAAATATTAATATACCGACATAAAGGGTCATTTGGTTGTTCAGTTTATGTTATGGTTACCATAGCAACTAAAATAGAGAAAGTAAACAAATCGAAATATTGTTCTCATTGTCCTTTTGCTAACAAGAACATAAATATGTAAATTTCCTTACCTGTTTCAACTAGTGGTTGCTTTTATAAGATGTAAAGGGTTAATATCAATGCAATCATTAACTTGATATTTGTCTATTAATCTATGTTTTAGCAATCCGGTATCTCGGTGATTTTTTTTAATTCATGCTTTGTTGAAACTGAGATCTTTTTACCTCTTTGAAACAACAAATGACTCAGTTTTTCCTAGATACCCCAAATTCGAAGCCTAAATCCCATGGTCTGTCACAAATGTTGCTACCGTGCTTCGCAACTGTAAGACATCATAACATGAAAATTCTCGGCTTTAACGCCAACCAATTCCCCAAAAGTAAATTAAGGCAGTGCAACTTCAGATTAGACCAGTTACAAGATGTTATATAAAATGTGTGTACGATGTCGTCTCGTAGGAAAGTAAAACCTTAATAGTTTTAAAGAAAACCCTGTTCAATTACTTATTCAAATAAATATATGTAGTAAAGTAACACGGTACTGTTCTATAATGTTACCTCTAGATATGAAATGTTCAAGAAGAGTTTTCTTAAATCACTCGGACGTTGTGTTACTGAATACTAGCGTTTGATAACTGGCTTCACACTTCAGGAGTCGGGCCTCGACTAGGATTTTAAAGGAATTGCTTCAGGAAAACGTGTCGAAGCACACATGATGGTCAAGAGATACTGATTTCCTGACTTTGTCTTAGGCAAAGGTCCAACGCAGTCTATGATAACCCGACCAAATGGTTCCTTAAATGCAGGAATGGGCTGTAACGGAGCTTTGGGAATATTTTTATTTGGTTTACCAACCATTTGACAAGTGTGACAAGGGTTGCAGGAATGAGACACGTCAGACTTTAGATCTGGCCAGAAGAAGTGGTTTAAAATCTTATTGTGAGCCTTTCTCATACCTAAATGACCAGACATAGGTGATTCATGAGCCAGACTTAAAATTTCTATACTGGATGGGAACTACAATCTGATGGTTAACCGCCCAATCATCATCAACTGCAACATCTGGTGGTCTCCATTTCCTCATCAAAACACAATTCCGTACATAATAACCGACCTGCGCACATGAATTCTCATTCTCAGGTAAGACCTTCTCGAACAAACAAGAAATATCAGGATCACTGTGTTGGTCCTGAATAAGTTGTGACCTTGACCTTTTATCATCAAATTTGTCATTGGATGAATGACCATCAGTTAAAAATGTGTGACGAACTCACATGTTTAAGGGATGGGTCATTTGCCTCGTTGTAAATCTGACCTTTAATAGTGTCAGCCAAGTCAACATTAGAAGTGACATTTTTGTTAACGGCGTTTTTAGCCGAACTCTGGATAGCTTTGCTAGCCATAGAACGAGTAACTGCACAAGAACGAAAAACATCAGGAATTTCCTGTTCAGCAGGATCAGGACGTTTGTCCATGATAGGTGTGTCAGTTACGAATGGGTTTACCACGACCTTATCTGCAGCTAAGTCATTGCCTAGCAACAGACGGACACCCTCAAAAAGTAATGAAGATCTAAGACCGACAGACGCTTAACCACTTACTAAAGTGGAAGGCAAAAATGTTGTGGAGAGGAACAGTTAAAGAACCACACTCCACACTCTGAATAACAACACTAACTCGAGAGGTCTTCTCGGAAAACGGCAGAGTATCTGATTTTAATAGGGGTAGGAGGGCAAGAATCCCCTGGAACTGATACAAAAACATTTGACATAAATGGCTCATAAATATCCATAACAGAGTCAGAATTGGGTTTTGAAATCTCAACGGTATGAACA
The DNA here is from genome assembly GCA_007844125.1 of Sinonovacula constricta. NCBI lineage: Eukaryota > Metazoa > Mollusca > Bivalvia > Cardiida > Solecurtidae > Sinonovacula > Sinonovacula constricta. The sequence goes on from CM017555.1 coordinate 32,768,406, forward strand.
GGCTCTTTTGCCTTTGGCAAGAAATCAGGTTTGTTAGCCTGATCAAAAGTGTCAACTTCGACACAAGTCTGTGTCTTTACTTGAAAGTGGTGAGGCCTGTTCGTTTGTACCCACTACTAGACTGCTTCTCCTTTAATTGTAAACAGTCAGAAATGAGGTGACCAGTTTTCTTGCAATAATTGCAAGTAACATTGGATAAGGTTTTTGTTCACCAGACGGCTTTTGTCTGTGTTAACTGAACTGACTTGAAAAGCCAGTAGAATTACTATTGCGTTTTAACTTAGCATTCGCATGTGGACTTGAATTGGTATTTCTTGTAGTGCTAAGTGTAGATGTGAAGTTTGGTTTAGGAACAAATTAGACTATGTGAGTCAAAGAATAGTCATCAGCCAAACGAGCAGCTTTATCTAAATTTTCAACTTGCTTTTCAATAAAGGTTTTAATGTCAGGTTGGATGCAGAGGTTAAACTCTTCAATAAGCAAAAGCTGCCGTAATTTTGCATGGTCTTGTTCTATTCCTTTAGATGAACACCATCGGTCAAATAGTTGTGTTTTTGTTCTAGCAAACTCAACATGTGTTTGATTAGGGTTTTTTTACAATTCCTAAATTTTTGTCTATATGCCTCAGGTACCAGTTTGTAGCCTTTCAGGATGTAATCTTTGACAAGATCATAGTAAGAACACTGTTCAATGCTTAACTGTGTGTAGATTTGACGAACTTTACCTAACAGAACAGTTTACAGAAGTAAAGTCCAGTGCTCTTTTGGCCATTTCAAGTTATCTGCAACTTTCTCAAAATGCAAAAGTATTTGTCAACACCTTTTCTTCAAATGGAGAAAAAAGTCTAATATTCTTGACACATCAAATGCTTTATTTTTAATAGGTGTTTGATCGACTCTTTCTAGTTTCTTCAATTCTAACTGAAATTGCCTATCTCGTTCTCTCTATTCTCGTTCCATTTTCTTTTCTTCCAACTTTAACCTTTCTAATTCTATTCGCTCTTCTCTTTCCATTCTTAATTTCTCTAATTGCAATTTTAATTCTAAGTCCTGGTCTGACACACTTTTCCTTTACAAACGATATAAAGTCAGTCGAAAGTATGTTGTCATCAATCAAAGTTTGAATAAGCATGTTGCAAATAGCCTGTTTTCGCATGCATACTTTAATTCCAGGAACATTATAATGAGCAGCGATTTCAAGCAAATCAGACTTTTTGGCCAAATTAAACTCCTCCTGGGTAGGCAACTTACAAAAATTTCCAAATTAAATGCCATGGTATCTTGTTGCTAGTTTGTAGAAATATGAAATATTTGTTCACAAAAGATTTAAATAAAAAGGTACACAAAAATAGCAGAGCGATCCTTTAATATTTCAAATCCCGGACTCGAGCCCCCAATTTCTGTTACGACCGGTATCGCTATATAAGTTTATTTACAAAGTGGCACGTTTACTAAGCTAACCAGTACAATAATGTTTTATTTTAATAAACAATTAAATCTATGGCGTAATAAAACAATAATAAATAATTCATACCAAATTTCAGAAAGCAAAATTATTGTAAGCTTACAGTTTGTCCCTTTAGGAAGTGTCCCTTTAACAGTCAAATTAATAATCCAACGTCGAAAAATCCTGAAGAGTTTTTGGTAGAATGTCCTCGTAGATACGCACAGTTGAAATAATCCAAAGGTAGAACAAAACACGAATGTAAATGATATAATTCCAAATTCAACACTTTAATATTTATATCACTGTAGAATATAATTAGTCCACGTAAGTTCAAACACAGAAAGATTGAATACAGAAGCTGCAAGTATTTTCTAACTATATATCCAAACTCTATGTCCAAACGTTTATCCAAACTTTTTATCCAAACTTCTGTTAAATCGACAAACACGCCCTTATATATACCCAAAGAATTTCTAGAACATTCACGAGACCCAGAATATTCTCGAAACCCATTTAAAAATAAACAAAAAAAAACTTTCTAGCATGATCCATTTTCTTCCTAGCAGTTACGCGAATGCTACGTCATCAAAACGAATTCTTTGGAGGATCCTGGATAAGTGTACGATACCCTTGATGCCTTGTCTCTAAGTAATTCAGAAAATCTTTCATTTTTATAGTTCTTATTATTACGGTTTCACAATATTTCTGATTACTTCATCTCAATGCCAATTTGTACATAAGAACCTTAATATTTTCTTGCACAGAAGGCAGTATGGAGAATTGGATTAAGATAATGAGGATCGGATTTTATTCCCGAAACGAAAGAACATAAAGAAGACAAAGTAAATAAATCTATGAATGTGTAGGTTAAATGAATAAACAGAAGCTTACGCAAGAATAATGAAATTAATTAAAACTAAGTCGTAACTATTGTCTTCAACCTTAAAGGTCCTGAAGAGATTTATCATTACTATAAATAGCGTCAATGATATCAAGATCAAGTAATGTGATCCCGATCATCAACACTGTTTCGCTCCCAAAATATTATAACCTAGATAGGTCCATCAACATTACAGCAAGAATACCCTTGTTAAATAAATAATTATTCCTTTTTTTACTATTTTGAGCTGATTATCCAATGAAGATAACGACCATACCAGGTTTCGATATTTTACCCCATCATTTTTAGTGTTTGATCTGATTTTAAGCAAATTGCTGAGCAAATATCATTTTAATTGGATATATTATCAGCTAAGACCAAGTTGCTTTAACACATGAATACTTAGCATTAGTGTAATAATATTCTTTGAGTTTGATCGAACGAAACTAAGTGAAATATGCATAACTGCATATCTGAGAGCAAGACGTTCCTGCAGACTTCTTTGTTATTGTCCAGATCTACGAGGTTTCAAAGAACCTTGTACTCAAACTCGAACTGGGTCTGAGGTGACACTGCCGACACCCACGAGTAAAGACAAATCATAAAGAGATGCGTTGCTATCGTTTTCAGTTAAAATAAACCTTTATAAATAATTTTAGATACATAATGAATTATAATTCAATTAGCACAACGAACGCGTTCCTGTCAGCTTGTTACTTGTATTTACATCTATAGACGAAACAAGGTATTACAGAAAGGGTTTTAGGCGTGCTCAAATTTAGTTTAAATGATTCAAAGGTATTGGCCAAAGAAAACGTGTAATTTCTTACCCGATCAAATAATTACCGCATGAAAGGGCCGAGAACTTGAATCCAAACAAAAGAGGGATGCATTTTCAACATAAAAGATCACACAAAATGACGCGACAATATTAAATTTCCGCTGATAATACGTTCCGTGTTTTAAAAAGGTCAAATGACTAAAAGACTCAGTCGGCAAAAACACAGACTTCAGTGCTTATACCGAGTTAACGGAGCTCCAACTCTGCGGCTTTAATATTTTTGAAAGACTGTTGGATTAAATTAAACACACACGACAAGGACGGTCGTTATATTTATTATAGTATTATTATACAATGCAATATATTTATTTAAACATAAAAGACACCTAGATAGAACATACGCTATAACGAAAACAATCAACTATAGTCTCTGAGACTATAGATCTTGTAAATGTAAGCAAACATTAAAGAAAGACAATGTTTGCCATATCTCCTGTTTCTACAATGGATGGTTACCGAACCCAAATATCCGGTAAATAGCTTATTAATGCGATAATTATCAATTATTAACGATAACAGGAAATAACTTTCTGCACTGCATGTTTATCTTCAAAGAAGTTCAAAAGGTTTTCAATTTCTTTACTAAATAAAACTAAACAAAAGTAAAATTATTTTAGTGATTTTCTTTCGGTTTAAGTGGGTATATCTGGCATAAATATGAATACCACTGAATTCTCATTCCCTATCTTTGTAAACCTATGGTCAAAATAAGATACCCATTAATTTATTTTATTATGATCTTTTTTGGCATACATTTGTTATTTTAAGATATTTTCTAAGTTTATCCATTTTGGTGAACTTGTTATTATTTCATTTTGACAATTTTGTATGTTTTCATTGTTACTTTCAAAGTATTAATAGCACCTTTCATGTCATTTTCAGGTTGTTTTTAAAACAAATATTAACTTATCAATACAACTTTTAAGCATGCAATGAGTTTTATCTTTATTTAAATTGTTTGATATGCATGATCGATGTTTTGTTACTAATTTAGCCAGGACAAAACAACTGAGTAGATATTTAAATTAAACAGAAATACAAACAAACTTTGTGTCTTATTTGATTTGTGTTACTTGTAGAGTACCACCTTTAGCACAGTAGTTTATTCATGTTGAAAACTTAAGAAATCTATTTTGTTTTATGGAGATACAAGTTTGACACAGATACCAAATTTAACTTCTTTCTTCAATTGCTCGTAAAATACTTAGCAATACATTTAAACACGAAGGAGATACGTGAGGTTTTTTGTGTTTGCTTGTTTAAGAGTTTCAAGACGTATGTGAATCTATCGGCGGAAAATCTCTTAGATAGAAACTATTTCAATATTAATGTAATTAAAAATGAATATATTAATTTGTTTCGTCATCTCTAGTCTACAGAACGGTTTACAAGGCACCTTATAAATTATTGGAGATTTTTATCTCAAATAAACTAAAACATTATCAACATGAATCAACCTTACCCCCTTTTAGTGCAGTATACAGAGTTAACAACTAAATATATAATAATTTTACCAAATGATAACAAATAAGTTAAGAGCTGGTATAATGGGAATTGGAAGGTTGAAAATGTAAAGTTTGATTATGTAAATCCTAATCATATAGTCAGACTCGAGTTCTAAAATTTGATTCTTCAATACGAAGGGCATACTTTATTATTAGATCTGCATCATAGGTAGTTTTAAGATTGTGCCGTACTATTCCCAGAAATTATTCCCACAAGGGCGTTATGTTTTGTTTACATATTAGTGTATATCCTCTTAAACATTGACACCAATAACTTATCATTGGTACATTCCCCTTTTCATAAGATAAATTTATAATTGATTGTTGAAATAAACTTCATATTATACGGTTTTGAATGTGTAGATTAGTGTAAATTGCTTTTTTGTTTCTAATAATAAACAGACGATAATTTATTTACACATTTTGTGTGAAAAAAACCTTTAGTAAGTGCTAGGTTGGAGACCAGTTGTTGTTGATTTTGTGTAATGTCTCGTCTCTGTGCTTTTGGAACTTTTACTTTATATATCTTTGCCTAGTGAAGGTCCAGTTTTAACATTTCAAACATCGCTTTTTTGTTTTGTTTTCCAATACAAATAATATTTAATCATTGGAAATCACAGGACAACGTTATTCACATGAAAATGAAATGTAAAATGTTACAACAAATCTAAGGTGAGAGGAAATATTAAATAGAAAAACCTTACCAATAATTGCCTCCTTGTCAATCATCAAACGGCCATCTGGGATGCATAAACCGATTTTACAGCGCTTTAGCCTGGCACTTCCTCAGGCAAGCAGTACAATGAAAACTTCTTTTTGAAACACAACTGTCAAGTGATGAAATACTCTTTGAGCTAATCTATGACTTCATTAAAAAGAAATGTTGATTCAATTAGAAATACTGGCCACATTGTGTTTCTGTGAGGGTAAAATTATTATTTCTATAGGAATAAGGACAAAATTCCAAATTAAAAAATAATAAAATCAAGGACAAAATGAACAAGTGTGTTATATAACAAATATGCAAATACTGGAAAGTAATAAATATTAAAATTGTTCACATACACATAAATATAAACACACAGAAAAAGCATTACGCATTTTGTTTTTAACTGCTTCTCCTTGTAAATTTAGTTCTCTTTGATAATACTGAATATAAACAGTCAGCATCAAAATAAGTGCCATCATGCACGTTAAAACAAGCAGATCATATCAGCTCTAAACACTGAACGTAAGATAGACACGGCAGCGAGCCACATCGATCCTCCAACAGATCAAATTTCTTTCTGTTAAATTTTGCCGATCCACCTGTCTCGGTCTCACCTTTCAAGTAAACATACTGTAAAGCTGCATCGTGGACATTAGCACGAGAAGTTAGAGAACCCCTGTTTTCACTTCTCCAAGTCAGGCTTGTGGGCAAACATTGATAGTAACGTTTCTGGTATCAGTTATACCATTCCCCAACCAGAATAACAAATGTCACCTGTGTTAATACAATTTTAAACAGATTCAAATGACTGATTTTATCACATGACGTCATTACTACGCATAAAGTTCGACGTCCTGACTATCGTTTGCAAAAGGATACTTTTTTCTCTAGGAAAAATTGCGAGGTTACGACTCTTTTAATCTGGATAATCAACACAATGGATCCTACTGCCGTCTGAACGTTCAAAGGCGGTTACTTTTTTTTTGTTGTTGTTTTTGTTTTTTTGTTGTTGTTTTTTTGTTGTGTTTTTTGTTGTTGTTTTTTTTTTTTTGGTTATTTTGTGAACTGTCGCATAATTTCTTTTACTTCAAAGTCTAAATAAAATACAATGGTTTGCCGATCTGTCTACAACATATCGTAGAAAGGGATACGATTTATGGGGAAATAAATTAAAGTTTGTATTAAATATGTACCAAATGCCAAAGCTTATGACATTTTTTCTCAGGGCCATGACTTACACGAAGTGGCTGGTCAAAGTCGATCTAACGATCTGACAACTACATACCGAAGAAAAAGATACAATTTAAGTGGAAATAAATTAAAGTTTGTATTAAATATGTACCAAATGACAAAGCTTATGACTTTTTTTCAAAGAGCCATGACTTACACTAAGTCTATGGTCACGGTTTGCTGAGAATTAAATTAAAAATATACACTAATCAAAGCTAATTTAGGCTAGAAATAAAGCAAAAAACTTAATACATAAGCAGATGCTCATGCAAACACAACTTAATACAAGACGTGTTTATTGTTTTCTGCTACAATTCAAAGCTATCCATACATCATTATAATACAACAGTCATTGCTCGGTTACAAGAAATATTCGACCAAAACACAAAAGCATTGGTGTATCTATATCTAACATCTTACATAAGTCAGGGTTTCCGTTATTTACGATACGACACATATTTTTAACGTTGTAAAAATTATATATCATTTTAATCCATTAAACATGCAGACCATTAACACGTAATTAAAAACGTCGCCTTACAAAGGAAAGATGTGTCATTGAAGATAGAGAAATGCTCACAGAAATGCAGATTAGAATGTGCATAACTTCCTCGCTGAAAGCGTAGTAGTTCAACTGTTACAACTGTTATTCTAGCTGCTTCAGTCGCTCAAGTAGGTTTGTTGTCCAAGTTTACCAGCTTCTCAAGCACCTTGTACTCGTACTCAAGTTATGTCCAGACCCACACTGCCGACCCCTGGGAGTAAAGGTACGTATAACAACAAAATATTCGGTGCCATCATTATATTAGATGGAAAAAGTTATGACAAAAATTAATACCTATTCTGCAAATTGAACTATTGTAGTTATTAAACCACATTGACTCGTTTCTGGCAGCACCATTGAAGACTGAATCATCTGGTATTAATTTAAAGATATTCGGTTGAGCTGACGTTCAGTTTGAAAGAAAGTAATAGATTTAATTGATCAAATGAGTAAAAATGAATCTAAAAAATAGGACACGATGAAATCTAAACAAAACCATCGCTGACTGCTAAAAAGAGATATAAATTATTAAAGCAGGTTTATTTAGTTGTTTTGTTGTTGTAGTTTGTTTGATTGTTTTGTTTTTTGTGTTGTTGGTAGTGGTGTTGATGGTGTTATTGTTTGTTTGTTGTTGTTTCTTCGGCGGAAGGGGGGTGTAAAAGGGCATATAATTCATCGAAATAGGTCAGTTCTGCAATACAGATTCGTCTTGGATAATAGTTGTTTTCATGCCATGATCCAAGAAGTGGAATAAAAAGATTCAAAGGAATAATCTCATTAACTTTAAACTGAATAATATCAAACAGGACTACCGTAAAAGAAAATGTGGCATGTTCCTATAAGAATTGCACGGAAGATAATAACTATACTAACATTAAATTAAATTAAATTAAACTAGCGTAAATATGCAAAGTAATGTATAAGCGACAAAAATACTTAGTTATGACATAAAATGCAGAAAGGGAAAAGCAGTAAGCTCTCTGGAAATGTCAGTCGCCCGGAAGACCAACCTTCTTCCTGAATGTTTTTTTTTTAGACAACAATAGCAATATTGAAACATTATTTAATATATTTTAAAAATGCAATGCTATACATGTACCTATTTCAAAATAAAAGACTGAATTATAGTACATGAAATAATAAAAACATTACTGTAATGAAAAGTGAGAGAACCATGAAAACTTTAAACTGAGAAAGCAATAAATTTATCTCTTAGCATATTCAGTTCATGTATTGATTGTTTTAAGGTTAAGTGGAAAAAAGTAATTTTGTCGAGCATTTTGCGACAAATGCATTGCACTTGCTTTCAGTCCGAAGCCTTGTGATATGTTGTAATTGTCTTTATTTATAAACATCAAAGGACGTGTATACTTGTCAAAAAACCTTAACTAATCAACCTATAAACCCTACTAAAATATTGTGTTTTTAATGAATAAACCTGTCAAGAAGGCTAACCATTTAATCGATATAAATTCTCTTTTTGACTGTTACATTTAATTATCGGTTCACTTTCACTTTTACACCATTACTGTATTACTGTATTTTTATGTGTCTGTTATATGACTGGTAACTGAAATAAAGGATACACAATAAGCATTGTTGTATTGGTATGTTTGTCAATAAAAAAACTGGTGTTTCTTTCGGATTAAACTTTTCAGCAGCTTCAAGTCTAAAACTATATTACCTTTTTTGTTTGTTTTAAATAATCAGCAATCACTAACATTTACCTACTTTTTAATATTTGTATTAAAGGTTAATACTTTTCATGAGTTTACCGAAAAGCAAGGACGATTACATTTGCGTGTATAAACGAGTAGAAAACCCCTGGCTTATACTTATAAGCAATGTGATATGACATTTGATGTCATTCGTTTATTACATTTGGTTTATATCTAAATCAGATATCATTTATTCTTTTGAGATACCTTTTTGATACAAAACAGACCTGTCGGAGAAGCCAAATAATCACCAATACATGCTTTGGAACACTTAAGTTATTGGTAAACAGGATTAACCTGACACTCATAAGTTTCCATCTATGTTCGCCGTTAAACGTGGGTGCATCTAATGTATTACGCAAAGATTGCGATGACAGCCGAATACTTATTACTTTAAAGTAAGTTGAATGTATTCATGAATAGTTAGCGTAGAGGATATGCTAGAGAGCTGTTATACCAAGGTAGGGTATGTTTAACTTGGTTAACATCTTACTTATGCATGCATAGATTTTTAAAAATATATTATTTCGTGGTAGTTAATATTATTTTCATCTGGAACATTTTTATTTATTTTTTTACGTTGATATATAACTTTTATTCAAGCAAAAGCAGAGGAAACTCACAAAAATGCCAATGAACGTACAAAAGTACATTGTGGGAAAATAAATGCATAAAAACTACTTTCACAAAAGCTGGAACTCAGAACTCCGCAGTTCAAAGAATCAGGCTTAACTATTGAGCCACCGAAGACAGTGATATGAATTGGCCCTGTCTAATACTTACAGCATATGGTCAGTGTTGTTCTCCCGAAGGGTGCCGTCTATTGATTAACGGGCATATACGAGTATTTGTGAGGGCCAGGAGAATCTTGTTTACCAATAACATCTACAATTGTTTACATTGATACATTTTAATTTAAAAATTAAAATAAAATGTACTTCGCTTTTGAACGATTTGGCATATGTTGAAGACATGTTTATGCTTAAATATATTTTCCACACCAGGCATTTTCATGTGAAACGCTTGTAATAGATTTACCTTTGAGAAAAGGCATGTGCATAGTGTTATGTTAATTGAGATCTACAGAAATCTGCACCAGTCCACATATCCGTGTAATATGTGCGCATTCTTTCTTTTTTCTTTTTCTTTTATTTTGAAAGACGCGCTCATGTTACATTACTTGTCCATGTATTGCCATAATTATACTAATGCGATATAATATTTATATTTTCCTCTATTAAGTACCGTTAAATAGCCTTCATGTCAATTCCATAACGGCAGAAAATAAAGTATATCATTTATATATCATGATCTAAGCGTATATTGCATGAAAGGTAATTCATGAAACAGTTAACTGTGCAAATAGGCACCGTCTTAAGTTTTGCACTTACGCCATACATATGTCGGAAACAATTGGTACAAAACAGTTGACAAGATATAGGGCACAGAATGCTGGCCAAAGCATTAGCGATTGACTTTCATTGTACCAGACTTATCCCAACGAACTAATAACACCGTAAAAATTAATATGATGTTTACTTAAACCTTATACCAAGGCTCAGTGGAATTGCCTGTAGAGCAGTGGACTGCCATGCAAAACGTTTTCGGATAGAACCCTACACTAAAAACAAGCATTGTTTATTTTATTTTATTTATTTTTCCTTTTTGACATTATAGCTCTGGTCTGATATATTAACTGTAACTTAATTGTAGCAACAAATTCCCTTAGGGGGAATTATTGAAAAATACAGACCATACACAACTGTTATGAATGTAGTTAAACGTGCCAGAAATATGTTTGCCTCAAAAATACACTTCCTTGTTATAATAAGGAATATACAATATTTAAATAAACGACAAAATCCTATGAGGATTGCAACATATACCAAACTTCGGAAAGGCACAAGACAGAAGTTTTCACGAGCAAGAGAAGTGCACGAATAAGTTTTATCATAAATTATATGTTGACAATGAAAGGAAAAAACATCTTATAACATGTAAATCTTTGTTTTGGAGGCGGGGGGGGGGGGGGTATGTGCCTGGATTGGTTTATTGGACCAAACTCCTCCATACGATATTTGCGTTCTGAAAATATGTATGGACATTTTAAGCTTCGATGAAAATCCGTTTGTTATCATATGATTATTAAGTACTAACTAACTGAGGAAGATAAATGTGAAACTTTATAACATTTACATATTGTATGGATCACCTACGTTAAGTGAAGTAACACGTATATGGCATTGTGAAAACCGATAGAGCTTCATCTTTTGGAACTTTTCTATTTATTGTAATACGATTACCTTTTAGAATGCATAAATATTTTCCATTTAAAAAGACAATATAAGTTCGAAAGATATTTAGTTTTCAAAGTTATTGCATATTTTTATTTGAAAGGAGTGACATTCTCCTTCGTTTGATATATTGTAGTTTTTAATGTGTACGAAAATTAGTATCTTAACAAGTATTAAAATTATAGCATTAAATAAACACAATTAAAATAAAATATAAGAACATCATCTAGAAAATGTGTGGCAATTTTATGTCAATTTAGGGCAAATGTAATGGTCCACGTTTTAATATTTAAGATGCTACTTTAGGAGATTAAACGATAATTTTATTAAGACCGTCGTGGATATATTTTCACGACATATGCTTTCTATGATACCACCTATACGAGATAAGTTCTTTAGAACTCAGAAGTGATAAATAAACCTTTAATTTAAGAGTCTATTAATATTTATTCACAACAAAAACATATATTCAAACTACAATGAAGTATATCTGCAGATCATATCAATGTCATTAACTAGCACACCAATAAGTAGGGTAATTAGATTTATTAATTATATTTTTAAATCTGCTATTTTACGGCACTCAACTGGTTATTTATTGAATAATCTCTGTGTGACAGGTCGATTATTTTACTGTTCACTATTGTACCTAGGAGCGCCTATGTCCTTTTAGTCCTTTGATTATTAACTTGAATTCTTGATTTTCATTGGTCGAGATTTTATGTAAGAAGCATAGTGATTGGTTGTTAAGTGCATGCTTTGCACGTTTTTATTCCCGCGAATTTGACTTTGGTACGAAGACGTCGAACAGGCAAGACATATTTATTTAGTTAGATGTAACTACTTGGAGAACCATTATGGTGTGTATCAGGCTGTTGTTAGCTCTGTACATGTTTTGCTTGGATTGCTGAGATTGTTTGAATCGAGTAATATTGTAATTCTGACTTTCTTGTATCTTTCCATTTATGTTTTATGTATTATCCAAATCTGGTTTGTCCGATAATGGTACATTCTGAACACTCTTTTGCACAATATAAACTGAGCACTTATTCTAATTTTTAATATAATTTTTTCAGTCCTAACAACCAGGGTTCACTGAGAAAGGAGAATGAGAGAAAGAACTACATTTTCAGTACCACTTACTGGTAAGTTGTATAAATGGTATAAACATGTAATAATAACTGCCAGAACCTTAAATATTTGTTAACTCTGTTTTACTTAATATGCTTTCTTTAATTCCATATAATTCAGAGCCACTAGCATTTTTATCATTATATTCTGCCACTATTTGATTAAGTCAATGAGCTTTCAATATTAGACCAGTACTTAGAGTATTTTATATTTGTATGTTTCAGATTATGGTTCTCGTCGAGTTCATCATGTGTACGTGTTATTGGCAGTCTTGTGTGCATTCATGTTATCAATTTGTTGAACTCTGATGTTCATGTGTAATAGTAAAGAGAAGGAACTTTTATGACATCGTTATTATAAATATTTATCGACCCCGGAATGTAACATAGGGAGAAAAGTGTGCAGCCAGTCCGGGACTCGAACCCGGGACCCTTCGCTAACAGGGCGAATGCTCTTCCGACTGAGCTAACCGGACCGCTTACACATTCTCTCCCTATCACCCGGCTACATCTGTATTTTTAACAGGATAAATTTTGGTAGATGGTTTACTTACTGAATCAGCATGTACAGATTTGAAAAACTATGAAGGAAAAATGACAATGCAAATGATCAATTGGTTCAAAAACAACACCCCATCAGCAAGCAACAACCTACATTAATAATAACCGTTTTTAACAAACAGCGAAAAGGCTTATACTAACAATATCTTTTAACTAGCAGAAAAACCAAAGTTTGCGACGTAATCCGTTCTTTTTATATATGTGTGATAGATTGGAGACCTCTTTTAAAATCATAAGGTTCTACTGTTGTTACCTGAAAAAGCAAAATGCTGTTCATGGATGCCCAAGATCTGTGTGAACAGCGAAGCATAAAATCGCACTCGTCATTTAATACATGTATTTCCTTTTTGAATCACGCTGCAGATAGCTATTATTAACCTTAGAAAATCACGTGGCAACTTATTATATCATGTTATATATCAGTTCAGACTTCCACAACTCTTTTCAGCAAAAAAAAAATCATTATCATGCTTATTTATATATTTGAAAATAATAAATAACATAAAGCAACATTATTTACGAATGGGAATGGAAATGGGAATGTTATAAATAGCTTTTTCTTCATTAAGATGTGTTTTCTTGCATTGGAAATCAATATATATATTGGACGATTAAATTAAGATAACTCTGGTTGAACGAGAAAGGAAAGGAGATAAATGACTAAGTGTAGGTTGGATTCGTAACTGAAATACAATGCAAGGTAAAAAAATAATAATTAGCTGGTTGGTACTTTAAGAAGAAAGCTTCAAGCGTCTACAACTCTATTTTGCTCGTAAAACATAAAAAAACAAGATGATTCAATCAACAAACAGCAAATATATCGTTACCCCTTGAATAAAAATATATTTAACTCCAAGACAGAGGTCTCCATTGAAGTATTGACAACAGGTTAATAAATGATTGTTCATTCTTTTACAGTTTAAAAAAGCTCATTTTCATCAAAAGATGCCATATTTCTTTAGTAACCTAGCATTGCTTTACTAGGTACTAGTGGTTAGGTTTACTTACTGTACTTTGTCACTTTAAAGGTTGTAAAATTAACAGGCATCATAGAAACTACGTAAATCGAAAAAAGGTCAATCTGTATTTACGAATTTCAATATGTAAAATCCAAGCATAATAATATTGTGTTTTTTATTGCACGTATGTACGACAACAGCTTACAAGGTTTTTGTTCGTGCATATGTTTAACAGTTTATCATTTCATTTGTTTAGTGAACTTTTTAGTTCAAACTACTCAGAAACACTGAAACTGAAAATGAAAACCTATAAATGTTAAATTACAGACACTCTGTGATAGCTTCTTCAGTTCACTTTAGTTAAACGGTGGGAATAATTAAAACCCAGTTTTCAATTAAAACAAAGTATTACACTGGAATGAAATGGCATAGTCACCAAACTTCAAATAAACATTATAATCCATTTATCATCTCTGAGCGCCACAAGATTGAATATTAAATGTTTCAATTATTGAAAGGAACCCCTTTTTAAAATAAGTTTGTTTTTGTCTCTGATACAGGAATAATTATGTTCCCAGCACAAATCAGATTAAAACTGTAAGTAATTAAGACATAGAGTTGTATACATGACAATAAATATTAAACATACAGAATTCTAAAAATGTATTAACACATTCACTAGCCTTCTATCAGTGTATAAAAGTGTATTCGCTATTCTACACTAAATCGTTTTGTTGATATTTTCCTAGATAAAACATGTTTATATACATAGACATATATACATAAGTTATTTTGTACAAACAGCGCATGTTAGCTCTCGTCCATTCACGTAAGGTGGACACGAAAGCGAGCCGCATCGAGCCTCAACCAAATAAAAGAGCTTGCCATTCATGTCAGTTGAACCACCTTCAAGTGTCTCGGGCCTTCCGTCTAGACACACATACTGTGAAGCTGCGGGAAAGTCGTAATGGTTGGAAGATAGATAACCACTGTATTCTCTTGTCCAACCTACTGGACAGTCGGTCTTAGCTGGAAGCATCAACATACTGGACCTGGTCGATTGGCACACTGCACAGGGTACATCATGCTGATAATATGAACTGTCTATCTGACCCACAGATTCGTACTCAGCTCCGAAAATGAGACCGGTGTAGGTACTTAGTGTGTCATTGTAAAAATCCCACTGCGGATCTTTGGGTAGGCATAAGTAGTCCACAGCACCGCCTGTATGTGTGTGATAGGATCCGGCTGCATACCCGCCATAGACCTTTTCAGTGCCATTGCCTGGACACATTGTTCTGCCCCAGCGTACATAGACAGACCCACCGCCGATAGAATTCCGAAGGTTTTGAATAGTGGTAGATATAGCTGAAATGTGTGCCAATATAATATTCTGTATACACAAGACATAGACATTCAATTACATATGTACGTGCCTCGTAATAAGTATAATCGGCGTCAGTTCTAGGCATTATTTAAAAGTATTTAATTGTCATCACATGTGTTAAGGCATTTCGTGCTCAAACACAACACTCCAAATAAGACAGTAAACCATTGAATGACTTCGCCTTTGTAGTGTTATGTTGATCTACACCCTCGCGAGATAATGTAGAAAGAGCGTCAGTTGCTCTCCACCAAATGGTTCAAATGTCCACGACTTTGAAAGCCAGGTACACACACAATACTTTGAGACTGAATAAAGTATACACAAACTTTTTATATTAAAGACCATTGTCTGTCCATGCTTTGCGGTTTAAGTGTTTGATAGACTACAATCATAATCATTAGTAGATTCAAAAATAATAATTTAAATTTATATACTTCAGTTTGGTTTAACAGTGAACACCCACTGCGCGAAACCATACTTTTTAAAACTGTTAATATTACGAATTTAAGAAAACCCGCTTTAAGTTGCCAAATACACATAACGTGTCAGACGACGGAATTTTCCTAGATCGTGTATTAGCGTATCGAGTTTTTTCATTGAGTACCCCAGCATGAAACGGCATATTTTATGTACAAGATAAATATGCTGTTTATGCGATTATAAGTGACCAAAAACTTTCTTTTGCGACGTTCAATGTTATTGTATTTTATCAGAAATACTAAAAAGGGGTCATATGAAATTTAACGATTAATTCTGTTTCATACTACGCCGAGATCTGATCATATCAACATCGGACGTTTTATTTACCAGAGCGCCAGAGGTTGTTAGTCAATCTGTGTAATTTTTCTCGTTTTGATTTCAATAAACAAATAGATATCCGTTTAAATTAAGCTTGCAGGAATTACCATGACTTCAATATTTGATCCTTTCCGCCTAATTGTTTAAAGGCGGTGACAGGCTTTCTCGTTGTTTATGTAATGACTCGCCTCAATGTTGTTGTTTAATTACTTTAACTTTTAAATGTTTGTTGTGTCTTTTACAAATTTTCAGTTCTAACTGGACAGCGACAGCTTTTCGCAGAGTTTCGCTCATTACAGGACGCATACAGAGGCAGTAAATGTTGGCGGAAGTGCACAGAAATGGGATACACTCATCAAAGTATAACCGCGCATTTGTCGGTAAACAATTCGGGGACGATTCGTCTCTGTTTATAAGAGTTTGTCGCTTATCTTCTTAGAATAATATTTACCTGTTACGTTTCACCCCCAGCTTACGTTTTTTCTATCTCATTTATTCGGAAATCTAGTAATTTGGGTAACTTTTCTTTTAAGAATAATACAACATGCCCACCTGTAAACTGCATAAATATAGTACTTAAAGCGCTTGTTCACAGATATGTGATGCATGACGTAAAGATAAACAAATCTGTAATTCTTGAGTATTCTAATTATTGCGTCACTTTCAAGCTAATAAGGTGCACTGTTTATTTCGATATATACTCATGATGTACAATCCCGCATGCACAGTCCGGAGATATCCAAGGTTGTTTTGCTTAATAAGACTAAACAAAATCGTTGAAACGCGTCGCGAGGCTTTCGATTCTCGTTTTAAAGATGATAGCATCATACTGTTTCGGATTACAACTTGTTTAATCTAGTGACCAGAGGTTAACCTTTAACCCATTATTTATTGTGTTTTAACAAGGCTCTGCTGTAGTAGGTAAATATTTAAAACTATACATATATGACCAATTGAGAAAAAAATGCTTTACGACATGAATAATAAACAAAAATGTAATTGTATCGTTGGTTAATTTTGTGTAAAAAACTTCATTTGATCCTGGGATGGATCGGAAAAAACTAAGTGAGATAAACCTACCTTCGTCTGTTAAAGCGTTGTTGTTTATACGTTGTTCAAGCTGCTTCAGCCGCTCCAGCAGGTCTGTTTGGTTGTTGTTTAGGTCTACTAGCTTCTCAAGCACCTTGTACTCATACTCGAACTGAGTCTGAGCAGTCACTTCCAAGAGCAAGGAGTAAAAAAGGATCATCAAAAGATACATTGCCATGTTTATGCTATAGTTAAAGTAAAATCTCAAAATTAACTCAATCGTCTAGATAAATTATTGCAACTTTTTGGCGCAAAGAGTGCGTTCCTCGTTCGAGTGAACTATTTTACTGTGTAGATGAAACCTGACATTTATAGGAAGAATTTTGGGTGTGCTCAACTTTACTTTGAGGAAGATAAAGGAATTTGACCGAAGGAAGTTATAATTTATTACCTGATTAAATAGTTACCGTATGAAGAGAACCAAACGTTAAACCAAACAAAAGACAGGATGAAATATTAAAGAGACACATAATTTATCAATAATTTATCGTACTAGATACATTTGTCGTTTTAAGTGTCAGAATACAAGAAGTAGAATAAATAGTTGCAAACTGAAAAAGACTTCCTTGTCGTTATACTAAATTGAAACCAAATGATAGTAGGTCATTACTAAGTATGGGTCAAGGCCCTAAAAAATAACATCAACAAAATCTTATCTATCGTTTGGCAATGGTATACATATATTTATGGGTATTTTACATAAATGTAATCGCGAAGAAAGTCCATAATTTAAAAAAGGCCAGTTCTCTATCTTATACATAGATTTTGTTAACACATTTTATTTATATTACTGTTTGCTCTTTCTATTTGTATCCGTTCTCTGTTTAACAAATTGTTTTACCACGGAATAAAAATGCAACAAGAAAGAGTTGATCAAATTCGCCGAAAATAATGTAAAAAAGAATATTGTAAACAGAGCATTCAGCACAAGAAAATGTTTTTTCACAATGGATTTACATATTTGAGCCTTGACCATCTTGTACCTCGGACCAATGTTAACAATATTAATAAACGGAACCACTCATTTAGTATATATATTGGTCCTGTTTAATAAATAAATAATTATCCAAATCAATCGTCCAAAAACTATTCTTAATACACAATAATTTACTCTTTAATACTTGAGAAATTTTCCCGAACTTTTTGTATATGCCTGTCTGTGTTGGTCATTTTGGTCATTACACTGTTAATCCATACCGATCTTGTTTAGTATGTATACATACTTACTTTGTATGTATTAATCCAAGTATGTACTTCAGGGTGCATTTAAGTCGTTATATCTGGTCTTTAAATGTAGACATATGTCAAACTATATAAAAGTATATCTCTGCTATCCATGTCACATCAATTTCAGTCGGAAACAAATTGAACTACTTATCTATTTGTTATGTATATGTAAATTTACATTTGGCACATTGTACATTTGCACCGTTTGACCGAGGTCACCTGAGTTTCTGGAAATTCAAAATGAGTGGAAAAAAGCTCAACTACATGGATATGCTTGGGAATTAGCTCGTATACCAATCGCGAATTGTCAGATCATTTCTATATTAAATGCTCATATACTTCATGCATAGTAACCATAAAAAGTACAACCAAATAGTTTAAATCATAAAGATTCTTGAATTACGAAGAAATAGTACACATCTGTCTATTAAAATGTTTTTTTCTAGAAGTGTATGATAATTAGTGCGGTCTGCTTTTGCATACGAATTAGTGCAATCATGAAATATTAAATTAAGTATCAACACTTGATATTAGCAAGGTTTCAATTGTGATTTTTGTCACAGTGATTAGTTTTCTTTCTTTTTAGCTTAAATGTTTCTAGATTAAGAAACAAAAGAAACCAAACACTGTATAGATATATTACAATATGGCCATTTTACTGCTGAAATTGCATGAACATACCATTAAAATTCTATCGCTTCTCCAAGCTGTGACATTACCAGAACTAACTATTGGCGCTAGAGCGCGACGCCTATATATGAAATGCTCACTGAAATTTGCACATGGGGAAAGTTTGTTTATCGGACTTTTACAGGTTACACGACACTAAATGAATGTATTCTTTACTTTATAGTAAATGTCACACCATTGGAAGCAATTTAACAGCGAGCCGTTTCTTTTGGAATCACAATGCTGAGAAAGAGCAGTTAAAGGGGCCTCTGTGAAGAAAAGTTATGTATTGCAAAGACGTGTATCCACCACTGAAAATATACACTGTAATTTTTGCATAGTGTACCCGCACAATTTCAATGAAATGATCAGTTACAGTCTAAATGGATCAGTCCATTATTGAGCATAGGAGAGGAGTTATTTTGAGTGTTCATAATTCTACAATGTTTTACCTTTGTTTTTGCACAAAATTGCATTGGACTATCTTCGTTATATCAAATACAGACAAAATCTATCTTATTATATCAAAAGAACTTATGTCAGGGACACTACTTCCGCTGCACATTATGCTTACCAACCATTTACAATAACCCTGATAAATTAAGGGTCCAAATTCGGTAAACATCTGTTTATTATTATTGTTTAAAATTTATCGTGAGTATGTCTGAAGTTTTACGAAGACATATCAGAAAACGAGTTCTTTCGTTATTTTTTATTATTCTATTAACAACAAGACAGCCAGAAATGACTTCTTCTGAACGATTCATTGAATATGTACGATAAAATCTGACTTTAGATGCAATGTTTATGCAACATTTAAATATATTCGCAATACGCAGAACCGATTTTTGAAAGAGGTCAGGTCTGCGCAAATCTACAAATAGCGTTCCAAGTGCTGTCAGCGTATGGATCGGAACTCCTCGGGTAATTCCGTCCTCGGGATAATAATGCCTCGGAAGTATCTGGTGCAATAATACTTACTAAAATTACGATCGTTTTGTTCGCCGGAAGTCGGAAGAAGAATATGCCTAACATGAAGTTCGCACAAAACATCAACAATGCCAACATTTGACAGATGCGTGTCTGCTGCGCTGATTACTGCCTATTGTCTTACGTCACGCCTGATGATATTGATCCACGGCAGCCGGTCAATGTTTTCACAGCCGACTCTCATCAGACGACTTTTATGACACCAAACTGTCAATTAGCGTGTCATTTAAGGGATTATATTCATAAAGATGTTAGGGGCGCGGGTTCTTTTAAGGGTCTAATTTAACAAAGCCATTGACTGTCAATTAACGCCATTTAGCGTACTAAGCAAACTGACACAAAACAGACCCTTGAGTAAACACCCTACACCTATAAAGTTGACCAGCGCTTTAATTTCTGTCTCTTTTACAAAGATTCTTATTGACAAAGTTTGATTATTTATTGTGCATTATAAGCTTATTAGCTACATTTTCACTTGTTATTTGTCATGGCACTTCGTGCGTGGCTGACATCGGGTTTTCAAACCCGTGCACCTACTTTGCCTGTTTAATTAACGTGTTACAAACTTGCAATATACGTGGCTCATACCAAATGTTGACATGATTTATAAGAAAATCTAGCATTCGAAAGTCTAGCCGAGGGGATTTTATATTGTTGGTACTTAAATTCGTGGATTGTCTTGCCCACGAATTCCACGAAATTAAATGCTCCACGAAATAAAATGTTTTCACATTAAATTAAAATTGAATCATTTAAATTTGAAGCTGCCACAAATTGAACTTTCACAGACATCATACTGTATTGAGCTGTCATCCGAGCTGCCATCTTTGTTTTGACGTCTGTCACTCACAAAAGTAGTCCCATTTAAGGAAATGGCCGAGGTGATCCGACTACCTACGTGTACAAACATTATCATGGCAAAATGCTTCTTTGTTGATAGAGGTAAAATATTTATAGTGTTATAATTCATTTTAGGTACTGTGATGATATATAGATAGATAGATAGCTATGAGACTTTGGGTTAAAAGTCAAAAGCCTCGATCAGTGGAATTTCGCCAAGAAAGATGATGTCACGAAAATGCCTAATTATAAATCAATATGTGAAGTCTCTCCTTCATATAAACAAAAAGTTAGTTAAATTATCTTATTAAAAGCACATGCCTTGGCTATTCGGTAATATATGTTTGAAATTTCACCTTTTTAAAAAAAAACTCAAACTGGTAAAAATAATGCGATCAAAGTTTGCTACGTAGTGCATGTCATCAACAACATTAGCATTATGTATGAAGAAGAACTGAAAGTGGTAAGTGTGCTAGATCTTACTCTGATTATGTATTCTATCAAGATTTATTGAGTTTATCAGTTTCTTGCATTTTCAAAGTAAATCTTGTTTTTCTTTTTGCCGAAAGTGAACAACTTTGTTAGGCAAAAAGAAGAAGATCATAAATATTATTAACATATTGGCAAACGTTCGTGATTTATGAACTACAAACTGTTCAACTGCTGGGGTGCAGCGTGGAAGATGCGCGTCACAACGTCATTCTATTTGACGTTCAGTAAATGACGGGAAGGTGGCGTTCAGTAAACGGTGGGAAAACGACGTTGTCAGTAAATGACGTCGACGTCGTTTCCGTGTTATATAATTTAGTATCGCCCATGAACGTTTGCAAATAAGTAAAGAGAGCAATTGCTTGCGTTTAACTCTCGAAAAGAGGCAATTTGCCGAAAATTTGAGTGTGAGCATTTTTAGAAAGTTATTTCTCGCAAAGTTTAACACATCTCGCATAAGTATTAATTTATTTGTTATTGTTGCTTTAGTGTAAACTGCATAAATCAAGTTAATGTATGTGTGTGTTGTTTTTCATTAATATTTGACGTTGCATAATAACCTAAATCAACGAAACATAATCATCTTTATTTATATCGCTTTAATTGGGGAGATATTTTGCAGTTTTACATTTCTACAACAATATTAACAAAATATTTCATGGACCACAAGTTGTACATGTGCATGTCTTATTAAAACATATGTATGGGTATGTACTTGCAAATAATAATTAAGCTTTGATATTTTTCAAATGCATTGATAGTACAATCTCTTATACAAACGAGAACGTTCATTAGCATATATGCCAGATATAGTTGGCCTAGTGGTGCTGTTTTTCATTCAGTTTGAAAATATCGGAAAGTATAAATAATGTCTGATAGATTCTTGGGGAACAAATGTTAATATACACACATTAAGGGTCATTTTGGTATTTCAGTTTATGTTTTGGTTACCATAGCAACTAAAAATAGAGAAAGAAAAAAATAGAAAATTTTGTTCCCATTCTCGTACTGCTGACAATAACATAAATATGCAAATTTCCTTACCTGTATCAACCAGTAGTTTTTTCTTTGAAATGTAAAGGGTTAATACCAATGCAATACTTAACTTGATATTTCTCTATTAACTTATGTTTTAAACAATCCGATATCGTGATGATTTTTTTAATTTTTGTTTTGCTAAAAGTGGGATTTTTCACCTCTTTGAAACAACAAATTACTAAATTTTGCCCAGATACCGCCAACGACCCCATCCCCACCCCACCCCCTCCCTCCTCCGGAAAGCAAATCCGATGACATGTCACAAATGTCTGGTCAGCACCACTGGTGCTTTGCAAATGTAGGACATCACAACATGAAAATATTCGCCCTGAACGCGACTCCAATTCCCCAAAAGTAACATAAGGCAGCCCAATCACTAATTAGACCAGTTACAAAATATTATATAAAAGCGTGCTCGATGTCGTCTGGTAAGAGAGTTAAACATTATTAGTTATAATTAAAACTCTGTTCAATTACTTTGCAATTAAATATATGAAGTAAAGTAACATATTACTGTTATATAATGTTACCTTTAGGTATTGTATGAAATGTTCAAGAAGAGTTTTCTCAGAGTTTTCTTAAACAACTCGGACGTTGTGTTACTGCATACTAGCGTTTGACAACTGGCTTTACACTTCAGGAATCAGGCCTCGAATAAGATTTTGCCTTATAAAGACTCTGAATGCTGGAATTCTGAATACTGCATTTTTATTTAATCAACCAAAATGCGTTTTAGAAATTATGCAGTATAAGTAATTCGGTAACTAAATACTAGAAAGTTAATTGTTGCCATTATTTCGTAATCAAATCCCAATATTATTTATGCAGCAATACGTATTAATCTACTTGAGAAAATATTCTGAATTCTAACAATACTTAAATAATGTTACATGAAGAATATAACAAGTTTAAGCATAATACACTAGTTACACTTCCGCCAAATAGATTTTTCACTGACAAAGAATAGTTTCATATATTACCAACAGCAACCTGTATAAATCGCCATGTAAAACTGTACTTGCTCAAGTAAAGCATTAACAAGCAATGTCATGTTTCAATTAGAATATAAAATGCCATAATATATTTGAATAAAAAAGATGTCATTTCATAATATAATTCTTACGCAATGTCAACAGTGCAAATGGCGGTTCACATTACAAACAAACAACGATGCTGGAAATATGAATTATAGAAACACAAAGATGAATAATGAGTTAAAACCTAATAAACACTGTGCGTAAACAATTTAATTGTTGAATTTATAAGTTACATCTCAGTACTTACATTTAATATAATCAAAGAATACAGCAACATGGTAGGGGAGGGGATGGACTGACCACTACAGTACTGTATGTAATGCGACGCTTAAAACTTAAATTTTGCTCATATTAAATAAAATCACAGGACACTATATGGGAAAATGTTCCTAATAGTGTTTGTAACATGTGAAGACAAGGTATTTGTACTTCCCAGCAAAAGTCGTAATTTATTATTGTTATCTTTTATGGCAAAATGACAAGGCTGTTTGATACATACATATGTGTATTAGTTGTGTAATTATAGTACGTATGTACTTATTATATGTACATGCATATATTTTCTTTCGATTAGTTATGTTTGACTTTTTATGCTTGTTTTCTATGATTTATTTCATTTGAATACTTTTGTTTTTAATTTAAATGCAAAAAATTTCATTAACAGATATCTTATAGTTAACATTGTCCAGAAATTGTGCTGTTAAAACAGTTTAAGGATCCCAGTCGGTCTATATTGCCGACTGACCGTTCCAAGGCGGAACTTTTGACTTTGTTCTTTGTGTTAAAGGACTCACCACATATTTGTTCTTACTTTCATATTTGGCTTGCCTGTGAATACCTTTGACCTGTGCATGTTCAAATTTTAGATATGTTGCGGTGCTCATATGACTTTGTCATATATTCTTATTCATGATCTCAACAGTTACTTGTGAAGTGTGGCGGTCGTAAAAATCCACCCGTGCATGCAATCTATGTTGTCATTTAATTCATCCTATAAGGATTGTTACGTGTATTTCCTTTAAAGGACATTGGACTTTGGTTCCTCAGTTCCATCTTCACATTTCAGAACAGGACGCTACAACCATTTACTCTGCTCTGGTCATTTTTATTTATTGATTCAAAAGGTTATTTTCATAAAAAATCAACAATTTTGTGTAGTTCTTATAATCGAAATAATACCCCATCTCTCTCTCTCTTTTTCTCTCTCTCTCTCTCTTTCTCTCTTTCCTATTGCTTTCATATTTGGCTTGTATGTGAATTCCTTTGTCCTATGCCTATGCAAAGTTTGGTATATGTTGCAGCGCTCATAGGACTTTGTCGTATATTCTTAGTTAAAATAATATACAATGAGCAACAACCAATAACACATTTGCGAAAACAGTTATATTGCATATAAGTCAGCAGATACTGAAGAAGAAAGCCAGAAACATGTTTAATTTGATAAAGCAAACACTTAACACTAAAAATGGAATTTCAATGCGATGAATAAATCTGGATATAAAGGGTAAATGAAAATAAATACCCCGAGTCCCTAAGTGTAGAGCAAATAATAATGTTTAGATCGAAATTGGTTTACGACATTTGTATATTAATAAATTAAGTTCATGTTCATTATTACACAACTGTCAGACAGAGGAGTGAATGTGTTTCTTTATTTGCATAATATTTCTTTTGCAATATAATACTTTATTATATGCCATACAAAGTAGAATTGTGCATATAAATAATATGAAACTATTTTCTTAAACATTTTATAG
Source organism: Sinonovacula constricta (assembly GCA_007844125.1). Classification (NCBI taxonomy): domain Eukaryota; kingdom Metazoa; phylum Mollusca; class Bivalvia; order Cardiida; family Solecurtidae; genus Sinonovacula; species Sinonovacula constricta. The sequence goes on from CM017555.1 coordinate 32,793,544, forward strand.
TTTCTTTTTCTGACACACGTAACGTATAATTATTTATCAGAGTAGCATGCATGTTCAATGCATTAGTTCTAAATATTACCAAACTATTATCAAAGTAATACCTGTTTGTAATAACTGTTGGTCAAACACATATTTGCTAGAGCGTGTTTCGCCATAAAGCAAGACTATCAGTAAAATTAACATTTACATTTTTGTAAAAGATACGACAGTTTTGCCAAAATAAGCGGCATATAGTAGTCAGTCGCACTGCCCGTTTTTTCGACCGTCTGTCTGTCTGACTGTTCGCCAATCTGACCGTACGTCTGTAGGTGCCATGTTTGTGTCTCATTCATAACGTCCATATCTTTTATAGTATTTTTTCAATCAAAGTTATCCATTTTATTGTCAGGCACTTAAAAATGTGTGGGTGGGGTGTCTAAAGTGCAACCATTCAGATCAATGCTAAATTTAATATAGTATTTAAGGTCATTGCATCTTAGTGGACAGATATCAATTCCAATGATATTTCTAGTTGAGTAAAGTGTCAGAGTGGCTGTTCTAAAGTTTAAAATACAATCGCAAACAAGCAGAAACACTCAGTGAGATACAAAAACCACGCGAGGTTTGTGCATGGTTATTCTAAGCTGACAATCCTTCCAAAAATGAGGCAATTGTAATTAGTCATATTTGGATGTGACAACTTGGTGAAGGCATCTGTAGTGATATGTAGGCGACCCTAATGAGTCAGAAGATAAAACAATCTAAAGTCCTGCCATTGAATATTTAGATTGTATCAGCTCAAAATAGGCAAAATAAAAATTTAACCTTCCTTACAATAAATATTTCCATATATCAATATGTGCACAAACGTACACAAGGTGTCAAAATAATAACATTATTTTTTAAATGAAAACAGAGTATTTTTAATATTTAACATTTGTTTTTCTCCGTTGCAACTTTCATTATTTTTGTCAGTTAAAAGCAAATTTTAACTTTTAGTAATGAAGACATAGAAATGCACATACAAAAATAAAAATTAACAGAACTTAAATATTCTTAATGTCTGTACAGATTGCATATGAAGACTTCAACCATTATATGGTTTTGTAATTTTCATGGTTTTGGCCCATGAATCAATATGGCAAGGTAATCAGTCCTGACAACGCTTAGTGCTCATAGTCATTACCTGAAGTCTTTAACAACACGCTTCGTAATATTTGGCAATGTTGAAATGACACTTCATTGCTCTAAAGATTCGGCGATTTTACCACCTTGATGAAATGACAATGATTTTTAAATACACCTCCATAACATACGGCAAAGTAGTCCACTTTCCCTGAATGATGCTGATTGATTTAGAAATGACTATTACTGTATGCCTTTTCGTAGGATATAAGATTTTCTTTTTCTCTGTAACAAAGTAACAACAATGATTACAAATGCGATCGCCTTCGGTGTATTGTACATGGGGTGAGTTCTTTCCTCCCCTGAATACGTGTGCAGGTCGTTTAAGAATACAACAGATCACAAGTCAAGACTCAACAAAGTCTTAAACAATAGTGTACATCAATTCCTGTTACTGCTTTGTGTGATGGCGTGTGTGGAGACATCTGATGTGACCAGCCTGTCAAATAAGAAATATTATTTATTAATTATAGAATTATTATTATTATTCCAAAACAAGTCAGGATAATGACTACTTTACTCGAGATTCTGCAGTGATTTCTATTAGACTAGAGACTATCATACCTAAAGTGCGACATGTTCCCAGTTTAGTGTAGCTACATGACTCATAAAAAAACTGCAAGTCATATGAAATCTGACTGCGTTACTTTCAAGCCAGTTCGTGTACTGTTTTATTGCTGTATATGTATATTCCTTTCTGCGCAGTTTGGCGATATTGTGATAACAACGGCTATACAACTCGTTGAACAACGTCGCAACGTTTGTGATTCTCCCATGAAGATGACGACCATACCAGGTTTCGAAGGATAACATGCTCACATTTAAACTAATGATAAAGGGATATTTCACTATATCATTAATAGTGTTTTATCTGATTTTAAGCAAAATGCTGAGCAAATATTATTTTTAACGTATATATTATCAGCTAAGACCAAGTTGCTTTAACACATGCATACTTAGCATTAGTATAATTATATATTCGATAAACCAGTCATTTGAGCTTGACGACAGATCGAACGAAACTAAGTGAAATATTTATAACTTCATATAACATGGAAACCTAAATAAAAAGAAAGTTTCAACGTTGCAATGATCAGTCGGCAAAAGCACAGACTTCCGTGTTTATACCGGGGAAAACGGAGCTCCAACTCTGCAGCTTTGATATTTTTGGGAGGCTGTTAGTTTCAATTAAACACACATGACAAAAACGGCTGTTGTATTTGTTATAGTATTATTATAAATTGTATATATTTATTTAAACATAAAAGACAGCGAGCTAGAACATACGTTATAACGAAAAACCCCAACTATAGTCTCTGAGACTATAGATCTTGTAAATGTAATCAAAAAAGTCAACTACAGTTTCTGAGAATATAGATCTCGTAAATGTAAGCAAACATTAAAGAAAGACAATGTTTGCCATATCTCAAGTTTCTACAATAAATAGTGACCGAACCCAACTATCATGTAAATGGCTTTTTAATGCAATAATTGTCAATTTTTAAAGGAAAAAGGAAATAGCTTTCTGCGCTGCAAATTTATCTTCAAAGAAGTACATAAGGTTTTCAATTTCTTTACTAAATAAAACTAAATAAAAATAAAAATAATGTTTTCGGTTACAGTGGGTATATCTGACATAAATTGTGCAAATGAATACCACTGAATTTTCATTTTCTACATTTGTAACCCTATGGTCAAAATAAAATACCCATTAATTTATTTTGTAATGATCATTTTTGGCATACATATGCAATTTTAAGATATTTGCTAAGTGTATCTATTTTGGTCATCTTGTAGTTATTTCATTTTGAAAATTTCGTATGTTTTCATTGTAACTTTCAAAGTATTAATAGCACCATTCATGTCATTTTCATTTTGATTTAAAAATAAATACTAACTTATAAATACAACTTTTAAGTTTATTCCTGTTGACAACTTAAGAAATATATTTTTTGTAAGGAGATAAAAGTTTGACACAGAAAACCAAATTTAACTTCTTTCTTTAATTACTCAATTGCAAATACTTCGTAATACTTTTGGACACAAAGGAGTTACGTGAGGGGGTTTTGTCATATATTCCTATTGTGTTTGTTTGTTTAAGAATATCAAGAAGTAGGTGAATCTATCGGCGGAAAATATAACTCTTAGATAGGAACTATTGCAATATTAATGTTATTAAAAATGAAGTAATATGTTCACTTGTTTCGTCATCTCTAGTCTACAGAACAGTTTACAAGGCACCTTATAAATTATTGGAGATTTTTATCCCAAATTAACTAAAACGTTATCAACATGAATCAATCTTACCCATTTTAGCACAGTATACCGAGTTAACAACTAAATACATCCTAATTTTAGTTTATTCATCCCGGCTGACCTCGCTTTTTTAGCTTTAAGTAAGTCAAAAGTGAGGTTATTAGACTGCTACGCCAAAAAGAATCATCCTTCTCATCCATGTTTGACATAGTACATTGCAAAACGCCTTGTACAGACTTACAAACCTGCATGTCCCGATCACCGCTGGAACAAAACGGACAAATGCATCGCATATCCCTAGATTGATCGGACCATGGCCGATTCGCACTGCAGATCCGTATCACCACGGCTCACGACAGTCTGTCATGATAGACGCATCGTTGAACCCCTGGCCTGTCCTTAAATGAATCAATCGTTATTGCACTGAAATTGATATCTCTCAAGGTGAATCCCAGATGTGTTTAACATATTAAAACATTTGGGGCGGCCTGCAGTTCTTGCCAAATCAACAATTTCAGCCCGGTTTTCCAGCTACTCGCCGTTTTGCGGCGATTAATCTCAGGGTTAGACAAACTTTTTCCCTGTTGACTACTAGCTTCCAATGAGCATTATTTTATTTAATGTATATCTCGACACAAATATTACAAATGAAACTGTTAATATATTTATAATTTAGATATACTATATTTGCTTATAAGATTGACAAAAAAATCAAGGTTTAACAGTATGGCACTAATGCCATTATTGAAGGTTGAAAATGTAAAGTTTACTTATGTAAATCTTGATCATATAGTCAGAATCGAGTTCTAAAATTTGATTCTATAAAACGAAAGGCATACTTTATTATTAGATCTACATCATCTGCACTTTTAAGATGTAGACGTACTATTCTCAATTATTTATTAACACAAGGGAGTTATGATTTGATAGCATATTAGTGTATATTCTCTCAAACATTTACAGCAGTAACTAATCATTGACACATTTCCTTTTTATAAGATAAATAAATAATTGATTGTTGAAATAAACTTCACATTAATTTTTTTCAAACGTGGACGATGATGTAAAATGCTTTTTTGTGATCTGATAATAAAATGACGATAATTTATTTACGCTTTTTATGTGAAAAGAAACCTTAAGTAAGTGCAAGGCTGGAGACCAGTTGTTGTTGTTTTGTGTAATTTCTTTTTTGTTTTGTTTTGTTTTCCAATACCAAGCAAATTTAATCATTGGTCAGCATAGGACAAAGGTATTCACATGACAATGAAATGTAAAATGTTACAACACATCTGAAAGGAGACGTTAAATAGAGAAAACCTACTTATAATTGCCTTGCAACGGTCAGTCAACAAACGACCATCTGGGGTGCATTAACCGCTTTTACAGCACTATATCCTCGCACTTCCTCAGGCAAGCAGTCAAATGAAAACTGTTTTATTTGAAACACAACTGTCAAGTGATGAAATACTTTTAGAGCTAAGCTATACCGTCATTTAAAAGAAATGTTGACGCAATTAGAAATAATGGCCACATTGTGAGGGTAAAATTATTATTTATATAAGAATAAGTACACAAAATTCTAAATTTAAAAAACAAATTCAAGAACAAAATGAACAAAGTGTGTTATATAACAAATATGCATATACTGGAAAAGTATTAAATGTTAAAATGTTCACATACACATACATATATACAAACAGAAGAGAAAGCATTTTGAGTTTTGATTTTTAACTGCTTCTCCTTGTAAATTTACTTCTCTTTGATTATACTGAATATAAACTGTCACCATCAAAATGAATGGCATCATATGAATTAGAACAAGCAGCGCATATCAGCGCTAAACATTAAACGTAAGGTAGACACGGCAGCGAGACACATCGATCCTCCAACAGATAAAATTTCTTTCTGTTAAATTTTGCCGATCTACTTGTCTCGGTCTCACCGTTCATTCCATAAAGCTGCATCGTGGACATTAGCACCAGAACAGAACCCCTGTTTTCACTTCTCCTTTTTAGATCTGTGGGCATACATTGGTAGTAACGTTTCTCATATCAGTTATACCAATCCCCTAACAAGAATAACAAATGTCACCTGTGTTAATACAATTTTAAACAGATTCAAATTACTAACTTAAATTTTATCACATCATTACTACGAATAATCCTGACTCTCTTTTGCAAAAGAATAGTTTTTTTTTTTCTCTAGGCAAAGTCACAATAAATTGCGAGGTTACGATTCTTTAAATCTGGATAATCAACACAATTGATCCTACTGCCGTCTGACCGTTCAAAGGCGGTTACTGTTTTTGTTTTGTTTTTGTTTTTGTTTTTATTTTATGAAATGTCGCATCAAATCTTTTCCGTCCTTTTAAATGCAGACTGCATAACTATACCACTGCCATGTGCTAAATTAGGTTTTAATATTTTAATAAACGTTGTAATTAGCAAAGAACCTTTCTTATATTCGTATTAAATACACTAGTAAAAGCATAAATATGTATACTTCAAAGTCTAAATAAAAAATCCAATGGTCTGCCGATCTGACGACAACATATCGTAGAAAGGGATACGATTTAAAGGAAATATTAAAATTAAAGTTTGTATGTTTGTATTAAATATGTACCAAATGCCAAAGCTTATGATATTGTTTCTTTTCTCAGGGCCATGACTTTCACGAAGTGTCTGGTCGCGGTTTGCTATGCATTAAATTATACACGTATACTATTTAAAGCCAATTTAGGTTAGAAAAACTTGATACATAAGCAGATGCACATGCTGACAAAACTTAACACAAGACATGTTTATTGTAATCTGCAATAATGCAAAACTATCCATGTATCATTATATACAACAGTCATTGCTCGGGTACAAGAAATATTCGACCAAAACATAAACGCATTGGTGGCCACAACGGATTTTATTATAGATCAGGTAAAATAATATTTTCATTACAAAGGAGTGTCTATACCTAACATCTTACATAAGTCAGTGTTTCCGTTATTTACGACAAGACACATATTTTAACGTTGTCAAAATTATTTACATTTTCATCCGGTAAACATGCAGACCATTGACACATAATTAAAACGTCGCTTTACTAGGAAAGATGTGTCATTGAAAATAGAGAAATGTTCATAGAAATGCAGATTGGAATGTGCATAACTTCCTCTCATAGTGATTCAAGTGTTACAACTGTTATTCTTGCTGCTTTAGTCGCTCAAGAAGGTTTGTTTGGTTGTTGTCCAAGTTTACCAGCTTCTCAAGCACCTTGTACTAAAACTCAAATTAGGTCTAGACCGACACTGCCTAGCCCTGGGAGTAAAGGTGAAACAACAAAATATTCGGTGCCATCATTTTAATAGCTGGGCAAAGTTATGACAAACCTTAAAACCTATTTAGCAAATTGAACAATTGTAATTTATATACCACAAAGACTCGTTCCTGGCAGCTAAGTTGAAGACTCAATCTGGTATTAATAAGAAGATCAAATGAGTAAACATGAATCTAAAAATTAGGACACGATGAAATATAAACAAAACCACCGCTGACAGCTAAAGGTGATCTATAAATTATTAAAGCAGGTTTTTTAGTTGTTTTGTTGTTGTTTGTTTGGTTGACATGTATCCTTGTCAAAAAGACCTTAACTAATCAACCTATAATTCCTTCTAAAATATTGTGTTTTAATGAATAAACCTGTCAAGAAAGTTAACCATTTAATCGATATTAATTCTCTTATTGACTGTTACATTTTATTAACGGTATATTTTACTTTTACATCATTACTGTATTACTGTATTTGTCATGTGTATGTTATATGTCTGGTAACTGTAATAAAGGATACACAATAACCATTGTTGTTTGCTATGTTTGCCCCTAAATAAAAAATCTGTTGGTGTTTCTTTCGGATTAAACTTTTCAGCAGCTTATTTATTGTAAGAATTTATTATTATTATTTTTTTTGTCCATTTCAATAATTGGCAATCATTAAAATTTACTTACTTTTTAATATTTGTATTAAGGGTTAATACTTTTTATGATAATATGTGTTTAATATATATTTATTAAATGATTAGAAACGCACTGGCTTATACCTATAAGCAATGTGATATGACATTTGATGCCATTCTGTTATTACATTTGGCTAATATCTAAAGCAGATATCATTTATTCTTTTGAGATACTTTTTTATATAAAACAGATCTTTTGGAGAAGCCAAATAAACAACAATACTTGCTTAACATGTTACTAATGCATGCATAGCTTTTTAAAATTGTATTTCGTGGTAGTTTATATTTTTTTCGTCTGAAATATTTTTATTAATGTTTTTACGTTGATATATAACTTTTAAGCAAGCAAAAGCAGGGGAAACTCACAAAAATGCCAATAAACGTACAAGAGTACATTATGGGAAAATAAATGCACAAAAACTACTTTCACAAAGGCTCGAACTCAGAACTCCGCAGTTCAAAGAATCAAACTTAACCATTTAGCCACCGAAGACAGTGATAGTGAATTGGCCCTGTCTAATACCTACAGCATATGGTCTGTGTTGTTCTCCCGAAGGGTAACGACTATTGATTAACGGGCATATAGGAGTATTCATGAGAGGCAGGAGAATCTTGTTTACCAATAATATCTACAATTGTTTACATTGATACATTTTAATTTAAAAATTAAAAAAATGTACTTTGCTTGTGAACGATTTGGCATGTAGTGTAGACATGTTTATGTTTAAATATATTTTCCACACCAGACATTTTCATGTGAAACGCTTGTAATAGATTTACCTTTGAGAAAAGGCATGTGCATAGTGTTATGTGAGATCTACATATATCTACAGCAGTCCACACATTCGTGTAATATCTGCGCATTCTTTCTTATTTATTCTTTTTTTAAGATGCGACCAAGTTACATTACTTGTCCATGTATTGCCATAATTTTACATATGCGATTTAATATTTATATTTTCCTCTATTAGGTACCGTTAAATAGCATTCATGTCAATTCCATAACGGCAAAAATTAAAGTATATCATTTATATATCATAATATAAGCGTGTATTGCATGAAAGGTAATTCATAAAACAGTTTACTGTGCAAATAAGCACCGTCTTAAGTTTTGCACTTACGCCATACATATGTCCGAAACAATGTGATTGGTACAAAACAGTTGAGAACAAATAGGCCACAGAAGACTGACCAAAACATTAGCGATGTACTTTCATTGTACCAGACTTATCCAAGTGAACTAATAACACCGTAAAATTGATATGATGTTTAATTAAACCATATACCAAGGCTCAGTGGAATTGCCTGTAGAGCAGTGGACTGCCTTGCAAAAGGTTTTCGGATAGAACCCTACACTAACAAAAAAACAAGATTTATTTAATCTAATTTAATTTTATTTATTTTTTTATTTTTTTACATTATTGACCTACTCTGATATATTAATTGCAACTTAATTGTAGCAACAAATTCGCTTAGGGCGTATTATTAAAAGATACATGTACAGACCATACAAAACTGTTATAAACGTAATAGACTTGAGATGGTAGGGATGCATCCAATACAAGGCTTTGTTCTGAGTCTTTGTTTTGGAGGCGTGGGTGAGAAATATGTTATTTGTTTATTGGACCAAACTCCTCTATACGATATTTGCGTTCTGAAAATATGCATGGACATTTAAAGCATCGATGAAAGCTCATTTGTTATGATATGATAAATAACTAGTGACTTTGAGTAAGGAAGCTAAATGTGAAACTTTACAACATTTACATATTGTTAGAATCACCTTAAGTGATGTAACACGTAGATAACATTGTGAAACCGATGGAGCTTCATCATTTGGAACTTTTCTATTCATAGTAATATGATAAACTTTTAGAATGCATAAATATTTTCCATTTTAAAAGACACTATAAGTTCGAAAGATATTTAGTTTTCAAAGTTATTTCATATTTTTATTTGAAAGAAGTGACATTCACCTTCGTTTGATATATTCTAGTTTTTTATGTGTACAAAAAATAGTATACTTACAAGTATTAAAGATCAAAGTATTAAATAAACACAAATAAATGTAATGGTCCGCTGTTAAATCTTTAAGATGCTACTTTGGGAGTTTAAATGATCCTTTTTATTAAGACCGTCGTGGATATATTTTCACTTCACAATTTTTCTATCATACCACCTATACGAGATAAGTCCTTTAGAACTCAGAAGTGATAAATAAACCTTTAATTTAGTTTATTAATATTTATTCACAACAAAAACATATATTCAATCTACAATGAAGTATATAGTTGCAGATCATATCAAGGTCATTAACTAGCATATCATTAAGTGCGGTAATTAGATTTCTAAATTGTATTTTTAAATCTGTTATTTTACGGCATTTACCTGATTATTTATCGAATAATCTCTGTAATTTAAACAGGATAAATGTCACTTAAAAGGTTGTAAAGTTAACAGGCATCATAGAAACTACGTAAATCAAACGAAGTTTAAGATGTATTTACAAATGTCATCTATGTAAAATCCAAGCAAAATTATAGTGTGTTTTTTTTTTCCATTGCACGTATGTACGACAACAGCTTACAAGGTTTCTGTTCCTGTTTAGTAAACCTTTTTAGTTCAAATTACTCAGAAACACTCTTATCGAAAATGAAAGCCTATAAATGTCACATTACAGACACCTTGTGATAGCTTCCGAAATGCACTTTGGTTAAACAGTTGGAAAAATTAAAACCCAGTTTTCACTTAAAAACAACGTATTGCACTGGAATGAAATTCAGCAAACTTCAAATTAACATTTTAACCCATTTATCATCTCTGAGCGCCACAAGATTGAATATTAAATGTTGGAATTATTGAAATGAACCCATTTTTAAAATAAGTTTGTGTTTGTCTCTGATACACATATAATTATGTTCCCAACATAAATCAGATTAAAGCTGTAAATAATTTAGACATAGCACTGTATACATGAAAATGAATATTAAACATATACAGAAACCTGAAATATTCTAAATTTGGTATAAAAATATTCATTACCCTACTATCAGTCGTATAATAGTGTATTCGCTATTCTACACTAGAACGTTTCGTTGACTTTTTCCTAGATAAAACATGTTTACATACATATTCGATAAGCACTGAACCTATAAGCGAACATTATTATACTTATTTTGTACAAACAGCGCATGTTAGCTCTCGTCCGTTCACGTAAGGTGGACACGAAAGCGAGCCGCATCGAGCCTCAACCAGATAAAACAGTTTCTCATTCATGTCGGCCGAATCACCTTCAAGTGTTCCGGGCCTTCCGTCTAGACACACATACTGTGAAGCTGCTGAAGGTCATAACGGCCAGAAGTTAGATAACCACTGTATTCTCTTGTCCGACCTACGGGACAGTCGGTCTTAGCTGGAAGCATCAACATACTGGACCTAGTCGATTGGCACACGGCACAAGGTAAATCATTATCATAAACTGAACTGTCTATCTGATTCACAGATTCGTACTCAGCTCCGAAAATTAGACCGCTTAGCCATTTAGTGCGTCATTGTAAAAGTCCCACTGCGGATCTTTGGGCAGACATAAGTAGTCCACAGCAGCTCCTGTATTTGTGTAATACCCGCATACCCATCATAGTTTTTCTTCCCCAGCGTACATAAACGGCCCCACCGGCGATAGAATTCCGAAGGTTTCCAATATCGGTAGACATGCCTGAAATGTGTGTCAGTATAATATTCTGAATACACAAGTCATAGACATTAAATATGTACGGGCCTCGTAATAAGTTTAATCGGTGTGACTGTCAGTTCCAATGACATGTGTTGAGCCATTTCGTGCTCAAACACAACATACCAAATACATGTAAGGCAGTAATACGTTGCATGACGTCACCTGTGTAGTGTAATAATGATCTACACTCTCGCGAGATAATGTAGGAAGAGCGTCGGTCGCTCTTCACCAAAAGCTTCAAAATGTCCACTACTTTGAAAGTCAAGTAGGTACACACTCAATACTTTGAGACTGAATTGTTCATCAAATATACATACATACACGACATCCATAATTAACAATAATGTAATAGTATCGTTGATTAACTTGGTGTACAACTTTTTTTGAACCTGAAATGGATCGGAGAAAACTAAGTGAGATAAACATACCTTCATCTGTTAAAGCCATGTTGTTTATATGTTGTTCAAACTGCTTCAGCCGATCCAGTAGGTTTGTTTGGTTGTTGACCAGGTCTACCAGCTTCTCAAGCACCTTGTGCGGTATTCAAACTGAGTCTGAGCAGTCACTTCCAAGAAAAAGGAGTAAAACACAATCATCAACAGATACGTTGCCATTTTATGCTAGAGTTAAAAGTAAACTCTCGAGATTAACTAAATCGTCTAGATAAATTATTGCAACACTTTTAGCGCAACGAGCTCGTTCCTCGTTCGAGTGAACTATTTTGTTGTGTATATGAAACCTGCCATTTATAGGAAGAGTTTTGGGCGTGCTTAACTTTTGTTTGAAGGAAGATAAAGGAAGTTGACCAAAGGAAGTTATTATTTATTACCTGATCAAATAATTACCGTATGAAGGGAACCAAACGTTAAACCAAACAAAAGACAGGATGAAATATTAGAGACAAATAATTTATCAAATCGTACTGAATACAATAGTCGTTTTAAGTGCCAGAATACAAAAAGTAGAATAAATAGTTACAAATAGAAAAACTTCCTTGTCTTTAAGCTTAATTGATAACAAATGACAGTAGGACATTATTAAGCATGGGTCAATATGTCAAGGCTCTATACGAATAGCATCTTACATCATTAAAATCTTAACTAGCATTAGGCAATAGTATAAATATAGTTTATAAGTATTTAACATAAATCTAATCGCGAAGAAAGTCTATAATTTAATACAGACCAGTTCTATATGTTATACATACATATTGTTATCACATTTCATCTTTCTGTTTGTTGTTTTTATTTGTATCCGTTCTCTGTCTAACAAATGGTATTACCACGTAATAAATCATCATCCAAATCAATCATTCAAAAACTATTCTTAATACACAATAATTTACCCTTTTATACTTAAGAAATTTTCGCGAACTGTTGGTCTATGCCTGTCTTTGTTGGCCATTTTTATCATTACACTGTTAATCCATACCGATCTTGTTTCATATATATGCTCAATTCCTTTGTATGTATTAATCCAAGTATCTACCTCAGGGCGCATTTTAGTCGTTATTACTGGTCATTAAATGCAGACATGAAATTTACAACAAAATATGTTTTGGTGATATCAGTTATTTCTGTTAATATTTCCCATTTATTTTAAATTAGACATAACCTGAATAGACTGCAAAACAAACTTCCTGTCAGTTGACGACAGATCGACAAATTAATGTATATTTATACATTTGCACTTTTATACTCTATATAATAATCATCTTAGTAGCCATCTAAATCAGTTACATATATATTTAGGAAATAGATGCGTAAATTGTATCACTCAGGCCTTCGGCCTTCATTTTGAATTAATAAGCAACTGAACTCGATATCGTGATATATTGGGCGTTAGATCACGCAAAATTAAAATCTATTTCCATTCTTTACAAGCAATTTTGTCTTAAAAGGGACACAAATGCGAGCTAAAATGCGAATTTCAACATCAGTAAGTTAAACTTATGGACAGATGGTCTATGGTAAAACGAAGATTCTATATATGTTGTGCGTAAATCTTTATACAATGGGCATACAAGTATATATGTACTATATTTCCCCAGAAAAGGGCTTGACCGCACTGTTTTTGTAGAGCGTGTAGAGAAAATCCCCAAATCTCGGACGCTTTTGTCATCTAGCTACATCAATCAAGAAATTTCTTCTGAATATAGCGCAATCTATCAAAAAAGCTCTACAGGTTTAAAGTAATAACTTAAATGTTAAGAAATGGTTAATGTTCTGATCTTAAGTAAATTATTTTCAAATAATTATTACTCTCCAAAACAGCTACGTTAGTAGACACATGTATGTATACCACATCACAAAAATGTTGATTGAAGTGTGTTATCAGACAATGTATGTTCTTACAAGTCGGAATAAAATTGGTTCTGTTCTGTTCTTCTGTTCGATATAAAACTTGTATGTTCAGGCCAGCTGTTTTTGTTTTTTTTTTGGTGGGGGAGGGGGTCACGGTCCCCACCCCCGCCGGTAGATTCTGCCCTGCAATAATCGGATGTACTGCAGTACAATCTAAAACGATGACAAATCCAGCGCCGCACAACTATCCGTGTCCCCAACACCAAAAACATGTCCTGAGGAGGCTACGGTTCATGCAATGAAATAAGGCGAATTAAATTATGATATGTTAAAAAGTGGACTGGACATAGTATTGTAAACAGAAAGCACTTTGTGCTTGGAATGTATATAGAGCTGTATGCATGTATATAATGTTACAATAGATTAATATCTAAACATGACCTACTACCTATGCGGTAGATTTTGCCATTAACTATCCTGATTTTAAATGAGATTTTACACAATATTCTTAATTACACACCCTGACACCACTATACACATCACATTTATATATCACTAGGCGAATTTATAATCAACAACGTTGCTGATCACCAAGATATTTAAAACTTCAACATAGTTATATTATACAATTTTAAATTGACAGCATCCGAAGCTTGCCGGAGATCGCCGAGTAGGTACGAATGCACCTTGTACTCATACTCGAACTGAGCCTGAGCTGACACCTAGGCGTAAAGACTAATCAACAAAGGATGCGTCGACTTCATTATAGATACATCAAACTTCAAACGTTATCTTAAACTTTAAAGTGAGATCTTAGAATACGTAGATAACAACGGTCATGTCAAGAACTTTATAATACTTGTACAGCGACACAACTTCGTATGTGTACAAATAGTTTTGGGTGTGTCCAACTTTAATTTGAAAGAGGGCAGAAATTTACAGAAGGAAGTTATAGTTTGTCTACCCGAGAAATAATTAAAGTGACAGGATGAAATAGTGACACAAATACTGCGCAAGTTAAAACTGAGGTCAGAAAAATGAACGACACATGCCAAAAGTAGGTGAATAATATTTCCTTGTGCAAAAGGAACAAAATTTATGATTGGTCAATTGTAAACAAAAGAATTATTTTCCGGGGTAAATAAATATGTCGTTCAAGTGTTGTAATACAGGAAGAAATTGAAATATTTCAAAATGAATAACTTCCCTGCCTTGAAAATAAATTGATATGTAATTATAGAAGGGCGTTTAAGCTTCAACATTTGAAAATGTCCTATGTCGTATAATAATTAAATATTACATTTAAATTTAAAAAATAAAAAACAACAACAGATGTATAAGTATCTAAGTCAAAGATAACAATGACAAAACGCTGAGACGAAACATATATTCATAGAACCATAAAACACAGGATGTGTTCAGGTAACAGGATTAAGTTCCCGATATGTTTGTTCAAGTGCTGATAACAATCTTTTAAAGTTATATATAGTTTTGAATTTCATCATTAAATTTGATGCAAATATCGTTTCAGATATATTTTATGATTGCAGTTTGTCCATAGTTGTTAGCATGATTTCAAATGAGTCAATAAAATCAAATCAGTAAATTCATTAAAAAAGATTTAGCACTGGGCACTCATTAAGACTTTAAATAACGTCAGTCGAATCCCGAAATGTTCCGATCAGGCAAGTAAAAGTTCAATTTTCCCGGGATCCTTAATTCGTAAATAACAATAACGGACGAAGGAAGTCCGACTCGAAAGAGAGAAAGACCGGCGTTGTCTTACTCGGAAAGAAAAGAAGATTATTTACTCGTAGGATGGAACAGCACAGATCTAGAATTCAATTAAGGTCGGGAAAACACCGTTTACTTTCAACATACTAGTATTAAACACAAATACCCGATTAAATTATCGGCTATGGTCGACTATGGCGACGACAGCGAAAGTAACGTTACTGCGTGAGTTGGGACGTTGCTGCATGAGATGGGGCATTACTGCGTGGGGTGGGATGTTGCTACGTGAGATGGGGCGTTACTGCATGAGATGGGATGTTAATGTGTGAGATGGGACGTTACTGAGTGAGTTGGGACGTTGCTGCGTGAGTTAGGATGCTGCTGCGTGAGATTGGACGTTACTGTGTGAGAAGGGACCTTACTGAATGAGTCGGGACGTTATTGTGTGGGATGGGATGTTGCTGCATAAGAAGGATCTTTACTGCGTGAGATGGGATGTTAATGTGTGAGTAGGGATGTTAATGCGTGAGATGGGACGTTACTGCGTGAGAAGGGACCTTACTGAATGAGGTGGGACGTTATTGCCTAAGTTGAGACGATACTGAGTGAGATGGGTCCTTACTGCGAGAGATGGGGCGTTACTGCGTGAGGTTGGACATTAACTGTGTGAGATGGGGCGTTACTGCGTGATATGGGATGTTAATGTGTGAGATGGGACGTTACTGAGTGAGTTGGGATGCTGCTGCGTGATATGGGATGTTCATGCGTGAGATGGGACGTTACTGTGTGAGTTGGGACGTTGCTGCGCGAGATTGGACGTTACTGCGTGAGAAGGGACCTTACTGAATGAGGTGGGACGTTATTGCGTGAGTTGAGACGTTACTGCGTGAGATGGGGCGTTACTGCGTGAGGTTGGACATTAACTATGTGAGATGGGGCGTTACTGCGTGAGATGGGATGTTAATGTGTGAGATGGGACGTTACTGAGTGAGTTGGGACGTTGCTGCGTGAGTTGGGATGCTGTTGCGTGATATGGGATGTTAATGCGTGAGAATGTACCTTACTGAATGAGGTGGGACGTTATTGCGTGAGTTGAGACGTTACTGAGTGAGATGGGACCTTACTGCGTGAGATGGGGCGTTTCTGCGTGAGGTCGGACATTAACTGTGTGAGATGGGGCGTTACTGCGTGAGGTCGGACATTAACTGTGTGAGATGGGACGTTACTGCGTGAGGTCGGACATTAACTATGTGAGATGGGACGTTTCTGCGTGAGGTCGGACATTAACTGTGTAAGATGGGACGTTTCTGCGTGAGGTCGGACATTAACTGTGTGAGATGGGACGTTACTGCGTGAGGTCGGACATTAATTGTGTGAGATGGGACGTTTCTGCGTGAGGTCGGACATTAACTGTGTAAGATGGGACGTTTCTGCGTGAGGTCAGACATTAACTGTGTGAGATGGAACGTTACTGCGTGAGGTCGGACATTAACTGTGTGAGATGGGACGTTACTGCGTGAGGTCGGACCTTACTGCGTGAAATTGAGAAGGGGACCTTACATGATTAAGAACATCTCCCCATTCGAATTATGAAGACAGTCGATCCTGTCCATTAGGTAAAATAAAACTTAAAAATTGAGATAATTATGGAAAAAAACTAAGTTACATTTATGCCAAGTTGTACAGGTCAGAAAGTAGTCAACATTATTAAGATACAGTTTTTTGATTGCATTGTTCGTTTTTTTTATGCAAAGGGACTCATACTTGAGTACACCTAAATAAATAAACTGTATACATATGTACATAAATATATGTATATATATATATATATATATATATATATATATATATATATATATATATATATATATATATATATATATATATATATATATATATATATATATATATATATATATATTATGAGTAAAAAAAATATAATCACACATTCAGTTTAATACAATTCTGCTGAAACATCACCTACTCTTTCATATGATGGACTATCAAGGGAGGTAACCAGGTGTTAGATGTACAAAGTCAGTAATTAGGGTAACATGATGAACGCTGTAATTATTTGTTATCAAAGCAATTGTTTAAATGCTAATAAATAATGTTTTCTATAAGATTTACAGCACTTGCTCAACAAGTTTTTGGCGAGTTGGCGCGTTCAAACACGCAAATGCACTGTGTGCGACGATGTGAACAATGCTGAAAGTAGTCGTCAGCTCATTATCAAAATTGAACGGAAGTGGCGCAAAATTTAAAGAAGAAAACATAACACTAGCAAGTTACAAGCATTTGTTTTAAATAAGTATGTATTAATTGTGAATAAATGCATTATTATTATGTCTTAAGCGAACAATTGTATTTCTAATACATATACCAAAGCCTGCTTATATGCTTGGTTTATCCAGATTTGCCTCTTTCGAAATGGTATGGGTACGAAATGACCCACGTACATACTAACGCTACAATAGCCCACTAAGATTTGCAAATACATGGTATGTCATGCCGTCAATCAATGGAAGTTAAAATTAATATGATGATGTGCATAGAATAATGCATATAAAAATACATAGCAGAGCAAGACACTTATGATTAGGGTTCCAGCTATCTCGTACCCTAGACGTTTCGTACCCTCCAATCTACCGGCTGTCTAGTAACCTTAAGCAGACATATCATACCCTTCGGTCAATCGGTCGGTCGGTCATCTGGTAATACCCTATGAAGAAATGTGTTTGAAGGAATAATTTACAATGACTTAACTATATTCTCTTCGTTGGATTTGTTAAAAATTGTAGTAGTACACGAATTTTCAGCATTATTCTAGGGTTCAAGAAAATGCCTGACAACAAAAAAGTACACCTATGTCCATTAAATTTTGGAACTCATGGGTATGTAAATCAAGTAAATATGTAGAAAAATGAACTTGCATGCAGTGAAACACAGGGAACTAGAATCATTCACAAAAGTTTACCAAATGGCCTGCATATGTGCCTTACATTTACAAACAAAGAACAAAATTGTATTAATTATATGTGTAATGTTACCATGTCAAAGTGGCTCTGTTTCGTTGATTGCAGCTTTTGTTAAAATTGACACACAAGTGTTTAAATAGTTGACGGTGACTAAATCGTTTACTTTGAAAAATTTCTTGTTTTAATTTGCAAGACAATTTGTTTGCTAGCATAGTCATTGTAATGTAGCAAAAGAAGATTTTCTAACAAATAATATTATACCATTATAGGGTAGGGTGATTGCAATTATGTGCAAAATAACTGTTTCATAGTTTTTGTATTTTAATAATTTGTAATAATAACACTTTGTAATCACATAATTTGTAGGTGGCAGAAATTATTAAAGATGCAAATGTAATTTGGGCAGGTGGCGCTGATGATTTTACAACACATGTAGCTTTTATACTTGTAATTATTGTGTGGTATTAAAGTAGAAACACAGATGCCCACACAGCATCCTGCAGTCAAATATAATGTATCATCATTTATAAGTATAATTAAATAATCTTAACATGCAGTACATGTTACTAATGTAATGAAATAAACATTTCATTGAACAAAAATTACTAGTTGTTTCAAGGTTTGAACCCTGTTCCTCGAGATTACCAGGTTAACGCTCTATCCACTAAGCTTTCGAGCCATGTATTAGCCATGGATAAAATATCAATATCTGCAATAAAATATACTATCAACGATAAAACATCAATATATGAAACATTACATAATAATACAAGTACAATTATTCTATAAATAGAATATCAATTATAAGCGACCGGACCTGGTAGCGCAATCGGTAGAGCGTCGGCTCCAGGTACAGGAGACTCCGGGTTCGATCCCGGGCCACGACATACCAAAGTCGTTTAAAATGGTAGTGGTATAGCTCCCTTGCTAACGCTGAAGCAAATATAAGGGTAGTTCCACGACTGGTTGGCCCGGTGTCAGGATAATGTGACTGGGTGTGGTATCATGCCAGGTGTTCACGGCATGCTATGCACAGTAAAGGCAGCACTATATCTGCTTCAAGTGGACACCGTCTACAGATAACTGAAATACTGTTGGTGGGACAATAAACCCAATAAACAACAATTATAAGCATGAATTCAACAGTGATTACTCACGACAAACTGAAAGTCTCTAAACATACATCTACTGACTCATTTATTTAATTGGTGGGCTCGAGTTCTCCAAGTGTTAAAAAGTGAAATAGCATAGAAAGGTTAGTAATTACTAAAATAAGTATTGATTTCATTCCACATTCAAGTCAAAATAACTATTGCGTTTGTTAATTTGGAAGTCCAGCAGAAACCAAACAAATTCAAATATTTCAAACACCAAAAACAATAAGAACAAAGTTACAATCAATTGAGCTAACGAGTAAACCAAGTAAAAGTGCTAACAGTCCGAGAGCTGGCAGCAGACTGACCAGTACTGTACAACGCAAGTCACATGAGTTCTAGATACCCACCAAAACTACCTCCATGACGATTACGTTGACCAAATTTGATATAAGGGTTGAGGAAAGACTCCATTGAATTATAATACTGAAAGTTCACTCTGCTACACAAATCATGCTAATAGTCATTCACATATAAGAATCTTGATAGTTTGCATGAACAGGTGATAAACATTAAAGGCACCAATTAAGAAACAAGCGAAATAACAATCACACAAAAATCATTACGTTAAACAAGATTACAAAGTAATTTTGTTCACCAAAGGATAGAGTTGTAACTTTTAACACCTAATTATCTTGCTAATCCTCTTTGTGCCCCAAATTATCGCTGTATCATATCAATCAAACCTAATCTGTTGGCTGGTTACGAGATGACCGACCGCAGGGTACGAGGTGTCTTCTCAAAGGTATGAAACAGCCGGTCGATAAGAGATCTAGGTACAAGATAGCTGGCTCCCTATGATTTTGCTATGTTTATAACCAGCTCAATCAAGGGTAAACTGTGAATCTTTCCTCCTTTCATAAGGCAAACTGTACCCCAAAGAACCCCAAAGAAGGTAAAATACCCCAAAGAAAACAAAAGAACGTATGTAATTCCAAATAAAGCTTAAAACACTGAGAGAAAATAAACAATTAAACAAATTGTGTTTTTTAATGCATTTATTAAAACCATTTTGACATTTAATGCAAAATTGACATAAGTTTCACTTATCTTTATATATATCTTTATATATATCTGTACAAAATGTTAGTAATTTGTAGATATAATTTCAAATTGATAGGATATAATATAATGTTGTGCATTTTTATAATTAATGAAACAATACATTTATAATAAATAAATCATGTATATGCTTGCTTTTAAAATATTTATGTAGATATATAAATGAGACAGGTAACAGTTAAAAAAAACAACTGTAACAATGTAGTAATGTTACAAGTAATTGACTTAAAATAACAACATTACAACCTATTTTATGAGAGTAAATGCAGAGACAAACTGCAAGCATAACATAAAGTTTTAAAATATGTATTTTGTTGTTTTTTAATAAAAACTGTTCACATTATGAGTATTAAAGATGTTACACGTGTTCATCAAAATAGCTAGTTCAAATATATTGTCTAATATAAAATTTGATAACTATAGTACTACATATTTTAAATAAGAAATATTTAATTAGTTTACTGTTTATTTCAATGTACAGAATTAATTCCTTAAAGTAGGTTTGCAAAGTATTGCCATTGATGTCGCATTTAAATTGCGATTACTGTTATAATTTATACACTGTCTCTGCCGCCAACTTTACATGTGTATAATAAATGTAGATATCAACACAGTTGTCAACCATAAAATAACGCCTCATCATGCCATGCCTACTTGCCAAGACACTACAGCAGGTGCTGTAATTCCATTGAAATTATCAATAAAATTTTGTTTAAACGGTAACTTTTCAAAATTCATTTAACTTTTCATAAATGACGTGCTGTCTGCACTATGACATCCAAATTCACAATGCATTTTCTTTTACTGGAAGAAAAAAGTTTTGATTTTCACTTTGCAACATTATTTCAGGTCCAAAATCCTGGGACTACACACAACTATAAAGTTTGCTCAACGATGCCCTATATATGTTATATAACATATTCTTTTGAACAGAAATGTTTACTTAAAAATAATCAGATAATTTGATCATTGTTTCAATTTACAAAATGTTTTTTCACACTGTATTATCTATTTTATATGGCAAAGTAAACTTGAAAAAGGTCTCCATTTAAATAACATCGTTATTGCAACAGCTGTTCCCCTAAAGTTTACATCTGTACGCCCTACAGTACATAATAAGGGGCCTGCATCCACTGTACATTGTCAAATTTTCTAGTTCAAACAAAAAAAACAACAACAAAAAACATTTTATATTCCTCATCTAAATCTAAAGACAAGATATTGTAACAAATGCTGTTCTAACTGTTTCCTCGTTATTCATATGGATGGACATATTAAATAATATTAACTATTTTATATACAGTCAACTCTCGTTATCTCAAATTTCAAGGGACCGTAGAAAATAGTTTGAGATATCCGAAGTTTGAGTTATCCGAATGTACTTTAATAGAGAAACGTTGTATTTTTCTCTCGCATTGAAAACAATATACCTAAAGAAAATGGTAAAGGTCATCTTTCCCAATTTAGTGGAAAAAATCCTTGATAGTTTAAACTGATATTTAAGCCTTGTAAAATACTTCACTGAATCATTTTCTTTTTCAGAAATGGCATTTGCATATCCAGAATTATCATTAGGAGAGATAGTGAACTCACTTTCTGAACTGCTTGGCATTCAACTGGAAGAGAAACTTCTAAAAAAGCCTGATGTTTGTATCAGTGAAAGAATTTTTCTGTTATATTTTAACAATATTAACATTATATAAATAGTCTATTTACATAGAACAGTTAGGGTTTTGACAATTTATTTTATTTTTTTATTGACAGATGCATAATTAAATGAAATATTTATATTATATTGAACCAATTAAATGAATATTATTGTGTAATGCTTATATTATAATAACTAAGCTTCTGCATATCTCTTTCTATCTTTTACTGTAGCAGTTGGTCATATTATACTGGAATAAAGTGAATACACTTGTCCTTACTGAAGATTGATTTTACTTTGAAAACAATCGATAATATCTATTGCCTTCTCAGTCCTTGCAATGGCAGGAGATCTATGCTCGTATAGTGGAGGAAGTAACCGGTGCTCCAGAAGATTGGTACTATCAGGTAGGTTTATCATATATATAGCGGACATGGGAATTTTATTAAGTTTGTTGTCTGACAGGCAAGTGTTTTTTTCTGGATCTTGCAAGTAAGTTCAGAAAGAAATTGGCTGGATTTCGCACAGATAGTGCCTCCAATTTCAGTACACTTACAAACATTAAACATTAAAAAAGACCTAGTTGTTTCCGAGTCTAAACCTCGTTATATAAAGTGTGTTTTGGGTCAGTGAATCTCCAAGTGTTGCACGTCGGAATGGCATGTAATTATTGAATGTCAATTTTTAAGACTGTGTATATACAGTTGATTCCAGTTAATCAAATAACAGTTATATGCATATTCAGTTTTATTTAATTAATTGTTCAAAACCTTTTCTTCCTAATCTGTGCCAACTGCATGATCTGAGATTTTCGTGAAGGTTAACAAGTGTTAACAGTGAATGAAGTCATCAATAACTCTTGTAGTTTAATAGCCTATTACACTCCTTTGGCAAAATAGTGCAGTACTAAGGCATAATTTTAAGTAAGTGCATTTGTTATTGAATTCAAAAAGACCAAAAATGTTAACGTCATAGTATATGAAGATATATTCCCCACCTGATTCATTCAAAAGTAACATCTGAAAAGAGCACTTGAGAATACTACATATAACAAAAATGGCTTTTTTGCTGTCTTAAAAACGATATAGAAAAAGAATTGACTTTTTTTACTTGGTTTGGAATCCATAACTTTGGATGTAAATAATTACGTGCTCAGTTATGATCATAATTATAATGAAAATTGAAAATAGATATATGACTGATGGTTTTCTAAGGACAGTGACTGAGAGTTAATATAAATAAAATTTATGGTAACTGAAAATAGAATACACACATTGAAATGGTACTCCAAAATTAATTTTCATTTTAATACATAGTCCAGTAATTTCATAAATTTCTATGGGAAGTTATGTATGCAAGTAAGCAGAATCAGCTGTATATCATATTTTTTTTTATTTCTAAGGTAAAATATATGATAGACATTGAAAAACAGTTGTTTATTGTTCACTATTATAATAATTATTGCTGACGATAGTGGTATAGCTCTGTGACCAATGGTCAGCTAAAAGAACACCATTTTTTCCAATTCGGTATTCATTTGGTCTGTTATTTGGTAGTGTAGTATAATATGGTGTGATATTATGTCAGTTACTTATCACTTGGTATAACACTGAAGGCACTTCTGACTATGTCTCATTTGAACACATAATTTGCATTAATGGATTGTTGATTGAACCAAATAAACAATACAAAATTTGTACAATTGATATATATTTTAAGTATATCCACTTTAAGGCACAAATGCGAGATTTCATGATTGGGTGAGACCTTCCTTATAAGTAGGTATTTAAAACTTCAAGCTAACTTGCAGAACAGTGCACCCTTGGTTTTACCCAGGCATACTGGGGCATTGATGTAATTTCTTTGGTGGAATGTATTCAGATACAAAAACATGATAGAATGTAGATGTAACACCATCAAAATCTTTGAACTCTTGAAAATTTTGGAAAACAAAATAATGACATTAACTTTTAGTTTGCTCCCCCTCTGCTTACTGATGTTAGATGGACCACAGTTTACAGGTTGTTCACAGGTTGCTTACAGGTTGGTGAACAGTGTGTTTCTAAATCATGGTTGATAAATTATAAGAATTAACAATTTTCTGCCCTCTTTATAGAATAATTTACAACACAAATGTAGGTTACAATGCTGTCTTTTCTTTCTTTGCAGCAACCTTTTCAGCAAGTGGAGATAGAATATCCTGAACTATACACAAAATCTTTTCCACTAATCAACTTATCCAGCGGTCTGTAAGTTAACTTTGTATAAAGCATCATGTATTTAAATCTAAAATAGTAATTAAACCTTTTTTACATCTTTCTCATTATTTTTTTTTATTATTTTCCCTAAAAACAAGAGATAAAGCCAATCAAGAGATGATAATGGAAATAGAACATAATGAGCCTCAAATTTTCATCAACAACATTCCTTTCTGTATGTAACAATATACAATTTGCTGCAAATGTTTTTAATGTAAAAAAACCACTGTTATAAATGTCTTTGATTTTCTGTCTTCATTTGATTCTGATATTTGGTCACAAAAATCCTTTTTAATACATACTGGTGTATAAATATATTTACTTATGTTATACTTTTTGCAGACAGAAAATTATGCCTCCTCTTGGTGTGGAAGATTTTAACCTTGGAGACATCATATTTCCAAGTGAGTCGATTTGACATAATTAAAGAACATACTTAGAATGTGATCATATTGCAGAATTATTTAAATAGCAGCAGTAACATGCACTTGACAAAATAAGCACATGCTCAATTGCCATGATGGGCAATAATCTTATATGTTCTTGAATATTGCACAAATATTTGATTGGATGGGTTTTTTTCCAGAGTATTGACAATTAATTTTAACATTGATTCAGGCTTATTAATAATTCAAAATGGCAAACTTAGAAAAATGTGTGATTTATTTATTAATTATGTGATTTATTAAGGAAAAACGGCAATATATGGTGATTCTGTATGTTTGTATTGAAATACAATTGTGATTACCTAGAGAACAGATAGAAGGGTTACAATTCAACATGTTTTAAGCTATTTGGTGTTAAAACACAACAAATTTGCTAATATGAAACAGCAGTTGCAATCTGCCATTTCCTATTGGCAAAGTATTACAAAAGAGTAATTGGTAAAGTTTTCGTATAGTAAATGACCTATTAGTAAATGATGTGGATAGAGGACAAAAAGAACAAATTTGGATGGAAAAAGAATGGCTCTGAGACTTACCCCAGTCCTAGGTCTTTTATTAAAACCCACCCTAGATTATTGAATGGTCTTGTAACTGTCAGCAGCTCCTAGGATCTTTAAGGAAACAGTAGTCTGGTTTTTAGTTCAACTATTCTCTGAAAACAGTGAGGTACATGTATTCTACTTCACTAGCACTTCAGCTTCAATGTAATATTTTGGTTAAAGTTTTGCATGAAATACCATATCTCAATGGGCACTGTGCATATTGGATTGAAACATGTATTTCCAAGCTTATGTCAAGTTATGACTTAACATTTAAAGCAATAGTTTTTATTATCGGTTTATTAAAATATTTTTTAATTGCACCTTTCTTTCGGACTTGAAGTTTTAGTCGAAGTATTGTGCGAAAGCTTCTATTAAAGCAATATATCTGCAACCAGGCCTCATATTGGATTGAAATTTCAGGTTCCCAGTCCTGCAACCTAGTAGTTTTATTTATATTAAGATTTATAACACTTAAAAATTGTGTTCTTATATAAAAGCTTTTTACTTTTTTGGTTAACATTTTGCATGCAACCAGTTCATTGATTGGAATGAAAATGCAAATGTTATACCTACTAATATGTCATTTTTTATAGATTCAAGTTGGTATTTGTGAGAAACATGGAATTGGTTTTACATAGTAAGGTTTGGTATTGCAGGAACAAGAGGTTTAAAAGCTGCATGCCAGTACTATCAAGTTAATATATTAAAAAACCAGAATATAGATTCGAATGAAACTTCATTGTGAAACATAGCTTTGCCTGCACATTGTAGTTTAATGTGCAAGCATCAAACTTTCTTCATTCAATCAAGCACTGAAATTATTGAGCACCCTGTATTATTACAGCTGTTGTTAAAATGTCTTACATATTTGATAGGCATAAATTAATTTAGAAGCCAACACCTTTAAATTGCTGTTCTGCTTTTTTTCACCCATTTTTCTCATTGTCAAGTGTATATGATGTTTTTACGATTACCTTTCAGCTACTCACAGATTACGTAAAATATGCAGTGCAGTCGTTAATTTTCTCCGCTTCAAACACACACGTCTCCCAGCATGTGAGGATATGAAAGCTGAAATTGTAAGTGCCTATTGTCTACGCAATGAGATGTACTAGTATATAAATAAAAAACATATGAACAGTTAGTTCTAAAAAAGATGTAACAGTATAGTAAATTATAATTAACATCTGTAGAGTTTGAAAGTTTTTTTTGTTTGTGATAATTTATCAGTTGTAGGAATGCTCTAAGTCAATATTATGGTCTTCCTTAAAATGGCAAGCCAAGATGTACTTTGACCTTTACAAATACCACTTTAATATCCAAGATTTATTTGTTCTTAAATTATACCACAGTCATAATGACTTTTTGTTTCATTTTGTTTTTGTTTTTTGCTTAAGAAATGATTCAAGATCGTATAAAGAACCTTGGTTTTACTTGTAGGAGATGGATCGTGAGCGTCATGACATCCTCATCAAGAGAAATGAGGAGCTAAAAACCATTGTTAAGCAGCTACGTGAAGATAGGGTGCAGCAGGAACCTCAGGTGGCACAGGTAGGTTGGACCTTTGGATTGATTGTCCTGTAAGGAGGTTGTCAGCTCCAGCAAAATTAGGGTTAAAGTGCTGCAAAACTCTTGATTGAGAGTTTGAATCCCTGTATAGGCATGCATGAGCAATTTTTTTTCTTCCAGCTTTTTTTACTTTGACAATCATTTCTGCAACTCTGTACCAGATTAAGAAGGAAACATGTAGTTTTTAATTTTATTTTGTACAACTATTGATTGAATTTGCAATTTTTTGCCTCCATAAACACGCCACGAAAGACTTTCATTTTTTCATATTTTAAGTTAATTTTTATTTTTAATATGATGAATTAATATTTTTAAAGGAAAGATACTATATTTTGAGGAGATAAGTCCAGAAAAAAATAAAAATAAAAAAAAACAACTATCCACCTGTATTTGGGCGAAAAACTCCTTGGTGGCAGTGATATAATGTACTGTCAAGGGAAGTAATCACTGCGGGGAGTTTGACATGGAGGACGTAAATAACATTGATATTAATAGAGAAAGAAAACAAAATATTGGAACATAAAGTTTTTACCCGCTGGGTATGACATCAAGGAATTAGAAAAAGGATCAAAGAACAAGTGGCGTTGGGAATGGTTATCGGAAGTAGACACAGCTGGCGATAAATGGGAACAATGGCTGAAAAAGCCTGACAGTGGGTGTAGCTTTCTGCTAGTGTTGTGCCAAAACCATCAAATACGGGTCAAGCAGAAAGAAATGCATAAAAAACCACGCGAACGATTATCAACAAATGTGTTAATAGTTAAATTCAATATGTTGATATATCTACTAGGCATAGAATGATAGATAGGCCCTACTGCACATGTACTGTTTTCTTTGATACTTGAATTGCGTTTGTATTCATATTCATGATATTAAGTTGATGTCATCAGTGATGTGTTAGACTTAAGTATAAGATTACAAATCTCTGCCCAGCGGCTAGTGCCATTAGTGGACATCATGCCCATTTTTTTTTTGTAAACTAATATTACAGTCTGATGCAGAGCCAAGCTTCAAGTGTTAAACAATAAATAATATAAAGATAACATTGTTATAAAACAAATATAAGACATTAACCTACCCAGAATTGATTTGCACTTGTAAAATATATAAAAAAATAAGAACAGTTAAACTTAATGAACGTTTCAAAATAAATATAAGTTGAAACTGGATTTATTTTGTCAAGTTTTCATTGATATTCAATAATAGGGCATAACAGATTGCTAAATTTCCATCAGACAATCAGGTTGTTGTATCAGAAAATGACTTGTCAAGGTCTTGTAATGTGCTTAAAACCAGGAGTTTCCGGGGGCCTCCGGCCCTGGACCAACCGGGGGCCCTAGCGACCCCGCAGGCCCCCAGCCAAAAGTTCAGGTTTTTCAAAATTTTCTACTTGCACCCATGTAAGTCAATTGTATTCAACACATGAAAAGAATTTTATTTTTATTTAAATATCATTATACTTTTTTTGTGTTTTTAAATACTTTGTAAACATGGAAAATTACTTGAAAAATGCACAGAAAAAGTCTGCTTATGTTCAGTGATAATTATAACCAAAAGAAAAAAGAGCATGTAAACCCACTTTTTTCTTTCTTTGAATTCAGCATACTTTTTTCTATAAAATATTTAAAAATCTATAAAAGGAAATAAAATGCAGAAATTGTCTTTATCCATTTTGAGTTATTATGATTTGTTTTTCCTTTATATTCTTAAGCACTCTGTACCCTTCTACCATGTTAAAAAAATACAAGTAGATAAAAAAAAAATTATTTTGTTCTCATGGTAATAATTGAAAAGTTGTTTTGTTTGTTTGTTGTTGTTTTTTTTAAAAAAAATTTCGTTATCCTATTTGTCAGTAGTTAGTTCAGATATTTTCAGCTCTTTCAGATAGGTTTCTTGTTGTTTTAGGCAAATGAAGAGATCAACGAGAAGGCAACTACATTACAAGAGCTGCAGCGAGCCAAGCAACAAAAACAGAAAGAGATACAGGACATAAAAACCAAGATCAGTGAGACCACAGCCAAAGTGGTAAGAACTATCACTCAGCACAATGACAGTGCTTAAGGCTTAAAAAAACTCATGATTTATTCAGCTGGTTCTAGATTTTGAAACATTTTTCTATTGAGGTCATTTTTTATTTCCATAACACTTCTTGTATAGACAAAATGATCCAATTCCTAACAGAAGAACACCATAAAAGGGAAAGATTGGGATATAAAGCGGTTATAATGAAGCATTTACAATGTTTCAGACAAAAACTGACCAGACAAAAGATAAGCTTAAGCAAAATCTTACCTGAGAAATGTCAGATTAATTTGGATTTCCTTCCCGAAAATAAGGAATTAACAACAGCAATTAAAACATCAAGACAAATAATTACCTTTTTTAATGTTCTTGATATACAGTCAAACTTGGGGACAGGGTCAAAATTGTACAATAGGACAGGTTGTCCCTTTAATCTAAAAATTAAGCCTTTGTGAAAAACCCTATAACATTTGGCAAACTTTATATTACTATACATGTTTCTTTTTTTATAATTGTATAATGATACATTGAATAATAATGAAGATAGTGAGATGGTGATGATGATGGTATAGATGATTAAAATTCTTCTTTAATAATACCTATCTACAGCAGATTGTCACTATTAGAGGCAGTCCCCAGGTCTTGATCAATTGTTGTATGGTTTGAGGTTGATAGCAAACATAAAAACCCGACTTAGTAGTGCAATCAATAGAGACTTGTCTCCATGAGAGGCTCCTATATCAAACTCAGGATACAACATTAAAAAGTGATTAAAAATGGAAGTAAAACAGTACCCTTGTTTCGTGACTGGTTGGCTTGGTGTCAGAATAATGTGACTGTGTGTGGTATCTTTATAGATATCTAAGGCATGCTTTACAAGTAAGGGCAGCACTATGTCTGCTTCAAGTGGACACTGTCTCAAAAAAACTGAAATACTTTGGGTCCAACAATAGACCCAACAAGCATAAAGTTGCACAACTTAAAAAATGTCTGTATTGTCTGGTACTTTTGTGTTAAACTATAAAGTATGAACATTTTAGTGTAAATCAAAATAACATTTTTAGTATGTGACACTTAGCCTGCTTAGAATCAAATGACAAGGATTAGGCAGGTAGTGGATAGGGATCTATGATTTTTACTACTCCATGATGAAGATGAGAATATCAATAATTGCTGGTGAGGTACTTGGCTTGAACTGTACTGTCTGACTGTTCATTCTCGTATACTGTTATTTTGTAAAATTGTCCCAGTTTTGAAAATATCTATTCAGATAGGGATAGGTGAGTGGTACAGTATGACTCACATGTGGCGATAATGGCTTGTATTTTCTTGGGGGTTTACAGACGATAACTAGTGGACTAGTGGGAGGTGTATGGGAATGACTTCTACTAGTGATATCGAGATATAGATACTCACATAGTGAATAGCATTTCTCAACATATTCCCTATATTTTGTGTAAGAATGATTTACTGGTAACAGAATTTGTAACCATTAACCTACATGAGGAGACATTAACTGGATAACTGCTGCCATCCTAAACATTCTTCCCAGGCTAACAATTAAAGTGGCATAAGAAGCTTCTCTGCAACTTTTGCAATGGATTCCCACCCAGGCTTGTGTTTGCTATTGTTACCCTTTATGAATTTCTAACTGCTTTCAACAAAAATAACTCATGGTTACAGCAGATAAAACATTAAAAGTCATACATAACATATTTGAGACTATACATATATATTTTATAGAATTCTGCAACACTGACATTTATATTGTAATGTAAAACTGCAATGCTATTCTCTAGTGGTACTAGCAGGAAGTAAACAAATACCTTTGTATGTGTGATTTTAACCCACCTGGTAGAAGTCAGCTGACATATGTATGATTGCAGGACCAGACGCGTTGCTCCATACTGAAGGCAAAGGATGAGGCAGATCAGCTGTCCCAGAAGATTGTTGTCTCCCCTGACAAGGTGCGAGCAGAGCAAGAGAACATGGAGAGACAGGTTAAGGACATCAAGGAGGCATACGAACGAAAACAGACAAGACTCAGGTTCTTACTTAATAATATATTCCGTTTACTAATACCAGTTGGATGATTGATCATATTATCGTTATCTCTAACTTTTAAAGATTTATTTTTATTTCTGCCTCTTAAATGACTTATTATATCCCATTTATATCCCATTTATAATTTAAAGTATGTATATTATCTAAAGCAACTAGATTCACGTTTAATATAACACAAAACATTTATTTGGTATATATGACAGTTTTTGAACAAGGCCAAGCATGCTTTGCACAATGCTGCCCACAATTATGAACAGTTCAAAACAACCAAGACTCTTCAATTTGTTTAGTTATTTCAGGACTATATGTCAATATTAAGAGTTTGTCCCTCCCATAACGCCATTGATTAAATTAAGTAAACAAGAAAGTTGTGGTCTATTAAGAACTCAGGCCAGGTAGAGATATCCATGGATAAATTATGCAAACGGCTCCAAAAAAGTAGTTAATGTTAGACGTTGAGAAAAGCCAAATTTGTATAAATTCAACATGACATTTTGGGGCTATATTTTGAACCTCCTCAGTATAAAATTGATTAGGAATATGCAAATAGGGTATATTCACAGGGTTTCCCTGATGCACAAATCCTGCGTCATTGTCGCATTTTTTCTGTTAATGACCCTCAAAATAAAATACGATGGGTCCATGTGGACGCAGGTTAGCGTGGAACGAAAATATTTCCTCATTTCAGTTTGCTTTCCGATCTGTTGATTGTCCGAATTTCTATTCTTCTACTTTCATTTTTAACCAGACTGGTTCGCTAATGTTGACGCTTTTTATGCGCTAGTTGGGTTTACATAATCGAACCAGTCACCAGGTAGACGGGTTTACGGTGTATTGATCGTATTTTCGTGTCTTTGCTGCTCAGCGGAAGACACAGTCAAACATGTAGACTGTATCACAGGTTTTTTTGCGGGGTTTTACCGGAAAACCCGTCAAAAGTAATAACCAGTTTGTTAAAAAATGTCTCAACAAAACTGACGCAGTTTCTTTCGTCTGCAAGCTCAAAGCGCAGTAAACCAGGTCCAAGTACTGCAAATCAGTGTTTGCTTGTTATTTTAAGAATGACCCCCAAAATTTTTAAATGACCCCCAATTATGGATGTCTGGGGGTCCAAATGACCCCCAGTCGGCGAAGCCAAGGGAAAACCCTGATTCAGACCATCTACTTTTTTGTTATCAGGCATTATATTAAAGTTGATAAAATATTGACTTATTGTATTATAATTTTTCATGATCAAAATTAAATTTTTAGGTATCTTCAGCATCCAGTGACTGTCACATTATATTCATTGTTTGTACGCAACTGACCAAAGAATCTTTATATAGAATCTTCCTACGTTACTGACATCACCTTAATATCCCAGCACATGTACCTTTCACATGGTGTGGCTTTCTAAAGATATTTTCTGTTTGAAAGAAAGTGTTCTTATATGTGACCTCATATACATGTAAGCTTAATATTAGAGATGGCAAAATTCACTCAATGCATCATGCGAATGTTCGGATCCTTTGTTATCTGAACATTTGGAACAAGTTTATGAATCCTACAAAACAAAGTTGAGCTGATATGGTTGACGTAAAACTACGAAAAATTGTAAAGAATTAGTGAAAACGGGTTTAGCAATAAGATCCAAGTGTTCCAATTTATAGAAAGTGTATTTGTTGATATTCAGTATTAATTTATTGGTATATAATTTAAGAATTAAAACAAACCAGGCAAAAAATGTTCTTATTTCTGTCATACATAGAAAAAATCATAAAATGTTAACTTTTATTTCGGCAAACAAAGAATTTTTTAAAACGATTGAAGCAATAATAACAGTGGGTCCCAGTTCATCTTCTGTAGAATAATTAGGACAAAAAAATCGGGCCAATTTATATATCCAATGATAATTTTTGTAATGCGGTTCTTTACTGCTACATTTGTACTATGTACAGTTATTAGTCTCTGATACTGGCTAGTAAACAGTGACCGGGGGTATTTATTATGTAATTGCTAGCTAAGGTGCGGGTGGTAGGTGTGTGTGCCACCCGCTACGGCTGCTAGTATCGTTGCCAAGGAAACAGACAGCATGTCCACAAGATAAGACACCCACCTCCATCCCCTGCCACATGATCATCTATCCAGCCACATGTATGAAAGAAAGTGGTTTTGCTCATAGTTCTCATCCCTACCAGCCCCTACCCCCACCTTGCTCCAAACTTGGCATTTATTACTTTCAGTACTAATTAATAAGCATGCTACCATTATTAGACTTTATTTATGTCTGTTTTAATTTTCTTTTGATTGAAAACACACCAATTAGCAGTACATGTATTATTTTTTGCATTCTTTTGAAACTTTTTTTTTTGCAAACTGTCTGCACATTTGCTTTTCCTATGAATAATATGCAAGAGTAGATCCATAATGATGTATAACCAGACAAAACAATAAAATGTTTGGTTAATTGATGTATAAATAAATATGGATGTTCAGTCCTCATTATTGTAAGTAATAAGCAAATCATGTGATCCAATTATAAATTTATTGAACCTCATTTTGACCAGACTGGTTCCATGATATTACTCGCCTACTGAGTTGTACAGTATTTGATCGAGTAACCAGTGCTATATTACATTATTGGCTGCAGTGAATAGCTTAAGGGAATTTCCCAGGAATACTAGAATAGTGGATACAGTTAATAGTTCATGCCATGCTGAAATAATGAAAAAACGATAATAATATAAACAATCTTCTTATTTTTTGAGGCCATTTAATTTAATGCTAGAAACAGCATGACTTTGATTGTTTTGTTTTTTTGTTATATGATTTCAATTTAGTCAAAACGAAGTCTTTCATGTTTTCTTTGGAATTTTATTTTGTTTACCAAACTTTAAATGCTAAAAATACATTTGAAAGTTCGGTATCCCTATATCCCTACTTAATATCAAAAATGATTGAGAAACATTTACATTCTGTGAATTCCATGATGTCTTA
This sequence comes from Sinonovacula constricta, assembly GCA_007844125.1. NCBI lineage: Eukaryota > Metazoa > Mollusca > Bivalvia > Cardiida > Solecurtidae > Sinonovacula > Sinonovacula constricta. Next base: position 32,827,459 of record CM017555.1, read on the forward strand.
GCTATGTAAACATGCCTGGCTAATTTACAATTGATTATTTAAATTTGACATATTTTCATTAATCAGCAAGACTGAAAACATGATGTTATTTACTGCCTAGGTCACTTGTTTGATTTATGATATAGGAGTATCTTCATTTTTGGGTTATAGTCATTTCCACTGAACCCCACTATGACGATGTTGATTCTAAGTCTGAAAACTATTTAGCACCTTTGTGAAGTACAAAGAAAACACATGTAGCCATTTTCATCTGCCCCTTTATGCTGAGTTTTGCATTGTTGTTGGCATTTGTTAAGGTCCATATCTTGAAATGCCATTACTTCATACTTAAAAAACTTTCTCACTATGAAAATCTAAACCCATTTCACAAGGGCAGGTAATCCTAAAATTGCTTTTGCCAGTGTTATGCCCCTTTTTTGAAAAAGACTTCTATATTGGTTATGCTAAAAACCTATCAAACACATTCATTAAAATTGTCTCTGTTTTGTTGTGGTTAGTAAGGTTAGTAACAGCTAACATTTTACTATCCAGTACTGAGAAAAGTATGGCCCATTGTGTGTGGACATCTCTTGTTTATCCTTTCTTATTCTACTGATATTACTAGAACTTATCAGAGATAAGTCATTAAAAAGAATCGTTACTTGATGCATATTTTTATAATCAGACAAGATCAGAGTTAAAATCTCAGTTCATTACCTTTGTAAATAAAGATAGTTTGACATTTTCCAGTAAACTTGTAGCTCTATCTTACCTGCCCTTGAGGTAATCCTGGATCTTGCAATGGTTTTCAATATGTTATTTTCAGTGATTTGTGTAAATTGAGAGAGAACTACAAGCAGGGAGTGATTGATGTTGAGAAGGGTATTGCTCTACTTGAGGGTATACAGGCCCATATCAACAGGGAAAGGTATACTTTTCATTGTTAGTAGTTTTTGTCTAAAAAATACAGTGTACTTCTAACTTGTAACCATTTTGCTATTCAGATAGTTCTACTATTTAGGAATTTGAAATATAAACCATGTGTGTGATATTGTGAATTTCATGTTGAACAAATATTTTGGAAATTATAATCAGATGCTGTCTGTTTTTGTAAATAAGAGCATATAACAATGTCCTATGAGCATTGAAACATATACCAAAGTTTGAAAAGGTACAGGACAATGGTATTCATATGCAGGCCAAATGTAAACGTATGAACAAATCTGTGATGATTCCTTAAACAAAGAGAGCAAACCCAACAATTACTGCCTTGGAATGGTCATTCAGCAGAAGGGACCGCCTGGAGTGCTTAAACCTGTTTAATAGAGCTCTAACCTCACACTTCATGAGGAGTTTTTCAAATGCAAGCAATGAAAAGAAAACAGATCTATTTGATTAAAAAAATGTCCAGCGCCAACATTTTTTTTAGATAAGTTATGATGTTATTAAAAGAAAGAAATGACGTAGCTGACAAATAATGTTCACATGATATATATAAACGAGAGAAGCATTATTTCAATTAGAAGACCCACACAAAATTGTTGATTGTAAATAAAATTAAATTTTTAATCAAGTAAAAAATAACAAGAGAAGAATTGTAAATGGTTGTAACACAGTTCATGTGTGGACGGAATTGAGAAATCAAAATCCAATGTCCATCAGAGGAAAATACACATAACAATCCTTATAAGATGAATTTAATAACAACATAGATAACATGCATGGGAAGATGTCTAGACATATTTAAAAGATCTGTAAAAGTTAACTTGAATGACTTTTATTTTAGTAATATTGTCAGTCATGCATTTAACATGTTGTGTTTGTTTGAAAATAATGTTTAGAGAAAACTACAATCCAAAGCTCTCTGTTCCAGTGAGATAGTGAGCGAGATCGCCCAGCTCCAGGACCGTATGCAGGAGCAGAGTTCACAGGCACGGGAGCTGGACAACAAGAAATCCCAGCTCCAACAGATGCTGACCATGCGACAAGAGAAGTTGTCAAAACTCTCCATCCAGCATAAAAGCAAAATGAAGGTCATGCACGAACAGCTTGAGCTTCTTAAACAGTAGGTCACACTACACCTTCATACACTTGAAGCTACTGCACTGCTTTGACTCATAATTTTATCCTTAAAATTTGCTATAATTAATAACAATCTATACAACAAAACATTTTATTTGTTCTGTTTACTTTTACTACATGTAAAATTAGTTTACATATCTCTAGCTACTTAGCTGTAATGTTGGAACATCATTTGAAAAATACAGACAATTAATTTGTGCATATCAGTTAAGAATTTGCTGTATAATTTCTTTGTATATATTGATTTATACGACTTGGAAAATACAAGTTTGATAATCTTGCAGTGTTTGTTTTAAATCTAAACTTTTAAAACAGTTATATATTCTTATTTAAGACACAATTTGTCACTTAGTTTATTGATTGGCATATTCAAACTTTTCTTAAAAGGAAAGGCCATGCTACATTTTTATCTGTACAACTCTTGTAGACTTAATATTTTAGTTTGTCTGTATTATCTTCCCTAAATTGTTACTGGATGTATTTAACACTTAACTGTCAAGTCTTTAAGGGTTTTGCTTAGGTATCATTACTTAATCACCTTCAACTTGTCTTATGTTGTCCTCCGTCAATAATGCTGAAAGATGCCATTATAAGAATAATTGTAAAGTTTATCATATATTTGAAAATAAACTATAACCATGTTAGTTGTTCAGTCAAGTGAGCCGAGAGACATGCTTATATAAAATACATTTTGTACAAACATGTCACTCTCACTCTATAAATCATTGTATTGTTTCTTATTGATGTTACCTATATTGTTTGTACCTGCTTAATTGGATGTTCAGTTGAACTTCTAATGGCTGAAAAGGATAATAGTTAATTAAAAGGACAAAAAAAAATATTTTGGTTCTTCAAAGTTTTCTTCTTTTTGAAGTTAGAAACATAAGAACATGAACAACTGAAATGATAAGGGTTAATGAAAAGGACAAAAAAAATATTTTGGTTCTTCAAACTTTTTCTTTTTTAAGAAGTGAGAAACATGAGAACCTGAACAACTGTGTACAGTATTCTTTAAACTCAATATTTTATCCATTTCATCCCGATTACAGACAGAAGGAAAGTACCCTTCAGAAGCAGAGCTGTCAGTCTGAGCGGCAGCAGGAGCTGATGGCCTACAAGATGAAGCTGGAGGAAGAAATGAAGAAGGAAAAGAGGATTGTGGATGAGAGGATCAAAGTCATAATGGACATGTACTGTCAACTTATAGAACAGGTCAGTACCAGATAGTATTGTGTAGTGGAGTGTCAGTAACAGGAAAGGAACGTCTCATTTATAGAACAGGTCAGTACCAGATAGTATTGTGTGGTGGAGTGTCAGTAACAGGAAAGGAACGTCCCATTTATAGAACATGTCAGTACCAGATAGTATTGTGTGTCATGGAGTGTCAGTAACAGGAAAGGAACGTCCCATTTATAGAACAGGTCAGTACCAGATAGTATTGTGTGGTGGAGTGTCAGTGACAGGAAAGGAATGTCCCATTTATAGAACAGGTCAGTACCAGATAGTATTGTGTGGTGGTGTGTCAGTAACAGGAAAGGAACGTCCCATTTATAGAACAGGTCAGTACCAGATAGTATTGTGTGTGGTGGAGTGTCAGTGACAGGAAAGGAACGTCCCATTTATAGAACAGGTCAGTACCAGATAGTATTGTGTGTCGTGGAGTGTCAGTAACAGGAAAGGAACGTCCCATTTATAGAACAGGTCAGTACTAGAGAGTATTGTGTGGTGGAGTGTCAGTGATAGGAAAGGAACATCCCATTTATAGAACAGGTCAGTACCAGATAGTATTGTGTAGTGGAGTGTCAGTGATAGGAAAGGAACATCCCATTTATAGAACAGGTCAGTACCAGATAGTATTGTGTAGTGGAGTGTCAGTGATAGGAAAGAAACGTCCCATTTATAGAACAGGTCAATACCAGATAGTATTGTGTAGTGGAGTGTCATTGACAGGAAAGGAACATCCCATTTAAAGAACAGGTCAGTACCAGATAGTATTGTGTGGTGGTGTGTCAGTAACAGGAAAGGAATGTCCCATTTAAAGAACAGGTCAGTACCAGATAGTATTGTGTAGTGGAGTGTCAGTGATAGGAAAGGAATGTCCCATTTATAGAACAGGTCAGTACCAGATAGTATTGTGTGGTGGTGTGTCAGTGACAGGAAAGGAATGTCCCATTTATAGAACAGGACAGTACCAGATAGTATTGTGTGTGGTGGAGTGTCAGTGACAGGAAAGGAACGTCCCATTTATAGAACAGGTCAGTACCAGATAGTATTGTGTGTGGTGGAGTGTCAGTGACAGGAAAGGAACGTCCCATTTATAGAACAGGTCAGTACCAGATAGTATTGTGTAGTGGTGTGTCAGTAACAGGAAAGGAACGTCCCATTTATAGAACAGGTCAGTACCAGATAGTATTGTGTGGTGGTGTGTCAGTAACAGGAAAGGAACGTCCCATTTATAGAACAGGTCAGTACCAGATTGTGTTGTGGAGTGTCATTGATAGTAAAGGATTGTCCCATTTATAGGACAGGTCAGTACCAGATAGTATTGTGTAGTGGAGTGTCATTGACAGGAAAGGAACATCCCATTTAAAGAACAGGTCAGTACCAGATTGTATTGTGTGGTGGTGTGTCAGTAACAGGAAAGGAATGTCCCATTTATAGAACAGGTCAGTACCAGATAGTATTGTGTGTGGTGGAGTGTCAGTGACAGGAAAGGAATGTTCCATTTATAGAACAGGTCAGTACCAGATTGTGTTGTGGAGTGTCAGTGACAGGAAAGGAATGTCCCATTTATAGAACAGGTCAGTACCAGATAGTATTGTGTAGTGGAGTGTAAGTGATAGGAAAGGAACGTCCCATTTAAAGAACAGGTCAGTACCAGATAGTATTGTGTGGTGGTGTGTCAGTAACAGGAAAGGAACATCCCATTTATAGAACAGGTCAGTACCAGATAGTATTGTGTAGTGGAGTGTCAGTGATAGGAAAGGTACGTCCCATTTATAGAACAGGTCAGTACCAGATAGTATTGTGTGATGGAGTTTCATTGACAGGAAAGGAACATCCCATTTATAGAACAGGTCAGTACCAGATAGTTTTGTGTGGAGGAGTGTCAGTAACAGGAAAGGAACGTCCCATTTATAGAACAGGTCAGTACCAGATAGTATTGTGTAGTGGAGTGTCAGTGATAGGAAAGGTACATCCCATTTATAGAACAGGTCAGTACCAGATAGTATTGTGTGGTGGAGTGTCAGTGATAGGAAAGAAACGTCCCATTTATAGAACAGGTCAGTACCAGATAGTATTGTGTGGAGGAGTGTCAGTAACAGGAAAGGAACGTCCCATTTAAAGAACAGGTCAGTACCAGAGAGTATTGTGTGGTGGAGTGTCAGTGATAGGAAAGGAATGTCCCATTTATAGAACAGGTCAGTACCAGATAGTATTGTGTAGTGGAGTGTCAGTGATAGGAAAGGAATGTCCCATTTATAGAACAGGTCAGTACCAGATAGTATTGTGTGGTGGTGTGTCAGTGACAGGAAAGGAATGTCTCATTTATAGAACAGGACAGTACCAGATAGTATTGTGTGTGGTGGAGTGTCAGTGACAGGAAAGGAACGTCCCATTTATAGAACAGGTCAGTACCAGATAGTATTGTGTGTGGTGGAGTGTCAGTGACAGGAAAGGAACGTCCCATTTATAGAACAGGTCAGTACCAGATAGTATTGTGTAGTGGTGTGTCAGTAACAGGAAAGGAACGTCCCATTTATAGAACAGGTCAGTACCAGATAGTATTGTGTGGTGGTGTGTCAGTAACAGGAAAGGAACGTCCCATTTACAGAACAGGTCAGTACCAGATTGTGTTGTGGAGTGTCATTGATAGTAAAGGATTGTCCCATTTATAGGACAGGTCAGTACCAGATAGTATTGTGTAGTGGAGTGTCATTGACAGGAAAGGAACATCCCATTTAAAGAACAGGTCAGTACCAGATTGTATTGTGTGGTGGTGTGTCAGTAACAGGAAAGGAATGTCCCATTTATAGAACAGGTCAGTACCAGATAGTATTGTGTGTGGTGGAGTGTCAGTGACAGGAAAGGAATGTTCCATTTATAGAACAGGTCAGTACCAGATTGTGTTGTGGAGTGTCAGTGACAGGAAAGGAATGTCCCATTTATAGAACAGGTCAGTACCAGATAGTATTGTGTGGTGGTGTGTCAGTAACAGGAAAGGAACATCCCATTTATAGAACAGGTCAGTACCAGATAGTATTGTGTAGTGGAGTGTCAGTGATAGGAAAGGTACGTCCCATTTATAGAACAGGTCAGTACCAGATAGTATTGTGTGATGGAGTTTCATTGACAGGAAAGGAACATCCCATTTATAGAACAGGTCAGTACCAGATAGTTTTGTGTGGAGGAGTGTCAGTAACAGGAAAGGAACGTCCCATTTATAGAACAGGTCAGTACCAGATAGTATTGTGTAGTGGAGTGTCAGTGATAGGAAAGGTACATCCCATTTATAGAACAGGTCAGTACCAGATAGTATTGTGTGGTGGAGTGTCAGTGATAGGAAAGAAACGTCCCATTTATAGAACAGGTCAGTACCAGATAGTATTGTGTGGAGGAGTGTCAGTAACAGGAAAGGAACGTCCCATTTAAAGAACAGGTCAGTACCAGAGAGTATTGTGTGGTGGAGTGTCAGTGATAGGAAAGGAATGTCCCATTTATAGAACAGGTCAGTACCAGATAGTATTGTGTAGTGGAGTGTCAGTGACAGGAAAGGAATGTCCCATTTATAGAACAGGTCAGTACCAGATAGTATTGTGTAGTGGAGTGTCAGTGATAGAAAAGAAACGTCCCATTTATAGAACAGGTCAGTACCAGATAGTATTGTGTAGTGGTGTGTCAGTAACAGGAAAGGAATGTCCCATTTATAGAACAGGTCAGTACCAGATAGTATTGTGTGGAGGAGTGTCAGTAACAGGAAAGGAACGTCCCATTTAAAGAACAGGTCAGTACCAGATAGTATTGTGTGGTGGAGTGTCAGTGACAGGAAAGGAATGTCCCATTTATAGAACAGGTCAGTACCAGATAGTATTGTGTAGTGGAGTGTCAGTGATAGGAAAGAAACGTCCCATTTATAGAACAGGTCAGTACCAGATAGTATTGTGTAGTGGTGTGTCAGTAACAGGAAAGGAATGTCCCATTTATAGAACAGGTCAGTACCAGATAGTATTGTGTGGAGGAGTGTCAGTGATAGGAAAGAAACGTCCCATTTATAGAACAGGTCAGTACCAGATAGTATTGTGTGGAGGAGTGTCAGTAACAGGAAAGGAACGTCCCATTTATAGAACAGGTCAGTACCAGATAGTATTGTGTAGTGGAGTGTCAGTGATAGGAAAGAAACGTCCCATTTATAGAACAGGTCAGTACCAGATAGTATTGTGTGGTGGAGTGTCAGTGATAGGAAAGAAACGTCCCATTTATAGAACAGGTCAGTACCAGATAGTATTGTGTAGTGGAGTGTAAGTGATAGGAAAGAAACGTCCCATTTATAGAACAGGTCAGTACCAGATAGTATTGTGTGGTGGAGTGTCATTGACAGGAAAGGAACGTCCCATTTATAGAACAGGTCAATACCAGATAGTATTGTGTAGTGGAGTGTCATTGACAGGAAAGGAACATCCCATTTATAGAACAGGTCAGTACCAGATAGTATTGTGTGGTGGAGTGTCAGTAACAGGAAAGGAACATCCCATTTATAGAACAGGTCAATACCAGATAGTATTGTGTAGTGGAGTGTCATTGACAGGAAAGGAACGTCCCATTTATAGAACAGGTCAGTACCAGATAGTATTGTGTGGTGGAGTGTCAGTAACAGGAAAGGAACGTCCCATTTATAGAACAGGTCAGTACCAGATTGTTTTGTGTGGTGGAGTGTCAGTGATAGGAAAGGAACGTCCCATTTATAGAACAGGTCAGTACCAAATAGTATTGTGTGGTGGAGTGTCATTGACAGGAAAGGAACGTCCCATTTATTGAAAAGGTCAGTACCAGATAGTATTGTGTGATGGAGTGTCATTGACAGGAAAGGAACATTCCATTTATAGAACAGGTCAGTACCAGATAGTATTGTGTGGAGGAGTGTCAGTAACAGGAAAGGAACGTCCCATTTATAGAACAGGTCAGTACCAGATAGTATTTTGTGGTGGAGTGTCAGTAACAGGAAAGGAACGTCCCATTTAAAGAACAGGTCAGTACCAGATAGTATTGTGTGGTGGTGTGTCAGTAACAGGAAAGGAACGTCCCATTTAAAGAACAGGTCAGTACCAGATAGTATTGTGTGGTGGAGTGTCAGTGACAGGAAAGGAACGTCCCATTTAAAGAACAGGTCAGTACCAGATAGTATTGTGTGGTGGAGTGTCAGTAACAGGAAAGGAACGTCCCATTTAAAGAACAGGTCAGTACCAGATAGTATTGTGTGGAGGAGTGTCAGTAACAGGAAAGGAACGTCCCATTTTATAGAACAGGTCAGTACCAGATAGTATTTTGTGGTGGAGTGTCAGTAACAGGAAAGGAACGTCCCATTTAAAGAACAGGTCAGTACCAGATAGTATTGTGTAGTGGAGTGTCAGTGATAGGAAAGGAACGTCCCATTTATAGAACAGGTCAGTACCAGATAGTATTGTGTGGAGGAGTGTCAGTGATAGGAAAGGAACGTCCCATTTAAAGAACAGGTCAGTACCAGATAGTATTGTGTGGAGGAGTGTCAGTAACAGGAAAGGAACGTCCCATTTATAGAACAGGTCAGTACCAGATAGTATTGTGTAGTGGTGTGTCAGTAACAGGAAAGGAACGTCTCATTTATAGAACAGGTCAGTACCAGATAGTATTGTGTGGTGGTGTGTCAGTAACAGGAAAGGAACGTCCCATTTATAGAACAGGTCAGTACCAGATAGTATTGTGTAGTGGAGTGTCAGTAACAGGAAAGGAATGTCCCATTTATAGAACAGGTCAGTACCAGAGAGTATTGTGTAGTGGAGTGTCAGTAACAGGAAAGGAACGTCCCATTTATAGAACAGGTCAGTACCAGATAGTATTGTGTGGTGGTGTGTCAGTAACAGGAAAGGAACGTCTCATTTATAGAACAGGTCAGTACCAGATAGTATTGTGTGGTGGAGTGTCATTGACAGGAAAGGAACGTCCCATTTATAGAACAGGTCAGTACCAGATTGTGTTGTGGAGTGTCAGTGACAGGAAAGGAATGTCCCATTTCAAAAACAGCTCAGTACCAGATAGTAATGTGTGGTGGAGTGTCAGTGACAGGAAAGGAATGTCCCATTTATAGAACAGGTCAGTACCAGATAGTATTGTGTGATGGAGTGTCATTGACAGGAAAGGAACATTCCATTTATAGAACAGGTCAGTACCAGATAGTATTGTGTGGAGGAGTGTCAGTAACAGGAAAGGAACGTCCCATTTATAGAACAGGTCAGTACCAGATAGTATTTTGTGGTGGAGTGTCAGTAACAGGAAAGGAACGTCCCATTTAAAGAACAGGTCAGTACCAGATAGTATTGTGTGGTGGTGTGTCAGTAACAGGAAAGGAACGTCCCATTTAAAGAACAGGTCAGTACCAGATAGTATTGTGTGGTGGAGTGTCAGTGACAGGAAAGGAACGTCCCATTTAAAGAACAGGTCAGTACCAGATAGTATTGTGTGGTGGAGTGTCAGTAACAGGAAAGGAACGTCCCATTTAAAGAACAGGTCAGTACCAGATAGTATTGTGTGGAGGAGTGTCAGTAACAGGAAAGGAACGTCCCATTTTATAGAACAGGTCAGTACCAGATAGTATTTTGTGGTGGAGTGTCAGTAACAGGAAAGGAACGTCCCATTTAAAGAACAGGTCAGTACCAGATAGTATTGTGTAGTGGAGTGTCAGTGATAGGAAAGGAACGTCCCATTTATAGAACAGGTCAGTACCAGATAGTATTGTGTGGAGGAGTGTCAGTGATAGGAAAGGAACGTCCCATTTAAAGAACAGGTCAGTACCAGATAGTATTGTGTGGAGGAGTGTCAGTAACAGGAAAGGAACGTCCCATTTATAGAACAGGTCAGTACCAGATAGTATTGTGTAGTGGTGTGTCAGTAACAGGAAAGGAACGTCTCATTTATAGAACAGGTCAGTACCAGATAGTATTGTGTGGTGGTGTGTCAGTAACAGGAAAGGAACGTCCCATTTATAGAACAGGTCAGTACCAGATAGTATTGTGTAGTGGAGTGTCAGTAACAGGAAAGGAATGTCCCATTTATAGAACAGGTCAGTACCAGAGAGTATTGTGTAGTGGAGTGTCAGTAACAGGAAAGGAACGTCCCATTTATAGAACAGGTCAGTACCAGATAGTATTGTGTGGTGGTGTGTCAGTAACAGGAAAGGAACGTCTCATTTATAGAACAGGTCAGTACCAGATAGTATTGTGTGGTGGAGTGTCATTGACAGGAAAGGAACGTCCCATTTATAGAACAGGTCAGTACCAGATTGTGTTGTGGAGTGTCAGTGACAGGAAAGGAATGTCCCATTTCAAAAACAGCTCAGTACCAGATAGTAATGTGTGGTGGAGTGTCAGTGACAGGAAAGGAATGTCCCATTTATAGAACAGGTCAGTACCAGATAGTATTGTGTTGTGGAGTGTCAGTGACAGGAAAGGAATGTCCCATTTATAGAACAGGTCAGTACCAGATAGTATTGTGTGGTGGAGTGTCATTGACAGGAAAGGAACGTCCCATTTATAGAACAGGTCAGTACCAGATAGTATTGTGTGTAGTGGAGTGTCATTGATAGTAAAGGATTGTCCCATTTATAGAACAGGTCAGTACCAGATAGTATTGTGGGGTGGAGTGTCAGTGATAGGAAAGGAACATCCCATTTGTAGAACAGGTCAGTACCAGATAGTATTGTGGGGTGGAGTGTCAGTGATAGGAAAGGAACATCCCATTTATAGAACAAGTCAGTACCAGATAGTATTGTGGGGTGGCGTGTCAGTGATAGGAAAGGAACATCCCATTTGTAGAACAGGTCAGTACCAGATAGTATTGTGTGTAGTGGAGTGTCAGTGATAGGAAAGGAACCTCCCAGTTCAAAACCACACCATGCCAGTCTTGAACAAATGGCAATTGCATACATGTAGCTCCAGCTTATAAGAGTACTTCCACACCTGGCCAGCATGATGTCATGATAATATGAGTGGATTTGGCAGCAATCCTGTCTAGTATTCATGACTTGGTGACACATTATCATTATAAACATCCAACCTTTTGGTGGAGGAAGACCTTGGGCAATAAACTGCAAAGCTAGCTGTGTATGCTTTATCATAGCATCAGTCTGTAAACAAAAATTTGCATGTACATTCTTTCACTATAGATTTTTGTTTTGTTGAATTCAGTCTGAATTTTATAGAGTAAGCTTTTGGCCTCCATTGAAAAATACTTTAGCACTTTAAACATACATTTGTATATTAACATGTGCAACTTATTTCATTTACAGGCTGACAAAGGGCACATAGATCTAGGCACTTACTGGAATGAAGTTCGCAGTGCCTTGAAGCAATAATCAAGGCAAGTAGGGACGTTGTGACAAGCGCGTTGTAACATGGACTACATCTCACGGCTTGGCCTGGACATGTGTTGCAGGGCTAGGGCTGGTAGCTATTGAAGCCATATGAAGGGTTACATCCAGCAAAGTGCAGTTTGTACTTATTTGATGTAGTGCTATATTGACTAGTTCCTGTCCATATCTCATGCATCCCTCCAGAGATTATGAAGTGTTTAAGATCTCATGTTGAGACAAAGATGATTCAGATGTTTACAAACAATCAAGGGTTTGGAGGAGAAATCATAGAATTGATATTGTTCTTAACCTGCTAAGCAAGTGTTAAGGTGTGATCAGGTTTGGGTCAACAGCACAGATCATCTTCAGACAGCCCCAGTGCATTATCTGCTGCTAAGTCATTAGCAAAATGTTTTACTTTTGCAAATTCATGTTAGGATAAGAAAAGCCGCTTTGAGATTGGACAATGTTTTAATTGAACACATAAAGAAACGAATAGGATTAGGCATTTAAAATTACAGTTATTTCAGTATTACAATCATAACCAATAAATATGTCTGACATTTTGCCATGTAAGAAAATGACTTGTTTGCAACATTGTTTATATTCTCTTCATGTAACAAAGGATGTTTCATTAATAATGGGCAGATGAGCAGAAAATAACAAAAATATTTTCTTATTATATTTATTAAATGCATAAGGGCATTCTAACAATCTACACTTTCAATATTGACAAATACCATCATATGATAGGGGAACATTTATTGTATGTAGAGATATTGCACAAGAGTTTATGGTTCATGAAAACTGAGTGAATTTGTTGGCACGGCTGTGGACTCTGGAATCCTTCAGAGTTATCTGGAACGTTCGTATCTCCATCGGCTGAAGAGTAACATCCATGCTTCCAATGTCATCAGAGTCAACTGAACGCTTGTAGATTGTCTCTGCAATAAAAAAGATGTATCTTTTTTTGTGTGTGAAAAAATTGAAAAAATAAACAAAACCTCATGTTACTGTCATCTACATTAAGGAATGTATAAGAATTCTATTCTGATTATAATATCATTTCACCTTCAGCATAATCATCATAATTTTTATAACATTTAATAACATTTGAATCATTCAAACATTTTTCATATTTGTTATATAGTCTGTAAATAACACTGCAATTCTTGTTTCTCTGCTGTCTTTTATTGTTATCATGTAGTTTCTCTCTTTCTAACTGTCCATCTTGCTATCCTTTCTCTGATAAACAGTTACTTTATTTACAATGTTTGAACACAGGGGTAATGTGTCAAAAAATTTTCAACACGTTTTATGATTAAATAGTTTAAATTTGACCCTTCAGATAAGGACAGGTTGTAACATCTTTCATTTGTATGTTTGCTAGCAAAAAAAGATTGCGGTTGTCATGTTTTGAAATTGAATAAAATTAAAATACATGTTTTCCCAACAGTTTATAAGATAAATATTGTCAAAATAGATGAATATCAATATTGTTTTTTGTTTTAAAACTTTTAAATTAAATTCCATTCAAAAAATGAAGTTAAAAATGTTATAAGAGTAAAAAAAATCTACTTACCTGTTCACTATAGCAAGTGGAAATTTGGTCAAGGTAGGAAACAAATGTAATACAAATGTTTATATAGAATACATTAAGGTATTTAATGTATCTTAGCTAAATTTGGGAATGTTTGCTTGATCAAATCTTGTTGTTTTTCTTCAATTTTGAGATTCTCAATTCAATTTTTCTCAGTATGCCATAAAAAGTCCATAGGTCACTGATACTGACCATGGTCCCTGGTATTCCAGTTGAGTCTATGAAGATCTGCAAGTGCCAGGTTTGCTCCCAGGGTCAGTTCTGTAACTGTGTCAATGGTGAATGAGGAAAACAGGTTCTGAAAATAAAGTGCAATATAATACAATTTTAACATACCGGTATATTAGAAGTTTATAGTGAATGTGCTCCTATTTGAGAACATCTGCAACTCAACAGTTTGAATCCTGCTTAGGATAAGCACTCTCTTGGGGAGGTAATCTAGCAGATCAGTGATACACAGGTGACTACTCATACAATTTCTACCCAGACAATTGTCTGGAGTCTTACTCCACTAACAACAGCTTAAAAATTACCAATATGTAAGACTATAAAATGGGATGACATGATAACTGAAACCTCCTTTTTTAGTAACAATGTAATGAGATAATATTCCCTTCAGTTTCCTTGCCACTAATAATACTTGCTATGAAAAACGAAATAAAACTGGAAACACATATCATCACAAGTTATACTAATAAGCCAATTTTTTTTCATTATGGCAATTCAGTTATGGCAACTTTTTTATTATGTTGATGTTATGAAGATAGTATTTAGATTTTGATCCTTGTTGCAATCCTTATTGTAAACTCCCAATAGAACTACTTTCTGAAGCAGAACAGAGATGATTGTCATGATAATTGTCAAGTAGATATATCTTCCATTCCAGAATCTTGGTTAAGAAATTCTCAACGTTAATGAGAACATCAACTTCTTCCAAAACCAAATAGCCCATATTATATTTTTCTCACAGTTTTGACCTTGTTAGTATATTTATTAAATATTTTTAAGAGAAGAATTACAGTTCTACTGTACAGTTCTATTTTTGATTGTTTTATTAGATGTAGTAATACATGTATATAAAGAGATTATTGTTACGTTATAGATAAATCCCCCAACCCGCCTGCTCTTAAGCCTATGAAACTTCTGCTATGTCTTTGTAATAATAATAAAATTTAATAAACTGTTTGTTTTATTAACAATCTCAGCAAAAGTAAAACTTCATAATATCTTGCTAACGCTTAAGCAAGTATAAGGGTAGTTCCATGACTGGTTGGCCCGGTGTCAGGATAATGCGACGGCCTGCAGTAATATGCCAGGAGTTCACGGCATGCTACACAAAGTGAAGGCAGCACTATATCTGCTACAAGTGAACAAAGTCTCCAAATAACTGAAATACTGTTGGTGGGACATTAAACCAAATATACATTAATTCATAATACTAAGATATTTACAATAATAATCACAGAAAAGTTAACCAAATACCAATGGACCACTGCAATAAAAGCAGCATTACCTGGAGAGAAACCGTAGCCGGCTGTGACATGGTAGCATCCTCTCCCTGTTCGTAGAAATGTTCGAGCCTCAGTAGGTATGGTTGGACAGGGGAGGGCTCGATGGTGGGTCCACCCCATTGCTCCAGGGTCAGCAGGTGGACATTGGGCGGCAGGGCCTGGGTCACACCCGACCACTGGAAGACGTAGGGTACAATTAGGTTACCGTTGTGAAGGAATTTATTTAACTTACATAACTTTCATTAAATATGTTTACTAAACACATCAACAGCTCTGCATTTCTAACAAACGTTTATCCATATTCTTTTCTGACAAAAGGTTCTTTACAACATTTAAATAACATACAAACTAGCATAAAGCTTTACATGTTTTAACTGTTTTGTTCTTAATATTCATATGCTGCATTTTTACATATATCGTTAAAATCATTTGCAATTAAAAGAAAAGTAATTTCATTACTGACCATAGTTTTAAAGTACTGTGAGTACTCGGCCTGTTTCATGTCGCTGGCAGCGAATGACGGGATGGGTGCCATGTAGGTCTTGAGAGCCATATCCCGGTGAAAGCTGGCAGAGTTCTCGATCGTGTCCATGTAAATGAACAACTTTCCTGGAACGTTAACATGCACAGTTTAAACTGTTAACCTGCTGAACACAACTTGATCAGGTTTGGACAAATTCTATAGATCCAGATTAGACAGCTCTCCATAGAAATGCATTATTCAACAGGTCAAACAGCTTCCGACAGACCAGCATAATTCGACAGGCTTAGGCAAACAGTGTAGAGCCAGTTCAGACAGCTTCCGACAGACCATCATAATTCGACAGGCTTAGGCAAACAGTGTAGAGCCAGTTCAGACAACTTCCGACAGACCAGCATAATTCGACAGGCTTAGGCAAACAGTGTAGAGCCAGTTCAGACAGCTTCCGACAGACTAGCATAATTCGACAGCTTTAGAAAAATAGTGTAGAGCAAGGTCAGACAGCTCCCGATAGAACAGCATAATTCGACAGGTTTAGGCAAACAGTGTATAGCCAGTTCAGACAGCTTCCAACAGAACTGCATAGTTCGACAGGTTTAGGCAAATAGTGTAATGCCAGGTCAAACAGCTTTGTCAGAACTGCATAATTCGACAGCTTAATGCAAACAGTGTAGAGCAAGGTCAGACAGCTCCCGATAGAACTGCATAATTCGACAGGTTTAGGCAAACAGTGCAGAGCCAGTCAGACAGCTTCCGTCAAAACTGCACAGTTCGACAGGTTTTGGCAAATAGTGTACAGCTAGGTCAAGAATAATTCGACAGGCTTTGGCAAATGTTGTAGAGCCAGGCCAGACAGCTTTCGAAAGAACTGCATAATTCGACTATTTGTATCAGTATGTCTTGTTACATATGCCTATATTTATTAAAATAAACTAACAATGTGTTTTGCTTATTAATAATATTAACATACGTAACATATGGTTAAGTCCAGGCGAGTTACGAATTACGGTAAAGCAAGTGCATTAGAAAATATACAGAAATTTAAAATAAGCACAACAGATGGGCTGTGTTCTTACCTGCTGTCGTGTGTGCCAAGTTACTTTACAATAAAAAAGGAAAAACTACTCGTGTTTCCATTATAATCAGGGATTAGGATGGGATTCGCTGGCATTTTTCCTGGTACTGTGCAGCGAGCGACATTTCTATCATTATAGCACAGGGGCATTTATGTGGTGGCCAGGGACTGAACCCGGCCTGTCCATTATACTGACACCGGGTGTAATGCTGTCCCCTTAGCCCCGAGCGTTAGGAGGGAAGCCACTACTACCAACTTAAAAGTCTTTGGTTTGACCCGACCTGTGATTGTACCCGCGACCTCCCGATCCGCAAGTCGACGCTCTACCACTTGAGCTATTGCGGCCGGTTTATAATCTGTTAGAGTGATAATAAAAAGAAAAAAAACTGTCAAAGTAAAAAAAAGTAGGGGAAAACAGTTGAACATGCGTGCCCATACCGGGATTCGAACGCTCAGGCCCAGTTTTGAAGCGTTTTAATCCTAATTTTGATACTCTGCAATTGGAGGTTCAGCATTACATTTGCGCTACCTTAATATATGATATTTTCAACAGTACGATGAATGTGTTTTGTTTAACGTAAATATACATAAAGTAGCGTTCAAAAGCTTCAACAGTGTATATTTAATTTGAATATATTTACACTGTTTAATCAACATGCACCGTCAATTTTTGGTGGTTTTATTAGTGTATTTTAAATGTTGATCTCTAAGATAAATATAGTTAGATATAAGTAATGTTTGGTACAGAAAAAAAAGCCTACGTTAATATTAAACACCAGTCGTTCTACTGTTCACACAGACACATAAGGTAATTTACTCTGCCGATCATTTCGCTACTTGTTCCAAACCCAAGCGTGCTCTAAATTGCTGTCATATATCATCAACGGCTGTCTAGGCAGCCGATTATTCTGGAGAATTTCTGCCAGTTTGCCAGAAACAAGCATGTTTAATTAAGCACAAAAACTATTTTATTAATATTTTGAGCAATCAATCGTCCGGAACAATAATTTGCAACGAGAAACGTCATATGGTTTAATATGTCCTGCTTTTCAAACCGGGTGTGTGCATTATATATTGCAATTCACGTAAGAAGCTGCAGAAGAACAGTACATGTAGGGATACCTTAACACGTGCGTTGTGCCTTTTTTAGTTTATTATACACGTTAATTGATGTAGCTTAAATGATTTTTCATTAAACATTAAAGACAAGTATGTGTAGTCAATAAAATATTAAATTGTTACGCCCAGTAAACGAATACATTTCTGCACAGTATCGACAAAAATGCCGGCGAATCCCGATCCCAATACATTGATTACCAATAAATAGACTAAATTTACTTTGTATAATATAGCTTAGACTAAAAGTACAAATAATTTAGTTAAAGTAGTGAAATGCACAAATACTACAGGTAAGATAAATAACTAAGGTATTTCAAATAACTATAATGATACCTACCCCTGACAATAAGGCCCTGACCGTCCGAGCCTGTCTCGTTCAATGGCTCGCCCACTCCGAGACAGTCATCGTACAGCAGACGTCGATGCAGCTGAAGCAAGGAATGATGCAATATATAAGATGATAAATAATGCACTCAAACAACGATTGCCGATGCAACTGAACACTTGGAACAATGTACCAGTAAAAGGGATGAAACACATAGCGACCGCCGATGTAACAGAATACGGGGATAAATGCATTAACATGATAATGAGATACAGTAATAAAACATACAGCGATCGCCACTATAACTTAAAACTGAGCTTAAAGCAATAAATATAATAATGCAGTACATGTAAAAAAAACTACAATGACCTCCGATGCAATTATAAAAGGTGTTAAATTAGATATTAATAAAATTATAAGATTTGTTAACGCACAGCCATGAGTTTATTGGATGCATTACTTTTCTTGAGTCCCTTTAACTTCGTCGTTTCGTTTCTGTTATTCTATGGAAACGTTCTCTACGGCTTGTGAAAAAAAGTATATAGATGACAAAATACCAGGGCATTGCTAGTACACCAACAGGTTCACTAGTGCAAACTATCACTTGCATGTAGATGTACGGTACATACTATAATGCAGTGTTACACTGTGAATATTCAGCGTTATAATTTAATATTGCTACCAGAGTCTCCATGCTAATCCTAAACTCGGCAGTTTAAAGTGATCGTAATAAACAATTTTAAGGTTTAACAAAACCGAGGAGTTATTTCAAGGTGGTATTCTACTCCTTGTACAAACATCCGTGGTCAACAAGTCCGTGTAGAAAATCTTTATCTTGCTGCATACATTAATAACCAGTACAAATATTAAATAATTTCTAACAGTTTCATGCATATGTAATAAGGTGTATTAATTAAAACCGAGCATTAGCAAATATTGAGGATCCTAATCAGACAGCTACCAGCTGGATGTTCTCGATTTGCACTACTCGCCTTTGTCTGACCAATTAATGCTATGCATGTTAAGAGTAATCCCCAAAAGTTATCTCTCGGAAAGTTCCTCGCATGGCAGTAGAGATTTGATCTGAAGACCATTACACCTAAGAATTAGTGCAAGTTTGGCTCGCTACTTTACATCTTTTGCTTGAGTTTGGACGATGTCATTCAAACATACCACGATACATTTTTCCAGAGCGGAATATCAAATGTATTATATTATGCTTTAAAATAATTACGGTTACCGTCGCTTGTTAAATTTTTCATTGATAGAACCAATAAATCTGTTTCAATAAGTATATAAACAATAGGGCAAAATTCTATTTGGGTTGGTTTTAAAATAACAAAATATAATTAATATAGTCTCTTACACACTCAAGTATGTTCACTCACACGGACACACTTATAAATACATTTATACAGACACACACACATATCGACACATAAATAATCAAACAAACAAGCAGACGAACACACAGAGATAGGAACAAACGAGCGCACACATGATAACACAAATGATAACACACAAGAAAATATAACAAATAAAAACAGCGATGGCCAGATAGTGGCTTCGTTGAATACTGCTAGACCATTCAGACAGAGGCCATTAATAGATAATAATTAACTTCCTTACTCGTCCTTTCCCATCCAAGAAAACCTGCGGCTACGTCTCCCTCAGATAATCAATATTGCAGTATTTGTGCGAAACCTTAAGTGAACTCAGTACCATATTATCCACATGGAGGCACGATCGTTCTTCGGCATTATGCAGTCTTTTGAAGCAACCGTCTATACCAGACTGACAGGAAGATTGTTTTTATTTTATATAAAATATCGAGACAGGAGATATTGCAGTCTATGCATAGTGCAAATTGATCCAACGAGAGCATCATCGACCACTGTCTATGGCCATATTCACAAAATTAGTATTTATGCCTAAAGAAAATAGATTACCAGTCAGGATAAACGTTCTTGTTGAATAGAAAACCAACTAAAGTAATCAATTTCAAAATATACATACAATTTATTCAGTTTATGCCATCAACTAATCTCCATCACCTCAGCTTTGAATGAAACTACTACGGCTCTTCATCGCATATCTTACGGCCTAATATAATAAACATGTTCCATTTCATACTATTTTAGTACTAGTTTTTTTAACATAATTGTGACCACTATAGCAACGTCCAATTATTTTATTGGACCGCAGGTAAGAAGGAAACACCTGCACATGAAAGGTTTCGCACCGACCGGGCCAATATTAGTCAAGCGCTTTTTGTTATGTTATTTTTATTTTATTATATTTTTCTTGCAATGTTATTTCTTTATTGCCAGTCTTTGAAAAAGAAATCTAGGCTCCGCAGCTGCAACTTTTTATTTTGGAATGTCTGGATACCGACCTAAATGTACAACTGTGTCGAGACCATATACACAGTGTCCTACAGAACCACTAGGAAAGGTGTTGTATACTGTACATATGATTTATACATATAATCGTTGAATATAATCTGGAAACTATATTGAACTACTTACCATGATCTCTATCTGGCCATCCTTTATGCTGCCTCCCCCGAGGGAGCGGTCAGTAAGAACTGTCAGTTGCTGTTTTGACGCCTGATCCTGCAAAAATAAAGTTCGGAAGAATGTTAGTTTTACAGTAGTATGAACGAAAAATAAAGTGTGAACTGTATGTACAAGGGCATAGGTAAAGTAGGGATAGAAGATGATCAATGTACGGACAAAATAGGGCACATGCAGGAATAGATCCAGAGAGTGGGGATGGGCGGGATGCACCCCCCTCCATCAACCAGGTAAAAGAGTAGAGTTGTGAAAGCACGTACATATAAGATTAAAAATACTGAGCTTTTAAAGTAAGTTTGATCTGTTGACTTCTTTGGAAGAAGTTAGAGACCTCACTGTTTATATATATATATATATATATATATATATATATATATATATATATATATATATATATATATATATATATATATATATATATATATATATATATATATATATATGCGTTAAAGGTGAATGGATCTTGATTCATAATCCCGCTCCACCACCAAAATTTTCTGGATCCGCCCCCTGGACACATGCGGGAATTTATAAACAAACATGGACAAAGCAGCAGCAATGTATAAAAAGAAATGTACAAAAAGGTATCAAAAGTATATACATAATTATACAACTGTGAAAAATTGAAGATAATAATTTGGTAAATTTTAAACAAAATAATGACGCTGTAATAATCTGCGATAAATCAAAATTAACTGAAGGTAAACAAAGTAAATAGTATGGAAAACGTGAACAAAATAGTAAGAATGAAGCATTGGTAAATTCACCTGAAATAGTCGTATATATACGTATATCAATAGTCGGTATCAGTCGGTAAATGGTAATGACTTTATATGCTGTAAGTAATAGAAAGTCAAATAAATATTAGCGTTCACGGTGACCCAGTGCTTCAGAATAATGCGTACATTCGTGCTGGAGGCTTAGTGAAGGCATTTTTCCCTTATTTATTATTTATAATTCCAGCAATGTATTCTTGTGTGTTAATTATGTTGTTGTTTTTTAAGTTGACCTTCTGAGTTCTTAAAATTAAATACACAGTTGTGCTCAATTTTAGTTACTTAATATAAACCAGTTGAATATAGCACAAACCTTGATTAGGGAGCTTCAACAGAGGTCCTCTTTTATTTATCCCTAATAAGTAAGTTTAATTATCCCTAATAGAAATAAGAATATGAGATTGAAAAATGAAATATAAAAGTGAACATATTTATTTAAAATGTCATGAAGTATTCTACTACATCGTAAAAAAAAATGTATGCTTAATTAGTAAAAATAACAAGCGATCTTTTAAAATAAAAAAAAATGCTAGACTCAAACTAATGATATCATGTTAAGAAACCATCCAGCGTATCTCCTACGCTATCTTTTCTCTTATTCATAAAAATTAACACGTGCGACGAACTTCACCATCTTCGCGTAATAAATTAGAAGCGCCCGACTGGAACGGCAAACATCGACGAAAATTTGTGAGTGCCAGATAAATCTTGTTTACCACTATACACTTCAGACAATAAGCACAATCGAAAGAATAATAAACAATGTTCAGGCAAATTATGAGCACAGTAAGACGCTTTCAGTTTACATTCCCGTGGCTTTATCTTAGTTGCCACATATGCAAATACTCGAAATGTGTCTTTATTTTATCCTTATGTGAAATGCATTCCAGTTAGGCTAGACCGTTATGCAATTTGGATCCTGACAACAGACAAGAATAAAATAATGTAGATAATTATTTGTCTGGTATGATACAACTGCCAAATATGTCTGGTCACAAAATCAGAAAGTTGCGTGCATTGTGGTATCAATACACAGGAATTGGCAACCCATGAAATTGGGTGAACCGTCACCGGCAGGATGAATCGATTTGTATTCAGAATAATTAGAAACAAAAACAAAACAAACAACAAACATAAACACAAACATACTGACAATCAAATGACAAAAAAAAACAACAACAAATTGAAGGGATATAAATAGAATTAATACTCTTTATACGACTGTAATATTGTATGTGGGACGTTATCCCACACAGTAACAAAGAAAAAACAACAGCAAATGGAATGAAATGAAGAATATCCGCAAAGCTGCACTTGAATTTATAGCTCATGAAATTAGATTAGAGCATGCACTTTTGTTGAGAGATTGATTTAATCATCTCAAAGGTTCGGAACCTCAATTATTGTAGGCAGATTGTTTTTTGTAAGTATTAATATGTTGACTTAATGCGTTCAGCTAGATTATTAATTTAACATGAATTGCTTTTTCGCAATGAAAGCAGACAAGCTGTACTGCGTGTTTGTACACTAATGTATTGTTTTTGATGGAGAATGGCGGTGACATCTCTAAAGCAGGATATATAGATAATTTGTTTCTCTGAAAATGACGATTGTACAATACATGACGTTATTCTTTTGTCCATTTTTATAGTTCCAGTATTTGTTGGACCATCTGACAGTGGCATCATGGCAAGTGTTCATTAATTCCTATCAAACTGAAGACCGTTTAATGCTGCAAATGAACACCGTCCCTATGTGACGATAAACTTGGTGCAGTCTTTTATCCCATTAATTAAGTGAATAAAATCAAAATACAAACACAACATCAAAGTGAACCTATGTTTATATGAACTCTATATCAACTCTATGGAATGCATCAACCGAAAGATACTTGTTATGTGGCGTCACCTGGAGATATATTCTGCTGTTGATTGGGTAGTAGTTGCCCGCAACCGGTTCCGTCTGGTTGAGGTCCCAAGTGGCGCGGTAGTTACGTCTGAAATACACATTGGTCTGGTACATATGATGCTTGTTTAAAAAGAAAACTCACGAGAATAGAGAATCGGACTAACCAGAAAACTATACTATCGACTTTTTTTATACGAAAAAAAAAAACAAACAAAAAAACCCTGGCAACCTCATCAATATTTTGTGTCTCGTACATTTCATCATGACGCTAATGTTGGAAAGATGTTTAAAATCAAACACCACCACATGACTTGTTAATTTAAATAAATGTATATATTTACTTAGCAGTTTACAGACAAAAGTTACTTTCAAAGCATAGTATTTTTAAGCCTATATGTATGTGTTTTCATACCTCTACTCTTTTACCTGGTTGGTCGGGACATCCCCCGATCGCTCCCCCAAACGGACCCAGTCATTCGGACCCAGTCTTATTAAATGAATGTTCAAATAATGTACATTTGTCATAAATACGCACATGTATATGTAAAAAACAAGTTTTTGCAACCATGTACAAAACATTTCGGTTTACTATTGTCCGTTTATTTTTACGTACTTCCGGTCCAGGATTTCCCGACCATTCGCATCAGTGTAGAACAGCTCGTCTGACTTGAGATCCGTCATGAACCGGGCAACAACCTCCTTACCCATATTGTCGCTGCAAATGTTAAATGAGCAAAATCAAAATGCAGACATATTACAGAAGCATCAGCATCGTTTAACAAAAGTTAAATAGTTGCGAGTGTGTGTGTGTGTGTGTGTGTGTGTGTGTGTGTGTGTGTGTGTGTGTGCGTGTGCGTGGGCGCGCGCGTTTTTGTGTGTCACTGTGTGTGTGTCTGCGCGAGTGCGCGCGCGTGTGTGTATACATACATGTATATGTGTGAGAGCTAGTGTTTTGCAAGCCTTAACCAAAGCCTACGTTAACCTGCGCCTAGATAAAGGGGCTGCTACATATACACATGGCACACAGATGTAGCCACGTCACTAAAATGGGTGTTTCAACAGCTGTGTGAATATAAATATTCGTATGTATTGTAACATTCTAAAAATAATTTATAAAAGGCGAGAAAATATATAACGAAATTCAACTGCAAGAGTGTAGATTTCTAACAAATAAAGCAGCAGGAAAGTGGATAAGTAACGATCACATTTCAGTAAATAACTTTTTTCTTAAGTGCAACTTCGCATATACTATCTGAACGCATGTATTTTTTCCTGATTATATAACATGAGATTTGTACACTAGACTGACAGACAGGAAAATTCCAATTAAATTGTGGCTTAAATAGGATTCACCATGATCAAAACTGACAGGAGCCAAAACATCCAAACACGCAAATCTAATGTCAATTCGATTTGGAAGACTCTACATGCTTTTAAGGATGTAGATCATCATGTCAATTTAATGTAACATATATAAAACACTGTACAAACTACGAACATTCAATCAATACTAAAGAAGCACTAATTAAAAAAAGTGAAGAAGAAATGTTATCATTATAATATTTGTTGAAAGTTATCAACAGTTCCGAAAATGATAAAGCATTTTGTCGTAAAATAAATAAAACAAATTAAATAAACTGAACACAATCCTTATTTTAATTAAAAGGTAAATGATAAAGATAAAAAATGACAAATTGCGGGGCTTGAACCTGCATGGGCAGCACATACCCTTTCGACCATTTTGACAGATGCTATATTTTCCCAGTTCATATACATGTATTGCTCGTTCAAAATGATTTTTAAAAAAATTCATGAACCATTGTTGCTGCAAGAACTATCCAAGAAGGTTTTCATTGTTATTGTGTAACTAACATTTTATAGTACAGTAATCTCAAAACTACCTTACGATCAATGTTGAGAAAGTAAACAAAACACTAGGTGGAATGTTTAACCGAACTTCAGCAGTCATAACGATAGTATCAGCTTTTCTTCTAATTTTCTTTTTTATTTGGCATACATGTACGTCAATTTGCAGACAAAACGTGTTCTTAATGTTCTTTAACAGACTGATGATGAACACAATCACTTTTTATAAGCTTCCAGCTTAATCTCGTTAGAGATCCATACATGAAACTGTTAGTATTTCTTGTGTTCTACCGTTTTCTTCACATAAGGCATATTTTGATTTTATATCAGAGCTTCCCGAACTTAAATGACCTAGTAAGCATCTTTCAACTTTATATTTAGGTGTCAAAGTGCCAATTTTTATCATTCTCGCAACTGTGAAGTTATACATGAAACATTAACAGAAAGCCTTACGTAATGGGTATGGGCCCGATGGTCCATTCCAGTTCGGCATACTTCTCTCCCTTGTATAAGCGGGTGACCTGTGTCACCCAGGGGCTGAACGTCTGGTACGTCTCCTGAACAAGGTGGCCCTTAAAAAAGAGGTCACATGCTTTTGCTGTATTGTTTTTGTATATAGCAACTACACAAAATGTGATCCTAATTCGAAATCCAGCTGGTCTAGGGATAGAACTTCCGATGCAAAAAAACAGGAGAAAGGATTTCGACCCAACAAAAACATAATAACTTGCGGATTGATGCACTTTAATTGATGTATTGACTGATGGAAGATACGCCGATAGTTTAAATACTTCAGAATTGGTGGCTCTATAATTTTATTAAAACGTTATAGGGCATAATGATGTAGTTACTACTCCGAAAATGTTTAAAAATCGACATTTTCCCAATATTTTAGACAATTTGAACAGGCAGATATTGATATCTCCATTGCATCGAACCTTTAATGTTCATATGGACCAGATTAATCAGATGTTAAACGACTCACATAGAGAGTAAGTTATAACTATTAAAGTTATACATTTATACTAGTTTACCAAGAGACAATACCAAGTCACGTTGTCACGTATTAGGCTATGGATTGCACTTAGCAAAACAGTTGGAAGTTATTTGCTTAACCAAAGTCAAATATAACAGTAAAACAACATATTTCTAGTGGCAGTCCAAAAAACGCAGATCCTAAATAGACAGCTTCAAGTGGTATGTGATTTATCTGGATATAAATGTTTGACTTAGCCACTTGAATTCGTGCTTAGCAGTTAAGAGTTAATAAAAGATGTGCGTAATCATGTTCGTTTACGACACTTTCTTAAGCAGATTCAGAGCCAATCTATTACATCTTGGGCCGACAAAAACGAAATTGATTAAACCTTATATATCAATTAATTGTACTTAAACAATTAGGTAGCGGTTCATTCGTAAAGTCTCTAAGCAACATGTGGACAATGTAAATAAATTGGGAGATACCGAGATAGTTGTCGAGGAAGAAGGTCCGGGCCATGCCTCGGTGGTCTGTTTGGTAGGCCTAAAGATGTAGGCCCCGGATGGTTGGAAGGGGTCCTCGCTGCAGTTGCCCGGATGTCCGAGGTAATATACGATGTCCTGGTTAATGTCCGACTCTACTCCAGTCTCAAGGTTCTTGATTGACTTGAGCATTCCGCTCACAGGGTCAAACGACAAAGCCAGGTGCTGCAAGGGGAATGACTCGATACTATTTTCATATGTGAAGTATGACATTAAATTAATTTTTGTGTGGCATCCTGCTACATGTATTTCATTTCTAGCAGACTTGCGAAGCGTAAGAAGTTTTAAATAAGGTGGTTTTCTTTTATTGTTTAGTTTGAATATGGTGTCAAGGCTTGTGGTAAACATCAGTTTATCGCTAACATTAAACAAAGTAAATTGTTACGGAAAAATATGAACTATAAAAAGAACAGAATTAACATTCATTAGTCGCAATTATAAATCTGTTATGTATGTTGCGCAGGCCAACAAAACGTCCGTGGCTTTCCACCCACGACATCTATAACCTTGAAAGTCGGAATTAGTATAGACGCGATTGACATATGGATTGACTGTAGAAGTTCTCGTAATTAAAACTGACATTCATAAATTTAAATAACTGAATATGTATTATATAAGCTTACTAAGGATGATATAAATTTCCTGAAATAGGTGTTTCCATGTTCTGTCTTATTTCAGAACATGTCAAAGCCGATTATTTCCAGACAAAAGGGCTAAGGACGCGCAGTTTGACTAAACAATAATTTATTGTATACGCATTTTGTTTGTTTGAAGATCAACCATATGCCCATTGATGCTTGTTTAAGAACAAAACATGTGCTCTGTGACTGGACTGCGAGGGGTGAGTACTCTCTGGAGGTCCTTTACTCAGTGTTTCTGCGATCGCAAACAGGATTACAGTCGCCATAGGACCATTAGTGGTTCATATGAGTAAAGTACACAGTACAATTCTTACTCAACGAGAAAAAATATATTTGGCTTTTTCTTCAAATGATTGTGCGTCTTTAAGGTTGAAGGCTTGGGTTAATGACTTCATTTACATCAGAGGTACATTTATGGCAACAAACATACAAGATATATGTTATATACAGACAACTAGGCTCTTACATTACTACATATGTTTGAAAACAAAAATATATGCTAGCGTATTGTCCTGTAACAAGTTATTCTCCTGAGATATTTTATCTGAGGCTGCTCAAACAAATACAAGAATATAGTCGCCAACGATAGTTTCTACAATTATTCCTTATTACCATGGGCAATATTGTTTCATTAATTCTATTTACGAAAATGGCCTGATGTAATTATCAGCGCAGTATCCTGGAATAATAAACAACCCACACTATTTATATAGTATTCCACAATATTCAAGTAATAAACTAAATTTTCGAACTTCAAACAGCGAAAAGATTTTCTCTAAACATGTACATAATACTGAACCACGCAATACCGCTCGTCTATCTCAAAAGACAGTTGCAAATTATTTGCACAATAACCT